>CM042247.1:33620342-34240342 GCA_023566225.1 Romanogobio albipinnatus | reverse complement strand
TGCCCAATTTAATTTAAAGAATGGCATCAATAACACTTAATAATGGTCTCCAAGCTGTTCACACCTGCTGCTTTCAAGCACCTCAGGGCAGTTTTGTACTTTTTTTATATAATCTTCCATTGCAAAGAAGAGAAGATAGCAGATTTGTGGGTATGTAGACCACTAATATTTCTGAGCAAGTGTTGCAGCCTTCCTCCATTAGCCAGAACTTTCATTCCACACAACGGTTCCAAAGATCTGACAGAGGAGAAAACTGGAGTTAAACAATCCCAAAGAAGCTGCTCTGTTAAACTCTGAAACCACTTTGGCCAAGACGCTGGGGATGAAAACAACCACAGCTGGCCAGACCAACGCTGATCATCTATCACTTGATGTCCAAAACGTTTTCCCAAACAGTGGAAGACGTCCACGTCGCTCACGACACCTCAAACAACACTCACACTGGAAGACTGTAATGACTGCAAACACGGCTTTAAAGAATTATGTTTTTTCTAAAGTTCATTTCGGTTAGATTGAGAGGGCGAATGAGGTAAAGACAATATATTGGCCCCTTCAGTGTAAATGATGAGTGAAAAAGGCCCTGAAAGCCAAAAAGACCTAAAAAAAGAAAAAAAAAAAAGAAACCCTAAGCAGCCATAAAGTAACACCATCAATCTCAACATTGGGCAACTCAAATATTTCCATTTTAAAGGATGTTTAGTGCTGGGCCAAATTAACTTCACGTTGACTATCATTTGATCTCAAGCAAACATGCTGTCACACTGGGATTATTTTCCTAATATTTTATTGCTTTTACAAGATAACCAAAAAAAATCAAAGAAAACAACCAACCTGGCCAATCGTGATCAATTCCAGTACAACTTCTGGGTGTTTGAGCAAATCACTCAGATCCAGTGAGACTTGGCAAGAGAAGCCTCATGTTGAAGCACTTATATACAATAATGGAGTATCTTAAAGATCTGCAAACACCACCCCCGCACAAACTGTGCCTATAATAGGGTTAGGAACCAAGAACCATCTCTTTTTCAGAACCGGATCCTTATAAAATAATAATAATAATAATACAGGAACGGCTCCCAAACTAATGGCTCTTTTTAGTGAATCAAATACATATAGCTGGGTAGTCTGATTAAAAAATGAATGTCTAATGAGTTGAATCTTTGTTGAAGCCAAAAAAATTTAGTCAAATACAAATTCCTGAACAAATTAGTAAAGTCACTAAAACGTCTGTGTAAACAACTTTTATTCCTCACAAAAACTATTTAAAAAAATTGCAAATAGAACCGCTAAGGAACCAGAATCATTAAGGCGAATCAAACAATCAAAATACTTCACAATTATCATCCATGCTTATAACCTACGTTACATAACCATACTATTGAACTCAGTACAGTAGTTCAACATAAGCCATAGTAGATGTGCTCCACAGGAGCCGGTGGGAAAGAAGAAAACCACCTGCAGGCCTCAGATACGTGCACTCTTAATCAACATCAGATACATTTGTGCCATGGGGGAAAAAACAAGGCCCTATCAGCCGTGGTTTGGCCAGCATTTAGGATGTTCTGGCTTTAGGGGACCATCTTTTTCCCACACCCTCCAACCTGCTGAGTGTGTTTGTGGAAATGTTTGTGGAAGAGGTCTGCGCGTCGAAGAAAACAAAGAACCACACGTGCTGCTGGGTCCTTTGAACATGACACCAGCTGATACAGCTTCGGTTACGGTGCGAAATTGGAAACATCTGGCTGCAGCACGCGGATGAGTTCAGTACAGAGTTTATGAAATTCACTGTGTGTAGTTTTAACTGAACACAGACTGTACCATCCCATTTGCGGATAATTTCAAAGAGAGGTATCGTGTCCGGTATGCCTGTTGCCATATGGAGAACCATATATATTTGAGATGTTGAACCCACAGTCAAACAAATCCATATCAGGTTAAGACGTACAAGCCAGAGCCGCAATATTTTGTCTTCCTCTGTCCCTCAGGAGATTCAAGTTACGCTTATTACAAATGCTACTTTGACAGTTATCCATTTTATGTTTATGAACTATCTTAGGCCAAGTATTTGTCTCTCGGAAAGGTCAGTTTAAATCTAGACTAAAAACACAACTCTTTACTATGGCATACACATAGAACATTAAAATCAGTGAAATTAGTGTTTTAGGCTGCATTAACTAGGTCAGCCGGAACCGGGAACACTTCCCATAACACCTGATGTACTCGTTACATCATTAAAAGAATGGCATCTACGCTAATGTTAGTTTATCCCGAGGTTTAATGTAGTCAGCCGGATCCAGATCAGATGGTGGACCTGCGCTAGACGTGACCAACGCAGCCCTGTGTCTGCAAGTGTCTGCAGAGACTGTGTCAACTAGACTCTGCCCTGTGAAGGCCTCATTGACACAACATCCAGTGGCACTGATCCTCAACAAACCCATCTCCTGCGTGATGACTCTGATCTTCAACCAGATGGAACTGGACAAATATTCGGAATATTCCTATCTAATATGACTTCTGACCTCTAATTTTGCCTGAATCATAATCATGCACTGTTTCTCTGCTGGAGAGGGTTCAAATATGCAAGACATGCAGGAAAACTGAAGAATTTGCAGGACCTGAAGGATTTTTCTGAAGAGCATTGGTCAGTTTAACTGCTCAGGATAAAAAAGGGACTCAAGAACAACCATCACAAAACAAAACAACAGCTGTGGATCATCCAGGGAACGAAACACAGTATTGAGAATCAATGGTTGATTCAGCTATTTTTTAGTCTTGTGGACTACACTCTAAAAAAAAAAAGGTTCTATATGGCACCAAAAATGGTTCTTCGTTGTAATCATAGAGGAACCACTTTTGGTGCTATATAGCACCATATCTTAACATGTTATGTATATGGTAGCGGTGCTATATAGCACCTTAGTTAGCGGTGCTATATAGCACCTTAGTCAAAGAACCGGTGAAGAACCTCTGAAGAACCGCTGAAGAACCACTGAAGCACCAAAATTGGTGCTATATAGCACTAAAAAAGGTTCCCCTATGATTACGAGCCAAGAACCATTTTTGGTGCCATATAGAACCTTTTTTTTTTTAGTGTATATGTAAAATATCTTATTCAGGACAGTGCTAAATAAAAAATAACATGCATTTTGTATGACCTCCCTTATTTAGTTAAAATTATTCAAATGTTCACAGATTCTGCAAGCGGTTCACATACTTTTTCTTGCAACTGTATATTTCAGCGTGAATTTTCAACAAGAAAAAAAGCCATTGACTACCACTTTTTTCCCCACTTTGGAAGTCAATGGCTGCCAAGATCTGCTTGGTTATAAACATTCTTCCAAATATCTTCCTTTGTGTTCAGCAGAAGAAAGAAATTCATACAGGTTTGGAACAACTTGAGGGTGAGTAAATGATAACAGAATTTTTACTTTTGGGTGAACTATCCCTTTAAGTCAGTCATTTACTCTTCAGTTTAAATCATAATTTACTCACGTTGGTGTTGTTCTAATGTCTTTTTCAGACCACATTTTCATTTTTGGGTGAACTATCCCTTTAATAAAAGTTGCAGGACAACGTTGATAAGTTTCTGAATGTTTGTGTGTGCACAGCATGACCTCCCATCTCTGTGTGTGCTGTGTGTCTATGTTTCAGTGAATGTAGTGCATTCATATGGTGATTAAACTGACTGAAGCTACCCAACAGTTTTAATGCACACCAATCAGTCAATCACTTCCAGCCAATCAGAATCGAGTATTTAGACAGATCATGGTATAAATAAATAAATAATTATAAATAAACATTATTAGAAATATTATTATTACTATTATTATATAGTTGATTATAATTCAATATAAAAAAACATACTTGCAAAACCATAATTATTAGACATTCTTAGGGCAACAAACATGTATAACAACTATGCAAAATCCCAGCTACAGGTGTTCACTATCATATTACAGTTGCCATAAACTGTACACTTATTACAGTGAGTCCCCTTAGCAGCAGGGCACAAAGGCAATAGTTCATGTGGGTTACGAACCTACAATTTTTCAGTAAACACATGAAGGTCACACACCCTACATGACCCTACATGGCTTTATAAGACATGTGTAGACACACCTCCCTTCAGAACCTAATGAGAAATGCAGATGAGGGGCAAGAGCCCTCTGGCATGCAATCTCTGCAGTCCGCTCTGTACACCACTCTGGAGACCAGATGCTGCAACTGCTTACGGTTTTAGTGCTCCACCAGAGACCTGTAAGGATGGGTTTAACTACACCACAGCAGAGGTACTGGAACTGTCTGATCATCAGAGAATCCTTTCCTGAGCCAAAAGGATGAGATCAAGACTGATGTAAAGTAGTGAGTGTGTGACTGCGCAACGACCCCGCTTTTTTTCCCCAACATCCGAATGGATCTCAGCTCACCCGAGACAGTCCGAGGTCAGGGACGGAGCTGAGAAATTAACCGATCGTCCATTGGGACAAGAGTCTGGTGACATAATCCCTGGAATGTCTTGAAAGCCCTTCAGCATTCGATCTGGTTCTGATCTGTTTGAGGGTCCGACATCAATTCTGCGGATATTTTCTTAGCAAACTTTATCAATTTCGCTTAGCCTAGAAACTAATAAAAAATGGTTCAAGCGCTAAACCTTTCCTCAGCTCAGCTTGCTCCAGAATCAACTACACTTCCTGTCTAGCACAGTCGCCTTCTAGTTTTATCTTTGATTTATTAGATTCTCAATGTTTCACTGTGGCTGTTGAATCGAACATGTTGTTCTTATTTAAACACCATTATAATATATACGACCTAATGCAGTCTGCTTATTTGCGTGAGGAACACGGTTCATTTTCAAACTCGTGACTTCACCTGAACAAACTGAAACATAAATTAACTTGAGATGTGACTCACTAATCTGGCTATGGCTAGATCCCAAAGCCAAGAGTGCGAACATGTGGTGTTTAACAAACGGATGGCGATGGGTGAGTGTTATAATCTAATAGCCTCTAAAATCAAAGAGAGAGGTGAAAACAGTAGCTCAATATCTACGTCATCGCACTATGGCAACCAACGAACCAAATAAATGGAAGTCAACCGAGCTAAATGAGCGAAAACAACCTTATTATCTTGATGAATATTAATTATTCTCATCCTCAGAGGGAGATTTGGAATGTGGTCTGGATGAACCCGGGCCAGTCACCAACACAAAAGCACAGCGCTTCTCTATGGCAAACAAAAGAATTCCACTGATGAACCAATTTAAGAGGAATGTCTTGCAAGGAGAGAAAATCTATATGATCTGGAGTGTCAACCAAGTTAAATAAATGACCACTGGACATCTGCCCCTGTTATTCTGCAACTAATTTCCTCTGAGGTCCAACACATTGCCAAAACTATCATCTGAGATGCACTGGCCAAGAAAGGTCAGGCTGTGGGTGACATTAATAAATACATTAAAACTGTAATTTAATTGGAAATGTTGCACGTGATATAGTGTATGCAAAACTTGTTGCATTTGAACATTCATTTTAAAGGTATTATTCTTTAGTTTATTAAGAAACCTTCCGTTTCCTTTAGACTGGAGGCGAGATTTACAAAGCTCACCTCTCAAAGTGTTCACAGGCTGCCACAGCTGCTCCTCTGACATGTTATGTATTCTACAATTCATTCTCAAAAGCAAAGAACTAAAGTTATGCAATACAAATCACCCCCTCAACGAAAAGAAACGTTCTGGAGGCTTTTGTGGCTTGCACATGGGTTACACCAATACAAGGCTAGATTAAAACCAGCAGTGCAGAATATACAAATAACTGAAGCTCAGTGGCTGAACTGCAGTAGTTGCAAGTACGGTGAACCACAGAATATCTCTTAACCAACTGACTTCTACTTCATGGTTAAGAAATATAATATCTCTTAACTTAGTATTGATAGCAATATCAGCTACATTATTATGACCGATTGTCAGATTAATTGCATTGAATCATAACAAACAGAATGGTGTAGGTCTCGTTCCAATAAACCATTTTTGAGAGTTACCGAACCTCCACTCTACCACATCTACCAGAAACAAACAAAGAATGCATGCATTTCCACTTCAGAAAGTTTACAATAACCACCTTACATTTCCAATCACCATAACCATCATAAATCTAAACTATAGATGCAAACATCTGACCTGAAGATGTATTAAACCCAAAAATAAACAACAAACAAACACAATGTACTAAAAAAAAATGTTTTCAAGTCTGAATTGCCTTCTCCCTTGACATCTCAATGGTCTCACCTAAGCTTTGGATTGCATATGAAACACTGCATACTAAAACTAATGCATGGCCATGGACTTCAAAACTAGATAAGTGACGAAACTGCTCAATAACCAGAGATTTCAATGTCTACGGCAATGATAAATTCAAAAATCGTTGTTATTACATACCCAACATGCACAGTGACAAAATGTGACATTATACCATGCTAGTCCACAAAGTCTATATGTGACTATGGCAAGCTGCTTTAACATTTATTCATTAAAACTAACTAGTATAAATATTTTAATTAATAATAAATTAATACATAGTAAGTAATGCAATTGAGCCAAATATCCTTTTATTGTACTAATAATGTATTGTTGACATCTATTTCCAGTAACTAACCATGAGGCCTTTAATATCTATTCTAGTTATCTAAACTCTTCCACACTACCTTTTTTATCAGACACTGGGGTTTTCCCAATTGTTACCAGTTTTATTATATTTTTTATTTATTTTATTTTTTATATGAGTTACAATTGATTGATTTACTATTTGTAGCAGTAAAACTGGAATAGTTGTAAAACAAAAAAAAGTACTACTATCCAAGTTAATAAGTAGAAGTGGCTTATTAGATAGATAAGTCACTATTGGGTTATTTATTACAATAAAACAATATAAGTATCAGTAACATCAAGATAAATATTAGTCAGTTTTAAGGAATAAATGTTAAACCGGCTTGCCATAAGCGCGCGCGTTGACAATGATAAAGGCGTTGTAGTTTTGTCGCGTCGCTTCATTATGATACATAAAATCTCCACTGAGATCCATGAGTCCCTGAAACACTTACACTCATCTGTTCGTGCTTTTCAGTGAGAGAGATCCAGCCTGTGCCAACGTAACTGCAGGAAAACCACCCAAAAATGAAATGTCGTTTCAAAAAATCCGTTTTAGATTATATCCATCTTCCCACAAGTTCACTTTCGCTTGCCACAATAACTTCCACTAGTATATTTCCAGTTTTTTTTTTTTTCCTGTTGTTGTCAAGCTCAGAATACGCTGCACAAATTCAAAAGGGCTCTGTCCTCCAAACTGAGCGCAGCAGACAGGATGAAATCAGTCCGTCAGCATCGACAACAGCATCCAACTCTAGAATCCACACTTCCAACACACGCTCTCAACCTCCTGGAGTGAAACTCTACACCAGCCGACCCGTCCCACTCCCGCGTGAATATTCATGAAGCACGTGTAAGAGCGTGGTAATAGCGGGACCTCACCGAACGGGGGCGACAGCGGGGCAAAACATTGTGACGAGATTTGCATAGACTTTGGTGCCACCAGTCTTCTTCAGAAGGAACTGAATTTATGTCTCATATGTAATCTAAATTTAATTTACATTTAAAATGTGTCTGTCTGTGTGTTTGTGTGTCTGTCTGTCTGCCTGCCTATCTATCTATCTATCTATCTATCTATCTATCTATCTATCTATCTATCTATCTATCTATCTATCTATCTATCTATCTATCTATCTATCTATCTATCTATCTATCTATCTATCTATCTATCTATCTATCTATCTATCTATCTATCTATCTATCTATCTATCTATCTATCTATCTATCTATCTGCCTGCATGTCTGTCTATCTATCTATCTATCTATCTATCTATCTATCTATCTATCTATCTATCTATCTATCTATCTATCTATCTATCTATCTATCTATCTATCTATCTATCTATCTATCTATCTATCTATCTATCTATCTATCTATCTATCTATCTATCTATCTGCATGCATGCATGCATGCCTGCCTGCCTGCCTATCTATCTATCTATCTATCTATCTATCTATCTATCTATCTATCTATCTATCTATCTATCTATCTATCTATCTATCTATCTATCTATCTATCTATCTATCTATCTATCTATCTATCTATCTATCTATCTATCTATCTATCTATCTATCTATCTATCTATCTATCTATCTATCTATATCTATTATCTATCTATCTATCTATCTATCTATCTATCTATCTGTACCTAACCTGTACATCCATCCTATCTGATCTTTTAAGTTCTCATGTTCAGTACTTCTTTAAATATTACCAGTGAGAATAATTTAGCGCACCATCTGATTTATAACTAATTATCACAGTCATGACAAGACAAAAATAAACAGACACACACACATTCAAAATATATAAGGAGGAAAAAAAGGTGTAGAAAAAAAAAGTTATCTTGAGAAGTCCGTCATTCTTACAGGTTTGTGAATTGCGATGTGGTCTGGGTGAGAGTGAGCGAGCGAAGGCCAAGAAGACAACAGTAACTTCCTCCCATATGGTGGTTGTCTAAGAGAAGCATGTTGAACGCCCTGGAGGACGTTTACTTTCATCTGCTGCAGAGCTGGAGCCATGACCTTGGATCACTTTCTGGCCCCAGAAATCCTAAGAGACAACAAAAGAACAAATCACTGTCTGTTTGCATATAAATCACATTTGACACAGATTCTAATGACCTTGTACTGTGCAGAACCTACTCAACAGTTTCAATATGGTGCCAAACACCTTTCCAAATATTTTTATCAATACATCCATCAGAAATGTCTTTTAGCATCCTAGGAAACCTCAGTGCAGTCTGAGTGTTAAAAATAATAATGGAAAGTTCAATTCGTCTTATTTAAACTTATAAATTGACAGATATTTTGCTCCACATAAGTATATTACAGTTATGCATTCTATATTCTGAGTGAAGAATAAATTACACACGAAAGCACATGCAACATATATTGGTTGTGTATTTGTGTAAAGCCTCTCAAAGAAATAACAGTGCAGTATGTTATGATTTATTTAAAGCGTAAATGTATACAGTTTGGAATGAATTAATATTTAATATCATATATACAAATATACAAATAAACCTTGACAATGACCTGAACGTTCAGCCGTCGAGCAGAAGCAATGTGTACTGCACTCTACATGGTATCAAGTGATAGCGTTTAAGAGCCCATGGGATTGCAAGGACATGCCAAAATCTAGATACAAAAATACATTAGACAGGAGATGAAGTTTTCCTGAAAAAATATACTATACAGTTTATTTATATGAAAGGAGTTTAGGGAGAAGACAGGCTTGGCAGCAAGTTAGGCTGAAAAATGAAGAAAAATCTGTCTTGTGCACCCTCGAGTCCAAAGAACCTGCAAATTTTCATGTGTGCTGGATGGGAAAGAAAATAAAGATATACTACAGATCCTCTTCCTCCGGTAGCACATGGCTGAGAGACATCTGACTATTATGGAGACGGGAAACAAGGTCATATACTTTTGTGCGTTTCGATCAGTTTTACAGTACACCTTAATAACATGTTTACTTAGTGGTGATATGTAACTATTACTGATGGAAGGCAATATAGCTGTTCAGTTTGTAGTCATATAAGTCTAGGATAAGAAAATAAGTCTGTGGTTAACATTACTTCAAGAAACTTTCCTACTTCCTATTCTACAACTTACATAATCATTCAAAGGGCTCAGTCTCTTATGCTCATCAAGGCTGCATTTATTTAATCAAAAATACAGTTAAATTTAAAAATATTATTACAATTGTTTCTATTTTAATATATTCTAATATGTAATGTGTTCCTGTGATGACAAAGCTGAATTTCCAGCAGTCTTCCGTGTCACATGATCCTTCAGAAATTATTCTAATATGCTGATTTGCTTCTCAAGAAACATTTCTTATTATTATCAATGCTGAAAACAGTTTGACAGCTTAAAAATGTTTTGTGGAAACATGCTACATTGTTAAATAGAAAGTTTAAAAGAATAGCATTTATTTGAAAATATTTTTTACTGTCACTTAAAGGATGAATTGAAAAATCAACTTTCCCTTGAGCCTTCGATATATAAAAGTGATATAAGAATATCCTGTAAGTTTCAGAGCTGAAACGTCCTTGTTAGTCAAAGAAAAGCTTTTATTGACACCAGGCGCAGAAAACGAGAGATCTCAGAATATGTCGACCATTGACGTCATAGAATGCAGAAGCACCACCTTAAGCCTGCCCACCGACTCGTGGAGCTAAACGGGTCGCGCTACTGAGCAATAAACATGCCAGTTCCAGCTCATGTGCGTAAGACATTGCGCGTTTGTTCGCTTCATTTCACCGCAGAATCGATTGTAAACAAGATAGGGGTCGAGACTGGATTTGCAGACATATTGAGATTAAAACACAATGCTATGCCTTCTATATTGGATCCGACAGGAACGATGCAACACACTTAAGTGAGTAAAACATGTTTTTTATATGTGTTAGTATTGCATTGTTACAGATCATTTGATATATTGATTACATACCTTAGCACGGTCACAGGCTAGAGAAGGTGTAATTGGTTCATTCGTGATCAGCCTCGGACTTGTAACGCCAGTGCTCGCAAAGCCCAACGTCCCGGGGCTATGTGTTTTTCAGACTGGCTACCAAAACGTATCACTGGCCTACCGACGGGCTTTCTTAAATAGTGAAATAACATTCCTTTCTTGCGCGCGTGTGTGTGTTTGCGGTTCGCAGTTATATTCACCGATCAGGCCAGCCAAATACAAAAATAACATTCCAATCAATCGCAGGTGGATGAGAGATGAATCATTGTGTTTGTTTGATAAAGGCATTTTGCGAGCCCTGTGAGCGTTTCCCCAGACGCTTTCAAAACAATCCCCACATGGACTGAGGGGAGCTAAAGCTCATTTAATATGCAAATCTTATCCAATCCTAGCCGTGGGCCTTTACTTCCAAGTCTTCAGTGCGGCACGCCCATCAAAACATTTTTCAGAGAGCCTCAAAGCCATGGCAGAAAATAGCCTATTAATTATTCATTATGATGTTTTTGAATGTAAAAACCACACAAACGTCATAAGTTGACCTCAGACAACAGTATAAAAAAATAATGACACCTTTAATCAAATGAATGCATCCTCGCTCAATAAAAGTATTACTTTCTTTCAAAGTCAAGTACGTAAGCGCATCCTTGTCCTTATGTAGCAAATTGTTAGCATTTACATTTTTTTTAAACTCACATTTGCCGTACGAATAGGTGTAATTGATTACAATCTATTTAAGTAATGTTAACAACAGACTTTATTTTACTCATAAATTGAAAACTGATATGCTTAAAACCCATTAGAAACTCCCAAAAGAACAAACTAGCTTTCCAAATTAGCCTACAAATGACATTAGCATTGAAAAGCTCTAGATATATACATCTAATCAGGCTAAAAATGGCCTTCAAAACAGCCATGAATGTATCTAAGCTAATAAAAGTATGTCCACAATTTAGTAAACACCTAAATAAATGTTTACAACCAGGATGACTAAATGTTATTGGGATCTACAGAGAAACCAGAACATTGTATCTGGGTGGAGCGGAACCCATCAGGCAAACAAGACCAAGCAAACCCGTAAGCTCATTTTCAGCATGTAGTTGATTCATGATGTCTGAGCGACCACAGTTATTTCCTGTCGAATTCAAAACTGTCATTCTGTTGTATTTATTTGTTTGTGGGTGAATATGTTAAAACGACATAAAATGATGCAGGGCGGGGTCATTCCTTTACTACTCGGTATCTGATTCGGATTATGACTTTAATGGCTGCTCGCACACTACACTTCGCACAATGAGGTCATGTTTACAATGTTTATTTCATGTCAGCTTGATGAAGAGAGGGTGCAATGGGTGCAGAGAAATGTACTTTCAGTACAGCATCTTTGATTTGGCCGAATAAAATTAAGCGTAAATTAAAATGTATAATTTAGCAGACATTTATCCTAAGCAATTTAATGTAAGTCAATTGCAAACACAGTCCCTCTGAAGCAATTTGGGGTAATAAAAGTCTTCGTTGTTGGACTAATATCACAAAAATCCCCACCAGCACTGCGCAAACAACTTTAATCAGAGGAATTCAATCCAGGCCCTCTGCTGACAGGAGAAATAAATAAATAATATAGACTTAATATAGATTTTTAGATAGATTGTCACACCAATTTTAATTTCAAAGCAGAACCATCATAAACAGGATACTATGAAAAACCGAAAAGATTCGTCAGTCTAACTTTGCCGCCAGCAAACTACAGTGAGATACAAAAGATTAATCTTACGTTGGAAATGTTTACAGTCTGCACAATGCTAACACTGATTAGGATGATCTATCAGGGGAGCATATGTAGCCAACATGTCAGAGACGTAATGGAGACATGGGCCGAGCTCTCGTGAATCTGCACAACTGTCTCGAAGCTTGTGTGTAAACCACAGGAAAACAGAGTTAAGATGCTTTGAACAAATTGCAATGTCACTGTCATTCCTGGAAAAACATTCAAATGACTTTCCACACAAAAGGTCAAACACACCGATAGAAGCAAATTCCTTATCAAAGGTATAAAACCAACTCATATTCAGTAAGAATTCTTTGCTATCTGTTTAAATGTGTTTATTTTGGCTGATTTACATCTCTTACCGGTTGTCAACATTTTTCCATTGCCATCTTGGGTTTTTTACGGCAAGGAATCCAAACAAACTCTGTTGCTTATTTCGAATGTTCACATCTCATGTATTTATCACCCAAACATCAAGACGTGCACAACTCAATTGTTTGTTAACTGAGGGATATTGCCCGTTTTAGCTTGTAAACCACTCGAGTGGAAAAGCCAGGTAATGTTTTGAAGGATCTGCTGCAGTACTTTGTGGTCAGTCCTTTGGCCACATCACAGACTTTGAAATTGCTCCACCATGGCTATTTCGGTGACAGCGGTCTGAATTACGCTGGTGCGCTTATGCAAGGGTCAGTTGTGATCGGTGATCTGGCCTATTGATTTGTGATGATATGTTGAGAGATTTATTGCAAGGCAACATGAAAAGTCATTTCGCTAATTCATTTGGTCAATTATTTGACTCTTGTTACCTCGCTGTTCTTGGCTTGGGGAAAAAAAAGTACAAATCACAAAAGTTCAAATGTCTGTTTAAAAAAGCCTCTAAAGCACCTGCTAGTCGAGTCTCTTCACATAACATCAAACTGTCACTTACCTCATTCAAATTGGCTCCCTTTACCGACTGTTTTTTTCTTCTCTTGGCCAGTTTCCCTGCAGTCCACAGCACCGCCGGGTGTATTTGAGACAACTTTTCATGAGAGAGTGCCTGAAACCTTCCCATCTTGCTGTGAAATCACAAGAGGTAGATTTAGATGTTACTTGTGAACATTTACAGGAAAGGTAATGAGTTAATGTTTAAACATATCAGACTTTTTAACAAGCAGTTAAGCAGTTAACAAGCAGTTTCATTCTTTTTAAAAAATTACCTTAGAGAAAATGGTCATTACATGCTGCTTGGGGCCCTTGTTTGACGGCTCTTCTGTCTGTTTACACAATCCATGTCATATCAGAGAGACACATCCCTGGCAATCTCAACGGGCCTGTCCACAGTGATTTACAACTCTGTCAAAATACTCCAGCTTAATTGATTTAATGGATACAGTTTGATCCAGACAGGCTTGATCTCGGTTTATATTTCATTCTTTTCAAATTATACAATAATGGAATGCACCAAAGGCTTGCCAAGCGCCAATCTAGTAGTATTGCTTTCACCCGCAAATAGATGTAGACCTACACCTTAAATATTGTCGCAATGTCATCATAGGCTTTTCAGCAAAATATAAATATTAAAACAATAAATTAACGAAAAAAAAACAATTAATGAAAGCACACATAATAAAATCATCAAATTGTATAAATCATAGAAGTAACCATTTTATTATTATTATTATTATTATTATTATTATTATATAAAATATGTTGATATTGAAGAGAGAACAAATATTTAACAAAATAGCTACAACAGTTTTAACAGTTTTAAATTGAAACCAACATACAAAATCACTGCTAGAGGAACAAAATAAAGCAAAAAAAAATCCTTTCCTCTTTCTCTTCCTTTTTCCCTCCCTACTCTAGCCTGTGCTACACTGAGCAATGTACACGGCCTCAGGATTTCAGGCACTTGTTGCGCTTCTCGACTCTTCATGACCAATCGCTTCATGTTTCCCCAAGTTGTAAGTCGCTTTGGATAAAAGCGTCTGCTAAATGCATAAATGTAAATGTAATGTAAAGCAAAGCAAAGAGAAACAAAACAAATCAAGGCAAGGCAAGGCAAAATTAAACTAAACAAAACAAAGCAAAACTAAACTAAACGAAAAAGCAAAACAAAGCATTGAAAGCAAAGCAAAACAAAAAAGCAAAGCAAAACAAAAAAACAAAAAACAAAGCAAACCAAAATTAAATGAAACAAAAAAGCAAAACAAACAAACAAGCAAAACAAAGCAAAGCAAAACAAAGCAAAAAACCTAAACAAAGCATTGCAAAACAAAAAAGCAAAGCAAGGCGAAACGAAACGAAAGAGCAAAACAAAACAAAAAAGCAAAGCAAAGCAATGCAAAACAAAAAAGCAAAGCAAAGTGAAACAAAACAAGGCAAGGCAAGGCAAGGCAAGGCAAAACAAAACTAAACAAAAAAGCTAAACAAAACATTGAAAGCAAAGCAAAACAAAAAAGCAAAACAAAACAAAAAAGCAAAACAAAGCAAAGCAAAATTAAATGAAACAAAAAAGCAAAACAAAGCAAAACAAAACAGCAAAGCAAAACAAAACAAAAAAGCAAAACAAAAAATCAAAGCAAAGCAATGTAAAACAAAAAAAGCAAAGTGAAACAAAACAAAACAAAGCAAGGTGAGGCAAAACGAAACTAAACAAAACAAAGCAAAACTAAACTAAACTAAACAACTAAACTAAACTAAACTAAACTAAACTAAACTAAACTAAACTAAACTAAACTAAACTAAACTAAACTAAACTAAAAACAAAACAAAGCATTGAAAGCAAAGCAAAACAACAAAAGCAAAACAAAGCAAAGCTAAATTAAATGCTTTGTAAAATGTGTACCTTGAGTGCAATGTAAGTCGCTTTGGATAAAAGCGTCTGCCAAATACATAAATGTAAATGTAAATGTAAATGAAACAAAAAACAAAACAAAACAAAGCAAAACAAGCAAAGCAAAACTAAACTAAACTAAACTAAACTAAACTAAACTAAACTAAACTAAACTAAACTAAACTAAACTAAACTAAACTAAAAACAAAACAAAGCATTGAAAGCAAAGCAAAACAAGCAAAGCAAAGCAAAACAAAACAAAAGAGCTAAACAAAGCAAAACAAAACAAAAGAGCTAAACAAAGCAAAACAAAACAAAAAGCAAAAAAACTAAACAAAGCAAAACAAAACAAAGCAAAGCAAATTAAATAAAAGAGCAAAACAAAACCAAAAAGCAAAGCAATGCAAAACAAAAAAGCAAAGCGAAACAAAACAAAGCATAGCATAGCATAGCATAGCATAGCAAAGCCAAACCAAGCCAAGCGAAACAAAACGAAACAAAAGAGCAAAACAAAGCAAAGCAATGCAAAACAAAAAAGCAAAGCAGAGCAAAGCAAAAAAGCAAAAAAGCTAAACAAAACAAAAAAGCTAAACAAAGCAAAAACAATGCAAAACAAAGCAAAACAA
Source organism: Romanogobio albipinnatus (assembly GCA_023566225.1). NCBI lineage: Eukaryota > Metazoa > Chordata > Actinopteri > Cypriniformes > Gobionidae > Romanogobio > Romanogobio albipinnatus. The sequence continues at coordinate 34,224,517 of CM042247.1, read as the reverse complement.
AGGCAAATCAAAACAACAAAAAAGCAAAGAAAAATAGAGCAAAACAAAAACAATGCAAAACAAAACAAAAAAGCAAAACAAAAGCAAAGCAAAACAAAAAGGCAAAGGAAAAAAGGAAAACAAAGCAAACCAAAGCAAAGGAAATCAAATAAAAACAAAAAATCTAAACAAAAACTCTAAACAAAGCAAAGCAAAACAAAGCAGAACAAAGCAGAACAAAGCATAACAAAGCAAGACATAAAAGCTAAATTAAACAAAAAGCATTTGTACAGCGTGAATGAACAAATTAAGTATTTAAACACCGCTGGAGCTTTAAAATGGGAAGGAGACCTGCTCCAGACCAGGGGTCCGTTCTTCGTACCTCGCTTAATACATCTGAGATGATTTGACAGATCCCAGATCTTTTAATCATGATAACTGATGTCTGGCTAATTTGGTTCTTCAAACGAATTTGCGGATTGGATTTAAATATCTGGATTAAATGATCTAAGATCACTGCGCGTTCTTGTTTTCCCTGAAGAGGGCAGATGCATCTATACTCGAAACCATGATCAGCAATGCAGCGATTGGCTGGCGTCAAGACAGCAACTATCAAACTATCAAAGACATCATATAATTAAAAAAACTTGGTAAATTACACAAAAAATCCCCCACGAATATCTGGACCTTTATAAGGAAACAGCTAAACGACCAAACCAACATAAAAGTTATAATAGATCAATGATAAATGTTTTTTTTTTTTACATGATTACCAATTATTTATATTCACGATTTTATACAGTATTTGTACACCCTTTACATTTTTATTTCAATGTTGTAATTCAATTTTTAATTCAATTTGAAGCAGATTTGTAATGTGACAGTATTAAACTTTCTTAAGGGTCAAGATCAAATTCTCTGCATCTCCTGCGCTGCATCAAGCCACTCCCATAATATCCGTCATCACTTAAATTAATGCACGCCTCAGATTAACTGTACAACATGTGTGCAAACTTCCAATAAAATTATAAAGTAATTATTCCATCACAAATAAATCGCTCAATCAAGTGGCTGTGTCTATAGTATTATACACAACATTATAATATTATATACATTCTCATATACATATACAATTTAAAATTTGTATATTATTATTATTTAAAATGATTATTATTGCCCCTGGTTCAGTAATGAACTCTTGTAATAAAGTAGCAGTGGCTGGGACAGATTTTAAGTATCACCTCAAGATGCAATCTAATCCTGTTTACATGAAATAAGCCGCTCGCGAGCAGGTTTAAGCTTACGGACCTGTTGCTATGACAGCAAGTCCAGGATGAGCGTCGAAGAACCAACAAATCCAAGATCATGCCAAATTGTCAACAATCAAATCCAGCTAACTGAGTTAGCGAGGTACGAAGAACGGGCCCCAGGTTAGGTTCACAGAGTACGTTACCATGGTAACTGACTCTGAGTATAAGTTACCTCTCTTTCAGAAACAGGCCTGACTTACCCTGCTTTCTCTGGTTTAACAGACATTCTATTCTGAAACAGAAAACCCAGAGTTTCCCTCATTTCAGGGTTAACATTTTCACTTAACCTCCTTTCTGAAAAGGGCCCCAGAATGAAACAAAAAAGCAAAACAAATCAAAGCAAAGCAAAACAAAAAGCAGAACAAAGCAAAGAAAAACAAAACAAAGCAAAAAAGCAAAGCAAAACAAAGCAAAGCAAAACAAAAAGCAAAACAAAGCAAAGCAAAGCAAATAAAGCAAAACAAAACTAAACAAAAAGGAAAACAAATCAAAGTGAAGAAAATCAAAGCAAAAAAACTAAGCAAAAAAACAAATCAAAGCAAAGCAAAACAAAACGAAAGAAAAAGGAAAGCAAAGCAAAGTGGAGTGAAGAAAATCAAAGCAAAACAAAAAAGCAAAGTAGAACAAAACAAAAAATCAAAACAAAGCAAAGCAAAACAAATCAAAGCAAAACAAAACAAAACAAAACATAAAAACACAAAACATAAAAACACAACATTAATGCAATTATCTAATCAACCAATCAATCACATGGCAGTTGCTTCAATGCATTTAGGGGTGTGGTCCTGGTCAAGACAATCTTCTGAACTCCAAACTGAATGTCAGAATGGGAAAGAAAGGTGATTTAAGCAATTTTGAGCGTGGCATGGTTGTTGGTGCCAGACGGGCCGGTCTGAGTATTTTACAATCTGCTCAGTTACTGGGATTTTCATGCACAACCATTTCTAGGGTTTATAAAGAATGGTGTGAAAAGGGAAAAACATCCAGTATGCGGCAGTCCTGTGGGCGAAAATGCCTTGTTGATGCTAGAGGTCAGAGGAGAATGGGCCGACTGAGTCAAGCTGATAGAAGAGCAACTTTGACTGAAATAACCACTCGTTACAACCGAGGTATGCAGCAAAGCATTTGTGAAGACACAACACGCACAACCTTGAGGCGGATGGGCTACAACAGCAGAAGACCCCACCGGGTACAACTCATCTCCACTACAAATAGGAAAAAGAGGCTACAATTTGCACAAGCTCAACAAAATTGGACAGTTGAAGACTGGAAAAATGTTGCCTGGTCTGATGAGTCTCGATTTCTGTTGAGACATTCAGATGGTAGAGTCAGAATTTGTAAACAGAATGAGAACATGGATCCATCATGCCTTGTTACCACTGTGCAGGCTGGTGGTGGTGGTGTAATGGTGTGGGGGATGTTTTCTTGGCACACTTTAGGCCCCTTAGTGCCAATTGGGCAACGTTTAAATGCCACGGCCTTCCTGAGCATTGTTTCTGACCATGTCCATCCCTTTATGACCACCATGTACCCATCCTCTGATGGCTACTTCCAGCAGGATAATGCACCATGTCACAAAGCTTGAATCATTTCAAATTGGTTTCTTGAACATGACAATGAGTTCACTGTACTAAAATGGCCCCCACAGTCACCAGATCTCAACCCAATAGAGCATCTTTGGGATGTGGTGGAACGGGAGCTTCGTGCCCTGGATGTGCATCCCACAAATCTCCATCAACTGCAAGATGCTATCCTATCAATATGGGCCAACATTTCTAAAGAATGCTTTCAGCACCTTGTTGTATCAATGCCACGTAGAATTAAGGCAGTTCTGAAGGCGAAAGGGGGTCAAACACAGTATTAGTATGGTGTTCCTAATAATCCTTTAGGTGAGTGTAGTAACAAAGACAAAACACTAGCCTGCTGCAGTTTGGAAATCTGAGCTTGGGTCCATTATTTCTACACATTGAAACCAAGAAGCACATAGGCCTATTTAAACATCAGTACGGTGGTCTGGGTGGATAAAAACAAGGCAACACCTGGCCTTTTATCTTTACATTAAAATGGGTCTAAACAGCATACTGCAATTCATCCACTGATTGAACACAAATGGTATATTCCATTTTTAAATGTAAACAAATGAATTTAAATGTATATTTACTGCCAAATTACCAAGTAATGGTGTGTGTGCATGTCTGCATCTGTATGTGATGACAAAGTACATTTAAGCAGGGGACAAAACCTTAGCCAGAGCCCAAACGGCACATGGGTTCACAGCTGGCTCAAATCAAGGGGAACCATATACCAGCTCTTGTGTCATCTTTTTGTTCTCCTTCTTTTAGAGCACTTTTACAGACTCCCTGTTTAGTGTTGCTTTACTTTGGCTCTAGAAATTGAGGCACTAAAATTGAGCCGCTGTATTTTCTAAAAGCTATTACCGGGGTAAATACATATAATGAATGACAAATGACAAGTAATCATGAATAGACAAAGACTGCCTAGGATGAAAAAGGGTGGGGTGGCTTAAAAGCCTGAATATTGCACTAATACTGTTATTTCCAGATGCAGTTCATGATTAAAGCAAATCCTCCATTCTGACTTGAAGGCCTGATAATTTGCCATCATTTTGCAAGTGCTGCATGGAAAATGTTGGTATGGATTTGATTTGTAGTCGGATTAAAGTAAGCAAAGAACAGGGTATAAAATTAACACTGCTTGTTTCAAACACACACAGCGCCGCAGTGCTTAAAATGTCCTGGCCTAAAGTGAGATTAGTTTGTCCACTTTAATCAAGGGCTAAATGTTTTGCTAACCCCATGAGAAGGGTGAACCAAAAGCGCTTTTACATTTCGCCTGCCAAACCAAAAAAGTTCCAGCAAACATGAAGGATAATCAAAATCATGTAAGGCTTGTCTTCACTGGTTTCATAGACCTGAAGAAAATATTCCTACTGTCCTTAGGCCTGATCTCAGCCCCTTCTAGTTATTCCAGAAAAACAACTAACTTCATTATTTTATTCTCAGTTATCTTGGGCTGTTGAAACAGGAGAGAATTATTGTTTCCTCAGCGAGGGCCAGGCTAGGGTTCAGTTACGTTTGGATGGAGATGGAGAGATCGCCGTTTCACAAACCCACGAGGGCTTTGCATCACTTCAAAGGGCAAGGCTTATCAAGTGTATGAATCGAATGGCCCTTCCTTATTTTGTTAAGATATACAGTAGGTTAATACAGAACATATAAACAAACACTGTAGCCTGCTGTTATCGATGTATTACCAACATTTTCCCTGTATGTTTTCCTTTCCACAAAAAAAGTCCAGTTTTTCAATACGACAGCACTTCATGATTCCACATTCATTCATTGGTAACACTTTACAATAAGGCTTTTGCTTTAGTTTATTAATGCATTAGGTATAGCTAACAAAGAAAAATACATATTCAACATTTATAGGTTTATGTTCATTTCTACAGTCTCTATACTAATAATTTTTATTTAATTGTTATGAATTCATTAAAGTCACCATGAAATCAAAATTGACCATAGTTTCTTTTTTTTCTTTTTTTTATGAAATATTGCATGTTGCATGTATAATCAAAATAACTTCCACTCCCTTTTGCGGCAACTTCTCTTCTCCGATGATGTGTTTACTGGCATGAGGGCAGGACAACCTGTCACTTATATGAGATCGACCAATAAAGTGCAACAGTGCCTGTCCACTTTTCAGCTGCATCGGTTCTGGAAGTATTTTTTTCCCATTCATTTCTACCAAAGAGATTTTAAAAAAACCTCTTCGTTAAAGTGTTATAAGCCACGAGACAAGTCAACCAGCTACGAGGTGAATTACAAGACTACAAACTTTGATTTGAAGCAAAAAAAGTACTTGACAATTGGACAAAAATACAAGACTGGGTACTTTACTTTAGTGGACTTTAGTGATAGAAAGAGCTACATTTCTACCATTTCTGACTACAGTCAAGAACAGGCTGTTTTCGTGCTTGTGCCTTTAAATGCAAATGAGTTGCTGTATGCCGCCCCCTCTCCACACAGTTCCTGCCTCAATCGGATTCTCGGGCGGCTGCATCCGAAAACATAGGCAGCTGACTCGTTGCCTCATTGCCTTACCAGACGTCGGCTGCACCCGAAACCTGGAAAATGCTGCCTTCGGAGGACACATTTCAAGGCAGGAAGGCACCAAGGCACGTCTGAATCTAATGTTAGCTTCACTTCCTGTCTCCTTCATCTGATCGATTTTTGAAGGCAGCTTTTATGTATCCTTCGCTGCCTTTGATATCCCACAATCCTGTGTTTTCCATTCTGTGACAGTTGACCTGGGAAAAAAAGATGGCGTCTGAAAGTTTGCTGGTCAGTTTGTGTGTAAATGTATGTTTTTTTTACCAACATTTTCCACTTCTGATGTAATTTCTAGCGAAAAATTACTAATTTAGTAATTCAATATTTGTTTAGTTCTCACCAAAGCTCTCTCTCTTTTGCTGTAGGTCATTAAACGGTTACACTGCCTAAAAAGTCTGTCCGAAATTAGTTTCGTGAGGTGCCTTCATGCACAAACGCTGCCTTACAAGCCATTGTCTGATAAGGCAGCGAGGCAACGAGACAGCTTTCCGGACACAGCCAATGACTTGTACATACATACATACATACTGTACACACACACACACACACAACTAAATGGGAACACGATCCTCAAGTACATGTTGATTAAAGTGCATTTGCTCCTATTTTGTGCCTTTTCACTTAATTTGTATTATAAACAGACATGTTTCTCTCTGGGTTAGGATTCCTATGCAGGACTCCAATCTGTTTGTGACTAAATGGATTGCAGAATTGGCATTACAAATGGATGCCTATTATCCATGTTGGATGATCATGGAAGGACTTCGACTGATCTTTCCCGCTGTTGGCTCACATAATTCCCTGCCATTTCAGTCATTGTCTTCTCAAGTGTTCTGTTGGCTGGACAAACAGACCTCACAATATCTGACAAGACAAAAGGAGTGTTTCAGAATCAGCAAGATACATCATCCAGATGGCTGGGTTGATTCGGTGCAACTATATGCTCTTGATTACCACATGAACAATGCTATCATTAAGACGAACTAACTTGGCCAAGTTATTAGCCAACCACAAAGAGTTCTGAGTTTTATTTTACTCCTGAAATGTAAACAACGACCCTGTGAATGCTGTGAAAATATTGTCCATATGGCTTTGCTTTGTATTGAGGATCTAGGAGTCCTTAGACAGGCTGATATCATTGATCTGATCATGAGCCCCTTTCTTTTACAGGATTCCACAAACAAAACACTAGCGTAAAAACTGGTTTCTGAACCCTCCATCTGAAGATTGTACATCCGAAGGGAATTTTTGCATGTTTCTTATTCATTAACCACCCGCAATCTCATCTAACCAGGTGTGTTGTGCTAAATCAACGCACAGAAAGGATAAGAAATATTTCTTTATTTATTACAAAAAACTCTGTCAGTTTATCTTTAACAACATGTTCAACAAACATTCTGTAGACTGACGTTAAACTTGCTTCATTTCAATACGGACATCACTGAAAAGAAAAGTACAACTGCAGCTCGATTAAAAGGATTTGAATTAAACTTGTGACTTGTCTTTTTGAAATATTCATTTTAAAAAAACGTCTCAGAGTTGAATTCGTTCAGGAATTTACTGGTTGCACTTTATGTTTGATTTGATTCACACCAAAAAAAACATTCAAGAATCAGACCAGTATGATCGCATTGTGGATGTTTTTGATTCATTAAAAAGAATTTGTCTCTTAAAGTGTCCCTAATATGCTATTTTAAAGTTTCCTAATTTAGTTTTGGAGGTCTCCATCCATTAAAAGGTTTACATGTAGCTGTAGTAAAGTTTGTTCGTACGGGAAGAAGGAGGCGGGAACCGGCGAACACTCAAAACGTTTAATCAAATAAACACAAAATAATAATGGCGGCGGCAGCCCCTCATGGTCGACTGCCGCCTACATACAAACAAATAAACACAAAATGAAAATAAAAGCTGCAGCCCCTCACGGTCGATTGCAGTGTACACATAACATAACTAAAACAACACAAAATCCAGGCCTGGTCCTCTCTCGTCCCTCACTGTCGTCACTCCTCCTTTATACTCCCTCACTCCTCCGCGAGAGCCGAGATCGCTGCGGCGCGCAGCTGGCGCTCATCCTCCCTGATGAGCGCCGCCTCGTCCCGCCCTCACGGTCCCTCGGCCTCGCTGCCCGCCACAGTATCAAAGGTCAAAAAACACTTTCATTTTCTCATAATATACATTGCACATCACCACAATGTTCAATGATTCTCAAACGACTCGATGGATGAATCAGTCTCTCAAAATCCCGCCTTTTCACAAGCCTACTCTGCTCTGATTGGTCACATCGCCAAGTCTGTTGTGATTGATCTACTGCGTACAGCACATATTTTCTGAAGCTATAAAACTATTACCATAACTGAACTCCGGCTCTGTCTGGAGGCTTCCTAAAGCTCAGCGATTGTACACACTGTAAAAACAGTAACGATGACGCCAAATTTACATCAATCCCAGCGCGAGTCAGAATCGATGATGAAACATCGGAAGAACTAGTTATTCAACCCAAACCCTGAGCAGGACGATTGTCAGTGATGCTACTCAATTTGAGGTACATTATGAGATGTTTCAACTGTAATTCCTCATCATCAGCATTAGCAAGTGTGCGTCCATCAACAAACCCGTGTGTGTGTGTGTGTGTGTGTGTGTGTGTGTGTGTGTGTGTGTGTGTGTGTGTGTGTGTGTGTGTGTGTGTGTGTGTGTGTGTGTGTGTGTGTGTGTGTGTGTGTGTGTGTGTGTGTGTGTGTGTGTGTGTGTGTGTGTTTCTAATTTATTGCGGTGCACATGCAGGAACTTTATCAATAACAGCACATGCATTAGCTGAGCACTAACGTGAATGACTGATGTAACATTAAAGTTTGCAAAACAAATCTTGCTCCATCCTTTATCTTTACTCAAGAATAACATCTGCATTAAAGGATTAGTTCACTTTTAGATAAACTTTTGCTGATAATTTACTCACCCCCATATCCAAGATATCCATGTCTTTCTTTCTGCAGTCGAAAAGAATTTGATGAAAACATTCCAGGGTTTTTCTCGATATAATGGACTTCAATGGGCTCCAAACGGTTCAAGGTCCAAATGACAGTTTCAGTACAGCTTCAAAGGCTTTAAACGAGATGATGAATAAGGGTCTTATCTATCAAAACGATCAGTTTCTGCGAGAAACCGAGCAGTATTTATGCTTTTATTTGACCCATGGGCGTCGGAACCATTGTATGTGGGTGGGACAAGACCCACCCACTTTTTACGATCAATGATATTGGACCCACTCCCTTTTATCGTCGCTAACATTCAGCACATGTCTGTTTACCTACCCCTAATCGATAAACACTTATTATTAAACATGTGTTAGACGCTTTATTTCCACTTTTCTAATATTTTCGTCATTTTATTGAAAATATTATTATTATTGAAAATGCCTTTCCGATCTGATATGTGATGGGAAAAGGCAGAAGATTGAACTCGGCGAAAGGCGGATTTGAACCGCGGGTCGACTTGTGTCAAAACTAGATGCCGTGCATCTTACCCCTACACTACTACCGCTCTCAATGATATGGTGATTCCCGTAATTTTGTCTTTCCGAACTATTCGCTTAACAAGCAAAGTGGTATATTTGTACTTATTGGCATCTACTTCAGTAAAAAAAATTCTGAGGACCCACCCACATTTTTTTTGCTTCTGACGCCCATGATTTGACCTCTTATCAGACGAACGTGATCATCTCTGAGCTCAGCCATAACTTCCGCTAAGTGAGGTCAAAATACGAGCCTGGTCATAGAGATATCGATAGTAGATGCCTCATTCTACTGATCCGTGCAAGCGCTAATGAGGCATCTACGTATACATCTATGACCAGGCTCATATTTTAACCTCACTTAGCGGAAGTTATGGCTGAGCTCAGAGATGATCACGTTTGCCTGATAAGAGGTAAAATAATAAATACTGCTTGGTTTCTCGCAGAAACTGATCGTTTCGCTAGATAAGACCCTTTTTCATCGTCTGGTATCGCTTGGTATCGTATAAAGCCCTTTGAAGCTGTAATGAAACATTCAAACTTAAACTCATTTGGACCTTGAACCATTTGGAGCCCATTGAAGTCCATTATATGGAGAACAATCCTGGAATGTTTTAATCAAAAAACTGAATTTCTTTTCGACTTTAGAAAGAAAGACATGGACATCTTGGATGACATGGGGGCAGTGATGGGAATTACGGCGTTATAGATAAACGGCGTTACTAACGGAATTATTTTTTTTCAGTAACGCGTAATCAAATGAATAACTGTTTCTCCCATTACAACGCCGTTAGCGTTACTGAGGGGAAAAAACGCGGCGTTACAATTGAGCTCACTGAAGCGGTTTTCATCCGAACAAACTCTCTGTCAGTCGGACCTGCAACGTGTTTTTTTTTCTCTGATTTGTGTGTGTGTGTGTGTGTGTGTGTGTGTGTGTGTGTGTGTGTGTGTGTGTGTGTGTGTGTGTGTGTGTGTGTGTGTGTGTGTGTGTGTGTGTGTGTGCGGGCGTGCATGCCATGCGTGTTGGGGGGTGGGTGGGGTTTAACACATAACTGATGATGATTGGTGGGTGGGAGACAAGGTTGAGGTTGATAGTGGTTGAGTTCTCACACACACACGCACGCACACGCATATGCACATTCACACACACCAAGTCCAATGACTTCAAAAGGTAGCTTTCGCAAACTGGAAGTAAAAGCGCTACTTTTCCCTCGTTGAGGTGAAAGGTAAGAATGTTTATGTAACGTGCAGCAGGAAGAAAGAGTCTCTCCACGTCGGTGGCAAGTAAATCTAATCTAATGAAGCGCCTCACATCATCACATGTCGCCACAAAATTTGTGGCTAAAAACCCAGGTGATAGTTACTTTTTATAATGATGTAACAGTTACTAACTCAATTACTATTTGTAAGAAGTAACTAGTAACTATAACTAATTACTTTTTTTAAAGTAATGTGCCCAACACTACATGGGGGTGAGTAAATTATCAGCAAAAGTTTATTTAAAAGTGAACTAATCCTTTAATAGACAGAATACAGCAGGAATGTAGAGCTATAATATTAATGTGGACAAAGAACTAAGACTGATAATGGAAAAAAATTTATGAAAAAAGGTAAAACTCAAAATCTAAGGTAAGACTCTCCATTTAAACAGTTTAGATGTGGTTCATTTGTGGTTTGTGTTTTTTCTTCTTTCCTATGGACACTCAGCAATTGGACAAACAGACCTAACCAAATATCACAGCATTTCCAAAGATTTACTGACATTAAAGGGTCATGTTGCTAATAGTTTACTTTAGAGATCACGTCCTGCTTTGATGTTCATTACAACAAAAGTACAAGCATTCCCAACCAACCGCAGATGCCCCCTGTCCTCCTCCACAACATCCTGACAGCCAACATAATCCCACTCAAGACATAAATCATCACCAACCCCTACAATGAGAATCATCACCGGATTCATAAAGCATAAACAGAGGGACAGAAATACTTCAATCGTGCGAGGGGGAGGCTATTAAATGCAGGAAAGTTTATTCTGCCACTTTGTAGTACTTCATACGGGCTACAGATGCCAGCACTCCTTAGGGTGGGATTTAGGGTAGAGGAATTGTGGGATGGAAGGGAACGATTAACAAGCTCATGCCCTGCTCAGCATCTGTTGATTGATTCTGACTAACTGCCACTGCTCTCCACATGCGGCTGAGCCATTTGGTTGTGAAACTTACAAAGGTGTTGCATAAAATGCATGTGTGAACATAAACAAGGATAAGAGGTAAAGCTTGAATGTTTGGAGGACATGCTTTTATGTTATGTTAATAAAACTCTGGAAGCTCACAGAGCACTTCTTTGAATTTAGGGAACAAGACTAAAAACATTCCCCTTGATGCCTACATAAATCTTAGTTTAGTATAATACACATATTTGATGCCTGTTGCTTTTCAGTGTTTTAGTAGAAAATAAAATAGCATTGATTATATTTAATTTAAATGCAATATTTTATTATAAATAAAAAATAATACACAAACAAACAAATTAACAACTCACAAAAATCACAATTTTGATATTGGTGTCCATTTCATTTAAGATTTTTAAGAGAAAATAAAAATAATATTTATAATACTTACATTTGATAATTTATTATAAATAAACAACCAACCAACCAACCAACCAAATAAATAAATAAATAATACATTTTTTAAATGTATTTATTTAAATTTGATATTTTATTATAAATAAACAAACAAATACACAACCAACTAAACAAACAAACATACAAATAAATAAAATTGCACAACAATTTTGATAATGGTGTCCATTTCATTTAAGATTTTTAAGAGAAAATAAAAGTAATATTTATAATACTTACATTTGATAATTTATTATAAATAAACAAATAAATACACAACCAAATAAATAAATCAACGCAGCAACAATTTTGATATTGGTGTCGGTTTCTTTTTAGAGTTTTAAGAGAAAATAGAAAATTTTAATACTTTATTAATACATGATATTTAATGAATAAATAAACAAAAAATAAATACATTTGATGTTGGTTTTGCTTTTTTGTGTTGGGAGAAAAAAATCCCAAAACACTTTTACCCTGTTGAACCCTACTTCATTTAGAAAAGTTTTTTCCACTAGAGACCAACAGAGAATTACAGATGTGGACTTCCGTCTTGTTTTGAGACTTTAAAGGTGTGATTATTCTTCCGAACGAAAGATTCATGAATGAAAAGGGAATTCAGTGTTAAATAAACAGGACGGTGGAGAGGAAAAAAGAAAACGTTCAAAACTTCTCAAAACACAGCATCACGCTCAGAGCAAGCAGGAAGAGACAAAGTAAATACAATTTAAGTACTATTGCATGAGTGCTGTAATATAGTGTATAGACTGGCATGTGAATTGAACCTTTTCAGAGAATGCATGGAAAGTCTTGCAGGAAACGTATATCAGCTCTCAAAGGTAAGAATTCATGAGCAATGATGCCTCTTCGAAATATTCGGACTGGTTAAAAAAACATAGAGAAGAACAATCAACTTCCAATCTACATTAATGCATTTTTCCATCACGACTGCCAAAAGTCCTCTGATTGACCAAGCAAACTGGAACAAAACCTCCTTCCACCAATGCAACACACCACAATGTGGCATTAAACATGTTCCACAACAACTTCTGCGCTCCCAGTGCTTTTGCAATTTATTTTAATATGACACATTTGCTCTTGTTGAAATGGATGATTTGAATTTCCTGAGCAAATATCACAGGACATTAACATACTCAACAACATCGTTTTCTACTCGAGTTATAGTGCTTTAGGCTATGACGGTAGGGGATAGATATTTGAGATAATTAAATCTACTACTTGGGATGATCTTTAATGAAATAAAAAGACCCCTAAGAGAAGTACAATTTAAGTGTCTGCAAGTTTAGCACAAATCATTCAATCAAAACTGTACGCTTCTGTGGTCGGTCCATCCTGTCTCCTGCATCCAGGCATTAAAACATACAAGGACTGTGTTTTTGTTTTTGATGGGCATCCCGACATAAATTAACCGGAAAAAAAACAAGCAGCAGCATGGTATGACTAACATCCTCATTTTGCTACTTACAAGAAATATTTGAATATACAAAATGAGACAACGACCTCTGTGTAGCAGTATCCCAAGCGGATGCTCCAGCACTCATGGCTGTCTTGGGTCACTTGCACGTGTTGGTAGGTCTGCGGGGATCCGACTGAGTGATGTGTTTTTGGCTGACTCCATGAGAGGAAGGTGAGGAGACAGATGTGAGTGGGGTGCTGAGAGTGGCTGGAGGCTTTCCTGAAATTAAATCAAATCTATTTCTTAATCCAAATGTGCCGTTCTTATCTGGAATGATAAACTGTTTGGTATCCATGTGTACAACTCCATATTGTTTTGTATAAATGCATTTGTTTAGATACCGGAAGACACCACAGGTTTGTAAACATGCACTTTGTGCACTAGAAAAGTGGCGTGACATGGTGCATGTTTTTGGGTACAGAAGTACCATTTGAATTTTGTGTACATGTTGCATTTGAAGCAGGCAAATAAAAATAGCAGCACAAAAAGTTCTAATATAAAACAATATGAACAAATAATCAAAATAAAGGCAATTAGATTGAATAGGTTTGCCCATGTAACATACAAATCCAAGTAATTCCTTACTCGATGAATGGAATTGGATGGATGGATGGATGGATGGAATGGGGATGGAATGATGGATGGATAGTTATGAAAGATGGATGGATGATTATGAAAGATGGATGATGAATGGTTATGAAAGATGGATGATGGATGGATAGTTATGAAAGATGGATGGATGGATGGATGGATGGATGGATGGATAGTTATGAAAGATGGATGGATGGACGGATGGATGGATAGTTATGAAAGGTGGATGGATGGATAGTTATGCAAGATGGATGGATGGACGGATGGATGGATAGTTATGAAAGATGGATGGATGGATAGTTATGCAAGATGGATGGATGGACGGATGGATGGATAGTTATGAAAGGTGGATGGATGGATGGATGGATGGATGGATGGATGGATGGATGGATGGATGGATGGATGGATGGATGGATGGATGGATAGTTATGAAAGATGGATGGATGGATGTTATGAAAGATGGATGGATGGACGGATGGATGGATAGTTATGAAAGGTGGATGGATGGATGGATGGATGGATGGATGGATGGATGGATGGATGGATGGATGGATGGATGGATGGATGGATGGATGGATGGATGGATGGATAGTTATGAAAGATGGATGGATGGATGGATGGATGGATAGTTATGAAAGATGGATGGATGGACAGATGGATGGATAGTTATGAAAGGTGGATGGATAGTTATGCAAGATGGATGGATGGACGGATGGATGGATAGTTATGAAAGGTGGATGGATGGATGGATGGATGGATGGATGGATGGATAGTTATGAAAGATGGATGGATGGATGTTATGAAAGATGGATGGATGAATGGATGGCTATGAAAGATGGATGGATGGTTATGAAAGATGGATGGCTATGATGGACGGACAGACAGATGATAGATAGATAGACAGACAGACAGATCCCTTCCTTTTGTCATCATTTGTTTTCACCTGTTAGGGATTTAATTTATAGAAGGATTGGACAGATATTCCAGAAGTGCTTTGCCCAGTGGTGCTAAAATTTAATGTATTTAATAACTACTATTTCAACCTATCGATTTAGACAAACATGGCTTTTTCCATTCGTATAACTAGGATTAAGAAATGAGTAGAGACTACTGTTCAGTAAATTCGCTAATAGCCACTTCATGTCAAGTTAGCCTGTTCGCCGTTAGCCACTTCCTGCCATTACCATTACCTCAGCGATGAGCAGCAGTAATGTCACCCCTGGAGGAGAGCAGAGGAAATCACTCCTGTAACAGTCCATGGATCATATATTTGTTATTGTGTTCCAACCCCATGTAGAGCCAGAGCCACATATCCCAATAAATCACAGTGAAAGCTTTTATGTCTTTACTTAAATCCAATTTTGGATTTAATATCCAGCCAAACATTGTAAGCAACGGGAAATACTTGCACAATAGCATTAGCAAGCACATGTAATCTTTATCCTTGGTATTCAAATATTGGACATTCACGTTCCATAATGTCTAGGAAAATGAATGGGATTTTTTTGGATGACCATAACCTTGTTCAAAGATGGTTTAATGGATCTAAGACTGCTGGTAGCTGGTTTGTTGTTTAAACTAGTTTATTTCAGGTTTAAATGGTTTGCTCACAACGATTCCTCTTCCTCCATGCTTCACTCACTCCTGTTTTTTACCAGATTTGCAAAGACAAAGCTTGCAAAACGTTGGCGTTATTTTGTCACTTATTGAGCAGTAGGCTAGCTGGAGCCATTTACCTCCAGTCTTTGTGCTAAGCTAGGTTAACGGTTGGTGCGTCAGACAGAGTTATGGCACGCACAGAGATGAGAATGGTATGTATGGACTAATCTAACTCTGGGGGATACGGTGAATAAGCTAAAGTCCCAAAAAGTCCTTGGTGTGTTCCTTTAAAATATACTAAATAAATAAATCAGAATGATTCAAGATTATGAATCATTGTAAACATGTAAACAAAGAGCTCCATGTAAACAAAGAGCCAAAGGATCACGCCAAAACTTATGTACTCGCCATCATGTAATTCCAAATCTACATTCTTCTGTGAAAGAATGTGAAGAATGACACTGGTCTCTCTTTTCAATGCTTTCAACATTTAAAAATGACCATAAATCATAAAAGTGGTCAGTGGTCATACATTTTAATTGATAAATATTATGATTTTGTGAGGAAAAGCACTATGCTGCACCGTCAGAACCAGACAACCCTGTTAGCTGTGCATGTTGGACCTGAATCCAGGGTGGGGTTGAAGTAAATCTAATAGATAGACAGCCCATGGGAAGTCCACTCAGTCACGTCACGTAACAACATTAGTCATGCACAGATGTTTTTATGAGCAGCGCACTTAAGACTGCATTTCGGCTGAGGGCGAGTTGGTTTACATAAATACTATAATCAGTAGCAGTCAATTAGGTCTGCTGACCAGGCCGAGCCTAAAAATACATATCCTGTGTCATCCGTCAGAGGTTTACCTACGGTCCTGTAAACATAGGATGATTTGAAAGGAGATGCCGAAGTAGACGTGGACACAAATCAGAGAATCTTTGGACCATTGATGTCGGGATGTCTATTTTCTGTCTTTCAGGGTTTTTGGACAGCTCTGCAAAATATGAGGAGGCGGGAGCCATGACTCACTGCTTTGGAAAAGCATGATATCTGGTGAGCCAAGCCGTAAACAAATGAAAGGTTTCAGTCATGAAGGAGATCAAATGGGCCAAAGATCACAGACGTGTATCGGGGTCGGCGAGGGACGTTTGGTTATCTGCCACATTAAGAGATTATCCATGCACCGTTTGGTTACTTTTAATAAGAAGGATACATCAAGCGAAAGCCACTTGAAAGAAAGAGTTGGATGTTGCTTAAGCTTAAAATTTGAACTTCATCCATTTTGTAATGATTAGATGAGTTTTTTGTGGGATTGCAATCTACGGTCAAATGCAAATGTTCCACTTTGTGTTGAACTTTTTGCATGCAAGACATCTTCTCTGATAGTGTGGGGTTCGGTTTAATGATAAAATCAAATGGGTTGGGATGAATTACACATATCCTCAATGGCTTAAATCCTGTTGACACTAATCGATACAACATGCGCAGGATAATTCTGCACTCCACCAAGCAAAAATTCAAAATACCCCTTATGAATTAAAAGATAATGTAATAGCATTACAATCGAGATCTTTGGCGACATCTCCTCTCAAAGTACTCCATCCATGTCAGCACAACAACATCAATCAACACAGCTGAGAAAGGCATCGTTTACAAATTAACTTCCTCTTCTACTCGTCGCAGCCTTGCAATCTGTCATGCGTAGGCTCTGTGGACCCAGACCTATCAAGACAATGAATCCCAGACTGGAGCTCAGCCATACCTGAAGCTTAAATGTGGAGCAATCACCACATGAACCTTGTTCGTAATGATTACTTACAGAAGGGGAACATGGAAGGAGGGAATATAGGCGCATGTAATGACCATTGATGATGATGATGAGAACTGAGAGAATGACTGCCTTTCTCCAAACAATGTACATTTCAGAAAGGAACAGAAAAATCTTTAGGCGAGACTGGGGTATGCTGTGCTATTTTTTAAATTGCCATACAATTAATAAGCTTAATATTTCCGGATGTAGAAGCATCAACAAAACAGGGTCATACAAATATAACTTCTAAAAAAATGACATGCTTATCTAAGCTGTGTAAGTTAAACCAATGGGGAGCATTTGAGTAATTTACATTAATAATACAAATATTCATATATGTTAATATGTATTAATGCACAGTCCATTAAAGTCATATTTTGATGCACATTGCCATTTTGTAAAAAAAAAAAAAAAAAATTGGAGAGAAAGTTATTGATCACAAATATTGATCAGCTAACAGCAGGGTTGCCAACTTTTAAGTTCAGGTTGGAGTGATATTTTTTGGGGGGTTGGGGTGTGGAGTGGGGGCGATGGCGATTGATTGGCACAAACATCGATTCCGATCTTGATTCAGTATCAATTCATATGTATATAGCCTACTGTACATATAAGGAAACATAAGTTTGCCTTTTTAGCACTATTTTAAACTTTTCTTGGGTTAAATTATATGTGCTCGCATTCATTAATATTCACTTGTGTGTGATTATATAAGTATCATTTAAAATATTAAGATGAAAGTTATTCAAGTTTTAAAATTTCACAATTAAAGAAATCTAGTTTTTGATCTTGTCTAAATATTTATTCAAATGCAAAACCTAAAAATAAGTACGCAGTTATGATCTGCAATAGTTTTTTGAGCAACTAGACTATTATTAAAGAGCCATTTAGGCAACTAGTGGTTAATGGCATTACAAATGAAGATTATTATTTTTCCAGCAACAAAATTACTCTAATTTGCCTCTTTGCATTGGAATTCTCTATTTTAACCTTAATTTTATCCTTAATAAAATATTATAAGAAAAATATTTTAAGTGGTCATTAATGGACCATAATTATTGCACAAATAGTATTTAGAACCAAAAAATCTCCTCAAAATATTGAATAAATATCATTGAGCTAAAATAGGCTATAGAACATTTATTTCATTGAAAAATAGTTAAAGTGTATGGTCACATTTGACCACCAATCCGTATTAATGCTACCAATTAGTAAGGAATACCTGAGGGCTAAATACAAGAAAAACATTAACATTAATGTTAACAATGTTGCATCTATCATCACTCTCCATAATAAAATGATACTGTACTGTTTACCAAAAATTGCTGCAAATACCTTTACAGTGAAGCTGTTGTCTATCCGCTTAAGCCATTTTGACAGCGCTGGTTATTGAGAGCTCATGAACCACTTGACCACGAGCAGCCGAGAGATGAAAGCATGTCGCAACTCTGTTTTTCAACAGCTCTGGCTTTAACTGTTATGCCACATTAAGTGCACCAAAACGGTATTTATTGTTTGAATTATGTATTAAAATTATATTTTTTTTATAATGTTTCATATTAAAAGCAGGTTTGGCAATTTGGCGTGAGATTTACTTGGGCAGAGTGAGACCGTGAGACAGAGCCTGAAAGCGTGTGTCTGAAAGCGAGTTGGCAACCCTGTAACAGCGTATCCATGGCTAGCTGTGCTGTGCATTCAACGATTTTAACATACGACGTGGAGGCAAATAACCGCCAGACGCGAAGCAGAGGGTTGTTGCCTCCGCAAAGTGTATTTCAAATCGTTTAATGCACAGCTAGCCATGAATTATGGCGCTTATACCATGGTCATTTGCCAGGATTGACAACTTAAAGCAGTCATTGATGGTTGTAGCGCAATATTTGACTGGAAGGATCAAATTGACGCTTATTTCGTCAGTTACGGCTCGTGAGATCCCACTATGAATCAGACACAGAGATAAAGTAGTGTGTAAGTGTAAGAGAGAGAGAGAGAGATTCGTACCTGCGTCTTTTAAGCATCTCTCAAAGCTGTTTAATTACTTAATTATGATGTAACCCCCTCGTTGCTGGTAAATATAATGTAGCAATTTAGCATGGAAGCTATTTTATTATTAAAAGTCGCGGGCTGCGTTGAAGTTTCTGTGCTCTTGAATGTTTCTGTGTGAGCTCAGCGTGGTGTCCGCGATCTGTGTACAAGTGACGTATCTGTGTGTGAACTGTGCACTTCACATTAATATAGAACGGTGACTAAACTGACTAGGAACTATATGTGCATTAAATGGTGTTATTGCACACCTTCCAGTTAATCAGAACATAACGGCTGCATCCGAAAACCTAGTCAGCTGTCTCGTTGCCTCGCTGCCTTATATATCAGACAAATATCTACAGCAAAATAGAGAGAGCTTTGGTGAGAACTAAACACATATTTAATTACTATATTAGTAATTTATTTGCTAGAAATGACATGAGAAGTAGAAAATTTAAAAAAAACTTACATTTACACACAAACTGACCAGAAAACGCAACTTTCGGATGCCATTTTTTTTTTTCAGCTCAAATGTCACAGAATGGAAAGCACAGGATTGTGGGATATCAAAGGCAGCGAAGGATACATAAATGCTGCCTCCAAAAATTGATCAGATGAAGGTCTCTCAGGAGATGGATGTGCCTTGGTGCCGTCCTGCCTTGAAATGTGTCCTCCGAAGGCAGCATTTTCCAGGTTTCGGATGCACCCAACATAGCATAAATCATTTTAGTAAAAAAATTGTGCTCCTTCACAGCTCTGGACTTAAATATATGAATAATGCAAACAAATAATACATATTTATTAATAATAATAACAACAAAGCAGTATGCTATTAGAGGCGAAACAGCTTTTCAATGTTGAAGAAGGTTCAGAGATTGACTTGTGATGTTTTTCCTCCTGACCCAGACACTGAGATATTATTCTAATGGCCCAAAGACAGAACACGGATGGAGGAACTGCGGAGAGAAAGAATAACAAGGTGTAATATCCACCAAAGTGTTTTTCCAGTCCCTACAGGGAACTTGCCAGAACGGAAGAGCGGGATCAGCCTGAACAGCACATTAAGGTACAAACCCTTCAATGAGCTGTAACATCTCATCATTCTCCACTCATCCCGACCACAACACTTAGTTTTAATGAATACAAACTAATCGTATTACATTAATTATAGCCTTTAGAATTATTTACACATGTTGTAAGGTAATTTTGGTTAATGAAGTCCAAATGAAAAATACATAGTAATGCTGAAGGACAAATTGGTTGTAATTTAATGTATAATAACAAAAATTATGCTTCAGAAATCTTTCTAATATGCTGATTTAATGCTCAAGAAACAGTTCTTATTATTATAAAGGTGGAAAACAGTTGTGCTAATTCATATTTTTGTGAAAACCGTATGGCATTGTTTTGATAGTGTTAAAAATCAGCATTTATTTGAAAAAAAAAAATATTTGTAATATTATAATAGTCTTTAATTACATTTTAATGCCTCCTTGCTGAATTAAAGTATTAATTTCTTCTTTAAAAAAAAAAAAAAAAACCGCACATCTTGAGAACAGATTTCCTACACATAGGACAGTGTGAATTCGAACTAGTCCACAGGTGTTCGTCTACATCATCTTATCTAACATGCATTATTTTTGAAAAAGATTAATTACCACTGTACAGCAGGCAGGTTGCATAAGGTAAATTCATAATCAGATAAATATCTGAAACAGGAAGTGACCTCGGTCATAGCTAACACAGGGAATACTGATTTGGTTTCTTTTTATGTCCTTCGAGACTTTTCAGGAATTGACAGTAACATGTGGACTGATTGAGACATCCTAGGAGAATTCTGGAATTATTTAATTTGCACCTGCCCTTCATTAGAGTCCCACTTGCGCCTGTGAGATTTCCCATCTGCATTAATCCAATTTAAAAAGATGTCTAATCTCGCATGGGAAGCACTCAGCAGTTTTGAACACAGTCACACAGTGAGATAGAAAGGGAGGGAAAATATTAAGGCAGATGAAATTTGAAATACATGAACATGGCACGGTACTGTTCCTAACTGGAAGAGAATGGCACTACCAACACCATAGTCCTAGATTCAGTTCTCAAGGCTCAGAAACATTGGTCAAATACACAGCTTGAATGCACTTAAAGACTGCTTAAAGTGGATAGAAATATCTGCTGAATGCATATATTTATATTTAAATATATTTAAAGTAAATAGCATATTTAGAGCATGCATAACAATACACAATATCATTCAAAAGAAATTGTCACTTTTACATAGCAAGAACGCATTGAATTGATCAAAAGTTAAAGTAAAGACTTTTTTTAAATAAACGTTCTTTTGAACGTTCTATTCAAAAATATTACGCAGCATAATTGTTTTCAACATTGATTATAATAAGAATGTTTCCCAACCAAATCAGCATATTAGAACAATTTGAGAGGAATCATGTAACACTGAAGACTGGAGTAGGCCTAATGGCTGCTAAAAAAAATTACCTATGCCATTTATTAAAAATATATTCAAATAGAAATCCGTTATTTTAAATTGTAATAATATTTAAGAATGTTACTGTTTTTACTGCATTTATGACCAAATGAATGCAGCCTTGGTGGGCAAATTTCTTTCATAAACATTATCGTCCAGTCTTAATGACCAAAAACTTGGTAGCATTGTTGACATTTCTACAAAAATTTGCCAAATTAACTCTTTCCCCGCCATTGACGGAATTTTCTGGCTTCAGTGCTTTCACTGGTATACAGTAGAGGGCGCTATAACACATCTTCTGAAAGAGTAGGCTACATAAAGGATTAGTTCACTTCAGAATTACAATTTCCTGATAATTTACTCACTCTCATGTCATCCAAGATGTTCATGTCTTTCTTTCTTCAGTCAAAAAAGAAATTAAGGTTTTTGAGGAAAACATTCCTGTATTTTTCTCCATATAGTGGACTTCAGCAGCAACCAACAGGTTGAAGGTTCAAATTGCAGTTTCAAAGGCTCTACAAGATCCCAGACGAGGAATAAGGGCCTTATCTAGTGAAACGATCAGTCATTTTCAAAATAATATAAAAATGTAGACACTTCTTAACCACAAATATTTGTCTTGTGCTGCTCTGCGATGCGCCACGTATTACGTAATCACGTTGGAAAGGTCACGTGTGACGTAGTCGGAAGTACTGCGGAATTTTCTCCTCCAACTTCAAAATTGTCCGACAACGTTGTTTTACCTTTTTTTTGTGAAAGGCGTTTGACTTAGTCTTTGCACGTTTGCACTGTAAACACTTGATCGGTACTTTCACCTACCCAACGTCTATGTTGTGATCTTTCCAACGTGATTACGCAATACACTCTAAAAAAAAAAAAAGGTTCCCTTTCGTTCAGTCACTACGACGTACATTAGTGACTAACGAATGGGGGTTTCGCTTAGAAGCCTATTACCTTCGAGAATTTAACAGCGCCCAATGGCAGTGCCAATGCCATGGGCATGCGGAATTTGCATGCGTAACTCCGCCCCACCTCATGGGTATATAAGGAAGTATGCTGGCAACATCGCATTATGTTTCTGCTTTGGAGCCAAGAGGATCTCTTCACTCCTTCAGTCTTTGTCAGCCTTCGAGACGAGCAGCTTTCCAGAGGCGTTGGTGTTACGGCGCGTTCCAGTGATCGCATACTGCCTGCCTGCTGATCTGCGCAGTGGTCTGCTGGACAGCTGGTGTGTGGTCCCTGGGCGCTTCGGCGTTCTCTGCGAAGCTTCCTCTCCTAAAAGAGCTTACACGTGACGCATCCTTTTCAGGATGTCTCGTCCGTGTACTTCTGGGTGTGGCCGGTCGCTTTCTTCCTTTGATGGGCACAATCACTGCCTGGTATGTTTGGGCTTTCAGCATGCCCAGGCAGCGTTTGTGGATGCGTCATGTTCCCACTGCGGGAACATGACCATCGCGGTGTTGCGGTCGAGACTTGATGAGCTTCGTAAAGAAGTGAGGGTCCCCTCTACCACACCCCGATCTACTGACTCCCAGAGAGCCAGTACTTCGGCTGGTGGTCAGGGTGACCTGAGGGTGACTGTGTGGAACAAAGCCCCGACGCTCATGCCTCGGGCCACACCCCCCTCTAGCACACTGCAACCCGCAAGTGTTCAGACACAGATCGCGGGGCCTGCTCCGGCCCCCCCGCGCATCTCGTTTGGCGCTCCAGAGGAGGATGCGATGTCGGTCACCTCCTCACAAGGTGGGCTCGAGTCCTCTGAGGATGATGACTCGGCTGTGTTGCTGCCCTCGGGTGTTCCAGCATTGCCCGAGTCGGACCCAAAGCTGACAGCCATGCTGTCTCTGGCAGCCGCGAGTCTCGGGATAGAGTGGAACCCTCCGCCCTGTCCCGAGCGCTCGCGGCTCGATGATTGGTTTTTGGGAGCGTGCGCTGACACCCATCAGTCCCCGCCCCCAATACCTTTCTTTCCCGAGCTGCATGAGGAAGTTGCGCGGTCCTGGAAGTCCCCGTTGTCTTCCCCGACCGTTCGGCGATTTCCTCCGCATTCTCTACCCTTGATGAGGCCGTGGCCAATGGGTACACTGGGGTCCCCCCAGTCGAACGATCTGTTGCGATGCAACTGTGTCCGCAGAGCACTTCGACTTGGCGTGGTGATCCTAAGCACCCCTCCAAAGCCTGTTGATTCACATCTACATTGGTGGCGAAATCGTACAGAGCTGCGGGGCAGGCTGCCGCCTCTTTGCATGCCATGGCGATCCTTCAGGTCTACCAGGCCAGGATCCTCAGGGACATGCACGAGGGTAGAGTTGATCCGGGGCTCCTCGACGAGCTGCGTGCCGCCACCGACCTCGCTCTCCGGGCGACGAAGGTGACCGCACGCTCCCTAGGTCAAGTGATGTCCACAAATGTGGTCCAGGAGCGACATTTGTGGCTGAACCTGGCTGATATGCGGGACACCGAACTAACCCGGTTCCTCGATGCCCCCATATCCCAGGCCGGCCTCTTCGGCGGGGGGGTTGAAAGCTTTGCCCAACAGTTTTCAACCACTCAGAAGCAGACTGAGGCTATTAAACATATACTGCCCCGGCGGCCAGCTGCTGCCTCCACCCAGCCGCCGGCACAGTCGCCTCAGCCTGCTCCCCGCCGAGGACGCCCTCCTAAGGCTCCTGCCCGGTCCCAGCAGCAGCCTTCAGCCGGGCCGGGTCGTGGAGGTCGCCGTTGGAAGGCGTCCCAGTCCGCTCAGCCCGCCCCGCCCCGCGCCCCGCTGCGCTCCTGAGACGGACGGCTCAGGGATGGGAAATTCTTTCAGGGAGATGGTAGCAGGACCACTCCTTCCCCCGGTGGAGGGCCGGGGGAGAATCCTTTGTTCAGCTGCTGGCCCCCGGGTCAGCAGCACCCTATGTTGGTTAAAGAAAGAATTAACACTCCCATCCCTGAGCCACCAGAGATCGGTGATGACAGTGCGCGCCACCCCCGGGTCCCGCCACTCGCATCCCTCTCTTTCGCCAGCCTCCTGGCAGAGCAGACCCCAGTGGAACGTGCGTCCTTCCCTGGTCTCCTCTGTCAGGACGCAGCAGTTAACCGTGCCCCCGCACCGGGACGCCCAACAGCCTCCCATGTCCGGGCCGGTAACACTGCCTCGCTGCCCCACCCTGGGTACGTCTGTGGTCCGAATGACCCCGCTGGTGCAGTTCATGGGAGTCTGGCTTCAGCTTCCAGGTCTGTCCCGCTGGGTCGCGAAAACCGTCAGGCGCAGCTACGCGATTCAGTTCGCGCAGGTTCCTCCCTGCTTCCGGGGAGTCCGCTACACTATGATCGGGGCCAATGCCCCCGTCATGCGTACGGAGATTGCCACCCTACTGGCGAAGGGTGCGATCGAACCTGTCCCTCCAGCCGAGATGAACTACGGGTTCTACAGCCCGTACTTCATTGTACCCAAGAAAACCGGTGGGTTACGGCCAATCCTGGACCTGCGCATCTTGAACCGATACCTTCACAGGCTTCCGTTCAAGATGTTGACAGTGAAACGCCTTTTCGAATGCATTCGACCGGACAATTGGTTTGCAGTGATCGACCTGAAGGACGCCTACTTCCATGTCTTCATCCTACCTCGACACAGACCGTTCCTACGGTTTGCTTTCGAGTGGCGGGCATATCAGTACGCGGTCCTCCCATTCGGGCTATCTCTGTCCCCTCGCGTCTTTACGAAGATTGCCGAGGCAGCCCGTGCGCCCCTTCGGCAGCACGGGGTTCGCATCCTGAACTACCTCGACGACTGGCTCATAATGAGTCACTCTCGAGCGCAGGTTTGCGAACACAGAGACCTAGTTCTCCAGCACTTAGCCCGTCTGGGCCTTTGGGTCAACTGGGAGAAGAGCAAACTTTGCCCCGTGCAGAGGATCTCTTTTCTCGGTATGGATATCGACTCGGTCGCCATGTGCGAGCAGCTTTCGAGCGAGCGCCCGCAGTCTCTGCTGACTTGCCTTCGTCAAATCGAGAGCGAGAGTGCGTCCCACTGAATCTATTTCTGAGGCTCCTGGGGCATATGGCATCTGCAGCCGCGTTGACACCGCTCGGATTGCTACATATGAGACTGCTTCAGCATTGGCTACGCGATCGAGTCCCGAGATGGGCATGGCAGTCTGGCACGCTCCGGGTACGAGTGACTCGGGCCTACTTACAGACTCTCACCCCGTGGTCGAACCTCAGTTTTCTACGGACCGGAGTGTCCTTAGAACGAGTTTCCAGGCATGTTGTTGTATCAACAGATGCCTCATCCACGGGCTGGGGTGCCATGTGCAATGGACAAGCAGCCGCGGGCTCCTGGACAGGACCCCAGCGCCTTCTGCATGTCAATTGCCTCAAGTTACTGGCAGTACGGTTCGCCCTGCACCGCTTCCTAGCGTTGCTGAGAGGTCAACATGTACTAGTCAGGACAGACAACACGGCCACAGTAGCGTACATCAGCCACCAGGGCGGTCTACTCTCCCGCCGTATGTCTCAACTCGCCCGCCATCTCGTCTTATGGAGTCAGAAGCACCTGAGGTCCCTTCGTGCTGTCCACATCCCGGGAGAACTGAACCGTGCAGCCGACGAGATCTCACGGTTTCAGCCACTTCCTGGAGAATGGAGACTCCATCCCCAGACGGTCCAGCTGATATGGGAACGGTTCGGCGACGCACAGGTAGACCTGTTTGCCTCCCAGGACTCTTCCCATTGCTCCCTGTATTATTCCCTGACCGAGGGCACACTCGGCACGGATGCACTGGCGCACAGCTGGCCGCCAGGTCTACGCAAGTATGCGTTTCCCCCAGTTAGCCTTCTCGCACGGGTACTGTGCAAGATCAGGGAGGACAAGGAGCAGGTCATGTTGGTCGTCCCGTATTGGCACGGCCAGACCTGGTTCTCAGAACTGCTACTCCTTGCGACAGCCCCTCCCTGGCCTATTCCTCTGAGACGAGACCTTCTCACTCAAAGACGGGGCACCCTTTGGCACCCGCGTCCAGCGCTCTGGAAGCTCCACGTGTGGCTTCTGGACGGGACGCGGCAGGTTTGAGTAGTCTTCCACCTGCGGTGGTCGCTCGCTACCATCACTTCCGCTAGAGCTGAGTCTACACGGCACGCCTATGCGTTGAAGTGGAACCTCTTCGTCACCTGGTGTTCTTCCCGCCAAGAAGACCCCTGGAAATGCCCGATAGGGTCCGTGCTATCGTTCCTCCAGGAGGGGTTGGAGCGAAGGCTGTCTCCCTCCACCCTTAAAGTGTACGTGGCCGCAATATCTGCCCACCACGATCTCCTGGAAGACAAAAAGGTAAGTCAGCACGACCTGATCATCAGGCTCCTGAGGGGAGCGAGGAGACTGAATCCTCCTCGCTCTCCTCTCGTTCCCTCTTGGGACCTCTCAGTAGTCTTAAGTGCTCTGCAGAGGCCTCCCTTTGAGCCTTTGCGGTCGGTTGATATTAAGTTTCTGTCGATGAAGACGGCTCTGCTGACCGCATTGGCCTCTCTTAACCCTTTAGGCGCCAGAGGTTTTTTCCTAAAATGTTTGATTTTGACATCTTAATTTGAAAAGGCTATATCTTAAAAGTGATAAAAGATAGAGACTTTCTGTAAATTAGAGAAATATTAAGGATGACCCAACGTTTATGTAGGGATTACATTGTCCCATCTAATTTGCATATTATAACGTCATATGGTGGTGGTCACCTTGGATTATAGAATGTTCATGAAAAGTCACATGTTTAAATGATAAATGCAGAATGACTTCTTTCCCCCAAAAATGTCCTTCACCTTCTGTATGCTATATTGCACAATACTCAATGCTCAGGTAAATAGTAAATAGTAAACAAACTGTGTAAATCGTTACTAATAAATGGTAGAAACAAACTGAATGCATGTAACGGTTGGCCTTTTGCTGTAGAGACTTTCCATTTACTACATACAGTAGGCACTCTGATTCCATGTATGGGGCACATATATATTATTCATATGACACACAAACACAAGTAGACAAGACCTGTTTAGTTCAAAAGATCACTCGCCACGGCAAGGCAGAGATCATGAGTGAGATGACGAGACAAGACGAGAGTCAGACGCACGCGCACGCCGCCGAGTGCACAGTTCGGACTACTGTCATTGTCATTGTGACTCCACACCCTGCCTCCACGTTGCCCCCTAACTGTATTTGCAATACACGAGCCGTAGTTCAGCTGCGTGAGACAAACGCTGCCAGTGTGAATGCAACACGGACGTGCGCGGCTCGCGCTCTCCATGCGCACCACTGCCCGGCCAATGCAAAAACGCGTGCGGTGTGAAGCCGGCGTAACACGCCTACTAACTTCGCAATGAACACTCCGACCCCACGAAACACCACTGTGTTCCCACCACTGACATTGGGCAAATGACCATCACATTGGGCAAAGGATTCACCGTTTGTGCTTGGTGTAGGACTATACTTTCAGTTTCAGAATCACCGTCATCAGATATTCCCCTTCAGAATCAGGGTCCGCGAATAGAAGACCCAACACTTCATTGCGGGTAAGCTTTATTGATGTCATTAGAAAATAATAATAATCTAATGCAAATACTCGCTGACGTTGACAGTATTGCTCTGATAAAGTGGCTCACGCGCACACCAGCTCCGCGTTTGTTTGCACTGATTCAATGCGCTCTTGCTCGAAGATTTTGTATAGAAGCATGATGTTTTTTTGAGTTGGGATGAAGTATGACATGTCTGACATCTAGTGGAGGGGAGGTCAAACGAAATTTGACACCCTATTTGAAAAAATCGGCCATTTTATTCAGTGCCGCATCTTGTCGAGTAAACTCGACCGTGGCGCCTAGAGGGTTAAGAGGGTAGAGGACCTGCAGGCATTTTCGGTTGACGAAGCGTGCCTGGAGTTCGGACCGGCTAACTCTCATTTGATCCTGAGACCCCGGCCCAGATATGTGCCCAGGGTTCCCACCACTCCGTTCCGAGACCAGGTGATGAACCTGCAAGCGCTGCCTTTGGAGGAGGCAGACCCAGCCTTGGCATTGCTCTGTCCAGTACGCGCTCTCCGCGCCTATGTAGACAGCACGCAGTGTTTCAGGACCTCAGACCAGCTCTTTGTCTGTTATGGTGGAGAGCGGAAGGGAAGAGCTCTCTCAAAGCAGAGGTTGTCTCACTGGATAGTGGACACCATTGTTTTGGCTTACCAGCAGCAAGGTAGACCATGTCCCCTTGGGGTTCGGGCCCACTCCACCCGGAGTGTGGCCTCCTCTTGGGCTTTAGCGCATGGCGCCTCGCTAACAGACATCTGCAGAGCTGCAGGCTGGGCGACACCTAACACATTCGCCAGATTCTACACTCTCCGAGTGGAGCCAGTGTCCGACTATGTACTCGCCCCTAAGGGTGGCCGGTAATGGACCAGGCTCAGGTGTCTTCGCTTGCTCGCCATCCCACTGGACTGGATACGTGCGATATTCTCCTCAGGTGAGCTCCCCGAGAGCCCTGAGTTCCTCCAGCACTGCTGACGCCGACATCAGTTCAGTCTGCCCTTTCGAGCCCAGACCCTCATGTCCGGCCAGGTGCCCCGTGTGCATGGTTCCCCTCCGGCGATCCCCACGCGAGTATTTCCACCGTAAGCCTCCGCAGTGAGCAGGTGTCTTTCCCTTGGCAAGTCCCTGCCACCCCTAGGGTTAAAAATCCACCCTCTTGCTGGTACCCTAGAGTTCTTTCATATGCAGCCCTTAGCGGGTCATATGTGTATTCTCTAAGTCCTCCCCACGGGTAGGCATTTTGGCATATCCACACTGGAATATGCTTCCCAGTGTACCTTGGTATTCCTGTGTTAAGCGTGACTTCGTCCGTACTAGTCTTACGACAGGGTACTCACACTTACGCAGGGCACTGGAAGACAGCTGAGTGGCGTTGTTATATTGGAACCCCCATTCGTTAGTCACTAACGTACGTCGTAGTGACTGAACGAAAGGGAACGTCTCGGTTACGTATGTAACCCTCGTTCCCTGAGGAGGGAACGGAGATGTACGTTCCTTTGCCACGTTAGCTGTGCTGCCTGGAACGCGGAGTTCAGTCTTGGCTCCTGCAGCAGTAACATAATGCGATGTTGCCAGCGTACTTCCTTATATACCCACGAGGTGGGGCGGAGTTAGGCATGCAAATTACGCATGCCCATGGCATTGGCACTGCCATTGGGCGCTGTTAAATTCTCAAAGGTAATAGGCTTCTAAGCGAAACCCCCATTCGTTAGTCACTAACGTACATCTCCGTTCCCTCCTCAGGGAACGAGGGTTACATACGTAACCGAGACGTTCTATTTGGCACCAAAAATGGTTCTTCGTCGTAATCATAGAGGAACCACTTTTGGTGCTATATAGCACCATATCTTAACATGTTCTGTATATGGTAGCAGTGCTATATAGCACCTTAGTCAAAGAACCGGTGAAGAACCTCTGAAGAACTGCTGAAGAACCACTGAAGCACCAAAATTGGTGCTATTTAGCACTTAAAAAGGTTCCCCTATGATTACGAGCCAAGAACCATTTTTGGTGCCATATAGAACCTTTTTTTTAGAGTGTACATGGCGCATCACAGAGCAGTGCAAGACAAACATATTGTGTTGAGCCCTTTGAAGCTGCATTGAAATGACAGTTTGGACCTTCAACTCGTTGGTTGCCGTTGAAGTCCACTATAATGGAGAAAATCCTGAGATGTTTTCCTCAAAAACCTTCTTTTCTACTGAAGAAAGAAAGACATAAACATCTTGGATAACGTGAGGGTGAATAAATTGTCAGGAAATTTTAATTCTGAAGTGAACTAATCCTTTAATCTCCTGATCAAAACACATGGAAGAAGCAGAAATAATCGATATCGTAATCATATGCATATGCAAAATAAAGGGATCTTCAACATTAAACTGCATATAAGTCAAAACTGCCTAATGTTAGTGAATGAAATGACGACCCAGGACGAGCTATAGGACTATGCAACCATTAAGGGTGTTGATGGACAGATCTACACCATTTTGATCATCGTTCTGAATCCAATCTGGATGTAGTCTTTGACAAAAAAAGGTCCAAAATTCTGGTGGTGCCTAGCAACTTATAAAAAAAAAAACCTGCTGTGGGGAAAGAGTTAATTTCAAATCAGTTTAAAGAAACAATTGAATCAGAAGCACTTAATTCATGCTAACATTTAGCGTTATTTAATTAAATAACTGGCTCTAATTGAATCACATTCTCAGTTGCTGTTTGTAGGCTGTCCCACAGCTTCACATGCAAACTGGGTGTAGCAAAACAATCTAAATTTAAAAAGTCTTTCAGACAAAAGCAGTTTGCCTTGTGGTGGTCTGAGAACCAGAAACATCTGTAACTTACGTGAGATGGACCTCTTCACATCTGGACCGCATCCTGATGGTTTTTTTAAGGGTGTGGGCATGGCCTGACATCTGTACCCAGCTGACGCCAGATGTTTGTAATTGCAATGTGTTGGGCTGTTTGTTAGGAGGAAACTCATCTTTGATCCCTTTTGCAGATTTGGCTGCCGTGTTATCATGACAGGACCCCAGCCGCCACACAGCGGAGGCAAAACAACGTCACTGTAAAACTTGTGGTAGCCTACACTGCGATCGGGACAGCTGGTTCTGCGGTGTCAATTTAGGCGGGAAGTTCTCAGGAAGCAAAAATTACTAAACATATTCTGCTTCCATTTACAAAGTACACTACCTTCATGAAAAGGACCAGGTGTCCGATTTGAGGGACACGTTTAAAGTTTATGTGAAGTTTAGGCTTACAACCAGGGTTAGGTGCTTCTAAATCAGTGTGATTCACCTATCATTTCCCTATGATTTTAGTGATAACTTTTTAAGGGGTAGGGATTTGGTTAGGATTGAATTTTCAGACAGGATTGTTGTTCCAGGATCAACAAAATATATCGACACACAGGAATGCATCTAACTCAGCAAAATCAGGGATGTGCAACAAAACTAATGGCCAAAACAATGGATTTGGTGTGTTACTTACAACTTCTATGACAATCAAAATTATATAATAAAAATTACAACTGGGGCATTGGGGTTAATACTATGCCTGCAAAAGATCCATACCAAATAGGAATGGAAATCATAAAGAAATTTTACGTTTCCGGTTCCTTAATGGTACCACTATTAAATATTGTATTACTTCCACGGAATAAACTTAAATGTAATTCTATTGCCAAACGATGAAATCATTTCAACAATAAATACATACAAAACAGTTTAAATGATTAAATAACTTTTCATGGCTATTTTAGATTCAATCCAATTATTGGCAATAGCTATATATTAAACAACAAAATGAAACAAACAAAAAGTGTGGTAGCATTTATTATACAGCCTACCACTACCACTGGCAAAAGCGCAGTGTGCATCTCAAAGTTTGGTATGTTTTTGATTCCCTAAAAAGATCCGGTTCATAAGAGTCTTTCGTTTTGATTCACTAAATGAATCAGCTCATAAGTGTCATTTGCTTGGGAATCAAACTACACTGTTTGCAGATTCAGAAACAGAGTTGCGACATCACAGAATAAACAATGCAGGAAACTGTCAGGAAACTATAGCACGAATTGTATTTTTTGTGCAATTTATATGCAAAAATTAGTTTTTGCGTGTATTTTATACGCACTGTAAACCCCTTAGGGATTAGTGGAGTGGGTTACGTGCGTATTAGGCTACACGCCATAAAGTGTGTATCATATTTATGCAAAAACTCATTTTTGTGTATAAATTGCACGATAAACACAATACGTGCTATAGATACTCACTTTCATAAAACTTATAAAAGTCCTTTCTGCAGTTCTTAATAAAAACTGGTTATCTGTTCCTGCTCCCAAAACTCACAACATGCCCGTTTCTTAAAGGCCAATTCCCACAGACGCAGGCCAACGGCCACAGTCACCAGATTACAGCACTGATTTAGCATGTTCAATCAGTGAAAACGAGCTCCGACAGACGCTGCCAGGGGTAACAAACCCGCCGAAGTGTCTGTTGCCGTCTGTCGGCATTTGTCTGTGTGGTGTGAAATGGCCTAAACGCTACATAAACTCTTTAATTTGAACTTGCTTACCTTCCTTTTATTCGCTCCCTCTCTACAGCTTTTGGTAGAATGGTTAGAGCTTGGCAGTCTTTCGGCGCATGGCATCTTGTTTTAGAAAGGAGATATTTTCGGAAGAGAGCATCGAAAATAAATGCAGCGTTTACAGGCCGGAAAAGGCTGCGCAGGCCACACGGTTTCCTCTGGTGTGGGGCTTAAGAAAACACCTCCAGGACCCTTTGGGAGGCCTGAGTGCTCTAGTAACAGGTTCTAATGAGGCACAACGGCCAGGAGCAAGACATAATGATGCTTGGCAGAAGTACTCACAGCTTGAGTATTTATTGTGGAAGATATGAGATCACTCACCGCAAGAAAGGTGTGTGGGCATCCAAGACAGTGACTGTAGGGTAAAACAATATAGCAAATCACCATCTGTTACATAGAAACTATAAACCGTAGAAGCGATTTTAAATTACGGGGCAGAAATACATTTAGATTGATATAGGCGTTTAGGATTTCATGTAGGATCCATTTTTTTCTTCTTTCCAACACAATTAGCGCTGAATTGAATAAACAGCTTGAGTCCGGAACGGTTAGTGTAGTCTCAGAGTTTCACTTCCAGTATGATGTTTCAACCTCTCATCCACCCTGCTGAAGTGAATGTGTCATGCTGATGAATGTCAGAAGATCTCACGCTGTTTCTAAGAAGCTGAGACATCATCCCACAATCCCCCTGAACTTTCTGCCACCTTTTTTGAAAAAATCCTGAGAAGTCTCAAACTGATTATGCATCTCGATGACTTCATTAGCTCTACATAACAAGGCCAAATAAGAATCACAAGCTAATATAATCAGCAACAGAATATATATGGAAAAGATCTTGCTTCAGCAGAACGAAGCAAGTATGAGAAAAGGAAAGAGCCAGATGGTCATCTAGTGATATTTTCCCATTTATCGACAGAAAAGGCATATTTAATATTTGCTACCGTGGCTACAAACGTAGGTGTTCCAAAACGGTATCAAGCTAACAATAAAAGCCAGTGTTTTTGCCAGCTTTAATGAAATTGGATGAAATGGTTTTGGAAACAAAGGAGATGTTGAGGTCAGGAGAACATTGAGTTGCATTAAAGTGGTATTTATTTACAAGGGCAATCTGCTCTAAACGGTTCTGATGGAAAAATGAACAATGCCCAGGGAATGAGACACTTCAGTTAACAGCTCTGTTTAATTTTAACGTTTTATGACTTCCAGCATCTTCAAATCCTTTTCACCGCTGGCTGCATGGACCATCGATACTCTACTTCCTCCTAAGTGAATCAAATGGGACGTTCGTTCGGGATGGAAAATAAACTGTGATAGTTAAACTAAACCAGCCACAAAATCCCAAACTCCTAAAATTGCACATCCTCCTCTCCTTGTGCATGTTCATGAGATTAAAGTTGAAAAAAGTGAGCGTAAAAAGATTTACAGCGGGGTGAATTTGAGGGTCACTCTGCATGCTCTGCTGGTCCAGACCTCAGGTGGTGGGTCTACAAGGTCAACAGCCTGTGAAGCTCATTTCCACAGCAAATCTGCTGGAAGAGGGGTGGGAGAGGTGCAACAGAGGGTTATGGAGGAAGAGATGGAAATTAAATAAAAGGAGGAGGAGTGAAAGGATGACTTAAGAGTGAAAGTTCAAAGAGTCAATGGTATGGAACAGGAAGATCGCCGTGTGCCTGACCAAATGCCAATCACAGGGCTTAATTAAAGCAGTCCGAAGAAAAGAATCCAAATGAACAGAAAGAGAACTGGCTCATGTGATGGAAATCCTAAAAAAAAAGAGGTTTCTTAACGGTTTCATTATCAATTATTTTAGTTTAAAAAAAAAGAAAAAAAAGAGATAACTATGGAAGCTTGATTCCTCCAGGGAATAATTTTTATTTTTTTTTATTGGAAAATTAAATGGAAACAAGCTTCCATAGATAATTATAATAATAACAAATAATCAATTTAAAACAATTCTGGAAACTTTGGACACTTTTTAACGACTTTTCAGTCTTTTATATGCAGCATAAATACAATCTAATGGAGTAAACAATAATGTGCATTCATTAATATAAAATAATACAACTGACAAAAATACATAATGTGCATCTTTAATTATAGTAGGCACACTGACTTAAGTCTCTCAACCCCTTCAGACCATGCGACCATTTGAATGGACATCACATGGTTTTTGGTTTAAACCAATAAGATTTTGTTTTTATAATATGGTATGAGTACTACCTGGTCACTGATTGGTCCCTGATCAACCAATCACAATGAAAGAATGACCCATAATTAATCTGATTGAAATTCAGGGATCACCCATGCATGGCTAACCAATTAGACAGGAGGGGGAGCAGCTCCTTTTTTACCTTATGCAGATTTACGTTTGTGGTAGCGTCATAAACTCGCACCTTTTAGAAGCTTAATACTATCAAGAAATACTATTTCAAGTTAATTTGAAGATCTTTCAGAGCTGTAGACAATACTTATACTTTTTAAAAAATGTAATGTCCATTTCAATGGACATTAGGTTTTATTAAAATTCATTATAAATATCATTTTATGTCTCCAATGTTGTGACCATGAACTGTCATTCAGTTTTTAATTATATTGAAAAACAGCAACAGCGAATGTGAAATGAGTGAATACACAACACACACACACACTCCACATACACTGATGTCTTGATGCCATATGCTCACAATCACACATTTATCAAAAACCAGCAAGTAAACACAAACACACCAAACAAACACCCACAGACATACTCAGATTCACCCACTGCAACCAACAAAAAGAATCAAAACAGTTTTGATATTTCATATGATCTTACATTCTCATTGCATTGCTCATTGTTTAGAGTTCTTTTCAA
Organism: Romanogobio albipinnatus; assembly: GCA_023566225.1. Lineage (NCBI taxonomy): Eukaryota > Metazoa > Chordata > Actinopteri > Cypriniformes > Gobionidae > Romanogobio > Romanogobio albipinnatus. The sequence goes on along the minus strand of CM042247.1, from coordinate 34,189,008 downwards.
AAATCTTCAATGCTAGTTCACATACTGGGTTTAAACTCTAGTTCATACTGTATGGTTAAAATATGATGATTTTTTTGTTTATTCAGTCCTGTTGTCCAGTGTAGTGGACATGAAAAAAACCTTGCACAAACCTTGTTTTTGTTTTTGTACATCAGAGAAGAGCAAATATCAAGAGGATACTTTTTTGGGGGGGTTCAGTGGAAAAAAAAAGCTCAGGTCTGAAGGTGTTGTTTTGATACACTTTTAAGAACTGGGCTACATTGTTTGTGCTGTATTTTTCTGATTCACTGAAAGAAATCTTCTCAAAAAAGTCATTTGCACTGTATGTTGTGGCAACGGTGAGTAAATAGTGCCAAAAAAATGTCAGTGAGCTTTTTAGTATGGTAAACGATAACCATTAATGGCAGCCATGTTTGCAACACTGCTAAGTTATTTTTCATCTAATTTGTTAAAGGGTTAGTTTACCCAAAAATTAAAATAATGACATTTATTAATCACCCTCATGCTGTTCCACACCCGTAAGACCTCCGTTCATCTTCGGAACACAAATTAAGATATTTTTGTTGAAATCCGATGGCTCAGTGAGGCCTGCATAGCCAGCAATGACATTTCCTCTCTCAAGATCCATTAATGTTCTAAACACATATTTAAATCAGTTCGTGTGAGTACAGTGGTTCAATATTAATATTATAAAGCGACGAGAATATTTTTGGTGCGCCAAAAAAACTAAACGAAATATAGTGATGGCCGATTTCAAAACACTGCTTCATGAAGCTTCGGAGCGTTATGAATCAGCGGTCCGGAGCGCAAAAGTCACGTGATTTCAGCAGTTTGACACGCGATCCGAATCATGATTCATCACACTGATTCATAAATCGGCCATCACTATATGTCGTTATTTCGTTTTTTTTGGCGCACCAAAAATATTCTCGTTGCTTTATAAAATTAATATTGAACCACTGTACTCACATGAACTGATTTAAATATGTTTTTAGTACGTTAATGGATCTTGAGAGAGGAAATGTCATTGCTGGCTATGCAGGCCTCACTTACCCCTTTTCCACCAGAATGAACCGGGTGCTAGTTCAGAGCCAGTGCTAGTCCCAGTTCATAGTTGGTTCGACTGAGAAGCCTTCTAAGAACCGTTTGCTTTTCGGTTCTTACTTCTAGCCCAGCAATGTTTTGGTGCTACTTAAGAACCACTTTTCCTGGCTCGGAGCAGGTGCTTTGGGTGTGGAAACACAAAGAACCGATTTGAAACTAGGCTCTGGCTCCGAACTAGCACCAGCACTGCCTTGGTGGAAAAGGGGTAACTGAGCCTTCAGATTTCAACACAAATATCTTCATTTGTGTTCCGAAGATGAACGGAGGTCTTACGGGTGTGGAACAGCATGAGGTGATTAATAAATTACATTATTTTCATTTTTGTCACAATTTCCCTTTAAGTCGCAATTCTGTAATGTTGCAAAAATGTAAGACCGCCAACCCCCCACCACCCACCCACCAGCCCACACACACACAAAACCATCATGTCTAGAAGAAGAGTCTAGAAAATTGAGGACTCTTGAACTACATTTTTACTTACTAATCCAATCGCTATTTGCCATTACATCATTCAAAATTACATTTGAATGCCACTCTGTATTCTTGGGGTAAAATACTTTTTCTAACCTGGTTTTACAGCTGCTGCTAAAAGTCTGCCCTGACAACAGTCCCTGAATCACTAGTTATTAGATAAGGAGTCTAAATCACAGCTTTGGGATCTGGCTAAACGGGACCCTTAATTTGTTCAGTGTGGTGGGATTGCAAAGAGGATATGGGACTATCAAATGTCCACTCCACATCACCGTCTCCCTTCAGGATCTTTCATTCATCTCTTTCCACCTCTCCATAAGGTCTCATTCTGTGGAGTCAACGGAGAGGGCAGCCAAAATCAGGCTAAGAGGGTGGATTAGGGCAGCTCAGAGCGGATGAGGACAGTCTTAGGTTTTATGTTGTAAGAATGGTAATTAAACTGTATCTTTATCTACTCTTTCGGAAATTACAAATGTACTGATAGTCAAAGATCATGGGGCCCTGATAGCATAATGGGTTAAGGTCAAGACTACAAACATAAAGGTTTGATTCTGGGTGGGACAAATGGCTGGGTGCAAGAGCAGCCATAGAAATGTTTACATTTTCTGAAGAATGTGTTAATATTTAGAGCTATGGAATCCTCTAAAATAGTAATAGTCATCCTTGCCTTGGCAAGTAGTACGGAACGGATATAAAAATATTCAGAAGTGTCAGACATTATGGACATGTACAGCTGCCTTAAAGCAGATCATCAGGCCTCTAGAGGCAGTCCACAAAAATAATGTCTATCACATGGAGAGACAGACCTAAGTGTGGGAAAACATGACAAATGTTAAACAGATATTAACCAAAGATGGGGCCACAAAAGACTTTTAAAATCCTTTCAAACATGATTCATAGATTTAACCGTTTTGTTCCTTTAGTTGAGTGCCATGATGTGATAAAGAAAGTGCACCGCACACTAACTGATTCCATTCACAAACAACAGTCCTGCTTGTGAACATGGGAAATCTCACAAAATCTCTTGCATCAAACATGACTTTAAAGTAAAAAAACATGGTGGACGACCGGCAAGAAGAAATGGCGCTTATAGTGGAAAAAGGTTGAGATGAAATGAACATGGACTTTAAATGTTACTGCGTCATCCGTCACCTCACTTTCTGATTGGGTATTGTTTCGTTTCACGTGATAATCTCCAGAGTGTGCGCGCGTTTGTCCTCAGGGTTCCAACCCACACGTCATGATTTCTAATCGTAAATATTCAGCACATTCAGTCACTCTTAGCACACCTCACACCACAGGAAAATCTGATAAGATCATCTGTAGAACCATCAAGATAATCGGGACTTTACTTAGGATTGTTTGAAGGGGAGAAATGGGTCCAAAATTGCCTGGACTATCTTGTAGCGTGTACACAGTAAAGTAAAGTGACAGTAAAGACATTTATGTTACAAAAAAGATTTAAATAAATATAAATATATATATATATACATTTCTATTTATTTAAATCTTTTTTGTTTTTTGTTATTTAAATCTTTTTTGTTTATATATATATATATATATATATATATATATATATATATATTTATATATTAGTGGTGGGCCGTTATCGGCATTAACGTGCTGCGTTAAAGGGTTAGTTCACCAAAAAATGAAAATGATGTCATTAATTACTCACCCTCATGTCGTTCGACACCCGTAAGACATTCGTTCATCTTCGGAACTCAAATGAAGATATTTTTGTTGAAAGCTGATGCTGAGAAAGGCCTCCATAGGGATTCTGTTCATTTACACTCACAAGACCCATAAAAGGCACTAAAAACGTTGTTACAAAGTCCATCTCACTACAGTGACTCTACAATAATGTTAGGAAGCGACGATAATAGTTTTTGAGCGAATAAAAAAAATCTAAATAACGACTTTATTCCACAAGTTCTGTCTTCCTCTGTCGTGAACTCACGAAGCACCACGACGCATGCGCGAGAATATGACGCAAACCGGCGTTCGGGAATCCATGAAATACACACTTTAGTCCCATTTTGAGCTCTACGCTGAGACCTAAAGCACGATCAATGTAGAATTCAACAGCTTAGATACGGCACGTCTTCCTCTGCTCGTTGTAAACAAATCTCCTCGCTTCTGGGTCACGTGTCCGAACGCCGGTTTGCGTCATATTCTCGCGCATGCGTCGTTCGCTAAGTATCGATACTGAAATATCTGAAACGATACTCATTTTCTACAGTATCGATATCAGCTGCACTCTCCTGTGACACGCACCCGCCTCCTTTCATTCAGTCAGTTTAATCCTCTGAACATTGTGAACGGGTGTTCTGCTGGACTTTTGTTAGTATTGGTGTGACCGGTCTGAATTTCGCGCGGGGTTGCACATAACGTTAATTTACTAATTCCCGCAGATTTCGCGCTCGCATCTGAAGCACACACACATACTGTAATAAAGCCGCCTCTGACATACAAGTACAAAAATGAGCTCCTTTTTCCATCTTATTAATGGTCAAATACACTCAAAAATGTCTCAATACCCATCTTGGTGAGTTTTAACGTAAACACTAGCTGTGTCTCATTTCGGAAGGCTGCATCCTCCGGAGGTCGCATTTGAAGGCTGCATGCGTCTGAAGGCCGTCTCATTTAAAAAAAGTAAGTAGGACACTCCGAATGCGACCTTAAAATGCGCCCTTCTTTTCAGGAATTCGGAGTGTGCATGAGATGTATCCTTCGTTGCTGCAGATAACCCACAATTCTTTGCGTCGCCATTAACAACCGCCATGTTTTTTAAATATTATTTGAATAAATGGTGCCGCCGGCAGATATACATGCAAGCGAAATGTGGTGTTTAAACTTAAAAACAAAAACAAGCTTGAAACTACTTAAGCTGTATATACCTCAAATAGATAGTTGTGGTAAACCGGATTACAAGTGTTTAGTGATTTTTTTTTTTTTTTTTTTTACGTTTAGAACAGTGCTTTGCTGTCAAGGCAAAACATTTCATAGTCATTTTCAAGTTATAAATAATTTTCATTCATATAACTGGTGTGAGAGCGCAACTCCACTGTGAACGTGTTGGCATAGCAAAGTGATACTTCCTGCCTGTGTGTCCTACAGAGGACGTCTCGTTTAATTCTGATTAAGGACTCTCCGTATACCGCATCCTTCACAGGATGTGTCCTCCAGAGGATGCAGCCTTCAAAATGAAATGAAATGAGACACAGCTACAGTCATAACCAGCTCACAGGAACAGTGTTTGGATATGCGGGCGTCAGGTCTTAAAGGGACAGAAGTTATTTATTATTCAAACTACAAAAAGACAAACGATCACTTACGAGCACACATTCTGAATGCCTTCGGCAGAATTCAAATGAGCCATTTTAATCTAAATTAATCTAGATTCAAAAAAATAATCCATGGACACCACTAATATATATATAAAGTTTGTCGGTTTTTACAAAAATAATGACCAAATCAGCATATTAGAATGATTTCTGAAGGATCATGTGACACTGGAAGTAATGATGCTGAAAATGTAACTGCATCACAGGAATAAATAGCATTTTAAAATATATTCAAATAATAATAAAGTTATTTTCAATTGCAATAATATTTTTTTACTGTATAAATGCAGCCTTGGTGGTGAGCATTTCTCTCAAAAACATTAAAATATCTTACAGACCACAAACTACGATACTGTATATCTGGCCTGTTTTCTACTAGCTAAAAAAACTCCAAGACTTCAGACTTTATTATACCAAGTATTTTCAGATCTAGGCTCATGGAAACATTTTTGGCCGCGATAATTCCATTCTCTGTCAACCACTAACAGATATCATCTTTAGTGTCTCTGCTACACAACAGGAGTGTCAGCTATCTTTATCATTGTGGGCCAAAGATCTTTAAATAGAGCTGGATGTGTGCTGAGTCAGCACATTCCCAACGATGAGATGATAAATGTAAAACTGAACACTGTGGAGGAAAGCCACTGATGGCAGCTAACTGCAACTGTGGACAGCGAATCTGGCATGTCTGTGGTTTTCTGAAGCATTCCTTAACGAGTGAATAGATTATGGGGTTGCTTCTAAATTTCACAAATCCTTACACTGATTCGAGGAGCCAGTCAGTGGCCACATTCTATATTTTCTCTAGAGTAGAGTAAATGCCTGGTATTGTAATATTATGATCAGAGATGATTCAATATGACACTGTTCTTTTTGGAAAAGAATCCCCCTTTGTCTGCCTTTGCATTTGTTAAATAAGCCTGCCAGCAAGTTTGCCAGCAAGATCGAGTAAAGTATGTCAGACTTGTGTCCTCCTCATACCCACTGCTATCTATGTGCCATTTTTTTTAGTGGTTATTAAGAAATATAATCTTATTACTTGTCCCATTCTCATTTCTTCAGTATGTGAGTATTTTAATATGAAAATGGCTGATAGGACTTTAAAATCTTCCAATAGACTTTGCAGCTAGTCAAGGGCATTAGGGAAAGTGTTAAGGCTCCACCTGCTGTTCAATAATAGAATTTTTTTTTTAAATTTACACAATGGATTGTGCTATCAATGTTAAGTTTAATATTGACATTTTCTGAAGAAAAAGTGGTAACACTTACAATAAGGTTTTATTAGTTAACATTAGTTAATGTATTAACTAACATGAACTAACCATGAGCAGTACATTTGTTAATCTATTTGTCGATCTTTGTTAACGTTTGTTAATAAAACATTAAAGCTGTGCGATATGCAATAGTTTGTTTAATAATGCAATATTCGATATGTGATACGATATTTCTTTAAGTGTGTAAAATCTATTTAAATTATAATATATATATATATATATATATATATATATATATATATATATATATATATTTATATAATATAATATATAATATAAATAATAAAATAAAATAAAATGTATAATAATATAATAAATATAATAATATATATATATATAAATAAAAAAAAAATATATATATATATATATAAAATATATATATACACACACACACACACACATACATACACACTCACCTAAAGGATTATTAGGAACACCTGTTCAATTGTCATAAATGCAATTATCTAATCAACCAATCACATGGAAGTTGCGTCAATGCATTTAGGGGTGTGGTCCTGGTCAAGACAATCTCCTAAACTCCAAACTGAATGTCAGAATGGGAAAGAAAGGTGATTTAAGCAATTTTGAGTGTGGCATGGTTGTTGGTGCCAGACGGGCCGGTCTGAGTATTTCACAATCTGCTCAGTTACTGGGATTTTCACGCACAACCATTTCTAGGGTTTACAAAGAATGGTGTGAAAAGGGAAAAACATCCAGTATGCGGCAGTCCTGTGGGCGAAAATGCCTTGTTGATGCTAGAGGTCAGAGGAGAATGGGCCGACTGATTCAAGCTGATAGAAGAGCAACTTTGACTGAAATAACCACTCGTTACAACCGAGATATGCAGCAAAGCATTTGTGAAGCCACAACACGCACAACCTTGAGGCGGATGGGCTACAACAGCAGAAGACCCCACCGGGTACCACTCATCTCCACTACAAATAGGGAAAAGAGGCTACAATTTGCACGAGCTCACCAAAATTGGACAGTTGAAGACTGGAAAAATGTTGCCTGGTCTGATGAGTCTCGATTTCTGTTGAGACATTCAGATGGAGTCAGAATTTGGCGTAAACAGAATGAGAACATGGATCCATCATGCCTTGTTACCACTGTGCAGGCTTGGTGGTGGTGGTGTAATGGTGTGGGGGATGTTTTCTTGGCACACTTTAGGCCCCTTAGTGCCAATTGGGCATCGTTTAAATGCCACGGCCTACCTGAGCATTGTTTCTGACCATGTCCATCCCTTTATGACCACCATGTACCCATCCTCTGATGGCTACTTCCAGCAGGATAATGCACCATGTCACAAAGCTCGAATCGTTTCAAATTGGTTTCTTGAACATGACAATGAGTTCACTGTACTAAAATGGCCCCCACAGTCACCAGATCTCAACCCAATAGAGCATCTTTGGGATGTGGTGGAACGGGAGCTTCGTGCCCTTGATGTGCATCCCACAAATCTCCATCAACTGCAAGATGCTATCCTATCAATATGGGCCAACATTTCTAAAGAATGCTTTCAGCACCTTGTTGTATCAATGCCACGTAGAATTAAGGCAGTTCTGAAGACGAAAGGGGGTCAAACACAGTATTAGTATGGTGTTCCTAATAATCCTTTAGGTGAGTGTGTGTGTGTGTGTGTGTGTGTGTGTGTGTGTGTGTGTGTGTGTGTGTGTGTGTGTGTGTGTGTGTGTGTGTGTTATATATATATATATATATATTTAATATATATAAATTTGAATATTGTGAAAAGATTCAATATTAAAGACACCTGGTGCCACACTCTAATCAGCTAATGAACTCAAAACACCTGCAAAGGCCTTTAATGGTCTCTCAGTCTAGTTCTGTAGGCTACAATCATGGGGAAGACTGCTGACTTGACAGTTGTCCAAAAGACGACAATTGACACCTTGCACAAGGAGGGCAAGACACAAAAGGTCATTGCAAAAAGAGGCTGGCTGTTCACAGAGCTCTGTGTCCAAGCACATTAATAGAGAGTTGAAGGGAAGGAAAAGATGTGGTAGAAAAAAGTGTACAAGCAATAAGGATAACCACACCCTGGAGAGGATTGTGAAACAAAACCCATTCAAAAATGTGGGGGAGATTACCAAAGAGTGGACTGCAGCTGGAGTCAGTGCTTCAAGAACCACTACGCACAGACGTATGCAAGACATGGGTTTCAGCTGTCGCATTCCTTGTGTCAAGCCACTCTTGAACAACAGACAGCGTCAGAAGCGTCTCACCTGTGCTAAAAACAAAAAGGAAAAAAAGTGGTCCAAAGTTTTGTTCTCTGATGAAAGTAAATTTTGCATTTCCCTTGGAAATCAGGGTCCCAGAGTCTGGAGGAAGAGAGAAGAGGCACACAATCCACGTTGCTTGAGGTCCAGTGTAAAGTTTCCACAGTCAGTGATGGTTTGGGGTGCCATGTCATCTGCTGGTGTTGGTCCACTGTGTTTTCTGAGGTCCAAGGTCATCAGTCCTCAAGAGTAAAGACTGCGGATCTATAGTGATCGCTACTGAATGGCACCGTTACTTTTGTATTTTTAGAACGATTTGTCAAATATCTGTCGCAAGAACGAACACTAAACATTGGCTTTACTATAGTATCCAAATCAAACACAGAACCATGTTTAGCATGCCTGTAGATAAACAATACATAAAAGCTCTAATCAAAGAATAATTTACACTAATGCCAAGTTCGCTGTTGAGATTTTAAAAAGTTTGTAACGTTAGGTGTTTGTCGGTTAACGTTAAAGGTCCCGTTCTTCGTGTTTTTTGAAGCTTTGATTGTGTTAACAGTGTGCAATATAACGTATTCATGTTTCACGTGTAAAAAAAACAGTATTTTTCACACAATTTACTTATCTGTATACCGCTGTTTTCACTGTCCTAAAAACGGGCTGATGAGTTCCTTGTTCTATGAAGTCCCTCCTTCAGAAATACGTAACGAGTTCTGATTGTGCCAGCGGTTCCCGTGTTGTGATTTGACCGCAGCTTAGCGCACGTTGCACGGTTCCTGTGTTGTGATTCGACAGCAGCTTAGCGCACGTTGCACGGAAAGGTCACGCCTCTTAACGGGGGAGATGTATGCGCTCAATGATCTCTAAGTACAGCGTCCCTGTGAAAGCCAAACAAAGGTGATTTGACTCCGGGATGAAAATAACAGCATCTCGACGACATGGCGACAAACACAATCAAACGCAACACTTCCTCGTCTTCTCCACGCAACACTTCCTCTTCTCCACGTGGGAGAGCAACAAGACCACGCCCCCTTTTTCACGTATTCTTGTGGGCGGAGGTTAGTCTGTTCTACTGACGTAATTAAAGCAGGCTGTACCAGGATGTAGTCCAAGCCAGCCGTTCGCTGTAGGCTTTGAAAGGGAACTTCTGTTAAATAAAATATCTCGCTTGGCATTGAACTTTGAGCTTTATAATTTTACAGGTATTATTTATGCTCTAACAGCAACATTACACACTAACTAAAGTTTTAACAATGGGATCACGAAGAACGGGACCTTTAAGTATGAATGAGCATTTAACAAACTGGTTTGCAGAGCCAAATGAGCGTTGTCATCTGTGTACTTCCTTGCTACAACGTACAATTAACAATACGAACTATTACAGAAAAACACATAGACGAAAAATAAATCTTCCGGTCTTCTCCTCCGACCCCTGTCTGTCTCATGCTTTGATTTATGATGGGCAGCATATATCTGCTGCAAATGCGACCGTGTTCCCCTCTGTCTCATACACGCATGCATATAACGTTGTATGTTAAACGCACTGCAACGCACCCCCGACCCTAGGAAGGCTGAACAAAGTGGACCTGCAATCCGGATGAAAATAACAGCGTTTCGTCAGCATTGGCAACAACACTCCAGCCTACTAACTTATAACTTAACTACCACAACAACTATTCCCCGCGGCGATACAAAATGGCCTCGCCCCCCTTATTTCATATTCTCGGAGGAGGGGTTTATGTAAATATTGGGGCTGGTGATGTCAGCAACCCTGGAGGAATGTGTAGTAGTCCCTAGCGGCCGTTTGCTGTAGTCCTTAGAAATTGATTTCTTTAAAAGCAAATATCTCACTTTACTTTAAACTTTGAACGTTGCAACTTTGCAGATGTTGTTTATGCTCAAAGTTGTTTATGCTCAAACAGCAACATTACACACTAGCTAAAGTTAGAAAAGGGAAATCGTGTTTTACCACCCCTTTAAGGACCATGGTATCCCTGTTTTTAATTGGCCAGCAAACTCGCCTGACCTTAACCCCCTAGAAAATCAATGGGGTATTGTGAAGAGGAAGATGCAATATGCCAGACCCAAAAATGCAGAAGAGCTGAAGGTCACTATCAGAGCAGCCTAGGCTCTCATAACACCCGAGCAGTGCCACACTGATCGACTCCATGCCACGCCGCATTGCTGCAGTAATTCAGGCAAAAGGAGCCTTAACTAAGTATTGAGTGCTGGACATGCTCATACTTTTCATGTTCATACTTTTCAGTTGGCCAAGATTTCTAAAAATCCTTTCTTTGTATTGGTCTTAAGTAATATTCAAATTTTCCGAGATACTGAATTTGAGATTTTCCTTAGCTGTCAGTTATAATCATCAAAATTAAAAGAAATAAACATTTGAAATATCAGTCTGTGTGTAATGAATTAATATAATAAACAAGTTTCACTTTTTGAATGGAATTAGTGAAATAAATCCACTTTTTGATGATATTCTAATTATATATCCAGCACCTGTATACCTGCATTATATATATTATACATACATATATATATATACACATATACATTATATATATATATATATATATATATATATATATATATATATATATATATATATATATATATATATATATATATATATATATATATATATATATATATATATATACACATATATATATACACATATATATATACACATATATATATACACATATATATATACATATATATACATATATATACACATATATATATACACATATATATATATATATATATATATATATATATATATATATATATATATATATATATAAAAAAAAATGAGAATGATACCATTTACGTTTCACAATCTTTCTGGGAAAAGAAAGCATCGCTACAACTTCTGAAAGTGACCAGCAGTGTTTTAGCAAAAATGAATGTCACCAAAACTCTTTGACTTGGTAATATATGGTTATGGTTATATCAACCTAAAACTTAACATCAAGAACATCCAGGTAAACAAAGACACCTGGGGCCTGTTCTTCGTACCTCGCTTAATACATCTGAGATGATTTGACAGATCCCAGATCTTTTAATCCTGATAACTGATCTCTGGCTAATTTGGTTCTTCCAACGAATTTGCGGATTGGATTTAAATATCTGGATTAAATTATCTTAGATCACTGCGCGTTCTTGTTTTCCCTGAAGAGGGCTGATGCATCGATACTCGAAACCATGATCAGCAATGCAGCGATTGGCTGGCGTCAAGAGAGCAACGTAATGACAGCATATAATTAAAAAAGCCACCTGGCAAAAAACTTGGCAAATTACACAAAAAAAACCACGAATATCTGGACCTTTATAAGGAAACAGTCAAACGACCAAACCAACATAAAAGTTATAATAGATCAATGATAAATGTTTTTTTGTTTTTTTTTACATGATTACCAATTATTTATATTCACGATTTTATACAGTATTTGTACACCCTTTACATTTTTATTTCAATGTTGTAATTCAATTTTTAATTCAATTCGAAGCAGATTTGTAACTTCTCTGCATCTCCTGCGCTGCATCAAGCATCCCATAATATCCGTCATCACTTAAATTAATGCACGGCTCAGATTAACTGTACAACATTTGTGCAAACCTCCAATAAAATTATAAAGTAATTATTCCATCACAAATAAATCGCTCAATCAAGTGGCTGTGTCTATAGTATTATACACAACATTATAATATTATATACATTCTCATATACATATACAATTTAAATGTTTTATATTATTATTATTTAAAATGATTATTATTGCCCCTGGTTCAGTAATGAACTCTTGTAATAAAGTAGCAGTGGCTGGGACAGATTTTAAGTATCACCTCAAGATGCAATCTAATCCTGTTTACATGAAATAAGCTGCTCGCCAGCAGGTTTAAGTTTACGGACCTGTTGCTATGACAGCAAGTCCAGGATGAGCGTCGAAGAACCAAACAATCCAAGATCATGCCAAATCGTCAACAATCAAATCCGGCTAACTGAGTTAGCGAGGAACGAAGAACGGGCCCCTGAACTAGGGGTGGAGGATTATTTTTGTTATTTTCATTTATCTTCATTTGAAAAAAATAACCAAAAACGGTAGTCTTCACAAGAATTAAATATACACTGATACATAATAAAGCTACAAAGGTAATTCAGCCAAGAGCACAGTGATTTTCTCTTGTCCTTTTGTTGTTTGACAGACAGCGGCAGGTTTACTGTATTAGCAGGCTGGCACTTTAAGACCTAATGTATGGATCCTATCCTATCCTACACGCATTCGGTTTCTTTCCCCAACTGATATTGTTCACTTTAAGCATAACCGACAAGTGTTTACATGAATACTCATCAACACAGCCATTTTGACATAACTGTGTGTGTATTAGACAGTTTGAGTGTGTAACAAGTCACGAAACAGAACTGAAGGGATCACACGCTTTCAGAGAGGCGGCTTGTGCGCACGTTTCCAATTAGTCGTTTTTCGCAAGTTATTGCGTTTAATAACTCTTTAATGTCAAGCAAGTCACATAAATAACATTCCTGCTATATGCGTCGACCTAAAACGTACACTTTTCACAATTTTGAAGTAGCCTATTAAAATCATTCATATTGCATGCCATTGCGATATGCATATTGCGATATTTCGATATATTGTGCAGCCCTATAAAAAATACAGTGCATTAACTAATGATTTTAATAAAGTATTAGTAAATGTTGAAATGAACATTAATAAACGCTGCAGTAAGCTGTATAAGTGCAGTTCTTTAACTAATGTAGTTAACTAATGAAACCTTATTGTAAAGTGTTACAGAAAAAGTGAGTGGCTGTCTATGCTAAATTTGTCAATATGATGCTAGGGCATTCTAGGTGGTCACACTATCAAGTCAATATAATATATGGTGCTGGTCTTTCCTTGGCGAAGGGCTTTTGTTTTGTTTTAGTCATTCAGAACAAAAAAATAAGACTGAATCCTAAAAGCACACATTCACAAAAATAACACCTCCCTCTTAGTAAGCTGTGCATTATTTATGTCAGTAGAACAAACTGCGCGTTACATGCAAAAGTTTAGTACTATCAGTATTATCAGGGGTTTGTTTTAATTGCACATAGTGCATGTCTTAGCAAATGTCATGAATGTCACCTCTGCACGAAATTACTTTCCATCTTTTAATAAAAATTAAAATATTTAAACAATTTTTACATATACTTTACATATACTTTCCCCCCTAAACGTTACTAACTTCAGTACTTTAGTAGTACAATCAAGTACAAGAAAGAATTTAAAAAAATGATTGCAGCAGTTGTAAAAAGGTGCATCCTTTGCATATAATTTCCCATCAGAGAACAACCGTAAACCAGGTAACCAGCAAGCAAAAACATGCCATTTGCCTTCTCTGCAAACACAGTATGAACAGTACTTGCATTACCCATAGTTCTCAATGCCTTGAATGCTGTAATTCAGTCTTGTGTCTTAACTCACATTCAGTGTTTCACCAGAAGAGTCATACTTTTCCCATCAGCCTTCCCTTAGCCCATCCAGTAAAGCCTGTGTGTCAATCATCACCAGCTCTTCATCATGCACCCACTTCTCCTCTTCCGGTGGGGGACGTGAGGCTTGAGGTGACTTGTTCTGTGGAGGTTTGGGAGTCACAGATCTCCGTGGAGGATTAAAGGTCTTGTTAATGCAGGGAGAAGCTCTAGTTTTCAGGGGGGTGAGGGGTGGAGGGGACGGAATACGTGATAAGTAGTCCAAACCTCGTCTTCTTTTCAAGTTTTTGGGGTCTTTTTCCTCACTGTTACTTGCATATACAGGTGTTCTTCTATTCAGTGGAGTGAAAGGTGAGAAACTGCTGCTCTTCTGCTGCGGGGTTATCTGGGAATTTCAACACAGGGCAAAATAGATTGATATTGCATCTAGTGAACATGCATGAGTGCATTAATAAATTTGGACCAGAAAAATAACCTGTTTTTGGTTGGTATGATTTTTTTTTAATGTTTTTGAATTGAAGTCTATTATTCTCACCAAGGCTGCATTTATTTGATCAAAATACAGTTAAAACAGTAATATTGTAAAGTACTATTTCAATTTAAAGGGGTGGTAAACCACGATTTCACTTTTCTAACTTTAGCTAGTGTGTAATGTTGCTGTTTGAGCATAAACAACATCTGCAAAGTTGCAACGTTCAAAGTTTAAAGCAAAGGGAGATATTTGCTTTTAAAGAAATCAATTTCTAAGGACTACAGCAAACGGCCGCTAGGGACTACTACACATTCCTCCAGGGTTGCTGACATCACCAGCCCCAATATTTACATAAACCCCTCCTCCGAGAATATGAAATAAGGGGGGCGAGGCCATTTTGTATCACCGAGTGGTAGGCTAGTTAGTAGGCTGGAGTGTTGTTGCCAATGCCGACGAAACGCTGTTATTTTCATCCGGATTGCAGGTCCACTTTGTTCAGCCTTCCTAGGGTCGGGGGTGCGTTGCAGTGCGTTTAACATACAACGTTATATGCATGCGTGTATGAGACAGAGGGGAACACGGTCGCATTTGAAGCAGATATATGCTGCCCATCATAAATCAAAGCACGAGACAGACAGGGGTCGGAGGAGAAGACCGGAAAATGTGACATAATGGACAATATTCGTCTGTACTTGTAATACACAAGCCGCGGTTCAGCTGCGCGAGACAAACACTGCCAGTGTGAGACAGGCGCGAGCGGCTCCCGCTGCACATTTCACAGAAGAAAGCTTCCACAATCTTCACGAGTTCAATGCAGGATTCTTACAACGGCTTGTCCTGAAAGATGGATTTAAAAACAGAAGCTGTTTACGGGCCACAACCTGTAAGTATGATTTATTTTTCGTCTATGTGTTTTCCTGTAATAGTTTGTATTGTTAATTGTACGTTGTAGCAAGGATGTAAACGGAGTTTGTTAAATGCTCATTCATACTTAACGTTATCCGACAAACACCTAACGTTACAAACTTTTTAAAATCTCAACAGCTAACTTGGCATTAGTGTAAATTATTCTTTGATTAGAGCTTTTATGTATTGTTTATCTACAGGCATGCTAAACATGGATCTGTGTTTGATTTGGATACTATAGTAAAGCCAATGTTTAGTGTTCGTTCTTGCGACAGATATTTGGCAAATCGTTCTAAAAATACAAAAGTAACGGTGCCATTCAGTAGCGATCACTATAGATCCGCAGTCTTTACTCTTGAGGACTGAACAGGTTCTGCTCGATCATCTTCACTAAAATTGTCTGGGTCTGATTCGGGCTCAAATTGGTATGGTTTTATTGACGCCATTGTACTACCCAAAGCACAGTTTACCGGTAAAGGTAAGGGGCGTGACGTTTCTGACAAACGTGCACTAGGAGGTTAGCGAATCACAACACACTGGGCCAGCTAACCAATCAGAGCCCATTGCGTATTTTTGAGGGACTGGCTTCATACAACCCGGAAACCATCAGACCGTTTTTACAAGGAGGGACAGAGCAGTGTAGAATAAAGTTAAAATATATGAAAAATAATGCAATTTTTTAAAAACGAAGCATGAACACATGTTACAGTGTACCCCACAAACACAATCAAGCCTTCGAAAGAATGTTTTACCACCCCTTTAAAAAAGCTTTTCTATTTTAAAAGATTTTCCAGCAGATTTTTTTTAGCATAATTCCTCCAGTCTTCAGTGTTGCATGATTACATGAACAATTTTCAGGATTCTTTGATCAATAGAAAGTTCAAAAGAAACCTTTTGTAACTATAAATGTCTTAACTGTCCAATTTGATCACTGTATTGCAGTGCTTAATAAAAGGTATTCATTTGACCTTAAACTTTTGAATAGCAGCATGTATTCATATAATGTATTAAATGTTAATAACAAATAATAATTATAATAAATGTTAGTGATAATAATAATAAATAATATTAACTATTAAAATTAATTATAAACTTACCAAATTCCTCTATTAAAAGTGTAGAGTGCGGACATCTGTATATTATTAGCAATTTACAACAACAGTAACAACTACATTTTAAAATTTTCTTAAGATGTAGGCGCTTTCATGTCCATAGAAAAAAGTTAATAATTATAGTGATGCTTGCCTTAATAAGCACTAGGGGTGTAACGGTACACGTATTCGTACCGAACCGTTTCTGTACAGAGCTTTCGGTTCGGTGCACGTGTGTACACACTTCAATCGGAGTTCCCACATGAACATTCAGTCCATTTTATCACGAAATTCAAAGGATAAATGCCGTTTTGACGTATATGGCGTGACTGATCTGATCACAGTTCAAGCGGCCGCGCGACGCGCATGAACGCGATCATCTGTGAAGGCGATCGATCATCTCTTCCTAAATAATAGACATGAATGACCATCTGAAGGTATGCTGAGGATAGATTACAACTTACTGTCATGTATCGTATGTGCTGTAATCGCTGAATCAGTGTTCAATGGCGGAAAGAACTGCTTGTAAACTAAACAATGTCATGTAGCCTAACGTTAGCATCACATTTATCTCGGGCAGTCATTCAGTGTCCACATAATTTTATTGACTAGAGAAATCAACTCTTTCACTAAATATATGCTCTATATTAGCCTATATATTCATTACTTTCTACTTAACCTGTTAGGGATGTCTTGATTATTTCATGCATGTTAAATAAACCTGACATGAAAATGACAGACACTGTGTATAAATTATTATATTTCAAAAACTATTTTATAATGAGATTTAGAAGTTAATGCAAAAACTGCCTTATGTGTTTACATGTTTGCATACAATGTGTTATTTGAGTGTTGATTATTAAACCTAAAATTAATAGCAACTGAATTTAGTCTAATAGTTTGGGCTCTGTTGTTAATCTTTAATATTAATGTGCAAGTAAGGGCTCCCTATATAATTTACAGAATTATCTTCAATAAACTTTTAGTTATTATTTACAGGACATTTAGGACAGACACTTTTTTTCTTCTTAGTAAACCACTGTTTAATAAAAATAAATAAAAAGCAATTTTGTAAAACTGCTGTAACGAACTCGTAGGGAACAGCGACTTCAAAACCGAGGTACGTACCGAACCGTCAGTTTTGTGTACCGTTAAACCCCTAATAAGCACCACTAATAAAAGCAATACTTCTCCACATAAAAAGAAACTCATACTAACCTTGCCATTCATTTTTGGATTAGACTGCACACCAGGAGTTCTTGGAGACTGAAAACAACCCAAGACACCTGCAGGAACCACATCTGAGACCTTCTCCTCCGCAACACTGAAAAAATGCTCACAAGTCTGTGTAAAAACCAACACAAGTCTAATGAGCAACAATGAAAGACAGAGGGAAATCTCCCTTTGATTTTGCATGCACTTGAATACAAAAGTTTAAAAGCGGATTCATTAACCTGGACAAAAGACTTCAGATGGGCCATAGCTTCTTGCAGATGGGATTCCTTGGGGTTTACGGAGAATAGTGCTTGTTCTCCTGCATAAAGGCTTGGCACAGGCCCAGAGAGCGGCCTCACCTGAAGATTACTAAGAGCTATCAGTGCTTGTGGCTTTACCATCTCTTCTACAGCCAACTGCTCCAGACTACTGTAGGTTCTCACAGAGACCAGATCAAAGTTCTCATCCACAAGATGCAATACTGGGCAATTTCCTATGAAGACATTTAAACAGTCAAAATGTGTCTGAAAATATTAAGGATTGATGAAACATAGTTGTAGACTGAATGATGAAACAAAAACAGCTTTTATACATGACAACAGAAGTTTTATGATAAATGCAACTAACCTTGTTTGTCCGCAATGGAAACAATATATCCCACAATGTCCACCTCCCCACAAGGAGAGCTGAATCGAGGGTTTTGAAGTTCTCCGAAGCGTACACACTCTCGAGCACGGAAATGCTGATGCAACCATTCTGGAGACACCTGGCTCAAACAGATTTTATGCAAGGCCATTTCATACGCTTGTAATGAAAACAGGAAAGTAATCATCCTGTGGTGGGAACAAAGTTGTTCAACACTTAGTTTACCTCAATATCCTGAAAAAGTGTTTTCTTGGTGGCAGTGAGTTGTATGTGAGCAATGCCAGATCGTTTCTTCCCCTCAGATGTGGCGAGGTGATATGCCCTGTATCTGTGGCCCTCTCTTAGCAAGCCATACAAGTCCTGCGATGGGCGCCAGATATTCAGCGTGTAAACTAGGAAATGAATGGCACCCAGCCATAACAGGTTAAATTGGCTCCTACAACACCTAACCAAAGAGTAAAGATGATAGCCATTTGGCTCACCACAGTCGTTCTGCAGGTCATTGGCATCGGCAATGCTGAGCTTCCAAACAGGAGTGACATCTCGATTGGGACACCCACCTTCAGCCTCCTGCACTTCCATTACAGCCTTCTGCACACGCTCCTGCAGCTCCGCCTGACTCCTTTCCCCTAGACAGCATCTGTACTTACTCACCGCCTCCATCTGCCTCTCACTTAGATGAGCCTACTCAAATAGTGTATAGAGTTGAATAAATTATATTTTATTAAGGGATCCATGTTGGTACATAGTTTGACATAATGTATATATGTATACAATTAATTAAAATGAACCAAACTTCACCTCAACGGCAGGATCCCATTCCATTGCCTCATACAACTCTTCCCCATCCTGCAGAGCTTCAATCTCATGTCGACTAAATGTCCTCCTTTGGCTCCGACTTTTCTTTTTACCTTATACATGGAGGAAAAACACTCATCAAAAGTCCTTACATAAAAACCTTTATTAAAGTTTAATGACTAAAAATGAAAGTGAAATGAAAAATAATGAAACCCTACCTTCCATTTCTTTTTCAAACTGGGTCTGTATTTTAGAAATAAGGAGATCCATGGATTTGTGCTTTGAGTTGCTGTGTTTTCTGGCCTCTCGATCTTCGGCACGATCGTTGCGAAATATAAAGATACCGTTGGGCTTCTTATCCATCCACTGTTTGATGAGAAAGTCAGTTCAATTGTTTGGTACAAAAAATTATGCACTCAGCCGTTACAGATGATAATATCTCAACCAGAGCTGTTGAGGTGGAGCAGACCTGAGTGGGGTAACTTCTCAACACCACAATGTTCACACAGCTCACAACACCTCCAGCAGTGAACAATGAGGATAGCAAAAGCCTGATAGGCCGAGGGTCACGATAGTACCCCAACTTAGAGTCCCATCGAGCTCGTCTTGTGCTGTTGGCTGAAATCTGTAATTCAAAAACAACATATCTAGAAAAGTCTGGTAGGATTTAGATCACATGGATCATCTTTGTTGAACATCAACTTTACCTTTAGCATCAGAGAGTCAGGAGCTTCCAGGGGAGAACAGGCTTCTTGGGAACCAACCAACTCTGCTCCACTAGTAACAATCTTATCACCGATTCGGAGACGGCCCTTGTTCAGCATTGCAGAGAGCGGAGGGTCCAACATACCTTTGATAGCGTACCAGCCGTCTGTGAGCCAGATCACACACGACTCCATCTTTGCATTGGGAGATTTTTCATCTTTCACTGGTTTCTCTGGATTTTGACAAGTTTTAGCAACACCACATACACAGAGCACTAATGTCTTAGCTGGAGTGTCATCCCTCTCCATGATCCTCCTAAGAGCAGATCTCTGACTGTGATCCACCTCCACATCATATCTAAGTGCAAATATTAAACAGTTACAATGGTTTATTTTTTTTATTTGAGCTTTACTAAGATCCAATACCTGAATTTCAGCTGCAGAAGAACTTGCTCTGGAGTCAAACACAGGCTACCCATCAAAATTGGAAAAGTTCTTTCCATGGAGGCCCGTTTCCATACAATCCATCGGTAGTGGTTGAACACCCAGGCATCACTGATCAGTTTGGGATCAACACCAGGGGTGTCACATAATGCACTGCCAAAAAAATAAAAATAAAAAAAAAGGTACAAAATGGTGCCCAAACTACTTCAATTAACAATATTGTTGTGTAAGATAACTGCCTTTTAGTATGTAGATTGTGCCATTATAAGACCAAAAGATATTATTTGTATTGATAGTGTTAAATGCACCATATGCATCAGCATGCAATATGTTTACCTATAAAATTCATCTTTGCCCACAGTACCCTTACTGTCTGGAACCAACCAGCCTCCATCTGCCAGCTGGAGGGCACCAGACTCAATGAGAAGCTCACGTCTGAAGAAGTCATTACAGTCAAACCGGAATGATTCAGCATTTTCACTGGTTATTTCTGAGACTTTCTGATGCACACCATGCTGATACAGCTGAGATGGGGAGGGGGAAAAAAGTACACAAAATGTCTTTTTTTTTTCAGTGCCTTAAAAACAGTAAAATAATCAGCAAAAAGGTATCAATAATGTACCTCCTCCTTTGTGTATTGACCAGGACATTTGCATCCAACTGCATCTCTCAGACCGATTCTGGGGACACCAGAAGTCTTAGCAAGGTAAAGGCTGCCAGGCAGAGGACGAATAGTCTGCCTTTTCTTCTTTCTTAGCCTCATGTCTTGCATATTCCTGGCTAGGTCCAAGGTCTCCTGCCATGCCTCAGTGTCTATTAAAAAAAGTAGATTTATTGCTGTATTCATAAAATTATTAATTTCTATCTCTATATCTGTGGACACTGCCATACACATATCATTCAGAATAACCCCAAGATTATGAGACATATTTTGAGAGATATATTAAAAAGATCAAATTAGAAGAGATGTAAATGGCTACCTTTCTCTTCAGAGTCCATGGTTTTCGTTACGCTTTCCACTGAAGTTGTTGATTTAGGCTTACAATCCTCATGTAGCTTCTTCTCATCACAATACTGTGCAACACTGTCACTATGTGATGTAGAAGTTGACACCTTTTGGTCTAATTGATTGCTATGATCAGTTTTGTCTTTGTTTTCTTTCATGAAAGGTGGGATAAAACCACTGGACACTTTAGAGACATTTTGACATTTTGGTGTATCAGTCTTCATAACCTCCTGAAAAGGGGGCACAAACACCCCTTCTTTAGTGTCTGAGGTGTGTCTGTTTTGGACATTTGACTTTTCGCCAATGTGATGCCTGCATATACAAAAGAGAATTTGTAAGAATGAAAGATGCTTTGTGCATTCTTAACTGTTAAAACCAGTAAAACATACAACCTACCAATCGGGAGCAGTGACATTTGGCTTGAGGTGGACATTATATTTGAAGACACGTCTGTCTTTTAGAATTCCTGAAAAATTAATCAGATATAGTATTTCATCATAAAATAAACATAAGTAAGTAAACGTGTGTGTGCGTGCGTGCGTGTAATATATATATATATATATATATATATATATATATATATATATATATACACACACACACGCACACACTCACCTAAAGGATTATTAGGAACACCTGTTCAATTTCTCATTAATGCAATTATCTAATCAACCAATCACATGGCAGTTGCTTCAATGCATTTAGGGGTGTGGTCCTGGTCAAGACAATCTCCTAAACTCCAAACTGAATGTCAGAATGGGAAAGAAAGGTGATTTAAGCAATTTTGAGCATAGCATGGTTGTTGGAGCCAGACGGGCCGGTCTGAGTATTTCACAGTCTGCTCAGTTACTGGGATTTTCACGCACAACCATTTCTAGGGTTTACAAAGAATGGTGTGAAAAGGGAAAAACATCCAGTATGCAGCAGTCATGTGGGCAAATTGCCTTGTTGATGCTAGAGGTCAGAGGAGAATGGGCCGACTGATTCAAGCTGATAGAAGAGCAACTTTGACTGAAATAACCACTCGTTACAACCGAGGTATGCAGCAAAGCATTTGTGAAGCCACAACACGCACAACCTTGAGGCGGATGGGCTACAACAGCAGAAGACCCCACCGGGTACCACTCATCTCCACTACAAATAGGAAAAAGAGACAGTCACCAGATCTCAACCCAATAGAGCATCTTTGAGATGTGGTGAAACGGGAGCTTCATGCCCTGGATGTGCATCTCACAAATCTCCATCAACTGCTATCCTATCAATATGGGCCAACATTTCTAAAGAATGCTTTCAGCACCTTGTTGAATCAATGCCACGTAGAATTAAGGCAGTTCTGAAGGCGAAAGGGGGTCAAACACAGTATTAGTATGGTGTTCCTAATAATCCTTTAGGTGAGTGTATACATTATATATATATAATATATATATATATAAATAATATATATATATAAAAAATTTTTTTTTTTTTTTTATAAAAAAAAAACGAACCGTTCGGACAGCTTTTGAGTGGTGTAAGGCCAGAGGATTTTGGATCTAAAGTCTGGTCAAATTCAGAGAGAAGTTGTCTTTTCAAAGGAGGCTGTCCTGAATCTAAACAGAAAGCATTTACCATAATGAGAGTTTAAAATATCAAATGTATTCATTCATACAGTTGCCCCACAAAATGAAACCGAGCCACACCTGCTACACTGCTGGAATCATACTGACGTTTCCTCCTGTTCAGGTCAAAACACCCCTGTGTCTGTATATCATGAATAGACAGACATTTTTTGCAATCAGTTCCCTCTGACATCACCAACTTGGTCGATTCATTCAGGTCATCATCTGCCAGTAAAGCTTCAGTGCAAGCCATCGCTTCCTGCTCAAAGTACTTCTGCTGGGTGTCTGTACAACTGTTAAAATCCAAAGAGTGCAAGTCTAGTTGTGCAGGTATATTTTGAGTTACTTTAAATGGCAAAGAATGTAGAGTGGTTTCGGTTCGTCTCTCTTTATGTTGAGTACGACGTTTTGAGAAATCACTCTGTAGCAGTTGGTTATCAGTAGTAGCAACTTGGGCATCAGAGTCTCTGAATAATTTAGAAGCTTCCTCAATGGCAACTTTTGATACAGACACACCTTTACCACTAGCAGTGCTGAAACCACAGTTTTTCTTGTTCAGTTGTTCAAACTTTAGATTTCCATCTACAATGTCCTCGCTTTTTCTATGAGAACTCTTAGTTTGAGGTGGGACTTTCTCTGATACAAGTTCCATAGATGAGTTTTCCTCTTCATAACCTTTGAAGAGACTTTTGGCCCTGTGAAGTGCAGTAGCAGAAATAGCCACCTTCTTTCCACCTGCTGTAGAGAATCCTAAATTGTTTCCTGAAGAATCTTTAGGCTCATGACTGAAGGAGGCATCCTCACAACCTGCAAATGCCGCTCTAACCTCACGCAGTGCATTTTCGGAGACAGCAACATCTTTGCCACTGGCAGTGCTGAAACCTTTACAGCCTTGGTGCTGAAGACTCCCAGAAGCTAAATTATCCTCTTCACAATCATTAAAAAGACTCTTGGCCCTCTGAAGTGCAGTGGCAGAGATGGCCACCTTCTTTCCACCTGCTGTAGAGAATCCTACATTTTTTCCTGAAGAATTCCCAGTTTCAGGCTCATGGCTGAAAGGGATGTCACTGGAACCTGCAAATGCCACTTTTTCCTTAATCAGTGTCTTTTCTGAGACATTGCTGAAACCGTTACAGTTTTGGTGCTGACGATCTTTGGATGATAAACTCTCCTCTTCACAATCTCTGAAGAGATACTTTGCCCCTTGTGTCCCAGTAGCAGAGACAGCCATGTTCTTCCCACCTGCTGTACAGAAACCTTTGTGTTCTCCAGAGGAAATAGAGTCTGTTTGGTTATCGACAACCTGCTTTGTCTTTTGAGAATCATTGACACATGAGAAACCATCAACTGACTCAGAAAATACATCCTTAGCTCGCTGTAGTGCTCCAGCTGAGATGGATACCTTTTTACCACTGGCTGTACTGAAGCCACAGTTGCCATTAAGAGGAAGCAACTCAGAGAGATGCTTAGAGAATTCATTTTGAAGGTCTTTTTTCTCGCATACTTTTTCCTGAGGAGGTTGCTGGTCCAAAGAGGACTGCAATGGGAAGTCATTAATCAGAACAGTGTCCCTGAAAACAGTTTTGGCCTCCACCACATCTGAAAATGTAACGCTTTTACAATTTGAAATGGATGCATTTGTTTGTTTGAGGATTTCAACTAGTTTGTCATTTTTCCCCTCCGTTTTTGCAGAATCCAAGCTGTCAATATTTGAATCACAGTCTTTGAATATGTCCTTTGCCTTCTTAAGGGCACTGGCTGAAAAGGAAACTCCTTTCCCACTGGCTGTCTGAAAACCAAAGCCTTGCCGTGATCGAGGCACAAACGTTTCTGAGGGAAAAGTCTTTGCATAAACTTCTTTAGCATCATTGCTAGATTTCTGTTCTTGGAAGACATTCTCACTGCTGAAGGAAGGAATATCCGGACCATCAGATATTTGATTTACCACCACTGAGTCTGGCTGATTTCTTTTTATAGAGGTTTCACTCCAAGAAACAGCTTTTGTTTTCTGAAGGTTAGTTGTTGATATAGAGGCATCGTGTTTTGCAGTAGTGCGGAGAGAGAGTAGGCAAGTTTGCGACTCTAAGCTGTCAACATCGTTAAGTTTTCTTGCTTGCAAAAGTGCCTTTTCAGACACTTTCAGCTTCGCTCCCTTAACTGTACTAAATCCAAAATTTGAGTCAACACGAACAACATCTGTTTTTTCATCTAAACAATTCAGCTCCATTCCTGCATTTCCTGCCGCTTGCTTATTTATCTCTTTACAATGTGCCTTGACATATTCACAGTTGAAATGTAAATGTTTTTCATTGTGGGTTTTATTTTCTGAGCTTATACTATCAGATGTGTCAGCTGAAAGATCAGAATACTCTGATTTTATTTCTCCAATATCCACCTTGACTTCTTGACCACCCTCTTCAAAAAAGAGCTTTGCTTTGTCTAAACTCTTTTCTGAGATGTTTATAAGTTTCCCTTCAGCAGTTTTAAAACCAAGACAGTGGAACTGACTATTATCACTAAAATTACACAGCACATTCTTCATTCCTTCAACTAAAGAGTTGTCTTCAGTCACTGACAATGGCACAATAGCATTCCGTGTTTCCTTTGAAATGGTGCATAATTTGGCAGCATCTACAATTTGAATATGATCAGATCTGTTTACTGAAGAAGTGTCTTTCTTGACTGGATGCTTTCCTTTCACAAAATCACAGTTAAAACTATCATCAAAGTCGATGCCATTGACTATATCAGGATCCCACTCTCTCTCTGTAGTGTTGTTCTCTGAGCCTAGATTTGTCGGTTTGAACTGGGTAAATTCATGTTGACTATTTGCTTCCTCCAAAAGATTGCACAATTCTGTAACATCAGCCTTTTGAGATGTTGTCAAAGTGCCATTTTTCTCATCAACACGGCTGAAGTCCACTGCGGTGGGTTTGTGTGCGTGGTTCACATCGAACACAGTCTGTCTTTCAGCATTTCTTTTGAAATCCAGTTTTTGATGAATGCACTTTAAGGAATCTCTCCACAATTTCTCTTTCAGAAGAGTCTCTGTTTGAAGGCCAACATCTGAAGCTGTAATAGTCCTCGTTGAACCAGTTTTATAATCAGATTCATTTGACTGTGGTGAAGAGTGACTTGAAATATTCACTTTAAAGTTCTTTGGACTGTCACTCTTTGGAGTATCACTAACACACGTTATTGTTGCATGGTTAGGGAAGACAAACTGTCCTACATGCGACCTGGTTGCATTAGTGCTTCCTGATACTGATTTGCACAAGGTTTCAATTGTTTGATAATGTTTTGGAGTTGTTTGATTTAAAGTGATGCTCAAACCATCCCCTGCAGCTTCATCCAATGATGCTTTGGCCTTCATTATAGCCTCACTTGGTATGGAAATGGCCTTGTTGTTTGCCGTTTCAAAAGTAGGACAAAACTCCTTGATATCTGTGCAAAAAGTTGTCGTACCATCCAAATCTGAAAAGGTGGTGGGGCAACCACTGTCATGACTGATATCAAAAGTTGTGAGCATGACAGAGGACTTGTTTGGGGAGTTGGCAGACATGTCTGCTAAATTAGAGATGTCATTGTGATTACCAACTTTGTACTCCTCAAGCTCAGCTTTAGGTTGCACTTGGCCATTTTGGTCACTCTTTACAGGCATGTCAAGCAGCCCTCCTGGCCTTATTTCTTGTGTGAAATCCTCTGCAAATGCTTTGGAAAGCTGTGTCATATCCAATCCGTGGTCGAAATCATTACGTTCTGTAGATAACGGGTCGACGGCTTGCAGCTGTGTATGATTATTGATAGCATATTCACTGGCGAATCTGGATTCATTAAGGTCACTAGACACCTTTTCCACTGAAGAACTTTCTGTAAAATGCAAAATGAAAAGCGGTTTAAAAATACATACACAAACAGTATTTGTAAGATAATGTAATACAAGAACAGTCTTACCTTTGACAGTATGGTCCAAACTGTCCAAATGAACAAATACTGGTAGAGCTGCTTTGTGTTCAATTACAGTCTTTGATAAATCAGAACTTGGCACTTGATACACAAACTTCCTGGGCTTTCTAAGGAGCATGAAAGCAGGTGATTTGTCTAACAAAGTCTTCTGATGCTCAGTTTCTTCTGGATAAGATCTGAGTCTTACACTCTCTGAAAAAGTTTGGCTACTTTCTGCAGTGTAGTTGAAAACAGTACCGCCATTAGTTTCACTGGATGCTACAGTGTTGTGATTGTTTATCAAAGATGCCCCCGAACAACCTCCGTTCAAAACAGATTCTGATAAACTTAGTGGGGTCCATTGAATGATATCTTGATGGTTTTTTGTTTCTACATCAGACTTTAATATCTCATCTGGTTCTGAAGTTAGAACAAGTGACTTGACATCCTTTGAGGAATCAGTTATTCTCCTTCTGATCCTCTCTTTGGTTTTGATTCTCCGCAGAGTTGAAGTACTGTTGCTGAAGAATATTGATAACGCATCCTCAGCACCATCAAGAACATTTTGCACTGTGGTCCGGACATCCCCATCCTCTATAGCGCTGGGAACCTTCTGCTTCCACATTCCACTTGTATCAGGAGATGCATTTGGAGAGAAAACTGGATTTTCTCCCAAGTCATCAACCTGAATAGTCTCACTTTTGGCTATCATCGAAGAGAAAAGTATAGAATAATCCCAATTATTTTCTAATTGGATTTACTGGTATGTGTATGCGTTTCACATTAAAGGGTTAGTTCACCCAAAAATGAAAATTATGTCATTAATTACTCACCCTCATGTCGTTCAACACCCGTAAGACCGTTCATCTTCGGAACACAAATTAAGATATTTTTGTTGAAAGCTGATGGCAGAGAAAGGCCTCAGATAGGCCTCCATTGACATTCAGTACATTCACACTCACAAGACCCATAAAAGGCACTAAAAACGTTGTTACAAAGTCCATCTCACTACAGTGGCTCTACAATAATTTTACGAAGCGACGACATTAGTTTTTGTGCAACAAAAAAAAATCTAAATAACGACTTTATTCAAAATGTCCTTGGTTTCAGTTTTGGCCTCTGCCGTGAACTCACGAAGCACCATGACGCATGCGCGAAAATATTAAGCAGATCCGGCTTTCGGACACATGACCCAGAAGCGAGGAGGAGACAAGCAGAGGAAGACGCGCCGTATCTAAGCTGTTGAATTCTACATTGATCGTGTTTTAGGTCTCGGCGTAGTGCTCAAAAAGGGACTAAAGTGTGCATTTCATGGATTCCCGCTACGTCATATTCTCGTGCATGCGTCATGGGGCTTTGTGAGTTCACGGCAGAGGCCAAAACAGAACCAAGGACGTTTTGAATAAAGTCGTTATTTTTATTTTATTTTTTTCGCACAAAAACTATTGTCGTCGCTTCGTAAAATTATTGTAGAGCCACTGTATTGAGATGGACTTTGTAACAAAGTTTTTAGTGCCTTTGATGGGTCTTGTGAGTGTGAATGTACTGAATGCCAATGGAGGCCTATCTGAGGCCTTTCTCAGCCATCAGCTTTCAACAAAAATATCTTGTGGGTGAGTAATTAATGACTTAATTTTCATTTTTGGGTGAACTAACCCTTTAAGCATTTATCTGTAAAATTTCAAATATACAGTGTCACACTCACCATCTTGTTTTAATGTATCATTTAATGATGCAGCATTTGCAGAGACTTTCGAGAGAGATGGGAACAGTTTCCGCACAAACTAGCGTGAATAAGAAAATGAGAACAAGCCATCAGCCAAAGGAGGATCTCAGAATATTAGGAACCATAATAGCAAAAGCAAAAAACTAAGGACAGGCATAGAATGCAGAAAAAAAAACATTATATATCAGGGCTCCATACTAACTGTTTTTACTAGGAGCACTGTAGCCCCTAACTGAAAAATTTTAGGAGCACAAGCAGAAAATTTAGGGGCACACCTTAAATCAACCTGCAACGCAATTAATCACATTTTACCCCATTTTGACTGCATTACTGACAAATGCCTTATATGGTAATAAATGGACTTAACGTACAGAAATTTCAATGTGCAGTTTTAATTAAGTTCACAGGGCTCCAGCCTAACATTTGAGGGCAGCAGCACCAGTGACACGAAGTTCTACAGAAAGGTAGCACTAGGGGGCTGACAATAAAGCACTGACCATAAATTGAGGTGTAGATAAAATTTACTTTAATTATTATCATTCATAATGTCTTAATATTAATTTAAAAAGCAAAACAAGTTAAAAAAATATTAGGGAGTGGAAATAGCCAATAAGCGCTGCTCTACAGCCACCTACTAGTTACAAGTTATTTAATGTATTTTTTAATAAGTGTGTTTTCCTACATCTTGAAACTTTTAGTTTAGAAGGATGAACAAATAATGTTTTGGTCATCACATTAAAAATAACATTTAAATATTATAATA
Organism: Romanogobio albipinnatus; assembly: GCA_023566225.1. Classification (NCBI taxonomy): domain Eukaryota; kingdom Metazoa; phylum Chordata; class Actinopteri; order Cypriniformes; family Gobionidae; genus Romanogobio; species Romanogobio albipinnatus. Next base: position 34,159,753 of record CM042247.1, on the reverse strand, counting down.
TTTTAGTTTTGAAGTGCTGGAAAAAGATGTGTATTACTTGTAAGCATTTGACTATTTCTGTCATCACAGTTAAAGATTGTATTACTACATTAAATCCATGGTGAAAGTTGCTGATTTGTGGACTGAAAGTCTTTTATTACTTGTTCATTCATGGCTCAATGTCTCTCTGCTGGTTTCCACGTCAGTGCTGTTTGATCCGATATCTATGGTTTATGTGCCGAATCTGAATGCTTCTCACTAGATCTTGCAGCAATCAAAGTCTTTATATACACTTTGCATCGATGTTATTAATTCTGTGGCAAATTCAACAGATTTCTTCGCAGGATCTCCCAGCGCTGTATAGTAACCGTGTCGCGTGATCGAGATCGTCTTACACTGCGCTGACCTATTTTGGGTCCGAACTGATAAACAGTCCGTGAAGCACAAATGATAATGAGAAGTTTTCACAGTTTCGTTCCACTTTCATTTAGTTAGCCAATTGATGCTGGGCAACGTTGTGGTCACGTCAACGCGACATGTCAAAATTTCGGTCACACAGACAGAAAAAATGGTCACAAAATGCGACCATTTAGTCGCAGTCTGGAGCCCTGCATATATATTATTCTTTAATAAATGTGCAGAACTTTGGAGATTTACACTTACAATTGCTTCCTTGTCTTTGAGGCCACTTGATGAAGGACGGCGATCCTCTGTTTTTGCTAAAAGGAAAGAAGAACAGCTCATGCATTGTAGGTCATACCTGATCAGGAGACCAGGGTGTAATTGAAACATAAGTATATAAGTAAAAAGGATTTAACATATTTAAAAATAAATTGCATCATTCTAATGTAGGACTCTAAATGCATACTATCCCTGACAGCCTAGGTCAAAAACAGCAAAAAATGCAGAGAAGCCATAGAACGTCTGCGCTAAATAACAAGAAGAGGAGCTTACAAACATAACAGTAGAAGATTTCACGACACAAAGTTTCTAAACAATGTATTTTTGGTAATAAATCTTCTACTATTATGTGTGCAAGTTCATCTTCTTGTTGGTGAAATACATTCAACAGTTAATATTACAGCTGTTGATTAATAGTGTGGAGAAATTCAACATTATGATCGTGTTTTTGATTGTAAGCCATACATTCTTCTCTACTAAAAAGACAAGGCATAAGAATATTCATACATACGCAATATCACAGTGGGAGTCAAAGATGATGGTGTGTTAAAGGAGCTGGTCCAAGATAAGTCAGGGTTGATTTGTGCCCCAAGGCTCTCAGATATCAGTTTTGCTGAACGTGCCTGGAAGAGATCAAACTCAACATCATGATTCATGTCTAAAATGCCAATGCGAAACTGTGTTCACAACCACTTCTTTAAGGTAAATATGATATGACCAGTTTTTTGATTTTGTGTTGACTTACCAAAGACCTTTTTGGTGTATCCTGGCCTGTGATGTCACATACAGAAATCATTAACAAAAAAAAAAGCACAATATTTAATATTGGACACTTTTTTTTTTTACTTTTAGAGAAAAGAGGAAAAATAATCTAAAACTTTCTTACCAAAGCAATCTCTAGGTTTTTCACAGGATCTATCAAATATTTGACTATAAAAGAAAGGAGAGAAACTTACAACTTACAACCTGCTTGACTTTCATATTTCATGTAAAATTCATATAACTCATAAACATAATTACCAGTCTTTGGCTGAGCCAAACAAACAAGGGCTCGATTCTGTCCAGGGAAAAGCTGATAAGTCACCATTAGTCGCTGGGTGGCAAGAAAACAATTGTACAGTACATGTCCTTATACACATAATTCATACATAACACTACAATTATAATACCTTCATAAGGTGACTCTTCATTAGGAATGGAATCAGGGGACTGAAAGTGTTGTTGCTTAAATATTTTGGGTGTAGAATAGAGCTGACTGGCCAGGGCTGATGTCTCTGGTGCTTTGACAGTGTCCTCCTCCCGCTCAGCTTTCGAACTGTCAGGACGTCCTTCATCTCTGGAAGCTTTTTCAGTCAACTCCTCAAACCAGTCTGGATTAAGGGGTCCAAGCTCTTAATTCACAATAAATCAGATTTAAAAATAAGAATGACTGTATATACCAGTAGTTATAATACCAATAGTAATAATCTGTATAATCATATAATAAAATAATACACTATACATTATTAGTATCTATATTATTGTAAGGGTCTACCTTTGTCAATTTGATGAAAGAAGTTTTCAAACATGCTGCCATGAGTGTGATGGGGTTAAATCTGAACCAAGAACAATAATGTTGTCGCTGGACCTACAGATAAACAAAGACAAATCAAACAACAATATAATTGAACGTAACATGTATCTGTAGCATCAATGTCTCTGACTTTTATATCACGTAGTTATCAAGTAGCAGTTTGTCATCGAAGCTTAGTAAAGTAACTTAGCTGTTCTATGTCATACATAGAGTAATCAACATAACGTTAGTGATATCTGAACTAACGTTAGCTACAAAAGACAGGAAACAGAACGGGAAGTTACCGTGAACGAACGTGTTGACACACACAAAAAGCTATTTGTAACTTTTGACTTAATGATATGTCTGGAAATGTTTCCTTCATCGCCGATTCACGATGTTTTATTTCCTGAAGTCTTCTGAGGGGATCTGTTTATAGTGCGCGTGCATAAAGCTGGTTTAACACATCCCGCCAATAAGCGCCGTGTCGTCAACGGAAGAGAGCAGTTGTCTCGACCAATTAAAATGCGGCCGTGAGTTCAGGGGCGTGCCTACGTGAGTTCCAGGCAATCAGATGTCACGTTCACATGTTGACCACATGATGTCACCAAAACACAACGGGAGCAAATCGTGTGGTACGCGAAGGCATTAATAAATAAATGAATGTCTAATGTTTGTATTTAGGTTTATGCTCATAGTATGGTCTGTTACAGGAAACCAGTAAGTTACCAGTAGCTTTCTTTAAGTACAATTCAATAAGTAGGTTACATGACAAATATAAGGCATTGTAGTATAACTTATTAGTTCAGTAGAGTATTTAAAACAACATATAAAATCATCATATACATGTAAAAAACACTATACATAATAAATAAAATACTGGAATAAAAAGTGCTAAGCCTATATAATATTAGGGCAGTTACATGAATTTGAAATGCTTTTTAAAAATATATAGTTTTTTATACTTTTTGCTTGTTTTAAGTATACTGTGAAATAGAAAAGGTAGGCTAATATTAGGTATATACTTGTTTGATTTTTTTAAACGTTTTTAAGCCAATTAATTTAAAACATTTGTTTGAAAATAGTAAAATTAAGAACATTTAACCCACGTCAGATAATTTATTAAAGCCACAATATGTAAATTTTCGCCACTAGAGGTCGCTTATTCAAAACAATGGCGTAGCTTGATGATGCCTTGATTTCGCAGAGCTTCACTTTTATGCTTTTTCACATCTGTATTCACAAATGTACATTTTGAGAGGTGTTTTGACAATTCAGAGCCACCGTACAAGCGTTCAGAATGGCGTCTGACAAGTTGATCATCTTCCTCTCGCAGCACAAAGCACTGTATGACAAACAACGTTTTTAATATGTGGCTCCAGTATCACTTGCAAAGCATCAAACTGAGCCACTGACATGGCTTTGGAAATAAACTTTGAATCGCTCTGGATAATCCTGCAGCTCCTTGATAATCCTGCAGCTCCTTGATAATCCTGCAGCTCCTTGATAAGGAGGTGGAACTCTCCTTCCTCTCTATGCAATCTCAGGATTGGATGCACCCAATATTTCCTCTTTTCTTTTCTCTTTTTAAGAAGTGAGAGGACAACAAAATCATCCTCACTGCTTGAAGACTCCATTCTGTATTGATTTGCAATTTTTTTCGCAACGGATTAATTAATACGCATCAGACTAAATGTGCAAGGTTTCTGTGCGTGACATGATATGAAAAAACACATACAAAATTTTCGGACTCAGTGTGCAAGGACCTTAAAGGGATAGTTCACCCAAAAATTAGCCTGGATGCCAGCCGAACTTAGCCCCGCCCACAACATTTTAACTCGGGCAGTTCGGTCTGGACTTGATCCGTAGAGGAGTAATTATGCCCGAACAGAAACTGTTCGGACCAATGAAATTGTCAGGGCGGGCTTTAGACGACGAAGGTGCTTGGGTTGAATTCGTTCTAATTCTAAACGGAGAACTTGTTCGTATATGCATTCACCTTTACTATTTCTCTCAGAAATGATGATCATGTTGGTTAAGGATACTCTGTTTATCCTTAAATAATTTTTTTACAACACCGGCAAAGATCGTTTACACTCATCTTTTTCTTCTAACGTTACTCATTTCAGCGCGCGTGCAGACAGGGTTGCCAAGTTTTTACAACAAAACCCGCCCAATTGCTACTCAAAACTAGCCAAAAACAAGCCCAATAGCTTACCGGGGGGGTTCTCAGGAGAAAAATGGCATTTGGGGGGGAAAATGCGTGTTATTTTGGCAGGACTGCCTGCTAAAATTCGCATTCCTGGGTCTGTATATCACATAATTGGGGTCACTTCAACCCGCGGACATGGAAAAACCCGTGGACTTGGCAACACAGTGCAGTTGAGTTCTGTTGACATTTGATAACTAACGTTATGCGTCGCTCCGTTGCTCTGATTGGTTGTAGGTCTATCCAATTGAGGTCTTTCCTGGTTCGGTTGAAACATGCCCCATAATCACAGCCCAACGGAGCAGTATCAGACTCAAATTCTGACTAGAATTGAGTATGACGACGTCAGGCTGCCCAAAAATGACAATTCTGTCATCATTTACTCATCCTCGAGTTGTTCCAAACCTGTATGAGTTTCTTTGTTCTGCTGAACACAAAAGAAGATATTTTGAAGAATGTTTGTAACCAAGCAGATAGCGCAACCATTGACTACTATAGAAGGGAAAAAATACTATGGTAGTCAATGGGTCTCTGCTTTGTAACAAACATTCTTCTAAATATTTTATTTAGTGTTCAGCAGCTAGTACATTCAAGTACATTCAACTTGGTGTGAATGTAAAAACATTTTTCTTGGGCAAAATAACTATTTTGATTGATGTTAAATTAAATTTTAAAGTTTCAACCAAATCAAAAATATATTTTGAGGAAAAATGAATACATTTAGCTGTAACAAATTACGGTAATATTTTTTAGGTCGGTCCAAAATAAAAAATGTTCAGTGTATTGCTGTCTCTGTCCTCAATGTTAATCTAACAACAAAAGACAAAGAGAAAATCACTCTCTGCTCTTGACTGATTGAGCTCTGCTGGAGCAGCTCTAAATATTCACTGTGCTAATAAATTAAAGATAAAATATGATATAGCAAAAATGAACAGTGGCAGTAACAGCTCCTACAATACATTTTAACAGGCATAATTAGTTTGCTAAGCCAACTAATATGATTCATTCTTTTGATTTCTCTGCCCAATATTTTTAAATTAAAAATGCAATGAAGGGCATCAGCAAGTACTAAAAGTTATGGCTGGCCATTAATCGAAAACTAATTGAAACCGACGATTCTAAAAATGTTCCCATGTCGGTTATTTCGGCTTTTTAATCTTGTTAATATTTTCCCCTTAAAAACATTCTACCGCGTGTGGTCACGTTTCTCTGCAACGTAGCATGCAAACTCAAACACCAAGTCAATTCCCGGTTCAAGTTTTGGGCTTTCTCCATCTCCAGGCCAACATCAAAGTTAGTTTCCTTAAATTATTTAAAAATGACAAAGATAAGAAATGGACTGGAAAAAGTGGTGTCGGTGCTTCCCTTAAAATACTTACAAATAAATATTTAGTCAACCTAACATTTACATTTCTACTACAGGCTTATCTTACCCTGTTCTCTAATATTTGGATTGTATTTTATGTGTACAAAAGTCTACATATCAAACAATCACATCCTGTATTATCCTTGTGCCTATCCTTAATGAATATTAAGTAAAGTATAAAAGTCGAGCTGTTTCTGGAACCTCACAAAATCTTTCTCTGAGATTCTAAAGGCAACATCCAAACCAAGGTGAGTTGGTTTTTTGTTTTGTTTTTTACAAAAACTTACTGAATAACATTTCTAACGTGACTTTGTTCTTTGTCTTTAAAATACAGTGAGAATCCACAGTGTGCTGCATTATTCTCATTAATATTTAGGTTCATCATGGCAATGTTGAGAAGTCTAATGCTTCTTTTCATGATTATTCTCCATGCGGGGAATGCAAGAGGTAACCAAAACATTTCATTGTAAAGAAAAAACGTGCCATTCCATTTTAAAAGCATTTTGGAAATGTACAATATTCCATTTACTAATATTTGCATGATTAATGAGGGATTTACAGTGTCAAAATACACATAATTTAGGGCACATAATCACACAAACATAGAATAAGCTATGTTATGGGAAAATTTAATCATAGCTATACATTAAACATTGCGCATGAAATGTTTATTGATTTGCATATATTCATACAGAACCAGCTCACTAGGTAAAAGGTCATATACAGAATATAGAGAACACGTTCTACACTTACACATGGAAAACATGTTTTGTACAGGAGACATGAAGACTGGGATTTGACACTCAGGGGTCAGGATGGCCTAAACGTAGGGATCAGAGTTAAAATGAACAGCACACTCGGGGATTTGAGCACGTGCTGCTTTTCTTGTCATGTGTGGAAATTTACAGGAGGAGTGACTTTGTTTGGGAAACTGATAAAAAGCTGAGTGCTGTTATGTCTAGTTAGTGCACTCTGCAGACATTGAAGATGGCTGTATGACTGTGACTCATTTCTTGCAAGAAATTAAATCTTTATAAAGACAATTGGGCACGGTTTTGTCTCTTATTCAGTAATGCGGCGATAGTTTGAAATTTTGCCACGACAGTTATAAAAGAATAATAAAAATACAAACATTCTTGCTGTAGATATTACACAAGCCCTAACATTTATGTACCGGATGCAGTTGATTTGGTTGAAAAATGCCCCTATGGATGGACAAATTTTGGACTCCGGTGCTACAAGTACTTCCCTCAGTCAGTTAACTGGATCACAGCAGAGGTAATGTGTTACAACCAGGTGATTTGCTCACACTTAACTACATCAGATAAATAAATAAGGTACAATGTACTTATTTTGTATATATATATTTTTTTGCTGCTATTGAGGTGGGATACAGGTACGTTTCGGGGACAGGTTTGGTTTAAGGGTGGGTTAATGTGTAAGGGAATATCAATAGTGTAATCATCAATCTAATTACAGAAATGAATTACTGTAATTACATGCAGGTATTTACTTAAATATAAGTACAATGTAAAAACAATAAGTGCACTCAATCAGATGATTAATTTAAATGTTAGTACAGTTGTAGTTAAAGACACTTAATATAAAGTGGGAGTGGGGATTTTTATTATTATTTTTAAAGTAATCCTTTAATTTCTGCAAACAAATAATGCAGAAAACCGATCGATCAGGGCAGACTTTGTTTGAAAATGACTGAAATGTTGTTGAAAAAGTCACTTAGATTTTGTATTTTTGTCTTTTTAGAGAAACTGTCAAAGTCTTGGTGCGAATCTCGCATCTGTGCAACATAAACTGGAAAATGAGTTCCTGCTGAGTCTGTTGCCTTTTTCTTTCACACGTTCTTGGGTTGGTGCTCATGATGGCGAAATAGTATGTTAAATTGTGTGTCCTATTTGTTTGACTAGACAGAAATTTCTAATGAAGACGGTTTAAAGTTGAGCTTAATCTTCTTCCTGAAGTCTGGGTTTAGTGCACTTATAATCACTGTCTTTGCTATTTAGGAAGGAAAGTAGTTGTGGAGTGACGGAACTGTGTATGACTATACCAACTGGTGCTCTGGAGAACCTAACAATGCCGGTGTCGAGAACTGTGGGGAGATCAACTTTTCCAGTAAGAATGCAGATTTTGAATGATTGATTTTTGAATACTTCCAATTATAATTTAGTCAAGTCAAGTCAACTTTATTTATATAGCGCTTTTAACAATGCAGATTGTTTCAAAGCAGCTTTACAGTGTTAAACAGGAAAATAATGCAACATAATTCTATTCAGCCGTATATCTGTTCTGGAGAAAACGGTGATGTCATCAGCTCATTTCAATTATCATACAGTGACAGTGTGGGCTTTAACAGTAATTAGATCAGTAGTTTAGTTTATATGGTTAATTTAGTTTAATAATTCAATTTATTTGGATATTTAGTTGAAAAATGTATTTATTTATTGTCCCCAACTGAGCAAGCCAAGCCAAAGGCAACAATACTTATAGTATTTACAATACTATAATTTCATATCATATATTAGTCAAATGTAATGGCTCATTTGGATTTCACATATACTGTAGTGTCTGAACCTTCTAACACTATAATCATCAGAATAACTTATTTCATGTTTCCACCATACAGATAACCGTTGCTGGAACGATGAGGCCTGTTCACACCAAATGAGCTCTGTGTTACAGACCTGTGAGACCATATGCAGTCATGCTGCTCCACAGTTACTTTGATTGTATACTTTCTGATCTATCTTTACCAAAAAATCTTATTCTGAAATTAAATTTCATTTAAATATTTTCTAAGCTTTAATCTCTTCTCAGTACCTTCCCTGAAACTCTCCTCTAATCAATAAAAGCATTGATAAAGCAAATAATGTATGTTGTGGAGTTAAATCAAATGAATGTATAAAAATATAAGTATATTGTGTAGCAAGATTTGAGGATATGGAGCGATTTAATGTTGCTGCACACAGCTACTTCATCACTGACAAACACTAGAAGACATTAGCAATTTTGCATGTTTGTTTCCTACAATGGATTGTATAGACTAACATTGACCTCATTCAGCGCTCTTTTTGCTGTCTTACAAAATAATCAATTTCGGTGAAACCTCTTTGAGTGAACTGTCTGAACGAATCAAACTGAATCGCCAACAATTTCAGCTCATGCCCACAGTAAAAAAGGTCAAGTGACCCCCCTGGTGGAGTAGGCCTACACAAATCACCACTTTGGAATTATTGACGCTGTTTTCTATGGACACTTGTTTCCGCCACAGATTAAAACAATATAAAGGTGCAGTATGTATTGTTGACAGCAAGCGGTTGAAATGGGTACTGCAGCCCAAATTCAAAATATGAGAATTGTTTGCCCCGCCCCTCCTTCCTCCTCAGACTCCACACTCACGTGGGTTGCCAGATTGAGGACACGTAACACGAACGTTATTGACAATGGAAGTTGATGAGTTGATATCGAGTTTTAATATGCTTCCGTTCATAGAGATTTTTAGATGGGAGATATAAACTCACAATTCTGACTTTTTTTTCTTGCAATGGCGAGTTCTAATGCTTGGAAGAGCATGGGGAGACGGGTTAAAAGCCACACAGGAAATGAGGACTGGAGAGAGAGAGAGAGAGAGAGAGAGAGAGAGAGGCTGGAGACGCACACACACACGCTGGGAGCATAGACAGTAAAAGAAATGGACAGAGCGACCTCATAGACTTCAACAGAGATAATTGAAGTCAGATAGAAGCACTCACTGAAGCACATGGCTGAGCGTACTGCGCAGCCTCAGACTGAGCTTGACCACGTAGATGTGACGTGAGCAACTTGTCTAACAGTGGCAACCGAATCTTGCAGAGACAGAGAGGGTGAGCAGGAGCAACTTTTGATGAATGAAGCAGGATCTGCAACATTTCTATCTGCGTTTATGCCTCCATGTCCCCCCGATTGCCTCATAGACAGTAAAAGATTGCCTATGAGCTTCTCTTCGGGTCTATACGGTAATTTGCTCAACAGCATGACACAGTCGCGTGGTTACGATGCAATCGTTAGCTTATATTTTACAAAAACAGCTTCAACGGGGCGATAGTGTAAGATACAAGGTAATGGAGCCTTTTATACATTGTCGTGTTTGTTTAGAAATAAACAATGGACGAATGGAGTCTTTAAACGCCTCAGATGTAAAGATATTCACTGTCAAAGTGAGGCCAAAATGAATGGGAGTCAATGGGATGCTAACAGCAGGTGATGACTTGGTTAGCAATGGTCGCGCCTATGGAAGGTACGGTTTCCGGGGGCTGGATTACCCCCATGGGCTGGGAGCTCGGACAGGGAAATGAGGACGTGCAGAGAAGAACTGCCAAAATGAAACCGTTGATATATGAGAATCCAAGTTTGTTTGAGTTGTGCGACGTGCACCTTGTTCTGTGACCTGAGTTAAAGAAAATAAAACCTGTTCCAAGTTTCCAGTCAGCCGACCCCTTGACTTCTTCCTTCCCCATTCTACGAACATTGTTACACTCAGATTGTATTCGTCTGAAAGAAGAATGTCATACACACCTAGGATGGCTTGAGGGTGAGTAAACCATGGGCTAATTTTCATTTTTGGGTGAACTATCCCTTTAAGATTCCCTTTTGTAGAAAAGATAATGTCATACATTTGATAATTTATTCCAGAATTAAAAACAAACATGTAGATAATAAAATAACGGACACCCCATCATTCTCATTATACATCAACACAAGATATTTAGTGGACTGATCCTATACATTTCAGATGAGTTCAAATTATCCAAATCTAAATTTAAGAACTGTGTCTATGTTCTTAATTAAATTTTGATTTGTATCATTTGAATGTATCCATTAAGTATTTAAATAAAACAACAATAAACGGTGACTAAGCAGATTTTTATTAATATTATTTATTGATCTATTTATTGCATGCACACTTTCATACAGCAGACAGCAAAATAAAACCATAAAAATAAAATCTTACAAGTATGGGCTACACTCCCACTACTATGTACAAATGTATCTTTCATTTAAAATAGGTTTTATTCCATAAATATCTCTATTTTGTCTTGTGGTATACCTTTGCATGCTTGGCCATTTCAATAGACAGAATTCTATCCTATAAAACTATACCATTTTATGATAATCAAAGCATGATGATCTTTCTTTTGAGAATATAAATAAATCTTCTCGGAGCAACAAAACAGTAGAAAGACATTACGCCTCATAAATAAGTGCTGGATGACCCCTTTATGCATCCAGTTCTCTCTGACAGTAGCATTGCATTGTGTTTGAGACATTCTGTTTTTATGGATAAAAGCTGATGCAGGGAGTGAAAACAATTTAAACAATTTAAACATTAACAACGGCTTTCGGCGTAATCTGAAATAATAATAAAAAACAAGGACAGAACATTTCTGTATCATCAAGTAGCCGAGAGCACTGAAGTTTCAAAACATTCTCTCTAAGATGAAAAGTTTCACTTGGTGTGAGGCATTGCACATATTCCCGTTGCATGTATAATTGTAGATGTGGGCAGGAGGATCCATTCATGGAGCTTTGGTATACCGTTGATGCCAGCAGTAGTAGAGGCCCCATTTCAGAGGCAGGGGGCGGCCCCATACATACATAATAGTGCAAAAAAGCCAAGGCGTCGACTTTTTCTGTCCCCTGTTGCAGTTTTCCATTTCTATTTAAGCTACACATCCTGTCAGCTCTTAAGGAGATCAGCGGCAGGACGGTAATGAGTGCGCTAGGGGAGAACAATGAAGGCAGCAGCATCTTCAGACAGGAGTGGTGGAAAGGAAGCCAATGCTGGGCCGGCCTGATCCCTTACAGTTCGCCTCAAAGGCTGATGCCGGTCACGCTGGAGTCAGGAAGGAAGGCCGTGATGGCCCGGTAGCCCTGCGCCCGTCGAATCATGTCTCGGATCTCGCAGTTAAGCTCAGTGAGTCGGTTGCATATCTCAGACAGGTCTTGTTTGGAACCGACCAGGGCAAAGGTTCCTGTCTGACCCAGAGTTTGGTGCCGGAAATAGATGTTGAGCAGAGTCTGGATCTCATTCTCAGAGCTGCTGCCGAAGATGTCACTTGGCCACATTTTCCTGAAAGATGTCATTATTTCAAATAATTAAAGAGCAAAGTACTGCATATAACTCCAAATGCATTCATTTTTTTCTTTGTGCCGATTCCTATAAATCTACCCAATCAAAACCTGTATGCATTTCCTTATTCTGTGGAACATAAAAGATGTTGGTAAGATGTGTGGCGAGGTGGATGAGCGAGAGACATGGGAGGAGCGAGCGAGATCGGTGTGTGTGATTGAGAATGAACGTCACCTGCGAGGCACACCGGTCTCGAGTCCTCTCATGAGGGAGCACGGAGGCATATAAGGACTCCAGTGAAGGACGAGAGAGGACCAGGCCTGGATTTTAAGTTGTGTTTTATTTACCTTATGTTATGTGTGCGCGGCAGTTGTCCGTGAGGGGCTGGCGCTTTTACTTTCATTTTGTGTTCATTTACTTTATTAAAGGTCCCGTTCTTTGTGATCCCATTGTTCAAACTTTAGTTAGTGTGTAATGTTGCTGTTAGAGCATACATAATACCTGTAAAATTATAAAGCTCAAAGTTCAATGCCAAGCGAGATATTTTATTTAACAGAAGTTCCCTTTCAAAGCCTACAGCGAACGGCTGGCTTGGACTACATCCTGGTACTTCCTTCATAAATGACGTCAGTAGGACAGTAGAACAGACTAACCTCCGCCCACAAGAATACACGAAAAAAGGGGGCGTGGTCTAGTTGCTGTCCCACGTGGAGAAGAGGACGGTCGCGTGGAGAAAAGGAAGTGCTGCGTTTCAGTGTGTTTGTCGCCATGTCGTCGAGACGCTGTTATTTTCATCCCGGAGTCAAATCACCTTTGTTTGGCTTTCCCAGGGACGCTGTACTTAGAGATCATTGAGCACATAGCCGCATACATCTCCCGTTAAGAGGCGTGACCTTTCCGTACAACTTGCGCTAAGCTGCTGTCGAATCACAACACAGGAACTGCTGGCACAGTCAGAACTCGTTACGTATTTCTGAAGGAGGGACTTTATAGAACAGGGAAGTCATCAGCCGTTTTTAGGACAGTGAAAACAGCGGTATACAGATAAGTAAATTGTGTGAAAAATACTGTGTTTTTTTACACGCGAACCATGAACACATGTTATATTGCACACTGTAAACACAATCAAAGCTTCAAAAACACACGAAGAACGGGACCTTTAAAGCTGTTGAATGTTCGCCGGTTCCCGCCTCCTTCTTCCCCGAACCTACATACCCCGTTACAGTAACCAAACCATTTCAGTTCACACTGACTTCCATTGTATTTTTGTCCATACAATGGAATTTAATGGGAACCAAAACTGTTTGGTTACTAGCCTTCTTTAAAATATTATTTTGTGGTCTGCAGAAAGATATGCATACAGGTTTGGAATGACAAGGGTGAGTAAACAATGATGGAAATTTCATTTTTTTCGGTGGACTATCCCTCCCTTAGTTCCATAATAAACAATAAGTTGTAGTAATTTTTAAAGTTTACCTGCATTCCTGTATGTAACGGATGGCTCTAGAGAACTCGTTGGTTTTCAGGCTCTCTAGAATGGCCTGCACAGCAGCCTCAGAGGAGCTGTAGGGGGATTCAGCGGTGGGATCTCTCCGTTCGGCTGCGGTCTCACTGGCCACTGAGGCTGCTGCTGCCCGCAGGTTACTCCTCAACTCACTCAACTCTCTGGACATATTCTGCAGCTAGAAGGGACAACAATTACACATAAATGACAATCAAATGTATTCTTTTGTGAGAAATCAAACTATTTTGGAAACATTCCAAAAAGATACAGTGGCGGTACCATAGTACAGTGATGATATCATATAGTACTGAATGCTTACTATATTCATGTATGATGGCATTTATATAGTACGCCAACAAAGTTCAAAGTACATTAACATGGTACATGTACAAAAACAAAAAAAAATGCTAATTGGTACCTGTACCTAGTAAAAAAATGATAAACAAACACACTGAACAAAAATTGCTATTTTAAGGAGCCCCGCATTTGTCTGGCTATCACCAGACCAAGCTCAATTTAAGATTGAACATTGGTCAGAGGAGTCTGCTATGTATTTTTCTACTGCACAAGAGACGTGATAAACGTGCATAAATGAAATGACTCTGTACGCAATTGGATAGTCCTTCAACCAATCATACCACAAGAGGCGTGATCAACGGGCAACGACTCATCGCTTGGCCCTGTCCCAAATGGCACCCTAAACCCTCATGGTCTTCCTCTGAGTCCGCACTTTCATGACGTAATGCCGCTTTGACTGTCGGAAAGTCCGCTGCGTAACCTGCACCAGTGCGGGCTCGGCAGAAGTGTGCATCGAGGGCGCATGTTGACCACAAAGGGGGCGCTCGTGAGCACCCTTCTGAGACCTAAAATGACAAATGGGACACCCTGCGGTCTCGTGGACTAAACAGACACGCGCACGCAGTGGCCATTGTAAGTCCACAAGACCGAAAGTGCACATGAAGTGTGCCATTTGTGATAGGGCCTTAATCCGTCATCGTGTTTAACCCGCCAATAGCGCGCCAGGTGGATAAGCCAGTCTGTGATTAGTTTCCACAAAAGTATAATAGATGCAGTAGAAATTAATGTACAGAGTTGCAGCGCGAAATCAAATCGCCGGCAGATCAGGCTGGGTTTACCCAGTCTAGCCCTGCATATGATATGCAAAAATAAATAAATGAATTAATAATAACAATAATAATACAGATATTGAGGCCAGGACAGGAGTTTGTTAATTTATTAGTCAGTACCCGCGTGGACACATTATACAAATTTTAGTTCATTCTTGGCCGTGTTGTACTTATTTATCCCTCCTTTTAATTTATTTTCTTAGTTTTGGACACAAATTTATAAAAACAAGGGAACAATTTAGTACAATGTGGCCACAATTTAACTAAAACAAGCAAATTAATTAAGCAAATTCTTAACACACACACGTCTTGTTCACCATCTTTGTGGAGACTCTCCATAGACGTAATGGTTTTTATACTGTACAAACTGTATATTTTCTCCCCTTACACTAACTCTACCCAATCACAGAAAACGTTCTGCATTTTTAAATAATAAAAAAAACTCATTCTTTATCAGCTTGTTTCCTCATGGGGACCAATTTGTGCATTTGTCCCCATGTGTGCATTCAGCTTGAAACCCCCACCGGGATAGAAAACACTTCATGTGCAGGGCTCCATGCTATTTCATAAGGATTTGCAAGCTAGACGTTTTCTATTCCAGTACATTTATTTAAATTTATGCATTTAGCAGACGCTTTTATCCAAAGCGACTTACAGTGCCCTTATTACAGGGACAATCCCCCTGGAGCAACATGTGCCTTGCTCAAGGACACACTGGTGGTGACCGCTGGGATCGAACCAGCAACCTTTTGCATATCAGTTCCATGGTTTAACCCACTGGACCACCATCCCAGTAAAATCAGACGAGGAGCCACTGAAGTACACTTACCTCTGGTACAGAGTTTATAGCGTGAACTTGGCCAATCAGTTTACAGTAAGACTGAAAAAGCAGCAGCAGTTGAAAGTGGAGTTTGTAGAGTCTTTGGCAAAGCTCCAGTTGCTGTGAACAAACATACATACATAGAATAAATAGCAAAAATTGGTTTAAGAGGTCTCATAAGTTTCTTGGGATATAAGAAAGAAGTCTTCTACAGAACAGTAAGGGTCACTACAAACAGTTCTAGCATAGAAGACAAAACAAATCATTAACAAGGATACCAGCTCTTGTTAATGTTAGCAAAACAGTATTTTCATTTTACAAATATGAGACCTATGAAAGAAATCTGATATGACTTATAATATTTGGCAGTGCTCGTATAATATGGGTATTTGGAACAAGAGAAAAGGAAGATGTGTTGTTAAAAAAGATTGTTAAACTTACAGCAAGAGATTCCATTTGCTATAAAGCAGGCATTGCAAGACAAAAGGTGAGAAGTGAGAAGGAAGAGAAGTTTTGAATGTAGTGTGAAAACATGCAGCCCAGTGGCACTGGCGATATAAAGCATGAGCAAACAACGGCTCCATCATGCATGAGCAGAAAAAGGTCATGGACAAGCAGAGAAAGAAAAAAGGCTCACAACTTTGTCCTCTTATTTTTTATTTTTGCATGGGGACTGTGCTGGGTGACAAAACAAGACGCCAATTATTCTCAAATCCTAAATTGATTTTTTTTTTTGATTTTTGATTTGTGGATCTCAAAAACAGTGGTCGGTTGAATAAACTGCTTAGACCAGTCTTAAAAGTTATTCATATATTTTTTTCCCCTAACTTTTTAAAGTCAGTTACATAAAAAGGTAGACTGGTTTCATTTGAATTGGAAAACTGGCTCCTGGTCTATATTAGATTATATTCAGGGTTTCTTCAAACTTCCTCAATGCCCAGCAGAGAATAACCCCCAAATCAAACATAAGAATGAGGGGCGCTGTTGTGAAGTAACACAGCTTGCATTTGAAACAGGCGTAAAGTTAAAGAGCAGACAGATAGAAAAGAGATGTCACTCACAGAGCTATCACAGAACAATCGAAATGCAGAAAATATAAGAGGTACATTGAAATGGCATCTGAGACATTTGGGTCAACTGATCTCACTCATATCTCAGGACACAATAGACATTACAATGGCATCAATCAGTAGACAATGCAACCACACTAAAACATTCACATAGAGAATTACTGTACCTTTGCTTTAGGAAATAAAGACAGAAACACTTTTGAAAAGGCAGAGTTTCATACCTTCTCCTCTGTTTCAGCGGGCTGATAGGTGATCACTCCATCGCCAGTGCATTTGGGGAAGCTGGCCTTGCAGTTGCGGAGCCACTGGAAGAGTCATATGCATAACAATAAGTTGAAGAGAACAAGCTGTAGCTTTTTATTTATTTAAGAGATACATTTTGTATACATCAAATAATTGTAGCCTTAGTGAGCATAAGATACTTCTTTCAAACATTAAAACAACATTAAATAGTTTTAAATCACTAAGATTTTAAAGGTTGCAATTTAAGGTTTACAATATTTTTCAGGATGGTTACAGTTCACCTTGACATTTTTACTTAATACCCCACAAAAAAATTAATAATATAAAGTCTGTATGAATTACATATACACCGATCAGGCATAACATTATGACTAATATTGTGTTGGTCCCCCTTTTTGCTGCTAAAACAGCCCTTGGATCAGCCCATGACTCTGTCGCCGGTTCACCACTGTTCCTTCCTTGGACCTCTTTTGATAGATACTGACCACTGCAGACCAAGAACACCCCACAAGAGCTGCAGTTTTGGAGATGCTCTGACCCAGTCGTTTAGCCATTACAATCCTTACGCTTGCTCATTTTTCCTGCTTCTAACACATCAACTTTGAGGGCAAAATGTTCACTTGCTGCCTAATATATCCCACCCACTAACAGATGCCGTGATGAAGAGATAATTAATAACAATATAATAATTTGCTACATTTATATAGCGCTTTTCTAGGCACTCAAAGCGCTTTACATATAGAAGGGGGAATCTCCTCAACCACCACCAATGTGCAGCATCCACCTGGATGATGTGAGGGCAGCCATATTGCGCCAGAACGCCCACCACACACCAGCTGATTGGTGGAGAGGAGACAGAGTGATGAAGCCAATCTGTATATGGGGATGATTAGGAGGCCATGATGGAGAGGGGCCAATGGGCAAATTTGGCTGGGGTTAGACCCCTACTCTTTATCGAAGGGATTTCCTTTATCCTGGGATTTTTAATGACCACAGAGAGTCAGGACCTCGGTTTAACGTCTCATCCGAAGGACGGTGCTTGTTACAGTATAGTGTCCCCATCACTATACTTAGGGGACCCACACAGGGTCTCACTAACACCTCTACCAGCAGCTACCTGGTTTTCCCAGTTGGTCTCCCATCCAGGTACTAACCAGGCTCAGCCCTGCTTAGCTTCAGTGGGAAACCAGTCTTGGGCTGCAGGGTGATATGGCTGATAATCAATGTTATTCACTTCACCATGTTATGCCTGATCGGTTTATATACTGTATATATAACATTTAGAAAATGTATTTACTTAAAAAAACTAGAAAATGACAAAAATATTGCTTTTGTAAAATAATGCTTGATTGAACATACTGATATGACTCCCTCCTTTTTGTTGTTGTAGGTCTCTAGATACTCCTGCAGCTCTAACACACTAAACTTCATCTTCTCCAAGAGGCCATACGACACAATCTGAAACACATTATTTAAGAGATAGAGATTTTGTAATAAGTGCATTCCAAAATGGCATGCACACATACAAATTGCGAGTGAAAGCGTATAAAACACTAAGGCTGGCCCTTTATTAATATAGCACAGACATTAATATACAAACTCACAGTGTCTGCATCAACAAACAACGTGGGACATTCAGAGCAGGATGTCAGCATCTGGGACGACCTTACAAACTTTGTTCCAATTCCACGAAGACCATTGCCAAGGTAACCAGCAGCGTCACATGTCAAGGTGCAGAACTTGGTCTGTATACTCTGGAGGTTAGAAACAACATATCCTGTTTAATCTGGCCCACACCAGCATGTTGTCAGTATCAATAAATTATAATCAATACGCTGAAGGTCCTCTAAAACTTTGGCACTACTTAGTTGTCAGCTTTGTGTGATGAACCAAAGAAAATCCAAGTAAATGAAAAAAAATAAATCAAGATCATTTGACACTCTTGCCACTATTAGGATGCACCACATAAATACCAACCAAATAAAGACTATGTGTTACCTGAAAGAGTGAGGAGAAGACTTGGAAGGTGTAAACTGCACAGGAACCATCCGAGTCAGCCACCAACTGGTTGAGATGATTGCGCCAAGCCTCCTCTGCATCGTCGCACACAGTCGGCTGGAAGGCAGCCAGAATGGCGGAGAAAAATGGAGAAGGCGGAGGGGAGGAACGGGACTCTAGCAACAACTCTTCCTTTTCCTCCTCTGCCTGTTCCACAGAGCTATGCTGGTCTCCGAACCCACTGGAGGAAGTGAATTATGTGGTCAGTTTGACTTTTCCAGACTTTTCTACCAAGAATGAAACAGAATTATGCATGTTGAAAGATTGAACCTCACATACAGTACCTGGGTACACGGCTTATCTCGTCAATAAAGCAGTTGTCTTCCCGCTGGAGTGTGTCCCCTATCAGGATGTCAGAACAACTAAAGGTAGGCGGCGACTCGCAAATGCAGAGCGAGATATCGTTCTCATTAACAATGGCTTCCTCTTCTTCTGCTGAATCCTCAGCCTCGTTTGGGAAAGGAAGTAAGAAAACCGTAGTAAGTATGAAACATTTATGGCCAATGCAAATGCATTACAGATTAGTCACAGAATGAAAAAAAGCTGTGGCAACAAAAACTATAAATATTTATATGAAAATATCAGATTATGTGGCTAACTATTTCAGTCTGAGCAGTAAGATGAAATATGATGATCTTGGCCAAAACACAGAAGTTAATAAAAAAAAAGCGTCTGCCAAATGCATATATGTAATTTAAAAAAAAATTTAAATAAATAAAAAATAAAATAATTGTATCGGTCAACAAACTCTGTATTATTTATAAACCTTTTATTAAATTTAAAAAATGATTGCATCTACAATATTACATACGTGCATATACTGATATGTATAGAGCAGAAAGGGTAGCTAATGTAAAATAAAAATTAAATAATAAAAAAGATTACAAAAGACTCATAAAAAGGGTCGAACAACTCTGTCTAATTTAGAAAAACAACATCATTTTAACAGAAAGAATTCACTGACCTTTCAAAACTAAAACTCTTCATGCTGAGAATCGTTTTTTTTGTGTGTTTTTGTTTTTGTTTTCCAATAATGTCAGATTCAGATATATTAAGAGACCTTTAAAAATGTGGACCAAAATCGGATTGGTCCAGTCTCATGTTTACAGCCACAGGCAATGGGTACAGTCTCTTTATTAGTCACTTTACCCCTAGCATTTAGCATGTGAGTGATGTTACAGCCTTGCCACCCACAGAGAAGCCATACACATTGCCCTAGTGGCTCACCCAGAGCCTCTCTCTGACTCTGAGACTGCGGTAGGCAGTGGTAGGCCTCAGAGATTAAAAGCAGTTAGCAGAGAAATGGTTAGCAGATAGAAACAGGAAGCTTTGAAGAGCAAGAATCACTTGCATCTCCATGCTGCTTTGCACATTAATCTAATGCCCCATCCTAAAAAAAGTCTCTAATCGAAAAATAGAATCAGCCAACTACTACCTAAAATCAAATCAATGCTAAAAGCAGAGCCAGACAGCTAAAGCAAGCACAGAAAGAGATTATTCTTTTTCAGCCATGTTAACGGAAAAACTCTAGAACAGAGGTACGGTATGAGTAAGAATGTGTCTGCCCCCAAAGGTCAGCCATTTTGAAGCTCTTATTCACCCGATGGTTCGAACCCTCGGGTAGTGAGATCTCAAAGCTGGGCGTTGGGGTGGAAAGAGGAATTGGGTCAGCTTGAGTGTTGTCAAAGGAGATAGGCGGGGAGTCCATGGGGTTTAGTTCCTCAGTAGGAGACAAGCTGACATTCTGAAATGAGAAATATAATTTATTTAGACATTACAGTATGGTGGCAGAGAGAGCTCAACACGCTGTGAGTATTTGCAGTGTTTCTGTATTTGGTTGTGTTGTGAGTATTTGCAGCGTTTCTGTATTTGGTTGTGTTGTGAGTATTTGCAGCGTTTCTGTACTTGGTTGTGTTGTGAGTATTTGCAGCGTGTTTCTGTACTTGGTTGTGTTGTGAGTATTTGCAGTGTGTTACTGTATTTGGTTGTGTTGTGAGTATTTGCAGCAGTTGCAGTGTGTTGAGCTCTCTTGGCCACCATATTATAGACATAAAATGGACAAAAAAAAACTATGGATAAAATCCTGGCTACATTATTTTCCACTGAATATTCTGTTTAATGTCGGCATGAAACGGAAGTTGCGATAGTATTTTCATTCCTACTGTGACATATATCCGAGTGAAACAGTTTCTCGAACAATAACAAATGTAGGGTGGGACATGATTTTGTCAGGAATTGACGGGATCCTTGCAGATGGCTAATGCTGTGATCTCATGTGAATGACAGGTTGTCCCGCCCTCACCGTGGTGAACACAACATCAGAGAATTATTAATAATGTTGCAAGATTTTAAATTCATGCTGACTTTAAGCTAAATGTGCTAGAAAATGCATTTCATGCTCTGTTATCAACTTTAAAGTTAATCGGAATGCAAAACAGTGTAAGAAAACCAAATTCATTTACTAGCTGTGAGGCTGAGAGGATCTGGCTGGCTGTGAGAGACTCTTCCTCAGAAGACTCATCAGAATCATCATGGACGATTGGAAAAAGGCTTGGTGAACTTCCTGAGAGCAGGCTGTCCTCCTCCATTGGCTGGGCTTCAGCCTGGTCCAGACTGTCAATGGAACGCCTCCGCGCACCCCAGTTAAAGCTGTCAACTGTCTCACCCTGTCAGAGAAAGAGTGGGAGAAATAAAGAGTCCTCTGAATGGGTAAATTGCGCACAACCACATTTCAAAATGGACACAGTCATAGGCTATGGCATGCTCTATATGTGAAGGTGCTCAGTCAGTGAGTTTGTTATATAAGGACATCTCAATACGTTAAGGATTAAAAAAGTAGTGAAACAACCCTACAGAAACACATTTGTGTTCCAGTAGAGTAAGTAATAAAGTGCCTGAAGGCCATTTTCTTTGGAAGAGGCTCAAGTTATCACTGCAGACACATGCCTTGACATCAGAGTCAAGAGTCAACATCCACATTCCTACACATATCCAGTTCAGCAGTTAAAAACTGAACTTGCTTAAAAACTGACCGTCAATGCAAAAAGTTGGGAGTATACTTTCAGTGCAGTCATTTAAATTACTTTCTTTTATAATCATACTTGACAAATACAAAATGTTAATAATGAAGCAAAAAGTGTTTGATACTATCACATCTAAGTTTGGAATGAATACATGATGGCTTCATAAACAGCCATGAAGTAAAACTCTTCAAATGTACCCACAAAGAACAATTTATTTGAAAGGCTGAATCTGCCCTTTTAAGTGTCCCTGCGGCATTGCAGCCTCAGCAAATTTGTAGAATGACCTCAATGCACTGACTCTAATGATTTCATAAGACAGCTATGCTGTTGAAATGCAGACATGTTGAAATCTAATACAAACTGCACAAGGGTGACAAAACATTTTTAGACGTTACCCACCAATTCATTCTTAACGTTTCTAAAATACACCATTGTTCAAAAGTTTGGGGTTTATAACATTTGTTTCTTTTTTTTCTTTTTTTAAGTATCTTATGGTCACCAAGGCTGCACTTATTTGATCAAAAATACAGCAAAAACAGCAATATTGTGAAATATTATTACAATTTAAAATAACTGTTTTCTATTTTAATATTTTTTCAAATGTAATTTATTCCTATGATGGTAAAGCTCAATTTTCAGCATCACTACTCCAGACTTCAGTGTCACATGATCCTTCACAAATCATCTGATATGCTGATTTGCTGCTCAAGAATCATTTGTGTTGTCAATGAAACGGTGACACGTTTTTAATGAATAGAACGTTCAAATGCACAGCATTTATTTCAAATATAATTTTTTTTGTAACATTATAAATGTCCTTTTGATCAGATTCATGTGTCCTTGCTGAATAAAAGTGTTCATTTATACTAATTTGTGAATGTACTGCATAAAAAGAGTAACCCAAAAGGACTTACTGACCACAAACTTTTTAACAGTAGTGTGTTGTAAAGAAATAATTCATTAAAAAAATATTTTGAACAAATTCTGTGGAAACTTTTGCTCATTTCTTCGATGAGGAAATGGTCAAAATCGTTTATGTTTTACATAACATTAAGTTTCTAGGGAGAATTATGGACATGCTTCACAATATGGTGTTGTCCTACTGCACACAGCACAACACTGGAGGATTCCTGGGCTTACCTGCATCTCCTTGATTGCACAGACATAAACAAGGAGAGGAGATTGTATTACAAAGAGTTAAAGAAAGTTACAGTGGTATTGAGCAAACAGTGCAACAGTTTATATCTGACTAATGCTTTGGAAAAGTTTAATGCACAGCATTGCTTTCCCAAAAGGTCAATTTTACTGCAGTGAAAAACAAAGTTCGACCCAAGTAATTTGGAAGTCAAAAGTCAAGCAAGAGGGATCAGATCGTTTTAGTAAACATTTTTTAAATATGTTCTCACCTCTCCATCTTCCAGTTCTACGTCCAGGAAGTCAAAGTCCCTGAATACACGAAACTGCTGCTCTGAAGTGGTGTCATCCATGTTTTCTGTGTCCCGTGTGCCGTCCTCAGAGGACACCAGACTGGGCTGGTGCTCAATTAGGTCCAGTTCCCCACACGATGAGAAAATCACCTGTGGGAAGTGCTTCAGTATGATTTCTGACATACTTTCTAACGTTTAATACTGGGTGGATAACATTTATGTCACTTACAGATGGGTTTTTGGTGAGTCCAACTTCTTGGCCGCACAAGGTTAATACATTCACCAACTTCTCACGAGTCCGTTTCTAAATAGGGAGAGAAATTACACAAAAATCAATAAACTGAAAATAATGAACATAATAAATACATTTAATTAAAAATAGAAAAAAAAACATTTAAACAAATTAAATATAAATAAAATAATTAAAAAAAACATTAAAATATACAAATGCTAAAGCATTTATGCACTGTTCTTCAGCAAACATCACAAATTCAATGAGTGTATCTATGAGTGCTCACCTGTGAGGACTGAGGTCGTTTCCAGCTGACAGGCACCAGCACGTGGTTGTTTTGGTAAGAGCCTGAGGATGTAGAGGAGGTACTGCGTGTCACGGCAATCCCTCCTCCGTTCTTCCCATCTTGCCTCGGAGAACTGTGAAGCTCGTCATACCGCCGGCCAATCACCGGTGTCTAAAACACACACAATGTCACGCACCATTTAAGCCCAGAGATTTCATGTCTGTTCCTTTCTTTTCATATCACAATCTTGTGGCACTCGGCCCAGGAGTCATTATTTCAACGCGCTCCTTTTGATAACTTCAAGTTGCCTCAGATCCCCACCAACAATTCAGAACAATCCTTTTCTCCATGGTCCTGCTCCTCTGTGTCTCATTGAGGAGTTTTGGAAAAGAGAACTTCAATAAAGAAAGCCAAAAAAATCCTGTGGGAATGTCAGGTTTTCCCTTATTGAATTCACCTGCGCTTAATTCCTCTGAAATCCTTTATGCTGGGATCAAAGCTTGTTTTGAGTTCTCTGTCAGATTTTAGCTTTTTTTTTTTACTGTCTCGCCCACTTGCTAGAGGCTAAATGCGTCCCAGAGGTATTTGACAGAGGGCAGAGGAGTCTGCTTTAAGATTCTGGAAGGGCTGTCCAGCCCTCGCCGCACTGGATGCAAAACACCACAGCCGGAGTGACATCATTTCCTGGAATTCATGCATTACACAAATAGCTCCCTGTTTGGTTCCCACACTTTAATGAGACCAGGTCGTTGATATTTCCATCAAGTTTCGAACAGAAGACCGAACCTTTAGAGTTAGCATTAAAACAAATGTTACTGTAAAATAATATTGAAAGAGAAATCTAATCCAGAGGACAAACAACAAAAAAATGTATGACTCCACCTTGGAAAATACGGACAAACCCATAGAGGATGCCAGTATTTGGTGGTTTGCTGGCATGACTCACTTTTACACACTATATACTAACTCTCACTTCACTTAACTTAATGTACACCACCACTCAAGAGAACACCTTTCTTATTCTTTATATAAATAATAATAATCATTGGTAACACTTTACAGTAATGTTGTATTAGTTAACATTACTTAATGCATTAGTTAACATGAACTAACCATGAACAACACCTCTGTTCAGCATTAGTTAATCTTTGCTAATGTTAGTTAATAAAAAATTTAATTAAGTATTAGTAAATGTTGAAATTAACATTAACAAAGATAAACACATGCTCTATAACTGCGGTTCATTATTAGTTTATGTTAACTAATGTAGTTAACTAATGTTAGCTAATGAACCTTATTGTAAAGTGTTACCTAATCATTTTTAAAATGATAAAAATAATAACATTTAATAAAATTTTTTTTATTGTATTTCCTGTATTGTGGAATTAAAAGTGCTATATAAATTGAAGTAAGAATGATAATAACTACTATTATTATTTTCATTATTATTATTAGTTTTATTTTATTATCATTATTGTTATTATTATAAGACTAAAGAGAGAAAAAAAACTAAATATTTCTAAGTAATCAAAGTATAAAATAACGGAAATATAAAATGAATTATATAGTGATGAAATGTTCAAAAATATTTTTAGCTCCTTCAAAGTCACCACCCTTTTCCTAGATTCCTTTCCTCCACAACCAACTTTATGAGGGTCATCTTGGGATGGTTTATAAACAGTATAGAAGGAATTTACATGCATGCTAGGTACTTTTTGGTTGCTACAAAATTAATTACAATTTTTGAAGGATACAACTAAGGGTTTTATAGATCATGAATTCAGCCAAACTTTTAACTTGTGCTGTATAATGACAATAAAGAAAGTAAAAGACATACAGAAGGACAGACAGAAATGTCATACCTCTGAAATGTCAAAGTGAAAGTCAAGGGTCTTTCCAGGCAGGGCTTTGGAGGGCGTGTCCCACACACGCCTGACATCCACAGTGGATGCGTTACTCTGCGGGGACGAAGGCGAAACCAGACTAGCCGAGCGGGAGACCACCAGCTTTAATATGTTCAAGGCTTCCTTCCAGTGTGCAGTCTAAAGTCACAGAAACAAACACAAAGCAGAACTAAGTTATTCCTAAAGGACAAAACATGCTCACCTCCCAAAAGCATTACATACAGTCAATCCATCTTCACGAGCAGTAGCCGACTAGCCGTCTCTTCTTTTGCCGAGATAAACACACAATCCCGGTGAGAGAAGCAGTAGTTCAAGGGAGCGTCTTTGCTGTGAGGCCACACTGAAGGCCTCAGTAATGTGGACAGCAGCCAATAGGACTGACTGTTTATAGACTGCTGCTGGGTGTGCCTTTGGATTTATAGCCCTGGCACAAGGTTGTGTTTTTTTATTCTCTCTTTTCTCGCTTCGAAGGAAGGGTTGAGAGATGGAAAACCAGCGGTTTTACCAAGGATGTAGGACAGCATTTACAGCAGAAATGCTATAAAACACTATTATGTCATTAGTACATTTATTTATAACCATTTAAATGTAATGTAGACTCATTTTAGAAGCACCCACAATACATTTTTGGTGAAAAGCTACAGAGTATAAAATGATTTCTGATTAGTTAAGTCTTTGATTTGTTTATCTTTTTAGCACTCTGCTTCTGCTAGCAATGGTAGGTTTGTGTGGCAAGCAGATCGGGGCCGAGAGCTGTGGGAACGGAGCGAAACCGGTGGCGTGTTCACTAATGAACCTCGAGTCTCACAGAGGAGCTCCAGAAGACGACAGGAAGGGTGAGAGGGGACCAGGCCTGGACTTTACATTGTGTTTTGTTTATATTCGTGTGGCAGTCTTCCATGAGGGGCTGCTGCTTTACTTTCGTTTTGTTGTTTGTTTATTGCTAATGAACCTCGAGTCTCACAGAGATGATTTAAAGATATCGTTGAACATTCGCCGGTTCCAGCCTCCTTCTTCTCTGTGAACCTTTGACATTGCTACAGTTTGATTCCCAGGGAAGAAAAACTGCTAAAATTATTGTAATGCATTTGTATAAATGCACTGTTACTTTGAAGTAAAATTATTAAAATAATTTTAATTTATTGAAATAAAGATGAACAAAGTCAAATATTAATATATTAGCTCAATAAACGTACAGAAAAAAAGTTTAACATTTTTTTTAATGATGCCTTGGCAACTAACTGAAATTAAAAAAGTTTAAGTACTAAAATGATTAAAACTAAAATTGATATAACTTAAAGATAAATAGAAAATGTAAAAAAAGAATTATAATTACAAAAGCACATAAAATTAGTAAAACTTAAACCAAATTTTTAAAAAGAATACATAGAAATAAAAGCTGACGTATTAATCAATTAAAACAATATTATTTTTATATTATTGTACATAATATAACACTACATTGTAGATGGATAAAACTTAAAAGCATCTGCCCAATGACTACATTTTATAATACATTTTAAGTTAAATTAATTAATTAAAAGATAAATTGTGCATGTGATAAATAAGAGGTGTCACACCTGAACAAACTTCTCTATGGTTGTTAGAACCTCCATGTTGAAGAGTTTGGCTTGAATACCACTCAGGTCCATGTGACTCAGTAGACTATAGATGATTTGCAGAAGAGTTTGTTGCATGCTGTGTAATCCTTTCTCCAACAACTGTTTACAAAACACAGAAAGCATTAGAAAGTAAAGTTCCCCTAAGTGAAAAAGCATGTATATGTCCACATTCCTTTAAATTCTTATCTTATAACAAGATAGATACTTTTTTTCTTCAAATTTTAACTTTGATTTGCTTCCTACCTCCGTCATGTAAGTAACCATGCCGAGTGTGCTGTCGCTGAAGGCTTCGTGTAGGTAGCGGCACACCACATTGACCCAGGAGAAGCAGTCTCGGGTATAAGAGTGCGTTTTATACAGTGTCATCACATGAGCAAGGTTGGACAGCTTGGAGTTCTTTTCCTCAAGGCAAATCTGTCAATCAAAATGAGTGATTTTCAGCAAACAAATGTGCTGTAGATTCTGATTACGCATAAAAGCGTATTTATAGTGTGGTTCAAGGTCAGAGTAACAGGAACAGACCTGGGAAATTCTCTCAGCCACATCCTTACAGAATTGAGTAGGTGAGTCAAAGTGTAACACAAGATGGGGGATGAGGCAGAGCACATTCAATGGGAAACCTGAAGGAGAAGAGCAGATTTGCTTTCATAATCCCACTTAATATGAATCTTGGTGGATTAATGGAGAATTATGCAATGAAACATTTTTCTGGCAGTAGAAACGAAAAGGTCTACCTATGGCTTGGGAGGTGTCCACCACTGGTAGCCGTGAGACGGGTGTGAGCTGGCTGAAAAGCTCCAAGGTAAGTTCTGTAGTGTTTGCAGAGGTGAAGCCCTTCAGAAGCAACTGCTGAAGCCCAGAGAACTCCTTCCATTTTAGCTGGATCTGGATCTTCTCCAGCTTTTCTTTGTATTCCTGCTTATCTAATGAAATGTGCCCTAGTAGCTTCCCTAACAACCTGAGGGACATGTGGTACTCAAACTCAAAGTCTGACTCCATTAGTGACACCACTGCCCAAAAGATGGTGGCAAGCAGGTTGCGAGGATGGTTGGCGTTGGCTGGGTCGGTGGAGACTACGTTGTCCCTAGAGGAGGATGAGGACAGCGTTTGGAGCTTGGAAATATTGCTCTGATGATGGTGGATGCGGTCTAGCGTGGCACTCCGGGGAACCTCAGAGGAACGCTCAGCCTCGCCAAAGCGCTTAGGTACGGAGTAGCTACGCTGGTGGCGTATTCGCTCAGAAGTCATGCCTGATCCTGGAATCAGGTCCAGCTGACTGGTGCTCTTACGGTTTAGCGTTAATTTGCCACTGGATGGAAGATCTGGTGAGGATGACCTGCAGGAACATCGACTTATAACCAACAGGGAACAAAGCATCTTGGACTTTTGATGTTGAAGTTAGAAGACTCCTTAACCTACTGTATCATATTAGAAACACAAATTTCTAAGGCCTCTAAATTATAAATATGATCAGAAAAACTGTTGTACCCAGGTACATGCCTTCTGTCATCCGATTGATAGTTTATACTTTTTTATATAATTGTATAATTGCAAAAACATCCAGAATTTCGATGTCACGTTATTACACAACATTTCAAAGTGAACACTTACTGAACTGGGTTTGCTTGATTATCCATATATAATATAATTGTTATATAATTGTTTAAAAAAATCCTGTTAAAATGTGAATGAATGAATGAATGAATGAATGAGGCATTTATATAATGCTTTCATATGTACTACTGTACACCAAAAGCGCTTTACAACTATGTCAGGGGTCTCTCCTCAACCAACACCAGTGTGTAGCATCCACTTGGATGATGCGATGGCAGCCACGGTACAACAGCGCCAGTGTGCTCACCACACGCCAGCTCCTGGTGGAGAGGAGAGAGGGTAATAGAGCCAATTCTATGGATGGGGATTAATTGGAGGTCATGATGGGTAAGGGCCAATGGAGGGAATTTGGCGAGGACACTGGGGTTACACCCCTACTCTTTTACGAGAAGTGCCATGGGATTTTTAATGACCACAGAGTCAGGACCTCGGTTTAACGTCTCATCCGAAGGACGGTGCATGTTACAGTATAGTGTCCCCATCACTATACTGGGTGGTAGGACCCACACAGACCACAGGGTGAGCACCCCCTGCTGGCCTCACTAACACCTCTTCCATCCAGGTACTGACCAGGCTCAGCCCTGCTTAGCTTCAGTGGGTAACTAGTTTTGGGCTACAGAGTGATATGACTGCTGGCGTATCAATTATGATACATCAGGCTTTTGAGGATTGTTTATTTATACATCTCTAAATCATATCATAAAGCATTTTAATATAATTTTATTAAGACGTAATATTGTAAGATATAGAGTGGCAACTGATATTTAAATCGCATGGATTTGCATTACAAGCTTTCAAAATTTAATCTTAAATTTTGGAAATATAAATGTCAGCAGCAGCACCAAATGAATATATTTAAAATATTTTTGCTCAGTTTGGGCCTCTGAATAAAATTGGGTGTTTTTCCTCCTCATGAGTGAGCTCCATAGTCTCCTATATCATACTATATAAGCCATTAAGCCAGATGTATGAAATATGACACTCAACTAACTTTTTTTTAGAATTTAACATTTTGTCTCAATAAATTGTTACAACTTTTTTCATGTCAGGTTTTCCAGGGTTAATGTTATACGGCAGGAACTTACCGTAGTATGACAAATAAGTCATTGTTCTTCAGGCATTCAGCTAGATTATCCACGACTGACTCAAGAGTGAGGAGAAGCTCCATCACATAACCCTGTGGAGAAGATGCATTGTGAGTTTATTCACTCACTGAATCTGTCAAAACTGTCATTAAGGAGCCCAAACCTCACCTGAACCTCCTCTCCGTGCTCCCCGACCACCTCCACCAAACGCGAAAGCAGGTCGGACACGGCCAGCGCTGAGAGGGGTTGCCGCAGAGCTCTGAACACCTGGAAGGAACGTCCAGCGTAATGCCTGGAGGAGCTACACAGGGCCATCTGCAACGCCACTTCACTCAATTGCTGCTCAAGCCGAATGTCTACAAGCATACAGGTGACATGCAAACATAAAGACATTCAGTAGCGACCAAAGATGAACACTGAAAAAAACGATAAACAGTGGAATGACTAAAAACAAATGTCTCTTACCTGATTTGGACTCTTTGAACACAGACATCACATGTCGCAGGAAGTTGGTAAGCTGCTCTGTGCTTTTTGAGTGTTGATTCTTAGGAGTGATATCTTCATGGCTCCATAACGGGCCAAAAGGCCTAAACAAACATGCAAATATCTATTTAAACTCTTACATCTTACACTATAAATTATGTTCATGACAGGAAAAGCTACATTCACCTTGACAGCAGACCCATATTTTTGATTACTACTTGTTTGCCACTAGATGGCGGACTAGGCTGCAAGATGCTATTTCCCTCCGAACCACCAAAAGTGCTCTTGTGTTTAAAGATGAACTTCGTTTCAGATAGCTTTCCTCAGTCAAAACTTAAGATAAATTAAATAGATGTTCGTAAAATATTTTAAACACACGATAGAAACCTTTTAGAGAGTATGTGAAAAATAGTTTGAATCAATATTCAAGTGAAAGAAAAGAAAAAGTTGTATCCCATCCTATATAGACTTGTTCACACTATCAGCTCAAATCCAATCTTGTTCAAAACTTTTCTCTGTTCACCATGTCTGTTAACACCATAATTATAATCTCAATACTTCCAGCCTGATCCAAGATTTTATTATACTATGTAAGAATGTCATTTGGTAGTTTGCAAGTAACATACAGATGCATGTTTAAATAACAGCGCTGCCGGTCTTAAAGATGGGATTTGCAAAAATTGTCTGCAGTGTGAACAGTCTGAAAGAACCCACACCAGCACCAACATCAGACGCCCGTTTAAACCGCACCACAGTGAGAATCGCTTGGATGTAGATTGATGAAATGCAACATACAAGTCTGTAATATCCTGAGTGATGTCAGATGTAAGACGTATCAGATGTGTCATTTCCTGAATCAGTTCCTGAACAGCACTGGAATATTCACATGAAATGACCTTTCATTTTAGTTACAGTGAAGATAAACTGAAAAGAACTCAAGATTAACTTTAAGGGTTAGTTCACCCAAAAATGAAATTTCTATAATGAATTACTCACCCTCATGTCATTCCAAACCCGTAAGACCTTCGTTCATCTTCGGAACAAAATTAAGATATTTTTGATGAAATCCGAGAGCTCTCAGGCCCCTCCATAGACAGCTATTTAATTACCACTTTCAAGGTCCAGAAAGGTATTAAAAACATTGTTAAAATAGTCCATTTGACTCCAGCTGATCAATCTTAATTTTATGAAGTGACGAGAATACTTTTTGTGTGCAAAAAACAAACAAAAATAACTACTATATTCAACAATTTCTTCATGTCTGTGTCAGTCTTCTATGCAGTTTACGTTGGTCAGCTCCTGCGTCAGCATCACACGAATGGATCGTGGTGGTGCTCACGTGAACAGCTTCGGCCAATGGTAAGCCGCCGTTCTGCTGTAGCTCTGACATAACTCGGAAGCGCTGGACTGTATTTACTACGTCAACAGCGTAGGAGACTGACACAGATGTGAAGAAATTGTTGAATAAAGTCGTTATTTTTGTTTGTTTTTTGCGCACAAAAAGTATTCTTGTCACTTCATAACATTAAGGTTAAACCACTGGAGTCAAATGGACTATTTTATCGATGTCTTTACCAGTGTTGGGGAAAGTTACTTTGAAAAGTAATGCATTACAATATTGCGTTACTCCCTTAAAAAGTAACTAATTGAGTTACTTAGTTACTTTTTAAGAAAAGTAATGCGTTACGTTACTTTTGCGTTACTTTTTCTCACCTGGGCAGGGCTTGTTTTTTTGTTTTGTTTTTTAATAGCAAAAAAAGCTATATTTTTGTGAAAATGTAAAGACCTCTTCATACCAAAATTGAACTAATACGCCTCAGGCTGAGGTAAAAATGTGCTGCCATTCTGGATAATGGAAGAGTAGAACGCAGGAGCGAAAAAGTTTTACCAATAAAAACAAAAAATCTAGTAATATTTGCTCATGGTTTAACTGAATCATTGAAGGTAAGTAGCAAGACATTGGTCAATAAAGGTAGATTAAATGTATAAAAATATTTGTTATATTTAACATTTATATATTTGAGGTTTGCATAGTACTCTGATTTTGCATTTGACTGATTTTATTAATTTTGAGGAGGACAGAATCTTTATTGTGCAAGTGAGATAAATAAATGCTCACATTTAGTCTAGAACTACAATAACACATTTACACACAACGCTTCTGCACTTACTCTCAATTTTTCTCAACATGAGGACAGGAGAGCTGTCAGTCAAATAAATGTGAAAATGTAACGAGTTACTTTTTTCAAAAAGTAACTCAGATATTTTGTTGTAAATTTGAAAAGTAATGCGTTACTTTACTAGTTACTTGAAAAAGTAATATTATTACGTAACTCAAGTTACTTGTAATGCGTTACCCCCAACACTGGTCTTTACTACCTTTCTGGACCTTAAAAGTGGTAATTAAATACCTGTCTATGGAGGGGTCAGAGAGCTCTCAGATTTCATCAAAAATATCTTCATCTGTGTTCCGAAGATGAACGAAGGTCTTACGGGTTTAGAACGACATGAGGGTGAGTAATTAATGACATAAATTTCATTTTTGGGTGAACTAACCCTTTAACAGCGACAATTTCACACTTAAAGTGCAGCCTGGAGGCTATTTTGCCCCTGTTAAAATTTATTTAATGGTTAAAAACTTTATTGGTTACCTTCTATCTGGATTTCACATACTGTAAGTTTAATATAATAAAAGCATTACAGCATTTATCTGCTTATAACACTACCATTGAATATTTGTTTTAAATATCTCTGAAATAAGTTAATACAGTAAAAACAGCAATATTGTGAAATATTATGTTACAATTTAAATAACTGTTCTCCATGTTAATATATGGTAAAGTATATTTTATTCCTGTGATGGGCGGCAAAGCTGAATTTTCAGCATCATTACTCCAGTCTTCAGTGTCACATGATCCTTTAGAATTCATTCTAATAAGATGATTTGGATAATACATATTTCTTATTATTATCAAAGTTAAAACAGTTGTGCTGCTTAATTTTTTTGTGTGTAAACTATGATCATTTCAGGATTCTTTGATAAATAGAAAGGTAAAAATAACTGTATTTACATAAAATCTTTTGTAAATTTATTTTTAAAAATGTACTGAACTTGAACGGTAGTTTAAACATTACAGAATTTATTTACCTAGATCACAATATAATTCTAGGTTTGTATACCTGGTAGTAAGAAACTCAATGAGTTTGCTGCTCTTCTCATCATCTTCAGTGCTGCTCTCCATTTGCTCCACCTCTTCCTGGGCCAGATGAGGCAGGTTGGAGCTGCTTCCTCCAAGGCTCAGGCTGGATGAGGTAGAGGAGGAACTGAGGCCGGAATCTGGCACGGGAGATGCCTGGCCATTCCGCAGGAAGTCCACACCCACTGAACACCACATGTAGAATGAGTAAAAAGGTTTGGAAAGGAACAAGCTCTGAAGATGAACCTACATTTTAAGTAACTCAAATATTTAGGCAAGTCAAACAAACAGGGTGATAACATTCCTAAATGAGCCAAATCACGAACATTAAAGAACAATACTTCAATCGCTATTCTGTTATGACGGGCTCGTGACTGCCATCTTATCAGCATCATATTGACTTTGCCTAGACATGCTTTAACAGCATGACAACAGTGAGACCACCCTCTTGTGCAAACCAGTCTCCCCTGGGCCCGATAGATGGTCCCTTTGGAGCAAGAAGATAAAAATAGTGCATAGGAATGCTCTAATCAGACCTTTAGATGCTCTGTGTATATATCATTGTTTTTGGCTGCACTTCCAGAAGTTGTTCTTGCACAGATAAGAATTCTCACCCTCCACCCCTCTACAGGATTTCAACATGACCGCACTCTCCAAAGCTATGTGTCAAATACCAAAGCCAATGTGTAAGTGTTCATGCAAGGAGGGTGTGATAAACAGGATTCATGAAAAGTTGCTAAATTTGTCTTATTGACAGCAGAATTCCACAACATTTAACCTCTAGAAGTCAGCACAGTTTTGGGGCCCTTTAGAAGTTTTGACATGCACTGAAATTTTTGGCTTTTTTCAGTTGCTTATAAATATTTTAATGGGAAAAGTGTCATTACACTGTATTCAGCACAAACTGGGCTACCATAATATGTGAGCAACATGTATGTACATGCTTGTATTTTTGAGATAATGACGTTTATGCATGATTTTTGATAACAATAGTTATATGTCCTCAAGACTTTTGACTAATGGGTGTTGTTGCCTGAGTTTTTGCTTCAAACTGATGTGAGAATTCACATTCTCAACTACTCATTCACAGAAAACAATATATTGAATTACATTTTGTAAGAAACTTTTTCTTTACAAAGGCCGTATGCGAAGGGGTGTGAATGATCATGAATAATGCTGTGATTCAAAGTGCAAGGCATTCATCATTGAATTTGCCCTTTAATGTATAACAGTTATAATAAATTTAATTATATATAAAAATAAATACAACTTATCCGAGTTGTATGTATCATTTTAGATGAAGGCCTCTACAGCATATTATTAAAGGATAACTTCAGTGATTTAGCATTAAGCTTTGTATCAGTAGAAACCCTGTAGTATATTTGAATTATGGTACTTTTCCCCCTCATATCCCCCTGAGACGAGAGAATTATGCGTTTTATTTCTGGAAAAAATCCTCAGATGACGCAAATATCTTCATTTTGCATCATCTGAGGATTTTTTGGCCAGAGGCTTAAAACTACAGCCAGTAGAAGAAGCTGTTCCGCATGTTATCAACCCGCCCACAGGGGAGAGATCTCACACACAGAATGTAAATGCGCTCAGCTCGGCTGATGGATACACCTGAACCAGTTATGGAGAGCAAAGTGAGTGTTTCAACTTTTCAATGAATTCCTATGAAAGCTTCCATATGCGATCAGAAAACGCGCCAGACTGAACACACGCTGAGAATGACAGCCGCGCTTACCTCAACTCTACTCAGATCTTACTTCCCTCTCGTGCTGAATGAAATCTGACTCCTGCAGCTGCGTTTGTCCTGTGACTTTCGTTCGGCTCACAAAAGACACGTTCAGTTCTTAATTTTAGTGTTTATTCTCTAACTGAACAAAATTATTGTATTATTATGAAGCTCAAAACGACGCTGGGGGCGGTGTAGGGAGTGGCCTCGTAGGGCAGCGAAGCAAGTGCATTCTGGGAGTTGTCTTTCATCCACAAGAGACAAAAATACATTTTCTGTCTTTTCTCAGTCTAGAAGGCACCAAATTCAAAAATAATTTCACATTTCTACTACATAAATGACACAGTTTAAATACACATTCATCTTCTCAGCGCTGAAATGCCCCTTTAAAATGATCAATACTTACCTGGAAAACTTTTTGTATACAATCTACTACATCTTCTGATGGTCACTGTGTTTTTGCCATGCAATTCTGACTTTATAACTCGCAAATGCGAGATATGAAATCCGATTAATAGGAAAAAAGTCAGTCTTTTCCCCCCTCAGAATTGGACTTTATGACTCGCAATTGCAACTTTATATTTTGCAATTCTGACTATTTCTCAGAATAGTGATATATAAACTCGCAATTGCGAGTCAAAGTCCAATTCTGAGGAGGGAAAAGACTATTAGACTAAAGACTATTTTTCCTATTATTTGGACTTCATATCTCGCAATTGCGAATATGCGAGAAATATAAAGAATTTTAAAACAATATTAACATTTTTATATATATATATATTATAAAATGTAAATGTATGTCATATACATATTAAATATATGTATTTATTTTTTGTAAAAATATATTTATATGATTATTTTTAACAAGATAGATAGATAAATAAATACATTTAAAGCAATATTTTTTGTTCAATAAATAAAATCCTGATATATGAAATATAATATATAAAAACAAAAATTGTAACTCTTTTCCTGACATATTTTGAATATCAAGTCTACTACCTGTGTAGAACTCAGGCTGGTAGATGGGTTTGAAGGTCAGACTCTTGTTGCTGTTGGCATCTCTGGTGTTTAACAGAACGGAGGCAATGAGGCTGAAATTGTTGTTGCAAGATAACGTGATGAGAAGGTGCAAGAGGAGCCTCTTACAGTGCTCAAACACCTCTGGGCGGTAGTGGTCCATACCTAAAAAAGAGCCACATTCTAAAGCTTTACATTTGTACTTGCATTCATTCATTTGGGGGTTAAGTGGGAATATCTGGTTCTAGAATTCATTTTTTCTTTGTTTTTTTTCTTTGGGATTTTCTTTTTTGAATCTGTCAACATCTAAATGTTGTTTTGATTGAAATTAATAATGTTCTCAATCCGCAGGGATACAAATATTTCACATACTTCTAAAAAAGATAAGGTTGTTCCATCCTACATGTTCAGGAGATTGCAGCTACTGCTTTCACTGACAACATTGTACTCATAGCAAGCCACATAGTTATAGTCACAAGACACGTTTAGATGACATTAGATAAAAATAAAACAAAAGATATGATGAAAGCACATCCATTTTGGATACAAATACTGTGTACTACAGTAAAAGCAGTACTTTCACCTGACTCAAGTATTGCAGCCTTAATCTAGAGGGTCTAATCCCTGATAAAATGTCCCAAATTGTGATGAGAACAGAACACAAAGGCTCTACTGACCCAGGAAACAGGCGTGGAGCAGAAGAGGGAGGTGTAGAGCCCAGTCCTCCTTCACACTGTGATCCACCACCAGCTCCGTCATAAAGATCACTGCTATGTTACACCTGAACCAGACAAAACCAGTACGTGAACAAAAAACACATACCAGCAATGACCTTTCAAAAAGAACAGAACATTTTGACAACTGTGACTGGGTGACAAAATAATTCTTAAAGGAAGTATGTTGGTTTTGTCATCACATTGACGATGGGCATTGTTATCATAGTTTCTAAACAGATGTTAAAAAGAACATTGGTAAAGTGTTATCTCAGTTTTTCGGGTCAAAGGGGCTCTGACGACAGCACTGCAGCTTCTGATCATCTATTTTCCATCTGTCTGATAACTGCAGAGTCACATGCTTTAAAATTCAAGGATTACATAATCTGTGGGACTGATAAGAATTGTGTTTTATGATGAGAGATTAAATTAAACTGAGTCAAGTTACAGTCCTGTAAAAGCCAGTATGTAATTCTAGTCTGGGTGACTGACGAGATTTTAACAGTGAATCTAAATCTGAATAAAAGGTTGTTAAAGTGCAGAAATATGATGATCATATTTTTGTTAACGCATTTTTATAAATTCTTCAATACACTTAAAAAATATATATTTGTTATAAATAGGATATGAAATTGTCTGGCTGAGGTGGAATTACTTCTCTAGATAGCATAATTTCCTGTGGGTGAAGTGTGCTTCAGATATCCATGTAACATTTATGTCATTTCCTGGTATATTTGTGCAGGTTTCCAAGATTTACCTGCTCACAGCATGAATAGCTTGGTTATAACTAGTATTAATTTTGTTAACAAAATCAATGACGAAAAATGTTTGTTGACAACCCTTTTTCCATGATTAAGACGAGACAATGACAAGATGACATCAATGTCATTAAACGATAACTGTGACTATATCAACGTATAACTTTACAAAGACATGTCTCCTCTATTCTCCAGTAACAAGTATAAAGTTTGAGTTATGGTTACGCTAAAATAAAATAATGAAACCAAAACAAAACTCCGGAAGCTTGACCTGTGGAGGGGTCCTCGCGGAGTGACGGTTTCGGGTAGATAATCGACCAGCGGTGCCCAGCAGCCTCCGTTAACTGGCATGGGAAGAGGAAGCGGCTGATTGGTTTCCATCACACTCACAAGCCACATGGCATATGGTGGGAGCGGCTCACCTGCAGGCAAAGCAAAAAGGATCAAAACAACACGCCATCCCTGAAAGGTATGCCTTTCACCCATGAGACCTGTAATATAACAGGATTTTACCCTCGAAGCATGAGTGGTATGTAGACAGACAAATTCCACAACTGTCATACCTCATGCCTATTGCAATCACACTCAAAAATCATTAAGCTTAAACTATTTCAAGCTGAAATGTATTACCTGAGCCGGCGATCAGAAATATCTCAAATTCCAGAAAGAAATTAGATGGTCTACTCTACACTAAAAAAGTTATTGAACTGTCTCGATATCCATGGCCAAAGGGAAAATTGAACTTGACTTTGCTCAGAAGCTCCTCCACTGTATACAGTAAATATCAATAATTCCTTAACTGTTTTGGTCCCTCTGTAGGGTTATGAACTTCACTCACTCTTTTCCTCGTCGTAGGAACCTCCAGAACTGCTGCTGTACCGAGACTCCAGGCGGTTATGTGCTCGTAAGATGTTGCTCAGCCTTTGGTGGACAGAAAAAAAAATGCATGTATATGATGTATATGAAGCAGTTTTCAATGCATGTATCCAATATAAACATGCAAAATCATTTTGCTATTGATCAAGGCGGTTAACCTTAGGTTTCTCCAGGGGAAGTGTATGGCAAGTCTCTTTGGATAAAGGTATCAGCTTCAAAATGATTTGTAATGAGTTCTGTTTGTAATGCTTATTGTGGGTGTAACCTCAAACTATCATCAAACATGAACAGGGAAGAGTCTTATGGCACATATGTAAATTGTGCTGTTTGTGGGACATACCTGTCATCACACTCCTTTGTGATTGGCGAGTTATCCGTGTCAGGTATGTTTTCCTGGCCACACACTAATGTTTTGCTACTTGAAGGTGGACCTTTAGAAACATATTTAATACAGCATGTGTCATGATATATATGAGATCAACACATGAACACTATTTTTTGCAGTTTTCGCTTTATGCATTTACAATTCAAATATATTCAGAAAAGAGTATTGTTCAAATGTTTGGGGTTGGTAAGATTTTGTAATATTTTTGAAAGAAGTCCCTTATGCTCACCGAGGCTGCATTTATTTGATTAAAAATATTTGTCACATATATTTAATCATTTCATTTTCATGGACTTTTTAGTTTGCTTGTCATTATTTCCTGTTGTCTTTGTTCACTTTTCTCGCTCTCATCAGTTACCATGGAATTTCATTTGATCATCACACCTGTTAGTCTTTTAGTTCATTGTCATTGTATATTTAAGGGTATGTTAACACGACACTGTTTTCAACTGAAAACAGAAAACTTTTTATGCGTTTTAGCCGTTCATTTACATGACAACAGCGTTTTGGGGGCCTGAAAACGCAAGCTTTTGAAAACGGGTTTCAAAGTGCAAGGTTTTAAAAACGATACCTTTACCGTCTCCATGTAAACAACAAAGACTCAAATTTGTGAAAACAGTGAAGTCATACGCAATTGTGTTACATGTTCACGCATGTGTATTACGTGTTTGCGGAGTGTTTCTTGACACAGCGACTACTCCAACTACTGACAGATTCGTGTGAATGGGGATCGTTTTGACAATTGTCTGTTTTTTGTACATCGCTGTCATGTAAACATACCCTAAGTTCCTGTGTTTCCTCAGTTCATGGTCGGTTATTGTTTGTGTGTTGAACACACTGTTACGTTGTGTTGGATATTCTTTTATTAAATACCTTTGGATTGGAACCTGTGACTCATCTTCGTCTTTGGAATATTTTGAAATAATAAGTAATACAGTGATACTAGGAAATATTCAAAATTTAAAATAAATGTCAAATTATTCCTGTCAGCAGCCATTACTCCAGTGGCACATGATCCTTCAGAAATTATTTTAATATTCTGATTTGGTGCTCAAGTAAGATTTCTTATAATCATCATCGTTGAAAACAGTTGTGCTGTTTAATATTTTTGTGAAAAACTGTGATACATTTTTTTCAGGTTTCTTTGATGAATATTCCGTGAATATAAAGTTTGAAAGAACAGCATTTATTTGAAATAGAAATATTTTGTGACATTATAAATGTCTTTACTGCCATGCTTGATAAATTTAATGCATCTTTTCTTTTCTGAATAAAATTATTACTTGGACGGTTGGACCCAAACTTTTGAACAGTAGTGTATGTACACACAAATTATCTTTATGGTGAGTGACATAGTGTAGATGATTGTAATCATCTAGCATGCATACCGGAAGTGGTGGTGGTAATTTTGCTTGTGGCTGAAAAACGGTAAAACGGAGGATTGTCACAGTGCACCACAACAGGGTTCACAGGATCTGTCTGCTGAAGTTCATAAATCAGCTCCTCCATGGTTTGAATGGTGTTGTTGCGACACAGATAGATCACCACCTTCTTAATCTGAGCATAAATAGAGAACAGTCCACATACTCAAACTGGACAACTTCACATTCATTCTTTAACCAAATGACCTGCTTTATCAATACAATCTCGACATAATGAAATAAATAAATGTACGACTTACGTGAGGCAGGAGAGAGGTGTCGCTGCTGACTCCACATAAGCTGATGAGGAACTGCAGGGTTGTCCGCAGGTTATTAGTCCACCGTTCATTACTGACGAGAGCGTTCCAAGCATTCTCCATTTCTGCACCTGGGACATCGTCTCCATACTAGCACACAAAGAGACACACAACTCAATATGCTGAATTAATAACCAGAGTTTTTTAGTTTAGCAAAGACTGAAGCAATAGGGGTTTACTGTCGTACCTTTGCGGTCATGAACATGAGGTTGTTTAGGACCAGAGAAGAGGCCTGCAGTGACCCCCAGCCTGTGCCACGGAGCAGGTGAGGTGCTGAGGTGTTGTGAGTGTATCCCTTCCTGTTGTCCCCAGGGCTGTTCGAACTCGAGACTGTGGGCAGCAGACCCCCATCCACCAGCTCAATGTTACTGAGCCAAGGGAGCAGGTAGGTCAGCATGACCTGACGCCCATTTGGATGAGTGGTGGGAAACCTCTGACTCACCTCTAGAGATGGGAGATACAAAAAGATAGAGTTTCATAATACATATTCATAGATATGAATGGTGTTTCTACATGTTTGGGTAAATTTGCTGTATTCCATGTTAAATGCACTTTAAGGTCCAGAAACAAGTCTATGGTGCAACTGTACTGGAGAGTTAAATGTGCAGAAATATGATGACTGTATTTTTGTTAGAGTACTTTTATGAATTCATTACACCGATGAGGCATAGGTAAAGTGACACCTGTTAGTGGGTGGGATATATTAGGCAGCAAGTGAACATTTTGTCCTCTAAGTTGATGTGTTAGAAGCAGGAAAAATGGGCAAGCGTAAGGATTTGAGCGAGTTTGACAAAGGTCAAATTGTGATGGCTAGACGACTGGGTCAGAGCATCTCCAAAACTGTAGCTCTTGTGTGGTGTTCCCGGTCTGCAGTGGTCAGTATCTATCAAAAGAGGTCCAAGAAAGGAACAGTGGTGAAAAGGGTCATGGGTGGCAAAGGCTCATTAATGCACGTGGGGAGGGAAAGCTGGCCTGTGTGGTCCGATCAAACAGACGAGCTACTGTAGCTCATACTGCTCAAGAAGTTAATGCTGGTTCTGATAGAAAGGTGTCAGAATACACAGTGCATCACAGTTTGTTGGCTGTGGCCTCTTTTAGCAGAATAATGCACCCAGAATAATGCACTAATATAAGCAAAAATGGTTATATTATGCCTGAT
Organism: Romanogobio albipinnatus; assembly: GCA_023566225.1. Classification (NCBI taxonomy): domain Eukaryota; kingdom Metazoa; phylum Chordata; class Actinopteri; order Cypriniformes; family Gobionidae; genus Romanogobio; species Romanogobio albipinnatus. Next base: position 34,117,760 of record CM042247.1, on the reverse strand, counting down.
TGGTGTATTTGATAGTTGTTAAAATGTGTGTGAAATATTATATAAAATATATTATATAAGTCGTACGGTTGAAGTGGAATAACTTTTCTAGGTGGGGAAGTTTGGTCCAGGTATTCATGTTCAATATTGTACAGATAATATAATGTAATTTCCTGGTATCTTTCTGCAGATTTGCCAGATTTACACAGTCACAAAGATTGGTTATAACTTTACACATTTCTCCTTCAGTAACAAGTATAATGTTTAAGAGTTATGGTTACATTTTAGAAACAATGTGACAACTGCATATTTTAAATGGAAATCATTCAAAATGACTTTCTATGATAATCGCATGCCATAGGACTTATTGTTAACTTAAAACTAAAACTATTCAAAATATTTTTTTTATGAATTACAATAAATGTAAAATAAAATAGATGAAAAACCTATACTTAAACAAAAACTAGAATGTTGCCTTGGCAAGTAACGAAAATAGAATAAGTAAGTTAAAGTACTAAAATTATATATAGTATATATAGCACTACAAGTAAACTATAACGTTTATGGTTTTAAGGATTTTCAGCGTGTTTCAGAGAGTGTCATTAACACACATGCAGTCTGTGTCCATCTTTATCCTCCAATTTTATACCTGAGAAAAGGGGCAGGGTTAGTTCAGGGTACATCCTGGCAAGTTGTTTAGATAGCTGGGTTACAGAGAGACTGTAGAGGGGAGGAAGAGGCCCGTGTGTCCCATACAGAATAGCACCACTTTTCTGTTCCACAATCCTCTTAGAATACACAGACAGCTTGGCCTCCAGAATCTATTCAACCAGAAAACAAAGACACACACACAAGCATTTAAACAGATTAGCACACAAACACACCATTTAATCCAGAACACTTTCTATTATTACAACACTTCTTTGGCAGAGAATGTTCTCTCGCTGACCTGCATTAATTGCATAGCGATCTCGTAGATCTCCCTGTTGGTGTCGGACGCTTTGAAGAGAACAAGGTTCAGCAGAGTCACGATATCACTGGAGTAGCTTCTATGAAAGGAAATAAAAGATCACCCACATAAAAACAACTTAGGTTTTTTTTTGTGCTAAATATGTTAATGAGGGGCTTCATTCCAAAGTTATGTCTAGTCTTGGCACTAAATATGTAAACAATTGATCATGAGAAAGAATGCAGACACCACCAAAGCACTATTAAATAGGGTTTTTATCTGTTGGAAATCTGGCAAAACAAAACATTTGAAGAACTTTATACTCTATAGACATTTTTATAGTCCTATTAAAGTTAAAGGTATTGTCTTAAACTATCGTTCAAAGGTTTGGTGCCAATTAGGCTTGCTGCGATAGTCTGTGTTATCGGTGTTCAGACACAACACCGGTTACATCACTCGCCCACCGTGGCACCGGCTAATAAAATTTTTAGTTCAGTTAGAGAACAAACTAAAAAGTGAACGTGTCTGCCCAATACAGTGTAAGCTGAACGAGAGTCGCAGCACAGACCAGCAGCAGGAGGCAGATTTCATTTATCACAAGAGTTAGAAGCATTAAACTGAAAAATGCAATATTTGTCCTGGCTTTTCAGTCCCCAGCATACCTGCTACCACAGACAGTGGCAATGGCTTTGAAGCAACCAGATGCCAGCTGGCAGGAGCCGGTGTAACATCGGTCCACGGCCCAGTTAAACAAATTCACCTGATCTGGGTTTAGTTCCAGCAGAAGAACCACCACCTCACAGCCCAGCTGATGCACCTGAGGAGGATCACATTTGTTATCTATTGAAGTGATTGGTGATACAAAATCACAACAAGGTCACTTTGACTGGCTGACCCTCTTGACCACCATGAAGTTGATGATCATGGTGGTCAAGATGATCAACCAGTCAAAGTTGTTTCTGATCAACTGGTGGAGGCTGGTTGTATAAACACAGCCACTATGTTAAGACTATGTCTTGATAACTAGTCTGACCCACTAGCAGATAGCCATGGGGTAATCAGTCTTGCTTTTCAATCTACCTTGTTAAGTTACTAACCTAAAAAAAAAGTTGTGACTGGTGTTTTAACGACTAACTTGTAAAATTAGTCTAAGAAGTTTATGCAAATAGCAACAGGTTCTGAGCTGAGCTAAAATGTTTTACCAATTCTAACCAGCTTGACCTTGGCTTCACTAGCTGGTAGTCAAACTGATCAGGCCTATTCTCTCTACAGTAGTATGTAAACCATCTTAGACCAACTTGGACTGGCTAATGACCAGCTTTGACCAGGTAAAGACCATGTAAAACTAGCTGCCATCAGGTTTCAGCTGGATTTTTCAGCATGGTTCCTAAAGTTGTGTCAGTCTAATTGATGTTGAAATATTCTAAAACAGCTGGTTCTGGTCTTAGCTGGTCATATCTGATGGGTCAAACTGGTCTAGTTTGCTGGTTTTAGAGGGGATTTGGGCACTTACCCAGGCTGAAAGACCAGTTATACCACTGTATACCAATGAAGACCAGAAAACCAGCTACTTACAATTATTTAATAATTAATTAATACTTTTTTAAATAATATTTTTACTAAGCAAGGATACATTACATTTATGCTAAAGTGACAGTGAATACATTTATAATAAAAAATATTAAGCAGCAAAGCTGTTTTCAACATTGATAATAATTGATAAGAAATGTTTTAAATAATCATATTAAAATGATTTCTGCAGGATCATGTGAACCTGAATACTGGAGTAATAATGCTGAAAATACAGTTTTGCCATCACAGGAATACATTTTATTTTATTTTAAATTGTAATAACGTTTCACAATATTACAGTTTTTCCTGTATTTTTGATCAAATAAATGCAAATAAATCCAAACTTTTGAATGGTATATTATACCATTCAAATATTTCAGGGCTCAAAGCCATACTTTCACTTAGACTTTCAAAAACCAACATTTGCAGAACAATGAAAACAAAACATTGCCAATTAACTAGCCGGAAAAGAGAGAGTGAGAGAGAGACATCTAAGAAAAGTGGCTTATCTTATGAAAAGTCCCTTAGCAAATTTGCACTGGGTCAAAAGGCACAAATCATTTTAAAGATGGTTGCATTGTTATAGCGCTATCAACAGTCAACACCAAAGCAGCGAGTGAGAACTGAGTGTTTGGCTGCATACCCGCAGATCCTGACAGGCAAGGATGTTATCCAGCCACTTATAGAGGTAGCCATCAGGAGAGAGCCCTACGTTGTCAAACACAGGGCCACAACAAAGCACAGTTGACATGGCCTATGAAAAGAAGAAAAAAACAACAACATTCTTTCATGCAAAGCTTTCATGACAAACTTGGAATTTCCTGTTTTGAGGAAATCACGTCCTATCGTGTCCAACAGAACACACAAAAAAAAACTTCAAAGAAACAGGGAAGAGGCTCACATGGCTCATATCATGTTCTGGGTGTTTGTATGTTTTAATGACGCCAGGGTCTTGAAATTACACACCTTTTACAATTGCTACAACATTATATATGATCGTCTTACAACACCCGCCTTTCCATTATGGGGAAGGGGTTTATGGCAAAACAAGAAGCTACACATACACACACAAACAATATAGCTTTAGAGGTGGGTGTCATTTTTCCAGAAATCCTAGCCTGAACAAACCTGACATGAACTCTATGTTTACATGTCGTCTGCACAGAGCCGACATTATGAGTACAAGGTTCCCACAGACAAAACAAAGCACACATGCACTGTCATCACAAATGGACTCATTCGTCACTTAACGGACCCACTTTTGTCTCTTTGGCATGCGTGTCTACATTGAGGTCTTGCACTTTAAATGACTACAGCACTTCCTAGGCTATAAGTAGACCTCTGGAGATAGAATTAGTGGAGTATATGTCTGTGGTCTGAATTAGCAACACAAGCAATGTTTTAAAATAGAGCCACGCTTAAACATCATCCAGTTCATGCAGATATATAGATGCTTTAACATGCAGATTTTTCCAAACAAATATTCATGTAAAAATATGTATTTTTTTATTATTTAAAAATATTATTATTTGTATATATTATGATAATGTTCCTCTTATTGCACAGTTTGGGGTGAGTGAGAGTAAAAAAATAAAATAAATGTATAGTTAAAAAAAAAACTATTTTAAAATAAATGCTGTTCTTTATTATTCGTCAAAGAATCTGATAATAAAAAGAAACTTGAGCACCAAATCAGCAAATTAGAATGATTTCTGTAGGATGATACCAAAAATAAAAAGTTTTTTAACATGCATTAATATGTCATTATAATTGTAATAATATTTAACAACATGTAAAATAAGAGTGTATTTTTGATTAAATAAATGCAGCCTTGGTGAGCATAAGAGTCTTTACAAAAATGACCAGTCATTTTTCAAAAAATTTTGACCGGTAATGTGTATCTTTTTTTCTTTTTATCTTTATATATATATATATATATATATATATACACACTCACCTAAAGGATTATTAGGAACACCATACTAGTACTGTGTTTGACCCCCTTTCGCCTTCAGAACTGCCTTAATTTTACGTGGCATTGATTCAACAAGGTGCTGAAAACATTCTTTAGAAATGTTGGCCCATATTGATAGGATAGCATCTTGCAGTTGATGGAGATTTGTGGGATGCACATCCAGGGCACGAAGCTCCCGTTCCACCACATCCCAAAGATGCTCTATTGGGTTGAGATCTGGTGACTGTGGGGGCCATTTTAGTACAGTGAACTCATTGTCATGTTCAAGAAACCAATTTGAAACGATTCGCGCTTTGTGACATGGTGCATTATCCTGCTGGAAGTAGCCATCAGAGGATTGGTACATGGTGGTCATAAAGGGATGGACATGGTCAGAAACAATGCTCAGGTAGGCCGTGGCATTTAAACGATGCCCAATTGGCACTAAGGGGCCTAAAGTGTGCCAATAAAACATCCCCCACACCATTACACCACCACCAGCAGCCTGCACAGTGGTAACAAGGCATGATGGATCCATGTTCTCATTCTGTTTACGCCAAATTCTGACTCTACCATCTGAATGTCTCAACAGAAATCGAGACTCATCAGACCAGGCAACATTTTTCAAGTCTTCAACTGTCCAATTTTGGTGAGCTTGTGCAAATTGTAGCCCCTTTTTCCTATTTGTAGTGGAGATGAGTGGTACCCGGTGGGGTCTTCTGCTGTTGTAGCCCATCCACCTCAAGGTTGTGCGTGTTGTGGCTTCACAAATGCTTTGCTGCATACCTCGGTTGTAACGAGTGGTTATTTCAGTCAAAGTTGCTCTTCTATCAGCTTGAATCAGTCGGCCCATTCTCCTCTGACCTCTAGCATCAACAAGGCATTTTCGCCCACAGGACTGCTGCATACTGGATGTTTTTCCCTTTTCACACCATTCTTTGTAAACCCTAGAAATGGTTGTGCGTGAAAATCCCAGTAACTGAGCAGATTGTGAAATACTCAGACCTGCCCGTCTGGCACCAACAACCATGCCACGCTCAAAAGTGCTTAAATCACATTTCTTTCCCATTCTGACATTCAGTTTGGAGTTCAGGAGATTGTCTTGACCAGGACCACACCCCTAAATGCATTGAAGCAACTGCCATGTGATTGGTTGATTAGATAATTGCATTAATGAGAAATTGAACAGGTGTTCCTAATAATCCTTTAGGTGAGTGTATATATATACACTCACATGCATGCATATATTTGAGAAAAATGTGTTAGATTTAGATAAAAAATATTTATATTTCTATATAATATAAATAATATAAATATATATATAGTATATAGATGCAAATATTTCTTAAATATATACATGCATGTGTGTATTCAAATATACATAATATACATAGTATAAACACAAATATTTATTTTGGATGTGATTGTGGCGAGCAGCGAGGTCGAGGGACCGTGAGGGTGGGACGAGGCGGCGCTCATCAGAGAGGATGAGCGCCAGCTGCGAGCCGCAGCAATCTCGGCCCTCGCGGAGGAGTGAGGGAGTATAAAGGAGGAGCGACGACAGTGAGGGACGAGAGAGGACCAGGCCTGGATTTTGTGTTGTGTTTGATTTACGTTTTGTTATGTGTAGGCGGCAGTCGACCGCGAGGGGCTGTCGCCGCCATTATTATTTTATGTTTGTTTGATTAAACGTTTTGAATGTTCTCCGGTTCCCGCCTCCTTCTTCCCGTACAAACAAGCGTTACTACAGTGGTGCCAAAGCCCGGGAGGAAGGAGGGACATGCTGTCGAAGAGCCCTCGCAGCTGAGGGGGATCGCGGTGCCGCGGAGTTCGGGCAGCGCGGAGGAGAGAAGTCCGCGAGCGGCTGCCCGAAGCGGTGGTGCTGGAGCGGATGAAGGTCGGTGGGACGGAGAGCTCGCTGCCGTGCCCCTGGGTCGAGGTGGGGTGGCTGCCGTCCGCGAGGGGGCGAAGGAGTCCCCAGCGCTTGCCCGGAGCCGAAGCCTGCTGCCGTCCGCCATGTTGGGGAGGAGCCGAAGCCTGCTGCCGTCCGCCAGGTTGGGGAGGAGCAGGGAGCGCGGGACGGGGACTCGCTTCCGGCCGCCCTCAGAAGGAGGATTGGGGGGGAGTAGAGCGCAGTCTCGGGAGTGCCCCCCGGCCTGCGAAGGGCGTTGGGGGTATGTGGCGAGCAGCGAGGTCGAGGGACCGTGAGGGCGGGACGAGGCGGCGCTCATCAGAGAGAATGCAAGCCACAGCGATCTCGGCCCTCGCGGACGAGTGAGGGAGTATAAAGGAGGAGCGACGACAGTGAGGGACGAGAGAGGATCAGGCCTGGATTTTGTGTTGTGTTTGATTTACGTTTTGTTATGTGTTGCTGCAGTCGTCCGTGAGGGGCTGCAGATTTTTATTTTCATTTTGTGTTTGTGTGTAGGCGGCAGTCGACCGCGAGGGGCTGCCGCCGCCATTATTATTTTATGTTTGTTTGATTAAACGTTTTGAATGTTCTCCGGTTCCCGCCTCCTTCTTCCCGTACAAACAAGCGTTACTACAGTGATTAATCGCGATTAATCGTTTGACAGCTCTAATTCTTATTTAACATTATTTATGAATACTGTACTATTTAAAAAAAATAAAAACCCATCCAAAATAAAATAGTTGACATACATAAAACATTGATGGTTATCAAAATAGTGTAAAATTATACATAATATCATGTATAGTCTGTACTACCTTAAGAGCACAATACTGGTATCGAGTGATCTGATGGTTCCGGTCACTATAGCGATCCAGTGGTGTGAACATTATACTGAAAGGCCCAGCCCATTGGCTGAAAAGGATGAAGAGATGGTGTCGAAGGCTTTGCTGAGGGAAGAGGAAACGCCGATGATGCACTATGATACAATAAAACAAAAAGAGGGAGAGAGGGATTAGATCTCAAAAGAAGGAACACTAGAAACAATACTTTATGACTAAACAATTTAAAAACTGAATGGTTTTAGTTTAGCTTTTTGAGGGAGAGTAGGGAAATGGCTGGCCATTATACAACTAATTTAATTTGCCCACGAAGTGGCTCTTCATCTAATCTACTGCTATTTTGGGCAGTGTCTCCACTAGGGAGTCTAAATCAAGACTGACGTCAGGAGTACACCATCACCTAGCAATGAATTCCATTTCCTAAACAAAGAAAATGTGGAGCACTTCCCAGAGCGGGATACAGCTTCAAGAGCGCCAGTATGATGTCATTACTTAATGTTGTCAATAAATATTTAAAGTAGGAAGAACAATATTGTGACTATTCATGAATTAAAACATTGAACACAAACAGGAATGCGTATTAAGAAAGTAAATGGGCTAAATTTAGATTTTATGTTGACATTAATTGTATGTTGAGTTTGTGAAACATCTTTTGCTTCCTCTTCACCTGGGACACACTGTATGAGGTTGGCCACCATGGCGCTGAAGTGAGCTCGAATGTCTTTAAGAATCTCCATGTCTTTGTCATTCTCAGCTTCCAAAAGCATCCGGGTCAGGTCCACATACTCAAGAAAGAGAGCACCTAGGGCCAGCGTATCACGTTCCAGCGCTCCATTAGTGCTGAGAGACAGAGGGGCGGGGATCATTTCATGTTTTATAGCCTGCGAGTGCATAATGAGACACAATGGAGGAGTCCAGAGAACAGAATCCATAATAATAAGATCCTTCTCACCTGTCACTGATGACCCCGGCGTCCGCCAGCAGCTCAAAGATCCTGAGGAGCTGGAGTCTCAGCAGATCTCTTCTTTCTCGCCTCTTTTTATTCTAGTAGACACATTACTTGAACAATCACTTTACTATAGAAATTACTTTTCCAAGATTTTTTTTAATTTTAGAAGTGTGGAAATCCCTGACATTTGAAGGTTTTCCATGACCTTGTACTGAGGTAATTTTTGTTGCACTTTTTTGCTGTGCAAGATAAGTCATGTATGCATGCCTTGAGCAGGCCATTTACAATACAACAAGTCATGGCACATACCAGCTGATCTGACTTAATCTAAAAACTGACCTCAGGTCTTCTTTCCAAAGCTTCCTTCATCAAAGGATGCAGTTCCTCAATCAGCTCTCTGTACGAGACACAACAAATATAAAATCAATAAGGCTAAAGAAGAATCAATACTGTGCTGCCAGGGTTTATAGAGCAATAATTGCTCTGTTTCCCCAAAATACTTTTAAGATTCCAAGAACTGAAGTAAGCAGACATACAGTAACTAATGTAATATGACATCTGATCACTGCTTTGGCAGTAATTTAAGTTTTAGGGATGATTTCAAAATGTAATTGTGAAAATCAAGTGAAAATTAAATGCTTTTTTTACATTTGCTTATGAAAAAAAAGAAAGAAAGTATAATCACACAATAAACTAAACATTGTTCTATGATCTGACATTTTAATATTTTATTTGCCTGGCCATTCATGGTAAAATGATTTGTATACTGTGTTTGTCACTTTATCAAAGTCAAGGAATTCAAAAACCTGACAAGTGCAAAACTGAGGTATGACTAGAATGTGAACATCAGATTTATGCTGCTCCTCACATCTTATCTTAAAAAATCTTACACTGAACTTACATGACATTAAAAACATTCAAACTGATTATTTTAAACATTAAACCAGTATGTTGACTTCAATCTGGTTGTATAATGTCATGAGAATGTGGTGTCTTGTAGGAACTTGAGTCATCTACAGTAAGTCTTCAATGTTTCGGATTTCACCAAATGTGAGAAAACTGTCCAGTTATGTCATCAGAGATCAGAGATATGTGCAACATAGTACCTGAAAACCAGTGAATTTGTGCGGCCAAATCCAAGCACTAAAGATTCTGTGATCTCAATGCTTTCTGAACGCATCAGAGGGACCAACTGCTTCAGCAGCCAGGCCACAGACGGGGTGCCTAGGATCTAACAAACAAGATGTTAATCAGTGATTCCATTAAGTTATTAAATGACTGACTGGGGCGTATGACTGTAGACATGACTGGTGCGTGATGCAAAAGAAGCCCCACCCACCTTGTTGTCATAGCTGCTGTTGTTTTCCGTACTGGGAGGGATGATCTCAGGGGTGGAAGCTCGAAGATGACCTGAGCTCATGATGCTGGGTTTGGCCACACCAAAACACAGAATCAGATAGTTTCTCCATAGAGACACAAAGGTGTCTGCTGAACCAGCCGAGCTTGTCTTCTTGGCGTTAACTGGGTTGCTAAAAGATAAAGGCATTCCAACAAATTAACCGATGTAAAGTAAAAAAAATAAGCATATTTGTTGAACAAATTAACTCTCATTAAAACTTCAGATAGAATTATACTATTGTTCAAAATCTGGGGTTGGTAAGATCTTTTTATGTTTTTGAAAGAAGTCTCACCAGGGCTGCAATTATTTGATCAAAAACTCAGTAAAACTGTACTATTGTGAAATATTATAACAATTAAAAATAACTCTTTTCTATTTGAATATATTATTTAAAAATGTTATTTATTCCTATGACGGCACCTTCCACCTTCCGGTTACAAGTCCAACTCTCTAACCATTAGGCCACGACTGCCCCTAAAGTTTTATCAAGGCCTCAGGAAGGTTTCAACCTAAAGCAGGCACTTGCTGGCAACGTAGTCGGCAGTGTCCCATGATCCTTCAGAAATCATTCTAATATGATGAAACATATATCATTATTATTATCAATGTTGAAGCAACAGTTGTGCTGCTTAATATTTTTGTGGAAACAATTATACATTTTTTAAGGATTATTTGATGAATGAACTTTGAAACAGAAATATTTTGTAACATTATAAAATGTTTTTACTGGTCATTTTTGATCAATTAATGCATTCTTGCAGAATTTTTTAATTCAACGTATGAATGGTAGTGTGTTACATTAATGCAACATTGTGTTGAGTTAACATATTAATGAATCTACTGTATAAAAAAAGAAGAGTAACCAAAATAGTAATGTACAGAGTCTGCAATCAGGGGCAGAAACACTTAAACATGTGCAGTAACACTAAAAAGTGGCTATGGGAGGCCATTAAGAGCTTAAATTTAAAGATAGAAATAGCGTTAATGCTTAAAAACCTCCTGCACTTTGAGGTTAAAGCCTGGTCAACTAGATTTAAATGCTTACATAACCGATTAGACTGCGTCAAAAATTAAAGGTACAATGTAGCAGAGTGACCTCTCAATGATATAGATGTAGGTCAAATGCATTAAATAATAATAATGAATAAGGTTTTATCCATCCCTCACCTGGGCTCAAGTAAAGGCATGAGAAGCTGCAGGCGGGTGAAGGCGTAGGGCCAAGCGTAACTGAGCGCTGTGGGACAGTGCTTGGGTAGGTACTCCTGTCTCAGAAGGCTGAAGAGGCATAGAGACCACGGCTCTTTCAGAGACTGTGCCAAGATCCACACACGAGACGGGCTCCGCACGTCATAGTGGCTGCCGACCAGAGATCCGTTCCACTCCACCAGCCACTGCATGTCCGCGTGCTGCCCGGCAGGGAGAGACGCCTGAGGGGAAGTGGAAGGGGAGAGATCATAATGGTCACTATAGATCTCAACATTGTTTTGTTTTTTTGGAGGATAATGATCTTACAGACAAAACACAAAATGGATTTACACTAAATTTAGCTCTTAAATGTGCCAGTTTAGAACTGGCATCTGGTATCTATGTGATTCTGAATTTACACAAATCATTTTTTGTCTAAGTCCCACCACTTATAAACTAAACTCCAAGCTCAGAGAAGTTAAACAGACTTTCTTATAAACTCAGAACAGAAGACACTTTGTAGATGTACTCCGAGTCTCACATGTGAGCGAAACCGCAAAGGGCCGAACAGAGAAGCACTCACCGAGTCAGCCACCGCCACGTGGGCAAAGCTCTCGAGCACCACTGGGCTCAGCTGGTCCAGTACATCTATCATGGGCCTTTCATCTTCCTGTGTAGACCATATTCAACCATAAAATCAGCGGATGCATACTCAAAGGCCTATATCTGATCAAGTTAGGCTCCAAGTGGCTCTTACCTCAATCTGCCCGATGGTGAGGAAGATTTGGCGGACCTCTCGCAGGATGGACACGGCTATTTTGCGCGTGCCTGTCTGGCAGGAGCACAGCAGCACTAAAGCGAGACCCTCAACAGCATGCAGGACTGTGGAGTGAGGGGTCCGTTCAGCAGGCAGCCTGGAGCCAGAGCTATTCTGTAACAACTAAAGTGCACATACACAGCTTTATAATAATAATATAATATAATATAATATAATATAATATAATATAATATAATATAATATAATATAATATAATATAATATAATATAATATAATATAATATAATATAATATAATATAATATAATTTAATTAATATAATATAATATAATATAATATAATATTATTTTTAAGCCTCAATTTGCTCTCACTTTTTTTAAGTGCTTTTTTTTAAGAAACAAGTGAGATATTAAAGAGGCCAAAAATTCCACATTGAAACAAGTTTTTTTCTCTTGCCACTTACTTCAGTGGAGCAGATCTTCGATGTGTCCAGGCTCTTGCTGGTGCTGAGAAGGGCCAATTTCCACTGTGTGAGCAACTGAAGCAGTAGTTTAAGTGAGGAGTCCAGCAGGGTTTGGTGTGTGTCCTGAACCTCTCGGAGCAGGAAGCTGCAGTAGCCCCAGAGCACTTCCTCTCGCCAGTCTGAGAAGTCCACCAGCAGGCTCTGCAGGGAATTCTGGGCTATCAGACGCAGTTCATCATCCATATGGATGGTTAACCTGTCAGTAAAAAGATCACATAATATGTTCCATATATGTTCCAACCATAAAAAATGTTTACCGGCCATGCAACTGTTTTTGCAAAGATATTTTCCGTTATGACACCAACATTTTAGATACCAGTGAAAATTCACAATTCTTGATTCCAATTTCAAAATCACAGCTAAAACTACTAGCCTAACTAATATAAATGTAAAACATTATTAAAGACAAGTAAAGAGTCAGTAATAAAATACGAACAAATAATCATATCAAATAAATAAGTATAATAAAGATACAAAGGAAATAAACAGTGCTTTCCAGGTTTTTAGGTAGGTCTAATAGTAGTTTTCAGGTACAGGAATTTAATAAAGTAAGCAAATGTAAAATAAAACTGCATAGTCTTCACTGTGTATAAATGAAACATCCTTATTAATGAATCCTTATTAAAGTTACAAGTCAAGAGCAGTGAGTGATTTTTTCTTTGTCCTTTATTGTTGAATAGTAGACAGCAGCAGGAATATTAGGCAGCTGTCACTTTAAGAAAGAAAGCATGGATCTAATATACTGATACTGTACAAATTACATTCACTTAATACATAACAACATATATTTACTAGGATACTCTCAAATTTTTTACATCATTTTTTGTGTGAATTTGTCCGCTCAAGTGCAAGAAGATGTGAAAGCTCCGTAAAGACCCGAAAGGAAGCTCATTTCTTTACTCGCAGAAAGTCGCATCCCAGTCCTTTTGCGTCTTCTTGCACTTGAATATTTACATATATTTATATATATATATATTGAAAATGTATATGATAATACATTACATTTTAAATGAAAAAAAATGAAAAATATAAATTAAAAGATATAAAGTATACATTACATTTTTATATTAAAATTTTATTATTGTTTATTATACATATTTCTAGTCAGTATATATATTTGAGCGTTAATTTTGATTTTTTTTCTTGAAAATGTAAAAAAAAATGTCGCCTTTAAAATGTTCTCATATATATCTAAATAGTACAATGCACTAAGTACTTTCACTACAGTGAAGAAGCCACTCCAGCTCCAGTGGTGGAAGTTCACAGAAAGCCTGAACTAGCTGGCTGACCTAATGGCTTAAGCATGAAGAATTAAGTCTGATTAGAGCAGACTCAGATTGCACTGGGACATCCTATTCAAGTTGGGGGCAGGGAGGGTTCATGTTACTGAAGCTTTCAGGAAACCTGACCATCGGGCAATTCGTCAAAGCAAATGTTTCCTGCTCACATGCCCATGCACACATCGAATATATACACACTCACCGAGCCAAAAGGTCTATGAGCTCTGACTTGGACATGCCATCGGGAAGGATGCGTGGAATGGCGGCCATGCATGTCCTAAAGAGGTCAATCTTGGGTTTCCTCTCGCCCCTGTCAGTATAGAGAGAGGTCACATAAGCTCAAACAGAAATGAGTGCACTGATAAGCTCAAGATTAGTTTGACTGATGGGTCGGACAGGTGTGTGCAGAGAATCAGTTACACCAGTTGAAACATTACTGGACATAGACAAGTGTCATGTGACATACGTAATCATATCCTCGGGTTCCTTATTCAGCATTTGTGCATTACTCAGCATCATACAGCGGCCAACCTCCTTATCCAAATGTCTGAGGATATTGTCTAAGGCTTTCCGCACTTGGGGGTAATATAGGGACATTCCTAAGTGTTTGTAAAGACAAAAAACAGTGAAAATGTGATAAACATTCATGCATTGAGTTTACAGTTCCGCAGACAATTGTATTTAAATTATTCTTCTAAAAGTAGAACAGATGAACCCACCTATGACTTTAGCCTCATCTTCAGTCAGAGGTTTGCTCAGGAACGTCTTTTTAACTCGTAGTGTGTTTCCAGAAGGGAGTGTGGCCCCTGTGTTCGGCATGGGAGGCTCGCCATCTTTCTGCTGCAGCTTGTCGGCAATGACCAGGAATGCTCTGAGACCTATATTCATTCTCTACAGAACAGACATCCACAAAATCAAAACAATATGATTGCCATAACGCTACTACATCTATTGTAATTTGACAATATTTTACCTCTGGATTAAGACTAAAGGCTTTTGCGGGTTTCCCAACACACAGAAGGTCAAAAATGACTTCTTTCATTGCAAAGTCCAGCCTTTCCTGTAAGATAAATCAGAATGAGGAAATGCAACTTGCATTTTAAATGATATAGTATGCAAAAACGTAAATATTTTAACACATGCCGCATCAGGAACACAGAAAATGTGTAGTGTTGGGAATCTAGCAACACTAAATCCTTTGTCCTTGGACACATGCACAGTTTGCACAACAAATGAGAATTAAGTGTTGTATAATGGTTTAACAGCTAACAAGAGATTAACACTGAGGTCTTGGTTTTAGATCTGTCTGTTATTTGTTATCGCAGACATACCTGTGCAATAAACTGGATAATCTTAACAAATATATTGAGAGGCATATCTTTAGGAACCACGCTGCGGGATCCTTTAGGGAACAGGGTCGTCACAATAGAGTTGAGGCGGCTGTTGGGACAAGATTGCAGTCCATTAACAAGTTTAGAATCAGGCACTGACACATACACAAAAAAGCATAGTGACACAGATAGCTTATTATAATTAGCATTCCATTACAGTGGAAGACCTGAGCCTGGCCTATTTGCGGAATTTTATTTTTATTCTTTGGGCTTATTCGTAGTGGTTGCTAAACCCCTAAGGTCACAGCTTCTTGGTATGTGGCATACAAATCCATGGTTTCTGATATTTATGATCTGCTATAACGCAATACAGCACTCTTGCAAGAACTATAAGCTGACCGGTTTTCCTGCCTAATTTGAGCATTTTATGATCCTTGTGGTTCCAGAACTAACTTCTCCCTCCCTTGCTTTAGATATCTAATATCCTGCAAAACTTTGTTCCTCCTTAAATATACCATTCAAAAGTTTGGGATTGGTAAAATGTTTTAATGCTTTTGAAAGACGGCTCAGTAGTGCACAACACAAGGAAACTGCATTTATTGCTTTTGAAATAAGCCATTTATCGGTATATGTAAAAAAGTGTCATTTAACAAGATCGGTAACGTAAAAGCTGTTTGAAATTTGGATTTTGTTAGACCATTACCTCTAGGATGAAGCCCAAATGTAAGTTTTAATCACACCATGAAATGACATGGCTGATTCAACAGAAATGATAAAGTCCCTTTAAGACAAGTCATTTCACTCTATGGCCATCTTTGAAACACCTCTCGAGCATGTAAGTGCAGCTCCTATCTTTTTGAATGGGGGAAACATCAATTTCTCAAAAACTGTTCGCAAAGCTTACGATTACATTTCATGTTTTAAATCACCAATTAATTCTCACAACAACTTTCTCATATATTTTGTTTCTAAACAAAAAATTCAGGCCGGACCAAGCTACTGCGCATGCGCAGTTCTAAGCACGTGTCTCAGAACACTGACTGTTTCTGTAGGAACCGGAGCTTCTAACAGCAGCTGTAGTGACACGATGACTTGGATTTCATTAATCCATTGCTTTAACACACCCTCTAAATGTTGTCCTCAAAATTTGGGGTTCGTTATTCTATTGCTACAAGTATTAAGCCTGCATGTTGCAAATGGGCATTAAACCTCGGATCATTCAACTCTAACAGCGCTTAAAAAAAATCAAAAAAATTCTGAAGCAATTTAAAGTCAAGAGGAGCTTCACACATCAAGAAGCAAATTAATAAGTATTTTAATGCAAGTACACACACGTGCACACACACACAAATATACGTACATGCCCTATGTGTGCGTGCACGCATGTGGGATAATTTTATTGTGTTTTCAGGTTGTGTTGTGGCTTGTTGTGGCGATTCCACTATGTTATTAAC
Source organism: Romanogobio albipinnatus (assembly GCA_023566225.1). Classification (NCBI taxonomy): domain Eukaryota; kingdom Metazoa; phylum Chordata; class Actinopteri; order Cypriniformes; family Gobionidae; genus Romanogobio; species Romanogobio albipinnatus. The sequence continues at coordinate 34,101,658 of CM042247.1, read as the reverse complement.
TTAAAGTTTGCTGTTTAAATGTCCTTGTGTTGTGCATTACTGTGCCACCTTGGGAATCAAATGCTATACACTATTTATTTGAAATACAATTTTATTTAGGTCAACCACCAACAGATAAAACATAAAATAAAATTTGATTATGTTTGGTGGTATGGTTAGGTTTACGAGTGGATAAGAGAAGGGTCAACAATATAATTATAGCTGTATGTACAATGTAAAAACATGTATGTACACAATAATTGCATTGTAAAGACACCTAATATACAGTAGGACCTTACTTTCGATTTATAGTATTCTGTGTTTAGTGTATACTATGCATAAACTGCATAATCCACAGTTCAAAATCTATCACCACAACTTCCTCTTCTGGTGTTGAAATCCTCTAACTGTGCGCTCACACCGCCGCCGGCGAGAGCGTCAAACTTTGCTCTGGCCGCCCTGCCATCGTCACTGTAGAAAGATTTGTGGACGCGCTGCCGCTCTGACGTAGATCGAATGCTTGGTCTTTTTTAAAACTGCATTTAAAGGGGCTGCAAAGCAAACAATCATGTTGATCGGCGTTTGTGCAGACTAGTAGTGTATAACTGTATAATATAACCTCATGAAATCATTAAATGTGAAAGTTAAAAAAAAGCAGATCGATGGAAAGAACTTAACAATTATAGTTACATGTTTGCTAACGAAATAAACCAATTAAAAGCCATTTGTGTGGTGTATAAATAATTTTGCACGTCTTCTTATCAAACCCGCCGCACCAGCAGTGATCAACCTCTCCTCTATTTTGCTTGGGAACTAATGTGGTCGGAACCAAAGTTTACAGCACTGCGTTCTCTGGAATCCTCTCAAGCGGAGCACTACTACATTCCCATTGGTTGCCGCCGAACTGCATCATAGCTCATTACCATAAAGTTGACCTGATTTCAACTCTCCTCGACACCCAAATCGTCCAAGACGCGCCGCTCTCGCCGGATCTCCCATTGAAAATGAATGACTTCCGGCCACTTTGACGCTCTCGCCGGCGGCGGTGTGAATGCACAGTAAGGGCATGTACACCTTTTCTCAAACAAAGGCAACCATATATCATGTTAATCCTGATCAATCTATTGTGGATTAGCTACAAAATACATCTAAACTTGTTCACTGTTTATTTCTGGCCCTGAAGATCAAACATGGGTGTGTATATGGTTTAGCTTGCCAAGCTTTTGATTCCCAGTGGACGATGTTGGCGTTCCAACACCCATCACCCATGACCACCAGCCTCCCTTCTAGTCCTCTCCTTTCTCCACCCATTTCTGGCAGCACTGTCAGTAATTACCAAGTCTTCTACCCCTCCGCTTGAGGCACGACAACTGTAATGGATTGCTTGTTTACTCGCTGCCACTTAGAGGGCTGAGAGGTGTGGTCACACCCCGGGTTCATTGGACTGGCGGCCATGGGAGGGGCAGATACAGGCTTGTTTTTTTGGGGGGGTTTTCAGCCATCTCAAACTCCATCAAGAAAGCTGGCATTCATAAGATCAATTTACTGCAGACCAACCCATGACTTGTCTCTGGGGGGCCTTAGATGGGCGTTTTGTTAGTGGCTTTAAACTTAAGTAGCTACAGAACAGGGACGTGCTTACCCCTGCGTCGCAGTGTTGCTCTCGCATTTAATGCGTATCATGTAGACCCACAGAAGTCGGTAGAGGGACTCTAGCGCTACCCGTGCCATTTTAGGGTCCTTGCTCTGTAACAACAAAGTATATGTAGTAAGCGATTCTGTTTGCCATTCTGGTTTAATCACAAATGAAAAAATAAAGAAAAACTATAATGCATCAAATCCATATACCTTTAGATTTGAGAGGCAGTTGTTAAGGAAGACATGCCATCTGTTGAGGAAGAACTGCTTTTGGCTGACACACAGCAGACATGTTACCAGTGGGTACAAAGCCTAAAGGACCAGGGAGGGGTACATAATGATCAGAGTGGCTTCAAACAGTATGAAACACTAAACCTTATGAAAACCAGACTGACCAGAGAATGCTTCTTTCTTGTTGAAAGGTCCAAGGTGGTATCATACAAGCTCTCCACAAAGTTCCTTAAACAAGGAACATTCACTTCATTCTTGACAGCCTATTAAAGGACAGAAAAGGCAATAATGAGGTAAGGTTTTAGACATTTCTAGCAAAGTAAGGATTAAAAAAGAGTGACATATATATGTGTGTGTCCAGGTAAACCCTACGTTCTGAGGACAAAATGTCCCCACAAAGTTAATATATCCGAAATCCTTGTCCGTGTGGGGACATTTTTTGGCCCCCATGAGGAAAACAGCTTATAAAACAGACTAAATTATGTTTTTTGAAAATGTAAAAATGTAGAAAGCCTTCTGTGATGGGTAGGTTTAGGGGTAGGGGATAGAATAGAGTTTGTACAGTATAAAAATCATTATGTCTATTGAAAGTCCCCATAAAACATGACAACACAACAAGTGCATCTATGTGTGTGTGTGTGTGAGTGTGTGTGTGTGTGTGTGTGTGTGTGTGTGTGTGTGTGTGTGCGTGCGTGTTATTAAAACAATTATTCGAGTGAGTGGTGTGCAAAATACATGTAAATAAGACATGTTCACATCTTAATAAAATTTCTCTAACCGCTGCTACAGGAACTAGAATTTCCACGAAGAGTCCAGCCAAAGCGTGTTTGATGTCTTTGTCCTTCACTTCCAGGAAATACTGTGCACACTCCTGTGACAGAAAAGAACGCAGCATTGTGAAAAAACAGGGTTGGCTTAAAGTATAAATAAATAAATTATTAAATAGCTTTGTGAAAGGAAAATTATCCAAATGTCTTAATATTCTCTGTTTACCTGCATGAACTGAAAGGAGGCTTCAAACTCCTCTACGGGATACATCTTCACTCGGAAGAACTTCACACCCATTATGAGGCTGATGGTGCTTTGCACCACGTACGGGCTCTGCTCCTTCTGACGGAGCTCCTTCAGCTCATTCATGAACCTCTTTTTAACAGCAGGAAATCTACAACAACAACAAAAAAGATTGACAGATAAAATCACTGGCTTGATGGCAATTTTTACTCTACACAAGCACTCAGAAATATCTAAATGTTAGATTAAAAAAGATTTACTAATTTCAATGACATTCCCTCATATTTCCCCTGACATTCCCTCTCAGACCCTGAGCTGTCTAATAAGACAACCAGAGACCTGGTAAGACCTGGTAAGATCTATTGAAAAAGCAAGGACCAACAGACAATAGTTTCTCAGATTGTTTCACTCAGGCAGAAATAAAACAGACATGCAGAAGCAACTGTTATACCACAATCAATGTGTCAGGAATGACACTTATGTACAGAGGATGCCTAGTATCCAGACCACTTGAAAGATCTAGAAAAACTTACAAAGACTGATTTCCAGACCTAGTATGCTTTTTTGCATGTTTAAAAAAAAACACAGTTCGACATTGCTAAACAAAAATTAACGTTGTCGTTGGATGGATGAGTACTTACTTCGCTTGTGCTAAAACTCCAATCACTTCGGCATAGAGATCAGCTACAATGTGCATGTTGGCAGTGTTGGGACCATGATACCTAGTCATAATGAAACACATGTAAAATGTATGCATTTCTATTAATTAATTTTACTAAATGTATCCAATAGAGAATTCTAATGAGAAAAAAGTATCTTACCCCTCTTTATATTTAAAGTGCTTAAAAGCCAAATGAATGACTTCATGGACCAAACCATCCACAACTGGGTGGAGGGGCATCTGGCCAAATGGGAAAAACACAAACAGTATCACATTTAATGACATGGCTCTCTAGAATACTTGATTCTGATTGGTCATTTGTGGATTTCTGTGATCTCAAATACCTTTGTATAATAACCGATAAACTGTATATCAACAGTCTCTTTTTAGGTTGAAGATAGATGGTTTGCTAAGATAGATGGTTGGCTAAATTTGCCAATTTTGTTGCCAAAGCAAACGATAAATAGTTCATTATACAGTTCACTATATAATTTGACGCTGACACTTGTGATTGTAACTGTTACTTTTATGTATTCATTTATATTTTCTGTATGGGTGTCTGGTAGGGCAGTAACCACCACCATAGGCTCATTGTGATGATCAACAGAACAACTTGTACATGTACAGTGCATCCGGAAAGTATTCACAGCGCTTCACTTTTTCCACATTTTGTTATGTTACAGCCTTATTCCAAAATGGATTAAATTCATAATTTTCCTCAAAATTCTACAAACAATACCCCATAATGACAAAGTGAAGAAGTTTGTTTGAAATCTTTGAAAATGTATTAAAAATAAAAAACGGAAAAAATTCACATGTACATAATAAGTAAGAAGCGCTGTTAATACTTTCTGGATGCACTGTCTTTCTAAACTTATTTAGATACGAATCAAAGTGCGTTTGCCAGTTTGACGTTACCTGTTTCAGAACCTCTATAAGCACAAGAGAGAAGATGAAGTCGATGGCTAGGTCTCTCCTCTCGAGCAGATAATCTTTTTGCTGCTCATCACTGGGAAAGAGAGAGAGAGAGAGAGAGAGAGAGAGAGAGAGAGAGAGAGAGAGAGAGAGAGAGAGAGAGTATGTAAACAGATTATGTAAGCCAATTTTGCACCCACCCTATCACACATTCACAGACTATAGTATCATTTCTCAATGAAGAAATGGAGTTTTGCACTCCAGCTACAGGAAGCAGAAGACAGAAGCTTCTGAGTCACTCAACAACCAGTTGGCTGTCTGATGTCACTGGGCTATTTTGGCACGTTTGTGTCAATTCATCCAGACTTACGACAGAAGTTATCAGGCCAAATGACAACATTGTATTGCTGTCTCATTGCTCTCTTTTTACATTCATTAAAGACCCTATGAATTGGTTATTTACACTACCATCATTACCATCTGTATATATATATATATATATATATATATATATATATATATATATATATATATATATATATATATATATATATATATATATATATATATATATATATATATATATATATTGAAATGTATTCCTATGATGGCAAAGCTAAATTTTCAACATCATTACTCCAGTCTTCAGTGTCACATGATCCTTCAGAAATCATTCTAATAAGCTGATTTGCTGCTCAAGAAAAATTTCTTATTATTATGTTGAGTTGTGATGCTTAATATTTTTTATGGAAACCTTGATACTGTCACAGTGTGGTTGAAGAAAGGTCAAATGAAAAGGCTGGATTCAAACGCAGCAGTTCGACTTTATTAATAACCCCAAAAGAAACCAAAATACTCAGGCATAGAATGCCGGAAAAGAAACACCAACATCAGATGAGAACGGACAATGAACTGAACAAACAGAGGGTTTAAAAACACAAGTCAAACTAGTCAAAGAAATAAACAACAGGTGCACATGATAATCAAATCAACAAGAAACCATAGAAACAAACTCAAACATAGAAAACAGAACTAAACTTGTGCAAAACCCTCCCAAAACAGATACAGACACAGATAATCCCTTGCAGATAAATTTTTCCAGGGTTGTTTAATGAATAGAAAGTTCAAAAGAACAGGATTTAAAATAAAATCCTGAAATGGAAATCTTTTGTAACAATTTAAACAGATGTAAAAAATATTTGTCTGAATATATGAAATGTATCTAAAGAAAAACATATGAATGGCTCTAAAGTAGGGGTGGCACAGTACATGGAAAAAAAACGAACCGTTCGGTTCGCTTGTCTCGGTTTGGAGTGTGTGCGTCGCACAGTTCGCGCATGCGCAATGTATCCTCATGCCCGTATGTTACCTCAGACAGTGGGTGTCCTTTTTGCGCGAAATAAGAGGTGTGTGTAGACATACAGTAAAGTAAAAGTGGAGTGCTGCAGGTCACGTCACATGTAGAAATGAAAGTGGTAGAGATAAGGAAGGCTGCCCGGAGTTGGAGGATGCGCTAGCATCGTATAGCAGGGCAGATGCAGTGCGGAGAACGGGTGCCGCGCCGTGCGTGCCCGTTGCGCAGACACACACTGGCAGTGTTTGTCTAGCGAGTCGCGCAGCTGAACCGCGGCTCGTGGATTGCAAATACAGGCAAATATAGTCCATTCTGTCACATTTTCCGGTGTTCTCCTCCGACCCCTGTCTGTCTCGTGCTTTGATTTATGATGGGCTGCAAATGCGACCGTGTTCCCCTCTGTCTCATACACACATTCATATGTTGTATAAAAGTAGTTCACATGATAAATGTAACATTTAAAAGTTAAGATATGCTTCTAGTTCTAATCATTTCAACATGCCTTTGAAGTTTGGGCAAAAACTTCTGGCAGTGTTGTGTTTTCCTGTATTTTATTTTATTTTTTCACAGCGCTGGATGTCATATGGTGAATGTGAAACACACGGAACACTTCATGGTGAAATGTGTTAATCAGGTCAGCTGAATTAAAGCCACAGTGCATTGTTCTGATCAAAATTGATATGATTAACATGAAAAATGTTATGCCAATGTATCGGAATCGGTAGACAGCCAGTTAGGAAACCACTTGATATAACAATTTTTAATACTGTATCCTAATTGTGGATGTTGTGTTTTCGTGTATTTTATTTTATTTTTTCACAGCGCTGGATGTCATATGGTGATTGTGAAACACATGGAACACTTCATGGTGAAATGTGTTAATCAGGTCAGCTGAATTAAAGCCACAGTACATTGTTCTGATCAAAATTGATATGATTAACATGAAAAATGTTACGCCAATGTATCGGAATCGGTAGACAGCCAGTTAGGAAACCACTTGATATAACTATTTTTAATACTGTATCCTAATTGTGGATGATTAAGCTATATATCATGCTTAAGTAAATTTCTGGAGTGTTAACGATTAAAAAAACAACAACAAGAACCGTACAGAACCGAAAACCGTGACCCTAAAACCGTGATACGAACCGAACCGTGGGTTTTGTGAACCGTGCCACCCCTACTCTAAAGCTAATAGATAAACCTCCAATTCTGCATTCATCTTTAATATGCATGAAGACTTTTATAACTAAACTGCATTATGCATAATTAGGCTTATCATATTTGTATCAAGCTGAAATGATCACCATTGTACAAACAGGACTCACTTTTTGGACTTTGTATTTGAACGTGGTCTGTACTCGTGGGATTCATCGTCAACTCCATTCTGTCTTTTGTACCAGTCAAACAGGGTGCGCAAGATAGATGGCAGGCAATACTCCGCCAAAGAGCTCATTGTGCTGATCAACTGAAAAGGAAAGGAGAGCGTGTATTAATCACCACATAAACAAACTAAAAATACATCTAGCACATAGTACTGTATATAGGCCATGAATTTCATAGTGCATCTTCAGGAGAAAGTTATTTTGAGTGTGGAGGTGGTCTTGGTGAAAGCAGGGGGTTTTGTGTGAGTGTGTGTGTCTTAAATGTGTATCTAGGATGCAAAGAAAGTGAGAAAAGGGGAGGGAGTTGGGGTAATAAGTGTGTAGGAAGGAAAAGCGGCCCCTGGTGAGGACTCAACACACAGGAAAGGGAGGGAAAAAGGGCGGTGTTCAGGGGCTGAGGGTGAGCACAGCGAGCCCTTCATTCCCTGATGAACCCTGGGAGAAGAATCCCCTCTCAGTGAGGCCGCTGAAAAGCCCAAGGGATCATGGTACAAACACAGCCCTGTGAGCACTGAATGAGGCTGCTATTCACCTGCCTCCAACACACACACATATCCATGCATACAGAAACAAACTTACAAACTCAGGGCAGAGAACACACACTCCACCCAAGCCAGCAATAAAAAGCCCTTTCATTTTGGACTTTCAATGCATTTACTCAAGAATATCGGAAATTAAATTCTGATTTTTAAACATTTCGTACATTTATTTATTTTGCAGATAGTTTAGTCATTAATTTACAAATGAGTTTAGGAATAATAATCATATAACAAAGCTCAAAAATATGTTTTCTTATTGGTTCAGAATTCTGCTTCTGAACACAGGGCCCTCAACTCAAAATTATATAATTCTAGCATACACAGATGAGCCAAAACATTATGACCTTCTGCCTAATATTCTGTTGACCACCAAACAGCTTCGACCCTCCAAAGCATGGGCTCTACAAGAGCCCTGAAGGTGTGCTGTGGTATCTGGCTCCAAGACATTAGCAGCAGATCCTTCAAGTCCTGTAGGTTGCGAGGTGGAGGCGCCGTGGATCAGAATTGTTGGTCCAGCACATCCCACAGAAGCTCAATCAGATTGAGATTTGGGGATTTTGGAGGCCAGGGCAACACCTTGAACTATAAGTGTGCAGTGTGGCAAGATGCATTATCCTGCTGAAAGAGGTCACTACCATCAGGGAATACCATTGCAATGAAGGTGTGTACCTGGTTTATAACGAAGTTTAGGTAGGTGGCACGTGTCAAATTTATGTCCACATGAACGGCCGGACCCAGGGTTTCTCAGCAGAACATTGCCCAGAGCATTGTCGTCATCCCACAGTGCATCCTGGTGTCATTACTTCCCCAGGTAAACGGTGCACAGATACATGGCTGTCCACGTGATGTAAAAGAAAATGGGACTTATCGGACTAGGCAATCTTGTTGTACTGCTCCATGGTCCAGTTCCAAATCTTGCATGTCCATTGTAGCCGCTTTCGACAGTGGACAGGGCTCATCATAGGCACTCTGATTGTTCTGCGTACTACTGTTCCCCATACTAGCAGAGTGTGATGCACTTTGTGTTGTGACACATTGCAACATATTTAAAATTTTCTGTGACTTGTGCCACATCAGTTCTATCTGTTCAGACCAGACAAGATAGCCTACATTGGCCTTGTGCATCAATGAGCCTTGGACACCCAAACCCCTGTCACCTATTTGTGGTTTGTCGCTCCTTGGACCACAGTCTGTAGGATCTAACCCACTGGTCTGGCCATAACAATTTGTCAACAAAAGTCTCTCAGGTCTTTACTCCTGCCCAGTTGTGCTGCGCCCAACACATTGACTACAATAATTGCTTGTTCACTAACAATCTAACCTACTCAGAAATGACCCTGTAAGGAAATGGTCAACATTTTTCGTTTCGGTATATTCTAGTGCAGGGTTTTCCATCTTTTGGATGCCACGGACCCCCAAATATGATGTTAGGGACCCCCATTTTAACATGTATAAGGCATCTGTCTTTTATAAACACTCAATTTATACACAAAAAATGTATTTAACATTTTTTTTATAAATCTAAAATTTGTTTGTTACATTATTATGTATTTTGTTCTCCTCAATGTAGTAATGTATTGTTATATGTATAATTTATTTCTTGCTTATTTATTTAATTTTAATCAAATTTTTATTTATATTAATATTTTTTATTTTAATCTAATTTAATTTATTTAATAGATTAATAACTAACTAATATTTTCTAATCAAATTTTTTACATCTAATGTATTGCTTTCCTATTTTATTTGAATCAAATTATTATTATTATTATTATATAAAAAAATATTTTTTACAGTTTTTTTTTTTTCCCACAGACCCCCTCTTGCGGCCCCCTGGGTATATATATATATATATATATATATATATATATATATATATATATATATATATATATATATATATATATATATATATATGAACTTGCAATAAAATATATACAGTTATCATATATGATATTATAATGAGTTATTATATAAATGTGCAGATTATGGAGAAATAATTTCTCGCACACTGCACAAAATGTTTGAAGACATGATGGAACACACAATGTCTCCTATGTATTGAGATTTTCAGGTAAAATAAAAACTCTTATCTAATCCATCAGAGATGCAAATTGTTCTTACCCAGACAGCCAGAAAAGCCAAAAACCACATCAAGCTTTTACAGAGGTCACTTTGAATGCTTTAAAGGCCAGACAGATCCATGAATCCATTTTAATAATTCAAAAAAGTCAGATTAATTTTTGGCACAGCTGGGCAGCTAAAAGGCTGTCTCTTGTCTTTCCGCTGGGACATCTGTCCACAAACTGGATGTGAGGATGTGCACATACAGTATGTTCTGGGGTGGGGGTGTAGCAGAAGGTACTTACTTGGTCAAACTGGGGATCTTCACCCCTCTGAAGAGACTTTATCAGAGGTTTTTCCTGTAAAAACAACAGAAAGGTTTCAAATAACTGCTACAAACATTATTCAGGCAATTCTAGCTAAAAGGGATTATTATGGTTTCATTGATTAAATGCAGCAACATCATGCATTCTAGCAGCTACTGTACACTACCATTCAATAGTTTGGAGTCAGTAAGACTTTAAAAATCATTTAAAAAGTCTCTGATGGTCACCAAGGCTGCATTATTTGATCAAAAATAGTAATTTTATGAAATATTATTACAATTTAAAATAACTGTTTTCTATTTTAATATATTTTAAAATGTAATTTGTCAAAAATAATAATGTCTAAGCTAAATTTATCCAGTGATCCTTCAGAAATCTTTCTAATATGCTGTTCTGCTTACTATTTTTGTGAAAACCACGATACATTTTTTCATAATTATTTGATGAATATAAAGTTGATAAGAAAGACATTTATTTGAAGTAGAAATCTTTTTAACATAATTGTGGTGAGGTGGGCGTGGTTTCGCGAGGTCTGCGGGCAGAGAGAAGGAAAGGAACCGAGCGGTGAGTAAGCGGCTCAAACGCAGATTACAAACACCTGTCTCTGATTGCAGTAATTGGCGTGGAGAGAGCGTATAAAGCCGGGGCGAGAGAGAGAGGCAGATGGAAGGGGTTCGCCGACCCCCGGGCACGCCACCATTTGGTCCTCCGCCAGTTGGATGGCCTGGTCTAGCGACGTCGAGCGGTGGCACTGGACCCACTGGGCAGTTGTTTTTGGCAGCCGGCTGACGACCTGTTCCAGCACCACGCGATCGATTATTCCCTCGACGTCACACCCATCGGCCATCAGCCATCTGGACTGGCAGTTGGTGTGCGCACACCAACTGCCAGTCCAGAACCTCCTGGTCTATCAGGACCTGAAGAGGGCCATCCTACAGCGGGTCGGCCGGACCCCAGAACAACACCGGCAGAGGTTCAGGACCCTGGGCCTCGAAGAGTCCGGCCATCCCTTCGTCTTCGCCCAACAGCTCCGGGACTCCTGCCGCAAATGGCTGATGGCCGATGGGTGTGACGCATGGGCCAGTCCGCGGTGGGCCACCCCCGGACCTCGGCGGACTTCTCAAAGAGGTCCAGGAACGCCTCGGGGTCGTCCTGGGGACCCATTTTGGTGAGTGGGACGGAAGCCGCCGGGTCAGATGATGCAGGGGAAGTGGCCTTAGCCTCCCGGTCTATCCAGCTCCGGAACAGCTGGCGGTCTTCAAACTGAGCCTGGAGGAGCAGCTCGAACTTCTTATCCTGCTCCTCCCTCATGGCCAGTAGCTGGTGGTGTTGTTCCTGGTGAAGACCTGCCAGCGATTGGATGATCTCCTCAAATGGCGTTCCTGACGGGGTTTCCATGGCGGCGGCGATCTTCTCTTTTCCTGGGTTTCGGCACCAGTGTAATAAAGGTTCATGTGGGTAAGGAAGGAAGAAGACAGGGGTCGGAGTGACTGGGACACTTGCGTTTATTTATACTCAGAACGTTCACAATAAACAGCGCTCGTGGGCGCGCACCGGTCTCAAGACCGCAACAGTCACTCAAAACTTTTCTTAAACAGTCAATATTCTTGGCACAGCTCGATGAAGCGACAGCAGTGGTGTCCCTCTCTCGCGCCGGCTTAATACGCTCTCTCCACGCCAATTACTGCAATCAGAGACAGGTGTTTGTAATCTGCGTTTGAGCCGCTTACTCATCGCTCGGTTCCTTTCCTTCTCTCCGCCCGCAGACCTCGCGAAACCACGCCCACTTCACCACAATAATAAATGTCTTTCCTGTCACTTTGTATCAATTTAAAGGATTTCTGTACAATAAAAGTATTAATTTCTGTTAAAAATGTTAATGATCCCAAATTTTTGAAAAATAGTGTGTATGCACAAACAGGGCCACCAGCATAGTCTTACAATGTGAAAACGCTGATCTTAGTAACTATCACAGATCAGACCTGCTGATTAAACAACACAGGTTGTGTAAAAACCAAACTGACCTACATTCTGTACTCCTACTCTGATGTTTCAATCGAGCACCAGAAACGTGTGTAACTTCTTTTCAGGTGACAACAGAGATGATAACTGATTTGAATATTCAAATAGTATTAATGTTTTAATGGATTCCAGGCCCAGAACACGCCGTCTTCTCTGACTCTTAGACTCTTCTGGGCTTGTCAAACAAAACACATTCAGAACGTGTTACATTTAACAGCCCCACTGAAGCACCCCTTTCATCTTAGGTTAATAAATATTTCAGTTGCTGCAGTCATTTGAGGGGGCAGACAAGGACAGTGAAAAATCCCTAAAGGCTTTTATAAGAGGTTAATGGATCGCCTTGTGCTCTTGCAGAACTTTTCTCCACTACTGAATTAAATGACTGGGGTAGTTTAAGACATGTATGACTGACTCACAAAAACATTCAGTTGTGTCCAAAGAGATCATGAAACAACAAAACATAGCTGATACTGCATAGCCTGGATGCCAGACGAACTTAGCCCCCCCACAAAAATTTTTGCACAGGCAGTTCAGTCTGACTCTGGACTTGATCTATAGAGAAGTAATTATGCCCAAACAGAAACTGTCCGGACCAATGAAATTGTCAGGGCGGGCTTTAGACGATGATGGACAGATGATAAACAGTGACGTAATCATTCACGTCATCAAAGGCGCTTGGGTTGAATTTGTTCTAATCCTAAACGGAGAACTTGTTCGTATATGCATTCACCTTTGCTATTTCTCTCAGAAATGATGATCGTGTTGGTAAGTACTCTGTGTATCCTTAAATTCTTTTTTTACAACACCGGCAAAGATCGTTTACACTAGCAATCTATTCTTATTCTAGCGTGCGTGCAGACAGGGTTGCCAAGTTTTTACAGCAAAACTCGCCCAATTGCTACTCAAAACTAGCCAAAAACAAGCCCAATAGCTTTCCGGGTGGGGGGGGGTTCTCCGGGAAAAATGGCATTTGGGGGGTAAAATATGTGTTATTTTGGCACGGCTGCTAAATTTCGCATTCCTGGGTCTGTATATCACATAATTGGGGTCGCTTCAACCCGCGGACTTGGCAACACAGTGCAGTTGAGTTCTGTTGACATTTGACAACTAACGTTAAGCGTCGCTCCGTTGCTCTGATTGGTTGTAGGTCTATCCAATTGAGGTCTTTCCTGGTTCGGTTGAAACACGCCCCATAATCACAGCCCAAAGGAGCAGTATCAGACTCAAATTCTGACTAGAATTGAGTATGACGACGTCAGGCTAGATACTGCAGCTATGAATGGCTCAATTTACAGGCCAGTCAGAGGGATGTACAAATAACCTGGTCATAATCAAGGTGATATTCTTAAGTATTAATATTATGTATTATCTTATCTATGTTATTGGTTGAGTAAGAATTAGGGGACAAAAGATGAGCTCATCCTGATAGCAGCCGGGACACAATATATATGTCCTGGGAGGGTTAATTAAAACTAGTCTGCCTGCTGGTCATGAAACTAGCAGCTTGCTGTTAAACGTGCAGGTGAACTTGCCTGTTTTCTGGGAAATACTAACAAGGCTGGCTTGTTCAAGGTCCTTAGAGATAAACAATCTGCTTTGTAAAGAACAAGCATTGTACACTAAAATCTCATCTGTATTTTCCATGCCCAGCATTTCTATTGATCATACAGGATCACATTAAGGTGAAAGCTGCTGAGCTGCATAAACAACTAGGCAGGCCGCATAAAAAAAATGATTAGCCAGATTATTTTATATTTTACTGATATCATCTGAACAAGCCATTCCCCCAGTCCAAATGGTCAACAATCTCCATAACCTTCAAAGACTGATTTGTCTCTGAGGATTAGAATGGTCACAGGTCTTAAAATCATTGTCTCAATAGTTCAGAAATGTCACTCACCAGAGGTTCGGCCATGACAATGCGTATTTTGCGCTCAGAGATGGTGGTGAAGTTGGCAAAGAGGCTCTTGAGTACGTACTCGCCCGGCCGGCTCTCTGGATCCACGCTGATGGGCATCATGGCGGGCGGCCCCTTCTCACCCTGTGAGCAGCAAACCGGGGGGACGGGAGGCTTGCTATACCCTGGTGAAGCTTTGGACAAAATGTTTTTTTTTATTAATATTATATAAAATATATATATATGCATATTATATGCATTATTTCAGAATAAATCACAGATTGTCTAATGTTCCAGTTTAGAGGAACATCATAAACTATTTGAATTAATAGTCAAGTATTGTTTTCCAGACAATGACCGTTTCCAAATCCAGACAGTGAAAACCTGACAGACTGCAACCTGCGTACACAAAGTAATGCCCAGCTTTCCTCAACACCAACTAAAGTAACACCGTAGAAGCAGAAGGTGCAATTTTATATAATTTTTTTCACAGAGCTCACAAACACACAGGGCTGGACTGATTGTACAACATTGAAGTAACAGAGGAGGCAAATGACAGTCACAGCAGTGTTCATTTTGACAACAAATTTTGATCTAGATTAAGACACTTATCATATGTTGACAAAAACAGACTTTGTTCCACATGGATTAAACTGGGTTTTGCTTTCCCTTAAATATAATTTAAAAAAGAGTCTGTATGTCACCCACAACATTTTACCTCCAAAAACATACAACAACAACATGCAACAAACATAGATGCAAGTTCATTACTACTTTTTATTTAAAGGTGCAGTAAGCGTTTTTCTGTTGAAAAGTTGGTTGGACCGAGCACCACAACAAAAGTGTAGCCAATCAGCATTAGGGGGCGTATGATGGTGGAGGAGAGAGAGTGAGCAAGAGGGAGATTTGAAGAATGTGAATTTTGGAGGCAGAGCAATGAAGAGAGGGGGTGGGTTTGTTTAGGTTGATTTCAAATATCAATTCTGGGAGATCGCATACTGCACCTTTAACTTTTTTTATCTACTTTTTTCAATCTAAAGTGAAATATATTTTAGAAGTCTAATATAAAGTTTAAATACAAAGTTCTGTCATGAAACTCTAAATGGCGCATACTGATTGGGTCCTTGACCCAATCTGCTTGCAATCACATCATTCTCTAATGGGCACAGCTGATTGGTTTCCTGCTCTATCAGTAGCCAATGAGCTTGCTGCTCAACATTCAAATACATGCTGTAGCAGTTTGCAGTGCACTTTCAGAAACCCTCCATCTTCCCCAGCTCCACCTGTATAGATCAGCTAAGGGTGATTCATCCATGCTTGGATTTGCTCTGCAGCAGCAGCAACAACAGCATCAAGACCATCTAGTTCGCCAAGACCAAACACATTAACATTGTCATACCCTTTACCATATAACTCTCAGAGAGTTGTCATGACAGAACTGTATTGATTTATAAATAATATATTTAAAGCTGCAGTCCGTAACTTTTTTGGTTAAAAATTATCCAAAATAAATTTCAGTGTTCAAAGTGATCTCCTTACCTTAGCCCGATTAACAACGGTAAGCTTGTAATATTGTATTATAATTTGAGTGGTACTGGTGGATTTCTGTGGGAAATACAAGCTTGCGGCGTTCGTCTTTGCGTCATTACGTCATGTCTGTATACAAAAAGGAGTCCGGGCTAGTAGGCTATATCGTGTATGTGGATGCTGCAGGTGGTGGATCATTTGTGGCCTCTTCTTACAGCAGCTGGAATAAAACATTGTCATTTTGATGGCGGCTTGTAACCCAAAAAGTTCAAAACGACAATCATTGTTGACAACTGGTGAGTTGATAGACAACATACACCTCAAAACATTCGATTCTTCCGCGCTGAGCTGAGCCGATGCACAACTCACATAAAGAAGAAAATTCAGCAAAAAACTGCAATTTCAGGGTTCAAACAGAGATGGCGACAAACAGGTAAAACTTACGGACTTCAGCTTTTATAATAAAAATAGTTTTTTTTAAATTGTATTAATATTTCTTACATTTTATTGCATTCTACCTAACTGCACACTCATTCACTACCATACAATGTACCTCAAAAGGTTGCCAAAAAACATTTATTGTTGATGAATTGGCTTAATTTATTCTTAGACCAATATATTTTATTCAGCAAAATGAAAAAAATTTTTTTGCTATAATATTATGAAAACACCAATAAAATCTCATGGGCAAGTCAGAAGCTTGCTTTGCACTCATTCATTTGTCTCCGTTTACTAGTTTAATCTTCACTCACTGACAAATTCTTACTTCTCTCTTTCTTTTTCTCAATTGTAGCACCTACCCAGGCCCTTGATGAAGTTCACCATGCTGGTTTTATTCCAGCACATTACTGTGCTATCCATAGTGGGGGAGCAGTATATTTGATCCACTTTTCCAAACCTCACATGTCCTTATCAATCATTCCAGTGATGACGGAACCTTCTCCTGTTCGCCATACTGTAACAGTCCCAGCGTGAGTTGAAGCAAAAGTCAGAAAATTGGGTGATAACAAATCCAGAAGTGTGCTCGCTTTTTCTGAAGGCTCTCTATTGCAGTGTAACCGTCCACTGCCTCCTGAGACTGAAGGTCAGCCTGGAATTTTTAGCTGAGGTCTGAGCAAGTGTGCAGGACTGACATGTTACAGTGGCATAGTTGCAAGGCTATATTTATCCCTGTGTACACACTATACGTCCTGACCCCTTCCACCACTAACCAACAGTGTAAACATCATTTGATTGGGCACAGACTCACTCACTCTCACTACCTTGTTGGCTTGTACGTAAAAACACAAACGGCGTAAAGTAAGATAAACGATCTAGCTTCTGAATTCCAAGGACCGACTCAATTACACAATCTTCCCGTGGGAAAACAGCCATGGGCAGCAAATGGGATGCCAACTAGGCTTGCAAAATTCAATAGAAATATTGTAAACAAAAAGCATTACTCATGCAATAAAATGTCAATAAATAAAGACAAAACAATAAACTACTATTCCAGACAGCTTCAAGTTTGACGTAACAAATAAAAATGACAGCATACTATAAAACCATAATTTTTTTGTCATATATTTTACATTTATTGCAAAATATAATTATACAGGTATATGCATAATATATATTCTACTGTTCAAAAGTTTGGGGATGATGAGATCGGCATTTATTTGATCAATTATACAGTAAATACAGTAATATTATGAAATATTATTACAATTCAAAAATAAAGTTGTTCTATTTCAATATATTTTAAAATGTAATTTACATTTTCCTGTGATTGCAAAGCTGAATGTTGTGTCACATAATCCTTTCAGAAATCATTCTATTTGTTGCTTAAAGGGGTGGTAAACCACGATTTCACTTTTCTAACTTTAGCTAGTGTGTAATGTTGCTGTTTGAGCATAAACAACATCTGCAAAGTTACAACGTTCAAAGTTTAAAGCAAAGGGAGATATTTGCTTTTAAAGAAATCAATTTCTAAGGACTACAGCAAACGGCCGCTAGGGACTACTACACATTCCTCCAGGGTTGCTGACATCACCAGCCCCAATATTTACATAAACCCCTCCTCCGAGAATATTAAATAAGGGGGGGCGAGGCCATTTTGTATCGACGCGGGGAATAGTTGTTGTGGTAGGCTAGTTAGTAGGCTGGAGTGTTGTTGCCAATGCCGACGAAACGCTGTTATTTTCATCCGGATTGCAGGTCCACTTTGTTCAGCCTTCCTAGGGTCGGGGGTGCGTTGCAGTGCGTTTAACATACAACGTTATATGCATGCGTGTATGAGACAGAGGGGAACACGGTCGCATTTGCAGCAGATATATGCTGCCCATCATAAATCAAAGCACGAGACAGACAGGGGTCGGAGGAGAAGACCGGAAAATGTGACATAATGGACAATATTCGTCTGTATTTGCAATACACGAGCCGTTCAGCTGCGCGAGACAGGCAGGCGCATGCGGCTCCCACTGCACATTTCAAAGAGGAAAGCTTCCACAATCTTCACGAGTTCAATGCAGGATTCTTACAACGGCTTGCCCTGAAAGATGGATTTAAAAACAGAAGCTGTTTACGGGCCACAACCTGTAAGTATGATTTATTTTTCGTCGATGTGTTTTCCTGTAATAGTTTGTATTGTTAATTGTACGTTGTAGCAAGGAAGTAAACAGATGACAACGCTGTTTGGCTCTGCAAACCAGTTTGTTAAATGCTCATTCATACTTAACGTTATCCGACAAACACCTAACGTTACAAACTTTTTAAAATCTCAACAGCTAACTTAGCATTAGTGTAAATTACTCTTTGATTAGAGCTTTTATGTATTGTTTATCTACAGGCATGCTAAACATGGATCTGTGTTTGATTTGGATACTATAGTAAAGCCAATGTTTAGTGTTCGTTCTTGCGACAGATATTTGGCAAATCGTGCTAAAAATACAAAAGTAACGGTGCCATTCAGTAGCGATCACTATAGATCCGCAGTCAGAGCCCATTGCGTATTTTTGAGGGACTGGCTTCATACAACCCGGAAACCATCAGACCGTTTTTATAAAGAGGGACAGAGCAGTGTAGAATAAAGGTAAAATATATCAAAAATATTTTTTTTAAAACGAAGCATGAACACGTTACAGTGCACCCCACAAACACAATCAAGCCTTCGAAAGAATGTGTTTTACCACCCCTTTAAGAAACATTTCTTATTACCGTCCATATAGTTGCGCTGCTTTTTTTCAGGATTCTTAGATGAAAAGTTAAAAAACAGCATTAATTTGAAACATAAATATTTTGTACCATTATAAATGTCTTTACTGTCACTTTTAATCAATTTAATGCATCTTCGATGAATGAATAAAATTGACTGACCCCAAACTTTTGAATGATAGTATAATATTAAATAAAACTATATATGTGAAAAATAAAATTATAAATGTGAAGTTTAAACGTGGTCGTTGCTTAGCTCTTTTTTTTTCATCCTGATTGTTTGCCATGATTGTCTCACTTAAGGATTCATGGGTAATGTAGCATTAACTGAAAAGTTTTTATTATTTTAGAATGTTTCCTTATATTGTTAGTATTATTTTTACATCATAAAATGTCATAATTTAGAAATAAAAGGCAATTTCCTATCCTGATTTGAGCCCTTTGGCTTAAATGCTCTGTTTGAAGGGGCGTGTCTGCTGTGAGACTTCAGTGTAAACGCCAACTGTTGTGATTGGCTGACATCTTTGCATTTGAAATGCGTATTACATGTGGAACCCCTCTCGGATGCTTTTACTACGTTTTTTTACTATTACAGCTGTCGAGATTAATGAACCGTGAAAGTGTTGATTATAGCATTATTTTTAGATCTTTTCCCATCACATGAAAGGCTGCAGTGATGAGCATTGAGTAGACAGACAGTCTGTTTATCGCATGAATGCAGTGATCTCGTCATTGCAGCGTGTATTCTTTCACAAAATGCTACCAGCAAACACAATATCGATATGAATACAGTAAGAGCTTCGTTGTGCAGCATAACAGCGTCATTCATTATAATGGGAGTTTCGGCAAGTGTATTCGCAATGTGTGATTGACAGCTTCAGCCATTTTAAAGAGTGTGTTCTTTGATCGCTTTCTGTAGTTTAATCTTTCAGATTTTTTTCATGCTACTAAGAGAAACAATGTGAAGTTGATCGTTTAGTCACTGGCTTGATTCACTAATGCATAAACAGTATTAAACGATTTAGAAAGAAAGTCTGTGTGAATTGTTCGGCGCTGCCGAATCCATATTGTAGAAGTCTGTTTGTAAAGCCTGTGCTGAAATTGTGACTGAATTAAATGTAAAAAAATAAACTGAATTCATTTTCTCCAAATTCTCTGGACGGGCAAAGCAGAGAAAGGGGAGGCAACCTTCCCCTGTATTACGACATATAGGGAAGATTCCAGATTGGCTCGTCTGAGCTTTAATTTTCTCAAAGGCAGAGCAGGACACCCAGAACTTTGTTTACACCTATCTCCATTTCTAGCCACTGGGGGACAATAGACAGGCTAGGGGAACTTTCATATCATGGGATCTTTAAATTACACTGACTGATTACTTCAAAATAAGTGATAAGTCTTTCTTGGAATTAAATATTCATTCAGATTTCGTTAAAAATCTAATTCTCTATGGAGTAAATGTATGCGATTCCATCAGGTTGCTACAGAATACCCTAGCAACCACCAAGCAACTCCCTAGTAAGTACTTCGAACACCCTACAGCAAGCAGACAGCAGCGCTTTGGCTAACACCCTGGCATTGTGGCGGTGGATTTTGCATGTGCAAGCTAGTTTTCTGAAGATCATGAGAGTTGTGCTTGGCAAGCACCACTCTCATGATCTTCAGAAAACGATTTTTTAACAGAAGTGGTAAACGGGTCACTCTGTGCTCCAGTGCCAGTCTAGATGATTACGGCAGCCTGATGCAGTACATGTGACTCTGCAGACAAAAGATGGGCTCAGACAGAGCATTACATCAGCGCTCTGCTGAGGAGCCTCTGAACATTGAGCTGCTCCCAACAGGGACAATACAAGACATAGTACAACGCCTCTCTATTTCACAAACACACACACACATTGACATGAGAGACATACATAAACACAAATACAGACATATTATGTCCTCCCAACATTTTTCTTGCTCAGGGAGTGGACAACAAGCACGGGAAAAAAACATACATCTAACAAATCCCCCTCTGATGTAAACCATGTGGGCTTTTTACATCCATAGACCCCTAACTGTGTACAAAAGACCCCTGGGGACAACTGTTATAACTGTAAATGGGACCTATAAAGCCTCATCCATTTTCAGATGGTTATCAGGCTGTTAGCATGCAAAGCCCACTCATATCCCACTGGTTGCTTTCATCAACGAACAGAAAAAAGTTCTCAGTGAGAAGTGATGTGGAATCTGCAGCTAAAACTCAAAGACTATGTTCTCACTGTCAGTCCAAACCTGATTATTTGTGACCTTGGATCACAAAACCAGCCATAAGGATTCAACTTTTTGGAAATTGAGATTTATACATCGTCTGAAAGGACAATATTTGGGGCCTAGATACAACTATTTGAAAATCTGGAATCTGAGGTTGCAAAAAAATATAGGCTAAATATTGAGAAAATCGCCTTTAAAGTTGTCCAAATGAAGTCCTTAGCAATGCATATTACTACTACTAATATTTTTTTATATATATATTTACAAATTTAATTAATTAATCTTAATGGAACATGATCTTTACTTAATATCCTAATGATTTTTGGCATAAAAGAAAAATCTATAATTTTGACCCATACAATGTATTGTTGGCTATTGCCACAAATATACCCGTGCGACTTATGACTGGTTTTTGGGTCCAGCGTCACATTTGTGTATCGCACTGGAATCCGATCAAAAATTATTGACTGTCCACATTGTGTATCGCAACTGTTCAGATCAGATTTGTGTGTCTAATACCAATATTTCACAAGTTCGTACTTACATATAATTAGATTAATTAGAGTAAAGGTTATGTGTATTTGTGACGCTGGACCACAAAACCAGTCATAAGTCGCACTGGTATATTTGTGGTATATTTGTGGCAATAGCATGTTAAGTAAAGATCATGTTCCATGAAGATATTTTGTGAATTTCCTACCGTAAATATATAAAAAATTTATTATTATTAGTAATATGCATTGCTAAGGACTTAATTTGGACAACTTTAAAGGAGATTTTCTCAATATTTAGATTTATTATTTTTTCAATCTCAGATTCCAGATTTTCAAATAGTTGTATCTCGGCCAAATATTGTCCTATCCTAACAAACCATACATCAATGGAAAGCAAAAAATAAAATTACCCCTATGACTGGTATTGTGGTCCAGGGTCTCATTTAGCGTGCTGTCCAGCGGGGAGGGCTCCGACCTCGGAATTTTGGCCCAAACCCAGAGTACTCCCTCGGTTGATATTAGGATAGTTAGTTAGGAGTAGAAGTGAGGAGATGGGGTGGTGAAGGGATGCTAATAAACTGTCAATGAACAGAGGGAAGGCTGCTATATATATATATATACCTATTATCATTAATTGAGTTGATTAACTGAATGCACTGTCATATGCAGAGTTGGGTTACTTTAAAAATATATTCCGTTACAGTTACAAATGACTTGAATCCAACATGGTCATGCAGGATAAACACGGACATTAAAGCAAGCGATTACAAATTTATTTATTGTGTGATATGCCGCGAAAGCCAGCAAATTTATGTGCAGGCAATTTAAAAAACAAAACAGCTGAGTTTTTAAACATTTATGATGTTTTGCCAGTATTTAGAGCTGTCACATCACTGTCCTTCACTGACTACCTTTCGCAACTGTATTGATAACTTTGGGTATGTAAAATCTTTGAAGTGACTCCCATCAGCACAAAATTATGACTAGAGTGACATAAGAGACAGAGACATAGAGTGAGGTTGCATAAATTCCGTTATGGCTGTTCAGACTGAGGTCACATTGCAAAACATCTGACCTGGCTGTATCAGATTTAGGACCACATAAAAAGTGGCCCAAAACGGAATTGAAAATATCAGATTCCATGTGGTTTGTGCTGTTCACACTGCCATGAAAAGAAAACAAAAACAGATCTGAGTCACATTTGGGCCAGAGTTGCCTGCTGTCTGAATATAGCCTTGGTGCCCTAACAAGATACTAAAGACATGAGCAATGACAAAAAGTACATACATAATAAGGGTAACACTTAATTACTATTTTCAATAGTTTCATTTGTTAACACAATTAACTAGTTAACATGAAATAACAATGAACAATATTCATTTATTTATTTATTCTTAGCTTATGATAATCTCAACATTTAGTAAAACATTTTTAAGATCAACATTTGTTAAC
Source organism: Romanogobio albipinnatus (assembly GCA_023566225.1). Classification (NCBI taxonomy): domain Eukaryota; kingdom Metazoa; phylum Chordata; class Actinopteri; order Cypriniformes; family Gobionidae; genus Romanogobio; species Romanogobio albipinnatus. The sequence goes on along the minus strand of CM042247.1, from coordinate 34,078,721 downwards.
ATTAATGCACTGTGAACAAACATGAGTTTGAGCAATTTTAATAACTAAAATTAACAATGGTTTATAAATGCTGTAAGATAATGATCATTGTTAGATGATGCATTAACTAATGTTAACAAATGATACCTTTTTGTCAAGTGTTACCAGACTAAAGCCCTTCAAAGAATAGAAGCCAAAAAAATGACATTCAGAGGTCACATCAGACGCCCATGGGCATCCACACCTATAGTATACTATAACCTGGAGTAACAGGATCAGATTTTGTAAAGTTGCCCGAACACACTGTACCAATTGAAGAGAGTTGGCTATCCCAGTGTCATACAGAAAGGTCAGGATTACAAACAGAAAAACTGAAAGATGAGATCCGTTCGCAGATATTTGAGACGTGCTGCTGATTATGACAGCTAAATAACAAGGACATTTTTCCTGGATTTAGCCATTAGGTCTAAGGACACTCGCAGCTCTAAACCTCTGAGCCAGTGCTAAAAATATATTTGGTACACTGAGCAGAGCACATTTGATTTAGTGATAAGAACGTTATACCCATTTACTCAGAGAGAGAGAGAGAGAGAGAGAGAGAGAGAGAGAGAGAGAGAGAGAGAGAGAGAGAGAGAGAGAGAGAGAGGGAGATTTGGTCTAAAAAAAAACAAGGATTAAATTGTCAGGCAGAAATATATATAAAAAAAAAAACAATATTAATGTTTGATATCACTTGAAGATGTTTCACAATAATCTGTAGATAAATATATTCACTTCTAAATGACAAAAATTCTGTAAAAACTACATGTAAACCTACTCACAATGTATGAGGAATATACAACCTTATAATATATATAAAGAGAGAGATTTTAAAGTATGTTTAAGCTATTAAAAGTAAGTACATAGATTTCTAAAGGAGACACTTCTAGGTTATCACAAAACAGCACAGAATTCTCACTCCCACTCCTGCTGCAAGCTGATTGGCAGAGGGCAGACCATCCCTCACAGCTGATTGGTTGGTTAGGCTGGTGAGAACAGGCACCTGATGTACACTGCTCTTGGGAACATACTGTGTACCAGAACACCATGACAGGGATTACAAAGCAATATAGACAAAAATGTCAGCCAAATTGAAAATTCAACCTGTCATTGCAAACCTGTATGTCTTTCTTCTGGGAAACACAAAATATATATTTTTGAAAAATGTTTCTGTGCTTTTTGGCCATATAATAAAAGTCAATAGCGTGTTTTAGATGTCAACATTCTTCAAAATATCATCTTTTGTGTTCCACGGGAGAAATTAATTCAAACACGAGGACAAATAAATGAGAGAATTGTCAGTTTTGCATGACCTATCCCTTTAAGCCTGATTCACGAGCATCAATTGACCACATGCACACAAAAAAGTAAAATAGAGATAGCAATGCACGCCATAAAATCCATATTATGCTGATCCCCAGCATACTAAAACAGAAGAGGACAACAACAACACCAGAGCACGTGCACCAGAGCAACAAACTCGCATGCAAACTAAATCTGGATACATCCCGCCAGCCCTGGCTGCGATCCCGCAGCTCTGAGCGCCAAGATACTCACTGCTGCTCCAGGACTTTAGAAGGGACTTGATACTGATCTCAAAGAAACCCGAATCCTGCTGGCTGGCCATATCTGCAGGAGGATGAGTTGCTGAAGTCAGTCAGAGGATGCTGTGGTCCTGTACATTTCCACCAGCAGCAGCCGGAGCAGGCAGGTGGAATGGACTGCTATGGAGAGTGATGTGAAACAGAGATGCTGCCACTAGAGACTGAGCCAGAACAGAGCGCCACAGATCCGCTAAGCTCACCCCCCCACCCCCATCCTCCTCTATGTGTGTCTAACCCACCCTCCCTCTCTCTCTCTCTCTCTCTCTCGCTCTCTCTAGGCAGGTTCACTTTAAATAACCCAATGTCGGAGGCTGCAAGCGGTGCAGGGAGAGCAGGGAGAAATCCTCTTAGCCCTGTGTGGTTAATTATAACCTCTGTTTGCTTGCATCCCAAGTGAGAGAGATTCTCCCGACTGCACTCCTCGGCTTGAGTGTGTGAGAATAGACATGAAAGGGGAAGCTGCTAGGTCAGTATCCTGATGTACAGGGGGGGAAAAGCCCCAGATGATACGCCACAAATGTTTTTTCTACTACTGTGGATTATGTACACTGTCACATGTTCCAAACGGTTAGCACCCATCAATGCCACTGCATGAAAGAAAATGACAAAGACAAAATCAAAAGCCTGTCTATTTTCCAAATAATATCACTATACAGTGGGCCCAAATATATTGGAGAATTTAAACACTTAAATAACAATTAAAAATGTCTGAATGTCATTCCATTTGAAAATATGAAACCAAGTGGTGTCTGTGTCTGCAAACAAATGATGATAGAGCTTCACATCACTTTTACTTTTACCAAACTGGTCTCAAGTTGATTTTTAAAGGAAATTTCCTGAATGTTTACTCACCCCAAGGCCATCCAAGATGGCTAAGTGAGGAAAGGCATATACATCTTGGATGGCCTTGAGGTGAGAAAAATAATGAAGACATTTTCATTTTTAGGTGAACTATTCCTTTAATGGATGCATGAAGTCAGTTTCTCTCAAGATCACAAAGGTGTAGTTTATGCAATTAACTTTAAAGAAATTAATACTTTAATTCAGTAAGGGCACATTATACATTTTCAAAAGTGACAGTAAAATTGTTTTTATATTTATCAAATAACCCTGAAAAATAATGTATCTCAGTTTCCATAAAAATAACCAGCACGGGTGTTTTGAACTCCGAAAAATTCAAAATAATAAGAAATGCTTCTTGAGCACCAAATCATCACATCAGAATGATTTCTGAAGGATCATATGAGTGAAGACTGGAGTAATGATGCTGAAAATTCAGCTTTGCCATCACAGGAATACATTACATTTTAAATTACACTCACCTAAAGGATTATTAGGAACACCTGTTCAATTTCTCATTAATGCAATTATCTAATCAACCAATCACATGGCAGTTGCTTTTAGGGGTGTGGTCCTGGTCAAGACAATCTCCTGAACTCCAAACTGAATGTCAGAATGGGAAAGAAAGGTGATTTAAGCAATTTTGAGCGTGGCATGGTTGTTGGAGCCAGACGGGCCGGTCTGAGTATTTCACAATCTGCTCAGTTACTGGGATTTTCACGCACAACCATTTCTAGGGTTTACAAAGAATGGTGTGAAAAGGGAAAAACATCCAGTATGCAGCAGTCCTGTGGGCGAAAATGCCTTGTTGATGCTAGAGGTCAGAGGAGAATGGGAGAATTTAGAAATGTTGGCCCATATTGATAGGATAGCATCTTGCAGTTGATGGAGATTTGTGGGATGCACATCAAGGGCACGAAGCTCCCGTTCCACCACATCCCAAAGATGCTCTATTGGGTTGAGATCTGGTGACTGTGGGTGCCATTTTAGTACAGTGAACTCATTGACATGTTCAAGAAACCAATTTGAAATGATTCAAGCTTTGTGACATGGTGCATTATCCTGCTGGAATTAGCCATCAGAGGATGGGTACATGGTGGTCATAAAGGGATGGACATGGTCAGAAACAATGCTCAGGTAGGCCGTGGCATTTAAACGATGCCCAATTGGCACTAAGGGGCCTAAAGTATGCCAAGAAAACATCCCCCACACCATTACACCACCACCACCAGCCTGCACAGTGGTAACAAGGCATGATGGATCCATGTTCTCATTCTGTTTACGCCAAATTCTGACTCTACCATCTGAGTGTCTCAACAGAAATCGAGACTCATCAGACCAGGCAGCATTTTTCCAGTCTTCAACTGTACAGTTTTGGTGAGCTCGTGCAAATTGTAGCCTCTTTTTCCTATTTGTAGTGGAGATGAGTGGTACCTGGTGGGGTTTTCTGCTGTTGTAGCCCATCCGCCTCAAGGTTGTGCGTGTTGTGGCTTCACAAATGCTTTGCTGCATACCTCGGTTGTAACAAGTGGTTATTTCAGTCAAAGTTGCTCTTCTATCAGCTTGAATCAGTCGGCCCATTCTCCTCTGACCTCTAGCATCAACAAGGCATTTTCGCCCACAGGACTGCCGCATACTGGATGTTTTTCCCTTTTCACACCATTCTTTGTAAACCCTAGAAATGGCTGTGCGTGAAAATCCAAGTAACTGAGCTGATTGTGAAATACTCAGACCGGCCCGTCTGGCACCAACAACCATGCCATGCTCAAAATTGCTTAAATCACCTTTCTTTCCCATTCTGACATTCAGTTTGGATTTCAGGAGATTGTCTTGACCAGGACCACACCAACTGCCATGTGATTGGTTGATTAGATAATTGCATTAATGAGAAATTGAACAGGTGCTCCTAATAATCCTTTAGGTGAGTGTAATTCCTAACTGTATTTTTGACCAAATAAATGCAGCATTGGTGAGTGTTAGAAACTTCTTTCAATTTTTTTATTTATTTAAATGTCCAATTTCCCCACAAAGATGACAATATCCAAAATCCTTGTCCTTCTTGTGAGGAAATGTTTTGGTCCCCATAAAGGAAAACAGCTTATAAAACATACTAAGTAATGTTTTTAAACATGTAAAAATGCAGAGTTTTCTGTGATGAGTAGGTTTAGCAGTTAGTGTAGGGGGATAGAATATACAGTTTGTACAGTATAAAAATCACTGTCTATGGAAAGTCCCCCATAAGATATTAAAACACAACGTATGTGTGTGTGTGCGTCTGTGTGTGCGTCTTTGTGAAATGTTCTGCGCTTTTTAAAACTAATATCACTTGATTTGTTACTTTGTAATAATGCTAAGACATTCATACATTGTTGGCTTGTAATACCTTTTTGGGACACTATTTATTCCAAAGCCTTGTCTACTCTTTGTGTGGCAACCATGACCTTCCTTGACTCTGAGTATTGGTTTTGGCTTTGGCCATTCATCACAAGCTTCAGACAAGTATGAAGAAAAGGGCTGAGAAGAGACAACTGCAAGGCAGCTGGCCTGGAACAATAACATCAGTGCATTCACATGCTATTTTCTTAATTTCTTTGCTGAGAAACAAAGTCCAAAGCTCACAGAAAGTCAGCAAAGGTCAAACGCAGCACAAACACACAGCACATGACATTTGTGGTGTTTCTAGTAAGCAAAAGTCTTCTTTACAAGTGCACTTTAAAGGTCTCATGGCGTGGATTTTTAAAAAAATATTTTATAATGTTTCCTGAGGTGTACATATATTGTTAGTATGGTTTTTACTAACGATTTTTACTAAGAAATAAAAGGCATTTTTTCTATCTTGATATTAGCTCTATGGCTTGAATGCGCTGTTTGAAGGGGCGTGTCTGCTGTCACAAAGACACAACGCACACTGTTGTGATTGGCTGACATCTTTGCATTTGAAATGAGTATTAGATTATGTGGCGGAGGGTGCATGGTTTAGCGAGATCTGCAAGCACTGCCAGAGAGAGACGGACTGCATGTGGACCAGAAAAACAGGGAGCTGGAGAAAGATTGCTGAGAAAGTTATATTGTACCGAGTTGTTGAGAGCGCTGTGAGAGTGAGTTTATTTTGTTTGTGTCTGAGAGTTCTGAATAAACACAAGTCCCAGTCACACCGACCCTGTCTTCTCCCACCTTATTCTACGAGCTTTGTAACATGTGGAACCCCCCTCGAATACTTTTACTACGTTTCTTTTTATATATTTACTACGGCGGGCAAAGCAGAGAAAGGGGAGGTAACCGATCGCTCGTCTGAACTCATTTTCTCAAAGGCAGAGCAGGACATCCAGAACTCGGTTTACACCTATCGAAATTTCTAGCCACTTGGGGACCATATACAGGCTAGATTAACTCATATTAATGTTAAAAAAAACTCCTTTATCCATCCTGAGCCTGAGTCACTCCATAATCCCATCGTGCCCCTCTCTATCCCTCCGATGTCAAGAACTTGCCCTTAATTACATAATGCTCACTCTATTTATCAGGGCGGTTTAGAGTTGCCCATTTGTGTTATGTGGGAAAAGAGTCTATTTATTTGTATAATGTAACAGCAATCTGAGAGGAATCCACTCAATTTAACAACAGTGGTGTCTAATTCAAACAATTATAGAGATAATAAGACACAACGTGTTTTAATAGAAAGATGTTAAGTGCCTAAAAAGTAAAACAGTTGATGAGTCAGTTTTAGCCAATCTTTTATTTTTATATTTTTATATGCAAATACCCTAGACAGTCCAGACAGAAAGTCATATCAATGTTCCTGTGTCTAATTCACAGCTAGGATTTGCCTACAGGAAACGAGGGATTCACTTCTTCCCTGTTTTTGTTTTTCTTTCAAACATTAAAACACCGCTAGGGGTGATACAAATATGGCATATTGCAGTTGAACAATCATTTATTTCAAATGTAAACTGTAACATAACCCACACAGATGGGATACGGTAACATTATGAGATTGGAGCCGGCACAGCGAGGGGCTCTCAGACAAATTATTTTTATATAATGTCCTGCCTGAACTATCTCCCAACCTTTCAACCAGACCATTAACACCCCACAGTGCAAATAGAGGGCTTGATGGGCGGAAATGCCCAAAAACGTCCTGACTAACGTGCTATAGGGCACAGAGCCTAAAAGCATCATATTGGAAATGACTCAAGCCAATCATTCAAACAGCATCAAGCTATAAAATAAAGTAACTGATTAGGAACTGATTGTATCAGTGTATCTGGGATGTCTGGGATATTTGATAACCATACACTTTTAAAAATTAAGGTTCTTAAATGGTTCTTTGGCGGGGCGTACGATTCAATGAAGAACCTTTAATATCCAAAGAACCTTTCCATTGCACAAAAGGTTCTTTGTAGCGCAGAAAGGTTCTTTAGATTATAAAACAGACACAAAACAGTTCTTCTGGGAACCAAAAATGGTTCTTCTATGGCATCACTGTGAAAACCACTTTTTTTGGTTCTTCCTGGCACCTTTATTTTTAAGGGTGTACAAACAAAATCAATTTTGATATCACAGGCATTCATTGGCATGTTTTTTCTTTGAGATATTGAACATATAGTCTTAAGCCTCCAGTGGGAGTATGAGCAGGTTGTTCGGCAGGTTGAGTCCCATTAAGAGCATTTTCAAGCTCTGATGAAGTGATGGAATGCGAGGCATGTCTCACTGATGCAGGCGTCACTGTGGATATCAGTACCAGCTCCGCACTCCTCTCTTTTTTCTATCTACTTTTCCTCCCCGTGCTGGTTCTCTCTCTCTCTCTCTCTCTCTCTCTCTCTCTCTCTCTCTCTCTCTCTCTCTCTCTCTCTCTCTCTCTCTCTCTCTCTCTCTCTCTCTCTCTCTCTCTCTCTCTCTCTCTCTCTCTCTCTCTCTCTCTCTCTCTCTCTCTCGCTCTCTCTCTCTCTCTCTCTCTCTCTCTCTCTCTCTCTCTCTCTCTCTCACCCTCTGGCCCCTCTTTCTCCCCTTACACTATCACCTTATCCTCCTTTTCAGACTAATTCAAGGAAATGCACACAAAGAGTAACACACAAAGCTCAAGTAACATTTTCAGTGTCTCTCCTCAATCTAAGCGGTCTCTGTGTCCTGTAATTTATAACAATTACAGCCAACTGTTTATAACATTAAACACACATTAAACAAGCAGGATAGATACTGTGGGGTCCAAAAAGTCTGTTAGCAATTTAGGGACAACGCTTCTGTTTTGCACTTTTTTAATACAACTTTGTCCATTATGAAAGATATGATCAGCATAACAATTCCAGTTAAAAGTTGAATAAAAAAAAATTAGCATTAATTTCAGAGTGCCTTAGTATTTAGCTGACAGTAGTTCTAATGAATTATCTTTTGTTAAAAGTTAAAAATGTATCATGGTTTCAACAAAATATTTTCAATATTGATGATAATAATAAATGTTTCTTGAGCAGCAAATCAGCATAATAGAATGATTTCTGAAGGATCATGTGACATTGAAGACTGGAGTAATGATGCTGAGAATTCAGCTTTACCATAACAGAATAAATGACATTTTAAAATATATTAAAATAGAAAACAGTTATTTTAAACTTGGTAAGCATTTTATCTTAAAAACATAACAAGAATCTTACTAATGTAATAGAGTTTCTGTCTTTTAACTTTTTAAAATGCTAAAAGTTTTTGCACATTTCCAGATTTTGAATCAGATTTTGGACCCCACTGTATGTCAAGTAATGCCAAATCGTGTAAGAAGATCCAGGACAACCCTGTCATAGAGTAACAGCCACACAGCAAATCAGTTCTTAATTCAGCTGCGAGTTAAGGTGAATGCCGCAAAACACCAGCAGTTTTTTCCACTTTGATAACCATTTCCTCAAAATTTAGCACATCACTACGGCAGTTTCACTGCACACATTCTGAACAAATTTGATAATCTGAAAGCAAACAGTCTATTTTAACAAACATGACACCAGATTCTTGAGGTAACCAATAAATATCTATAGACATTGAGGCATTTCACACATGGTTGACAGAAAAACTCACAAAGTTGTCTTCTGACCACCCTAGCAAAGCAGCCTCTAAATTTTGCTCCAATCTCTTATTTCGTAGCAGACAGTGACAACAATTTAACACCAATCATCACCTACATGCCAGAATGGAGGGCCTTTTCCTACACCGGATCTTCTTGAACTTCCCGCGAAAGTCGCCGCTCAGCATCAGGTCTTCAGGTAAACTGGCCATGCTCAGCACCTCAATCCCATCATTCTCCTGATGCACCGGCAGCTCCTTGCAGCCACGCTCGCCGATCGACATCTCCAGTTGGCGAGCCGCCCACTGCACGTCAGGCTTTCCACAGAGGTGCCATTGAACTTGTGATTTTCAGTTTGTTTGCTCTCCTTCTGTTGCCCTTTCTCTCGTCTTTGCCTTCTCACAGAAGACAGAGTCTCGATCCTGGGCTGTTTCTTATACCAGTGTGTGCATGGGTGTGTGTGTGGTGTGGAGAGATGCAGCCAGATAGGGGCCCGGCTCCGCGCTGCAAGAGTGTTTTAACCCCCTCACACTTGTCAAAGCAGTTCAGCCAGTTACAGTACAACGTATGAGAACAGGCAGGTGTAGGATTACTGTGCCGCCCAGTGACAGAATATGAAAGGAAAAGGAAGACGGAGAAAAAGAAAGAGACACAGGAAATGCTGTAGTAGGCAGCTCTTCGTCTTTGAGTAGTTATCACAAATGAGCTGTTTCCGCCATTCTGTGTAATTTAGTCCTCATCCTGTGATAGTCCAGAGGGTGGGATTCCCCAAAGATTACGTCTCATGTTTTGGAAAGGCATCCCCAAACTCCGCTGGGATGGAGGAATGACTTGTGCTTGTTATTTGCATGAAAGCTCAGAAGTGATTGTCCTTATTAAGTCACTAAGAGAAAAACTCAACACAGACTATGTAATGGGAATTGTTGCATTATGGGTGTAAACCCTCAGAGGCTTAGTAAGAAACCCCCATACAAAAATAAAAAATAAAAAAAACACAACACTCTTACCTTCTGACGCTCATTTGTACTTAGAAATAGCACCAGAAATGGCCCACACCTACATGAATGGATTTTTCCACTGTTACCATACATGAGAAATACAAACCCACTCTGTGTGCACTTATAGGCGTTTTCTGTTTTAAAAGTACGTCTGTTTAGCCAACTAGCACACTGAAGAATAGATATACTGTATGCCACAAGAAAAATACAATTAGTGTTTTTCCCCTGCATGATCTGGGTTAGTCACACCCTGTAATGTTGCGTAATACATGTGTACTATTCGAATTTAAAGCGAATAAAATAGGGGAAAGTTCTGCTTGTGTACCTAATGGAAAACCACAATTGAATTAAGAGGAATGTAACCGCACAATATCACTTAAGTAATAAAGTTACGGCTATAAAAGGGTTGCTGGAGTAAAGCGAATTTGAGGACATAGTGAACTTCATGGATTTTGTTTTGGGATAAATCCAAAGGCCTTTCATTATGATGATTTTTTTTAGGATATACAATTTAGCATGAACAGCTATATCAAATTTACACAACATTCACATTTTTGGGCTGATTTTAAAAGACATCTCTTCTAAAGCAGCATTTAAGGGATCAAAAATAGATTAAACCTGTGATATTGTGAAATATTACAAATTAAAATAAATATTTAAAAAGTTAATGTATTGTAAAATGTAATGTATTCCTGTGATGGCAAAGCTGAATTTACTCCAGTTTTCAGTGTCACGTGATACTTCAGAAATCATTCTAATATGATGATCTGGTGCTCAGGAAACATTTATGATTATCAATGTTGAAAACAGTTGTGCTGCTTAATATATTTTGTATACTTTGATGGACATAATGTTCAAAACAACAGTGTTTATTTGAAGTAGAAATGGTTTATAACATTATAAATGTCTTTACTGTCACTTTTGATCAATTTAATGCATCCTTGCTAAATAAAAGCATTAATAAAGCATTCTTTAAAATGTTTTACTGGCCATAAACCTTTGAACAAAGGTCTATATGTTTTGTTTAAAAGAATATGGCAGTTTATTTATTTATTATTATTTATTTTTTGAAATCTGAATTTCAAAACGGTTTTAATTTCAGATTTGAAAGTGACTTTTAACATAAATTGTAACATAAGTTGCACTAATGCAATGCTAGAAAGGTCTATTGTGAAATCTTTAATGGGAAAACAAAATGGGGCAACTGCGCCCTCTAGAGTTAAAAGTATAAACAAGCATATGCAGGACTGCCAAAACTTGCCACACAAATGTACATGTTTAAAGAATACCATTCAAATTCATAAGAAAGGACGATAACAACACGTCATACATAGACCTACAAATGGAGTATATCATATCAAAAACTAAAGAAGATAATGTCACGCCAGTGATAAACTCATTGATCACAGAACATGCTTTCAAAGACAGTCTCCGATTATTGTCGAAAGCTGTTTCGTAAGCTGCTGAAATGCAGAGCAGGTCTCTGTGGGCTGAGGGAAGTAGGCGAGAGTTTGGCTAAGAGAGTCAACACCTCCGGGCACTGGGAGAATTCAGCAAGCTGTTGCCATGGCGAGGGACTTCAGAATTTGCATACGCAGAGAAGGGCCTGGTGAATAATTGATGAACGCCTATTATTAGAATAAACTCATTTAAAGTTAATTGTACTCTGATGAGACTTCTGTAAATTCCAGTGAAAACAAGGAGCAAAAATGTAAGCAACAGCAATCTGCCGCACTTTAAATAATCAACCCAACACTCTCATCTGGATGAGTGTGCACTTTGTCTCTGTTGACCCACTAAACATGTGGATTTCTCAATCATCTGCATCAGTGCACCAAACACTTGACTATGTGCGTATTGAGTTTAAAATGCTGTAGTTCAACACAACCTCTCTAGAAGAACAAAATGATTTTCTCAGAAAAGCGACAGCAAATGGCCCTTAAGGGGAAATTGCTGGAAACATGTTAAATGGTTTCAGACTAGTGCATTGTACCAGCCAATAGTTTAATGCCTGGAGATGGTGAGAACGTATCATGTGACTCATCAAAGCAGCTCTTTCAACCTGATCTCATGTACATCCGTCCGTACAAGTGCTTCAGCTGCCATCTGGGGCTCTGAGACTCCCGACCACATCGAGAGACATCTCTATCTGCTCCCCATCGCAACACACAAAGCCAAACATCAAGCTCAACTGTACATTTAACCCATGTTCTACACTTGCCTTGAGCACATTGATGTTTTAGGGTGCCATATAGATGTTTTAGGAGCTCATACTGGGATTAATGATTCATTAAAAGGATAAGAATTAATAACTAGCCCTAATGCCTTACAGACCAAACAGTCTGAAGTAAAAGTCGCTCTTTAGCAGATATCGTGTTTACTTGATATTATGCATTGCTATGCAGTTACTACATGTTCTGACTGATTTTTAACGCATTGCTTTGTTATTTTAGTATTATCTTTATACTATAGTATTTTTCAATATTTTGAATCAGATTTATTGTTATACTTTCATACTTTATGTTTTCATTTAAATTTTCTAATGTGCTTTTAAGATTTCTATTTGGTTTAATTTGTTTTTATTTCAGTTTTAGTCATTTTAGTACTTCAACTCAACTTTTATCTAATATATAAATATTTTTTACACATTTTTCATTGAATATTTATATTCTATAATTTATTTCAAATTACATACATATATATATATATATATATATATATATATATATATATATATATATATACAGGGAGTGCAGAATTATTAGGCAAGTTGTATTTTTGAGGATTAATTTTACAACATTAATAATTAAACAACAACCATGTTGTCAATGAACACAAAAAACTCATTAATATCAAAGCTGAATATTTTTGGAAGTGGTTTTTAGTTTTAGCTATTTTAGGGGGATATCTGTGTGTGCAGGTGACTATTACTGTGCATAATTATTAGGCAACTTAACAAAAAACAAATTTATACCCATTTCAATTATTTATTTTTACCAGTGAAACCAATATAACATCTCAACATTCACAAATATACATTTCTGACATTCAAAAACCAAACAAAAACAAATCAGTGACCAATATAGCCACCTTTCTTTGCAAGGACACTCAAAAGCCTGCCATCCATGGATTCTGTCAGTGTTTTGATCTGTTCACCATCAACATTGCGTGCAGCAGCAACTCCCAGACACTGTTCAGAGAGGTGTACTGTTTTCCCTCCTTGTAAATCGCACATTTGATGATGGACCACAGGTTCTCAATGGGGTTCAGATCAGGTGAACAAGGAGGCCATATCATTAGATTTTCTTCTTTTATACCCTTTCTTGCCAGCCACGCTGTGGAGTACTTGGACGCGTGTGATGGAGCATTGTCCTGCATGAAAATCATGTTTTTCTTGAAGGATGCAGACTTCTTCCTGTACCACTGCTTGAAGAAGGTGTCTTCCAGAAACTGGCAGTAGGACTGGGAGTTGAGCTTGACTCCATCCTCAACCCGAAAAGGCCCCACAAGCTCATCTTTGATGATACCAGCCCAATCCAGTACTCCACCTCCACCTTGCTGGCGTCTGAGTCGGACTGGAGCTCTCTGCCCTTTACCAATCCAGCCACGGGCCCATCCATCTGGCCCATCAAGACTCACTCTCATTTCATCAGTCCATAAAACCTTAGAAAAATCAGTCTTGAGATATTTCTTGGCCCAGTCTTGACGTTTCAGCTTGTGTGTCTTGTTCAGTGGTGGTCGACTTTCTGCCTTTCTTACCTTGGCCATGTCTCTGAGTATTGCACACCTTGTGCTTTTGGGCACTCCAGTGATGTTGCAGCTCTGAAATATGGCCAAACTGGTGGCAAGTGGCATCTTGGCAGCTGCACGCTTGACTTTTCTCAGTTCACGGGCAGTTATTTTGCGCCTTGGTTTTTCCACACGCTTCTTGCGACCCTATTGACTATTTTGAATGAAACGCTTGATTGTTCGATGATCACGCTTCAGAAGCTTGGCTATTTTAAGACTGCTGCATCCCTCTGCAATATATCTCACTATTTTTGACTTTTCTGAGCCTGTAAAGTCCTTCTTTTGACCCATTTTGCCAAAGGAAAGGAAGTTGCCTAATAATTATGCACACCTGATATAGGGTGTTGATGTCATTAGACCACACCCCTTCTCATTACAGAGATGCACATCACTTAATATGCTTAATTGGTAGTAGGCTTTCCAGCCTATACAGCTTGGAGTAAGACAACATGCATAACGAGGATGATGTGGTCAAAATACTCATTTGCCTAATAATTCTGCACTCCCTGTATATATATATATATATATATATATATATGTGCTGTTCTGGGTTGTTGCTAAGTGTCAAAAAAGTCCATCCCCAAGCCCCCATGATACACTCTAAAAAAAAAGGTTCTATATGGCACCAAAAAAGGTTCTTGGCTCGTAATCATAGGGGAACCTTTTTTAGTGCTATATAGCACCAATTTTGGTGCTTCAGCGGTTCTTCAGAGGTTCTTCACCGATTCTTTGACTAAGGTGCTATATAGCACCCCTGAAGAACCCCTGAAGAACCACTGAAGCACCAAAATTGGTGCTATATAGCACTAAAAAAGGTTCCCCTATGATTACGAGCCAAGAACCATTTTTGGTGCCATATAGAACCTTTTTTTTTTTAGAGTGTATACTGGTTCTTATATATGGCTCAGTCTTAAGGGTCCTGCACACTGTGCGATTTTTCTAAATCCTCTGCGAATGTTGCTTGTCAGACTGTACGAACATGATCCCCAATGTAATACATGTCACACTGTAGGATCTCAGTTGTCATTATGTCAGACTGTACGACAGTCAGATGCTAAACAACAAAAACAAGCAGTGGCATTTTTCATTCACTTGACTCTTTTCGACATGTTCCCTGTTGTGATTTGATGTTGTCACACGAAATGCGTCATCAGGTTCTGCGTTCCTATTGGTTCTTGATTTGACGGTCGTCCTAGGAGAAGTCACACTGCAGGATTGCGCCTCAAATCTTCTGACACTGCCAGAATTTTTTCCGAGGTAAAATTTGATCGCAACGGTCATTAATCGGTTGTCGGTGCACATGTCAAACTAAGGATCAAAAACTTCAGATTTTAGATTAGGATCAGAGAAATCTTTTAGGATTTCAAAATTTGTCTCAGACGGCCAAATCGTGGCCAAACTGTTTCTACAGAGCTGTTTTATAGACACATTTAAGTAATTAAATAATTCATGATCTTTACAACGGAACTGAATCAACACTGAACTGACTTCAGCTGAACAATGACACTGTTTTCTTTTTTAGAGCTGTTGTACAGCAGAAATGAACTCTGTTTGCGTCATTGAATCATTATTTTCATGTTGATCACTGTAAAGCTACTTTGAAACAATCTGTATTGTATAAAGCACTATAAAAAATACTTTTTAAAATATATATTTAAATCAAATTAAATATATAGTTTTAATATTTATCTAAATACATTTATTTAAATATATTTAAAATACAATAATATTAG
The DNA here is from genome assembly GCA_023566225.1 of Romanogobio albipinnatus. NCBI lineage: Eukaryota > Metazoa > Chordata > Actinopteri > Cypriniformes > Gobionidae > Romanogobio > Romanogobio albipinnatus. The sequence goes on along the minus strand of CM042247.1, from coordinate 34,063,693 downwards.
TTTATTATAAAAAATATTCAAGTAAAATATAGCAAATGAAGCAACGGTGCCAATGAATGCAGCATTCTTAGGGTTGAGGCTGGTGGCGGCTGTATGAAAGTACCGGTTCTTTCCGCTCCACTGATAATGGGGTCTTTCAGGGCATCTGGGTCCTCACCCTGCACCTGTCCTTCTAACTGCTTGTCTGTTAGCAAATAGAGGCACAGCTAATTTCTTACATCCAATCAGACAGATCAGAAACTGCGAATGGGTGGAGCTTACATCTTGTCACCCTATGGCCTCGCAGGAAAACGGGTGCCACTGACACCGGTGCGCTTCTCATATCTGGTTACGGCCAGGTGATTCTGTTCTTTTTTTGTTCCCGGCATCGATATGTACACAAACGCTCATTGTTCAGCCTTCAAGATGGGAAAAGGAAATCAGCTGTTGGCTCAGGTTCAACAATCAAGCGTTTGACACTCACAAAAGACGCCCTCTGTCTCAAATGACACATGAAGACGTTGGTGTTTGAATGTACCTGGGCCTCGGCCATTATCTGAATGGCAACGTTCATGTCATGTCATAATTGAAATGCAAGCGAACAGGATTCAGCCTGATTAGACAGTGTTTTCATGTGCCTTTGGATGAAACGCATGTGTTGGTGGATGAGCATGAAGAACAGAAGAAAAAAAAAATGGAGAAGGAACACGACTATGTAAATGAAAGCTGATCATAAAGCTTCCTGCCCACCTACTCACATATTTATAGTATCGTACTAAAACCAGCACGGTTGCCTGAGAAACAAGCTTCTGTGGGATGCTCTTCAAACAGATGTCTGGGAATGTTCTTGTCAGAATGATTCAGAAAACTAAAGAGAGTGAATTACAACAAATGTTGCACTTTGTCATAAAGGTCAACTTTGTGTAGCTTCGCTTCTATTTGCTGTTCTAAAGCAACAAGAATTGCTGTAATTATCAGCAAAAACCATTTGTATGGTTCACAGTCAATTACACTTAAGATTTAACATTAAAACAGCAAAAAAATGTTTACCTTTTATATAATAAGGTTTGGCAGTCTCTCCAGCAGCACGGACTCATTTACATAACAGCACGCCTACATACAGAACGGTTGCATATTCCTATTATAATATTTATTTTACAACGCTGCAGTTCCACAAGCAGCTACATACAACTTCACCACGATATAAAATGCATTAGTCAACACAGCTTTTAGATTAATCAAGGCTAAAATCTAAATTATTAATACTATTTCACAATTAAACTCTTTTATATTTATATCTACACCTTACAAAAACTGGAAACCATTTGAACTTTGAACATTTGTATTTTTATTAACTAATTAGTTAAGCTTAATAAATATTGTAACAAACGCACTTTTCATTGTTAGTTCTTTTTATATCAGCTCCATTAAATAATAAATACAACTTTTGATTGTAATAATGTATTACTAATGTTACCTAATGGGACCTTATTATAAACTGCTACTAAAAAAAAAAAAAGTTTAGCTTTTACATCATACGGCTTGGCAGTCCCTATATCAGCATGGGATCATTTACATAAATGCATGCCTATACATACAGAATGAGTGCTATTTTATTCTTTATTTAACAGGAATAAGTGCATGTATCAAAAAGCATCAAAGTCTGTCCACATTCTTAATTCTGATCTATTCCTAAAGGATGTAATTCAGAACATTTCTTGGGTAGGACAGCTGTAGTCAAAGAAATGTGCGAATAACGGATGATAGTATGCAAACTATAATGCCAAATAAAATATGAATAGCTGCATTTTATCTCAGAAGTATTAAATAATGTCCTGGTTAAAGGAGACGTCAGTGTTTGATGCGCCCCAGTTTATCCAAAAATAAATACATGCGCAACATGTTGCAAACCTCATCACGCACCATTTCCCACGACCTTAGTAAACTTCTGTTACACGCGTTCATACAGATACAGAACTATTTTAGGGAATGTAGTTCAGGAAACGTGAAGGATAGGGTTCACGTGATTAATATTTTATACAAAGTGTGGATTCACAGGGGTGAAGGATAAACCGCTCTAGTGACAGTCGCCAATGCAAGTGAATAGACATACCTGTGAGGAGACGACTTTTCTCGACTACTGCTCCATCCTAAAGTTGCTGTGGCTGCGGTGAATTCTCGCACTTGCCTCGAGGTATGCGGAGCCTCTGCCTCGTTACGACTGTCAATCAAACAAGTAGTGTGAAGTCGTAAGCTCCTCCCATTTCTAAGCCACTCCCACCGGTAGCTCTGAACCTAGCGTGTTGAAACGAATTTATGCATTTTCTATTTGACGGTATCTTTACTTCACAGACATAACTTACTCCAAAACGATATAGGTATAAGTTATTGTGTTAAATAATATATTAATTATGTCCATTTAGTCGTTCATTGTAGAAAAATAATCACTTTTCCACCTTGAATGGGTTTGTTTTGATAGTGAACGGCTATTAAATACATGCACATTAATACATTATTGGTATCTTTATTATCATGCTTTTAGCTTAAAGCTTCCTCTAAAATAGTTTATCACAATGAATAGCAACAAGACAAACACTAATTAATATGTGATATTAACGCATGTCATCATTAGCCTAAGTATGACTGGTTAGATAACATATTCATTACAATTTGACGCGTTTTCCTCCATTTTAAATCCTCATCCACCTTTTTAGTGTCTCTTACCGGTTCCTTGTTCTCCTGAGTGATGTTTCAGTTTTCTTGATTAAACTGGAGAATCCATCGAAAATGTATATAATAAAAAAATATCCGAGGCCTTGCTGCAGTTGGTAAGTTATAACCGTTTTGAGTCACAAGGTGGCGGCAATTAACCGTTGGTATGAAAAAAAAAAGGCGAGACCGTGAAGTGAAAACGAAAAAGAACAAAAGGCATGTTGCCATAAACAACTGTGAAATTAGAGGCCATTATACACATATTTGTATAGTAATACTTTTTTTTTTTTTACGTAGAGGCATCCACCGGTTTGTTTATCTCGAATGTGCATGTATAGCTATTTTTGCGTAATTTTAATCAAATATTTTTAGAACACAATTGTCACAATTCATTCCTGATTTTCCTGGGGCGTGGCCAGATGATCTGACTTGTCCAGGTTGTAGGCAGCTCCATTTACAAACTTGCAGGTAAAGCGGGATTTTATATTTTTTGACACTCAATACACAAACTATTAAAACAGGGAATTGCACTGTATACAGATGTATATAATATGCAAAATACAAATAGCCTATATGCCCACTGTTGGCTGTTGCACATTTTAAAAGTCAAAGTACATCTCACAAGATCAGTTCATGGTCTGAAAACCTATTGACTACCAAGGTTATAACAGGCAGTGCCACCGCTCCCACCACGCGCAGGGCACCAAGTGCTGAGGGGGGAACCACAAGAAAATCCTCTCTCCCTATATATATATATATATAGGCCTACTGCAAGAGCAGTGTCAGAATATCTAGCCCTTTGTTTTACCAATCATATCAATCATAACATCCGTAGATATATGATTTAATGTAGGCCTTCAATATTGCATCTGATTACTGTCAGTCCATGATTCTGTGATTATGTCTGATCACCAGCAAAGAGGCTCAACCAGGAAAGTGTTCCGGCTCTCCTATGTAGATCCATTACAAACAAATGCAATGTCCATAATATAGAATATTTTCATCTATAACTGGCATCTATGATAGTTAGATGTCTGTAGGTTGTAGCTGCAGTGGTAGTAAGAAGACCTCGAGCGGTCCATAATAACAGAGCTGGTGAAGCTCTTGCGGTCCTGTTTGAGTCTTGGCTGTCTCTGCCAATGGCACCATAAAAGTTCCACCTGCTCTCTAAAGAAGCTGGTGGTCAGCGTGTACAGGATGGGATTCAAGGCACTGTTGATGGGAAGGATGAAGATCACCACCCACGACGTGACTGTTCCTGAGAGAGACAAAAGATAAAGATATATATTTCTTTTAGTATCTCAAAATGGAGTAAAATCTAAATCTAAGTGGCACTTATAAATAACTCACGTTAATATTTATGAATGCATTTAGCTTGTATTCATTTTCTATAATATAAATGTATACACACACACCCACACTTTTTCTTAATTTAACGTTTTAAGGATCAACTAACCTGGGATCTCAACTTCCAGCAGGGAAAGGATTTTGACCAGGAATATGGGAATCCAGCAGAGGGCGTCAGAGAACACGATGAAGAAAAAACGATGTGCCATAGCCACATCCTTGTGCAGCCGTCCACGCAGCTCTGTGGCATTAATGCCTGTTTTGTAGATGGAGTAAAACATGGTGGAGTAGGAGATGACAATGATGAGGAAGGCCACCAGGTTAAGTCCTACAAATATAAACACAAAACTCTGTTTGAACAACAGGACAAAACATAATGAAAACAGGTAAAGGACATGGTCATCTCTGTATTGTGAAGAGGTTTCTTAAGTGTGCTGCTGAGCATACTGTTCAATGCGCAGGAAATAGCTTTCATCAATTCCGTATGGTTGTTGGTGTCATTAATAAACAAATGCCATCAGCAGCAGTTAAGAGAATTTTGCACCAAACAAAACAGATATTCTTCAGAATATTTTGGTTGAGAAATGTCTGTTTTAAAGAGGACATATTTCACATTTTGTATAAAGTTTTTTGTCCGCATTTGTTAATCAAGGTTACTACCTATATCAAAAGCAGCTAAAATTAAATTTTACATGACATAGCCCTGCCGTTTCTGACCCTTAGAATTAAACATGCGGTTTTTGCATAGGCTACTTTATCCTTAAAGGAACACGCCGACTTTTTGGGGCTTTAGCTTATTCACCGTATCCCCCAGAGTTAGATAAGTCCATACATACCATTCTCATCTCTGTCTGACACACCCACCCCTAGCCTAGCTTAGCACAAAGACTGGAGGTAAATGGCTCCAGCTAGCCTACTGCTCAATAAGTGACAAAATAACGGCAACATTTTCCTATTTACATGTTGTGATGTGTATAGTTACATCGTGTACTAAAACCGACGGAAAATGAAAAGTTGCGATTTTCTAGACTGATATTGTGCTTCTGCACCATGAGACGACAGCAAAGTTCCTTGATTATTACACAGGAATGAGAGTATAGTTCCTAGCCATATCTGCCTAGAAAATCTCAACTTTTCATTTTCCGTCGGTCTTAGTACACGATGTAACTATACACATCACAACATGTAAATAGGAAAACGTTGGCGTTATTTTGTAACTTATTGAGCAGTAGGCTAGCTGGAGCCATTTACCTCCAGTCTTTGTGCTAAGCTAGGCTAGCGGTGGGTGCGTCAGACAGAGTTATGGCACGCACAGAGAGGAGAATGGTATGTATGGACTTATCTAACTCTGGGGGATACAGTGAATAAGCATGACATTTGTTGTTATAATTGGCTTCTATGCATAGGCATTCACAGTGTTGGGGAGTAACTAGTTACATGTTACTAGATTACATAATTTAATTACAAAATAAATGCAACTGTAATCAGTTACAGTAACTGAGAAAAATGTGTAATTAAATTACAGTTGCTTATGAAAATGTTATGATTACAAAGGGTGTTACAAGCTAGGATATGTTGAATAATATTAATTTAACAAGTTCGTTTGCCCATATAATCTTAAAATATTAGGTTGAGCAGCTTCAACTCGAGCTCTGATATACCCCCCACAGTGACAAAATATAGGATATGATTGTAGGGCAAGGTACCTAAGATAAAGTTGGAGTTTGGGGAGGTGGTGGGATGCTGGAACAGCTGAGACTGAGGAGAGGCAAGCAGCTGTTTATATACTCTGGCTGTTGATTGGAAGATTAGATGGGCTCGCTCCTCCCTAAATTACATTTAGGAACTTCACCTGACATTTAAAGTCCATTTAGTAAAGCGATGCTATTCTGATGCTTTTGATTGGTTCTCATTTGAATTAGCAGGGCACCACATTTGCCAGTTACATCAATCCACATTGCCGCTGAAAGCTTTAGGATAACCTGTCTGAGAGTTGCCACCCTAGCAAGTGATAAAAAGGCGTTTCAGTGCTGGAAATTAGAAAAGTAATCAAAAAGTAATTAAATGTAAATGTTACATTATTTTAATAAAGTAGTTACACTACTTATTACATTTTAAATAGGGTAACGTCTATTCACTTTAATCTGTAACCTGTTACATTTCCAAAGTAACCTTCCCAAACACTGGGCCTACATGAGTAATAATGCTATAGGTGACATTGTGACACACACTACCATTCAAAAGTTCAGAGAGTAAAATCAATACATTTACAAGAATGCATTCAACTGATTAAAAGTGACGGTCAAGACTTTTATAATGTTACAAAAGATTTCTATTTCAAATAAATGTTGTTATTTTGGACTCCATATTCAAAGAATCCTCCTTAAAATGTATTACAACATTGATATAATAAGATATGTTTCTTATGCACTTTGCATCACATGAATACATGAATAATAAACACTTTAATAAAACTGATAATATTACACAATTTTATTTTACTGTAATTTTGATCAAATATAAACAGCCTTTTTTTTTTACATGAGAGACTTTCAAAAATATTACAAAAAAATCTTATCGACCCCAAACTTTTGAATGGTAGTGTATTCTTGAAAAAAAAAAAAAAAAATTCTGTCCAATAACAGATGTTAATGTGACATCAAGCCAGAAAGAGCTTATTTTCAATAAATGATTTCTGTGTACTGGGAAGGCGATTGGAGTATTGGATTGGATTAATAATTCTTCCTTTCAAAAGAGCAAGGAAAACAATGACTCCTTTAATATTCATAACTAAATCAAATATGTTTTACCATTGCCAGAACTCACCAAGAAAAATTCCAGTGGAATATCCTCTTGCGATGGGCTTTTCCAGACGCTCAGAGTGAAGGGGGAAACAAACTCCATTGTGTCCGTAATAATTCCCAAACATGTCCTCATTAAGCAGAGGCACTGCAGCTATAGAGATACCCAGCAGCCATATAGAAGTCAAGACTACAAATGTTTGGCACTTGCTTGGTCGCAGGTGGCTGAAAGGGAAAACAATGACTAGGAATTTCTCCATGGTCAAGTAAGTGAGCAGCATGACGGAAACCTCAGAGGACAGCATAGCCAGGAAGCCAATAGTACGACACTCCAGGCTCTCCATCCACAGCTTAGCGTTCTTGTTGTACTCGCCACGGAACTTCACATCAAAGACCCCCACGAAAAACAGATAGACTCCCATCAGGCAATCTGCACCTAGGGATAAATGAAGCATTGAGGTAAACAGCTTTAGCTATTACTCATTTGATGCCAGAAGAAGAACTCATTAATGAACAAGTAACTTCCTAAAAGCCCGGATTTACAATTTGGTCTTGTGCCAGAATGTTGGAGCATTTCCTGCACATATAAAATGTTATCTTTAAAAGACAAATCACAACACCAGCAGGCTAGAAATCCTTTTTTTTTTTACGAGGCATAGCACAGGTGAGTGACCGAAGCACATGGTAATGACATTGCAGGCTAAAATAGAAGCCTTTCCCATGCCAAATAGGATGCATTGATTAATGGCATCAGTCCGGGGACTCCAGGAAGAGTTAGAATTGATTACTGAAGGTGATTGTAATAGAGAGTGGATCCTGTGTGAATAGAATTGTTACAGGGTTATAGATTTCCTGTCCAATCATGACAGCCTTTCCAGCTGAATGTCAGGCGGGAGATTGTCAACAGTGGGACACTTTGGTTAAAGGAGACAGACAGCAAGAGAACCTGGAGAAAAGGGTTTTCAAACATCTCAGGCAGTGCTCTTCCAGAAATACAAGAAACACAAAACCCTTTCTGATTGTGGAAAGCATAATTGGACAGAGTTCTTCAGCAGACAAAGCCCAAAGCATTTTTGAGGTAAATAGAAAAATTAAGAGATAGCTGGCGATATGTAATATGCCTTGATGTAATTGAGAAAACATTATGGGCGCAGGAACACTTATAATTTGAGAGCTTGGTGCCCTAGAAAACCTTTCTTCCAGGAGTGCCAGCTGCTTCAGCTTGCTTCACATTTTTTTCATATCAGTCAGCCAATTATAGCAGAAATAAGCCCTAAAAACAGATGTATGTGCCTTCTGGTGACATTAATGCCGGTCTCTAAATAGACTTGGCCTTTTCACTAGGTCTTTTTTTAAAACATCTTCTTTCAAGTAAAGATTTAGAGGTTGTGATTCATGCACTTGTAACATCTCGATTAGATAACTGTAACTGTCTTTATTCTGGTCTCCTTCAATCTTCATTATCATAAATTGCAAGTTGTTCAAGATGTGGCTGCAAGACTTTTGACTGGGTCTAAAAAGAGGTACCATATCTCCCCTATTTTAGCATCCCTTCACTGGCTACCCGTTAAGTTCAGAGGTGATTTGAAAATCCTTATGTTTGTATATAGCCTAAGGCGTTGTCCAGCAGTGCACCAAGGTATATTAGTGATCTTCTTGTGCCATACTGTCCTGGTAGGGCACTTAGATCTTCTAATCACTTGCTCTTAACTGTGCCACAATGCCGCTACAACTCAAAGGGTGATCTGGCCTTTTCTGTGGCTGTGCCCAAGCTTTGGAATCATGTGACGTCTGCTCCTTCATTGGCCATTTTTAAATCTACTCTTAAAATGCATTTTATTCTTTAGCTTTTGAAAACCTGTAATTGTTTGTTTTTTTTGTGTGTAGACCTGCTTTGTACACTGTACAGCACTTTGGATCAATTTATATTATGTTTAAATGTGCTCTGTAAATAAATGTTGTTGTTATTTTAAGGATACACGCATTTAACTCAAACCATATCATAAAGCAAATTTTGTGTTTAACATAATGTGGGCAGTGCTAAAATGTATACCTCTGGTACTCACAGCACAAAACCTTGATGCAGAGGGCATGCAGGTTGTTCTCAGCCCGCAGGACGGTCCGCATCCCGATAACAAAGAGGTTCCCGAAGCAGGTGATAAAAGCCATGACCCACACAGACACACGGAGCACCGTGTTAGCAAGCAAATCCTCAAAAGATGAGAGACCGTCTGAGTTTGGTTTACACTTCCGGACGTGTGGGGCGTAAGAGCAGTACTGGAACTTCTTGAAATATCTGAATATGAAAAAATGAATATGAATATTTTATTAATATTTAAAATCACACTGAAGTGTTTAAAGTGTGATTTTTAAATCTGAATCTGAAGTGTGTAATTTCTCTGGCGGCTAGAGCTTCCTTTAAGTGTGACCAAGAAGTGAACCAAGTGAAAAAGGGTCCGTGTAACGCTTCACAATTCAATTTTCAGACCATATAGTGCAAATGCAAAAAATAAAATATTGAAACAAACGTCCATTTTTTCCTTTTTCTCGGTTACTTCATCAGTGGATTTTTGCCATTTTCTCTCCTTTTTTCAAATTTCCTTTTGCTAAATTATGACTTAAGAAATTATCTTTTGAATGAATTGAAATCTAACCGATTTTATTTTCCTTCTATTTTTCCCCAATTTACGTGGACTGTGCCATAGCTATAGCGGGGGAGGTCGCGGACTGTTTTACATCGTTTATGTAGGCTATAGCCTGCGTGCACGTTGAGAAGTAACTTATAGTTTAAAAGGCTAACACAGAGGACGCCATAGTTTTTGTTGTTAATAAATACATAATAGGCTAATAATACTGTGCTAAATGTAGAATTCAGGTCTGGCCATCGGGAGCAGCGGGCAAAACGGTGGCCTGGCTACTTATTTGCCCGCTGGTTTGTATTTATCCATACTTATTTGTTATTAGTGCACGTACACACACACACACACACACACACACACACACACTCACGTGCACGCATGCACACACACACACACACATATATATATATATATATATATATATATATATATATATATATATATATATATATATGTATATGTGTGTGTGTGTGTGTGTGTGTGTGTGTGTGTGTGTATATGTATGATTGTAAATAAGTATTTGAACACCCTGCTATTTTGCAAGTTCTCCCACTTAGAAATCATGGAGGGGTCTGAAATTGTCATCATAGGTGCATGTCCACTGTGAGAGACATAATCTAAAAATAAATCCAGAAATCACAATGTATGATTTTTTAACTATTTATCTGTATGATACAGCTGCAAATAAGTATTTGAACACCTGAGAAAATCAATGTTAATATTTGGTACAGTAGCCTTTGTTTGCAATTACAGAGGTCAAACGTTTCCTGTAGTTTTTCACCAGGTTTGCACACACTGCAGGAGGGATTTTGGCCCACTCCTCCACACAGATCTTCTCTAGATCAGTCAGGTTTCTGGCCTGTCGCTGAGAAACACAGAGTTTGAGCTCCCTCCAAAGATTCTCTATTGGGTTTAGGTCTGGAGACTGGCTAGGCCACGCCAGAACCTTGATATGCTTCTTACAGAGCCACTCCTTGGTTCTCCTGGCTGTGTGCTTCGGGTCATTGTCATGTTGGAAGACCCAGCCTCGACCCATCTTCAATGCTCTAACTGAGGGAAGGAGGTTGTTCCCCAAAATACATGGCCCCGGTCATCCTCTCCTTAATACAGTGCAGTCGCCCTGTCCCATGTGCAGAAAAACACCCCTAAAGCATGATGCCACCACCCCCATGCTTCACAGTAGGGATGGTGTTCTTGGGATGGTACTCATCATTCTTCTTCCTCCAAACACGTTTAGTGGAATTATGACCAAAAAGTTATATTTTGGTCTCATCTGACCACATGAATTTCTCCCATGACTCCTCTGGATCATCCAGAGTCATTGGCAAACTTAAGACGGGCCTGGACATGTGCTGGTTTAAGCAGGGGAACCTTCCGTGCCATGCATGATTTCATTAGTGTATTACCAACAGTAACCTTGGAAACGGTGGTCCCAGCTCTTTTCAGGTCATTGACCAGCTCCTCCTGTGTAGTTCTGGGCTGATTTCTCACCTTTCTTAGGATCATTGAGACCCCACGAGGTAAGATCTTGCATGGAGCCCCAGTCCGAGGGAGATTGACAGTCATGTTTAGCTTCTTCCATTTTCTAATGATTGCTCCAACAGTGGACCTTTTTTCACCAAGCTGCTTGGCAATTTCCCCGTAGCCCTTTCCAGCCTTGTGGAGGTGTACAATTTTGTCTCTAGTGTCTTTGGACAGCTCTTTGGTTTTGGCCATGTTAGTAGTTTGATTCTTACTGATTGTATGGGGTGGACAGGTGTCTTTATGCAGCTAACGACCTCAAACAGGTGCATCTAATTTAGGATAATAAATGGAGTGGAGGTGGATTTTAAAGGCAGACTAACAGGTCTTTGAAGGTCAGAATTCTAGCTGATAGACAGGTGTTCAAATACTTATTTGCAGCTGTATCATACAAATAAATAGTAAAAAAAATCATACATTGTGATTTCTGGATTTTTTTTTTTAGATTATGTCTCTCACAGTGGACATGCACCTACGATGACAATTTCAGACCCCTCCATGATTTCTAAGTGGGAGAACTTGCAAAATAGCAGGGTGTTCAAATACTTATTTTCCTCACTGTATATTCTAGAAATGTATTAAAAAGAAAGACGCTTTCAGCCTTACTCAAAGGCAGCGGAAACATGGCCAGTGGGTTCTTTACGCAATCCATTCCCGGCATTCTTATTTTGCTTCTTATGTATTAAATATACAGGCCATTAGTTTATGAAACCTTGATCAAAATTAAAATACAATTTATAGAAAAAGACCCCCATGTCTCCAGACATATTGCGCGTATTATAGCCTATATCTTACTCATGCTGCTCACTTTTCATCATCAACATATGAAATTAAAACAATAATACAATAGGCTAATATTTAAACATATAGCCTAACTATGAATCTAAATAGGCTACGTTTTGCATTTAGCCTCCACTCCAAAAGCTTCAAAAATGTATTTTGTTTATTAACGCAAAGTTTTAATTTCAAATGTAATTTCTAAATTCAGTTCATATTTCCAACAAACGAAATTCTGAGCCAAAATAACGAAGTGGTAAAAAAAACTGCAAAAATGAAAAATATTAAAGAATTCGCGGGAGCTTTCGTCGGCATGAGTAAGATGTCTGGAAACATGGAGTGGGGTCAGACATGATTTTTGTTGAGTGTTGTTTTGCAGAAATCATTTCTTTGAAGTGAATTTCGTTTTCAATAAATTGTATTTTAATTTTAATCAAGGTTCATCTAATTGCCTGTATATTTAATACATAAGAAGCAAACCAAGAACGCCGGGAATGGATTGACATGCGTAACGAACCCACTGGCCATGTTTCCGCGGCCTTTGAGTAGCCTAAGGCTGAAATAGCGTCTTTCTGTTTTTAATAAATTTTTTGAATATATGTCTTAATTACAGTAGGCCTATTATAGACAGTTATGATATTTGTGGCTGCACCGGGGTCCATCATTACTAGGTTAAAGTTACACGCTTTTCATTAGTGATCCATGGCACCTGCTACCCATGGCTGTTATGAACTGCAGGCTTCAATCAATAAATTACAACAATTTCGTGCTATGGGCACTGCCACTGATACAGGCAGCGGATGAGATATTTTTCTGCTTTCAAACAAGTGTGACAAAGGCATGGGCTAAATACATTCTCTAATGTGGATACAGACATATATACACACATCACTATACAACACCTTATTAGGAGAAAAAACATGTCGTTTTAACTACATAAGATCTCGTTATTACGAGAAAATTATGTTGTTTTTACGACATAAGATCACGTTATTACGAGAAAAGATGTTGTTTTAACGACATAAGATTTTTTTTATTTATTTATCCTTTGTTTTACCAGGGTAGTCACATTGAGACAGTAGTCTCTTTTTCATAAGATCTCGTTATTATGACATAATTGAGTGAAAAAAATTATATGTATGTGGCAGCAATGCGTCACCGTAATATTTACATAAGGCAAAATGTTTAAAATCTATCTGAATTGGTAGCCTATGCCTGTGACTGTCTTTTCACTTTTTCTTTCTTTATAATTTTGTTAAAGTTATAAAGTTCAGCAAATTTTAGTTAGCTTTTATCCACATCTTAGCCTAGCCTACATGCCAAACATTCAAAATATTTGGGCCTAAATAAACTCCTTTGCCGATGTTTTCACTTAGTGATCATCATTCTCGTTTCCACGGCAACATTGAACTTTTCATTGAATATAGCCTACTGCTTCTCACATCTTCTCTTGCCCTTAAATTTAGCAGTCATTAACTCGGTTCATTACAAGCCGTTAGCCGAGAATGATAGGCTTTGATATGCCTAAATATGTAGGCTAATGATATGCTGCAAGTCAAGAGTAGCGGATTCATAATTTGTATCGGTTAATTATCAAATGGCGAGTTCTTAAATCATTCGGGTACATCGAGGCATGCATCAATATAATAAAGTAGGTATGTGTGTGTGTGTGTGTGTGTGTGTGTGCATGCGTGCACGTGAGTGTGTGTGTGTGTGTGTGTGTGTACGTGCACTAATAACAAATAAGTATGGATAAATACAAACCAGCGGGCAAATAAGTAGCCAGGCCACCGTTTTGCCCGCTGCTCCCGATGGCCAGACCTGAATTCTACATTTAGCACAGTATTATTAGCCTATTATATATTTATTAACAACAAAAACTATGGCGTCCTCTGTGTTAGCCTTTTAAACTATAAGTTACTTCTCAACGTGCACGCAGGCTATAGCCTACATAAACGATGTAAAACAGTCCGCGACCTCCCCCGCTATAGCTATGGCACAGTCCACGTAAATTGGGGAAAAAATAGAAGGAAAATAAAATCGGTTAGATTTCAATTCATTCAAAAGATAATTTCTTAAGTCATAATTTAGCAAAAGGAAATTTGAAAAAAGGAGAGAAAATGGCAAAAATCCACTGATGAAGTAACCGAGAAAAAGGAAAAAATGGACGTTTGTTTCAATATTTTATTTTTTGCATTTGCACTATATGGTCTGAAAATTGAATTGTGAAGCGTTACACGGACCAAAAAGGACCCAGTTCTCTTTATGTTGTAGCAAGTTAGCTCAAAGGGGAAATATTAATAATTATTCATAAGTCATTATGATTATTCATTATGAATATTTGAATCAGTTAATGAAATTAACTTGATGTAGCTAAATTAACATTACAATCAATCAATCAATCAATCAGTTCATCCTGTGAACACTCAGACCTAAGGATCAGAGGTGGAAATTAATGGATTACATTTACTCATGTTACTGTAATTGAGTAGTTTTTCAGCATATACTTCTACTTTTTAAAGTAGTTTTAAAAATCTGTAATTTTACTTTTACTTAAGTATGTTTTGTTTGAAGTATTGTACTTCGCTACATTTTAAAAACCACACCGTTACTTAGTAAAAAGAAATAATACAAAGAGGGGAAAAACGCGATCCGGAAATGACTGCATTGAATTGAAGATCGGGAGAACGAACATGGCATGCAAAAATCACAAAAAGATGGAGACGGACGGACAAGAGAGACATCAGACCCAGCTGAAAGCGAAACGCCGTCGTGAACCCATGGATAGTATGGAAAAACTTTGGATATAGACAAAAAATAGCCGGGTGTTGTCCTGGAGGATATCAAATTAGCAAAAAAATGTTGATGCATGTTCGGGAACACCATCCCAGCTGTGCGGATAAAGGTACGTTTATAACTTAAGGCCGAATGTTTTCTGTGATGCAGAGGGAATCCCGGAATTACAGTGTAACGCAGATGTCACGTAAAACGCAAACTGATGGATGAATGAATACATAGACAGTAGAGTTGTACAATAAATCAAATAGCGACATGGTCTGTGATTATTAAAGCTCAAAACACTATATGACTAACGCTATATGAATGTATGATCTGCTTGTTCTGTCTCTGCTTGAATGAGCAGCGCCGTTTCGTCTACTAGCCTACATACTTAAGTAGCATAGCGATGCTCGTGGTGTTTAACATCTCAAAAAACATATTTGGGCATGAACATACAGTATGAACATTTCCAGAGCTGATCTGAGACCCCCTAATGAACATTTTCATAATTTTATTTGATTAAAAGCCATTAAACATTATTTAAGAATATATTTTTAAATCCATGGTTTAATTTAGTAAAACAGCAGCGCTTTGCCCAAAAAATGAAAGGATAAGTATTTGATTACCACCGTTTTGGTAATGTATTTGTATTAAATCATAAAAAGAAAATTTCTTAGGACTTTATTATTCTTAAAGTTGTTAATCTAATTAATAATAATTTATTTAGTTCATTAGACATGTTTTATTTAAATTTTAATAAAAAAAAAATGGTTTCAAGTTTATAATAAAGCATTTGTTCAACAAAAAAAAAATCATTAATTGAATGCCATTTTAACTGGTGATAATAATAACCATAATTTAATAATACAGTTTATTTATTAAATAATTAATACTGTGATGCTGTGAAACTGTTTTCATATCGTGAAAATCTCATTCTATTACAACCCTACACGGGAGAGTCCCCCACCCCACTGTTAAAAAAGTAACTCAGTAACTTTTACTCTGAGTACATTTTAAATTAACTATTTTTTACTTTTACTTGAGTACATTTTTAGACAAGTACTTTTACTTCTACTTAAATAACATTTCATTGAAGTAATAGTACTTTTACTTGAGTAGAATATTTTGTTACTCTTTCCACCTCTGGTATGGATTAATTAATTCTAAGAGAAGGGTATTTTTCATGGCCACAGAAAAAAATATTCTTCCTTAGCATTTGTGTAACAAAGAGTGTGTAACAAAATCGATAATTTAAGTGACAATTTGTTTGCAGGCAGGGAGCCAGAACCAAACGTGTATTGTGCACAATTAACTAAATCACAAACAAAACTAAACTAACAGAAAAGGCATACATACAGATAACACATACATGGGTAAAATGTAAAGTTAAAGTGGTTGAAGAACCGGATCAGAACAGAGGAATGGAGCTATGAAAAACATCTGGGAGAACCATCATTGACTACAAGCTCCTTTGTTTGAACAAAGGGGTTTACAGCTTTAACTAACTACACAGCGATTTTGTATATTGCACGTTACTTGCATTTGCCTGAGCGGTTAAAGAGCGTCCGACAATCACAGGAGAAAGTCTTGACAGTTCGGTCTGATGGTGTTGAAGTTACAATCAATTTCTTCTGCGTTGACTGAAGAAGATATGATGAACTTGCACAGTTATTTAGACTCCATAGAGGTCGAGGACGTTGCACATGACTTGAGGTGTTGGGCCTGCTGGCCCGCGACCGTGTGGTTGGATCGGGTTTCTGGTCCCACACACGCACATGGCTTGTGTGTAGGCTGCCAGCCTGGCCTGCTTGGCCAGCTGAGAGACAGCAGAGAAGGCCATGGAGGAGTATGTAGAAGAGGCTCTTCAGCAAGGCTATATCCAACCATCAACTTCCCCTAGCTGTTCCCATTTTTTTCTTTGTTACCAAGAAGGACAGAAGCTTGCGGTCTTGCATTGGTTCCCTGGCTCTCAACAAGATTACCATAAAGTTCTGGTATCACCTTCCCCTCATCCCAGCTGCTTTGGAACAGCTCCATTGTGCAACTGTCTTCACAAAGCTGGACCTCTGAAGTGCCAATAACCTCATCCGGATACGTGATGGGGATGAGTGGAAGACTGCATTTGTGACACCTACTGAAACCTATTGCATTATACTGTATGGGCTGGTCACTGCACCCTCCATATTCCAGGGCTAATGAATGAGGTGCTCTGGGAGTACCTTCACCACTTTGTGCTGGTTTTTCATCGATATCTTAGTGTACTCCCAGACCATGGCAGAAAATTGCACCTTCCACCATCAGAAAAGACGGTATCAAGATGGACAAGGGGAAGGTGGAAGCAGTATGTTCCTGGCCAAATCCCTCCAATAACAAAGAACTGCAACGTTTTCTAGGGTTCGAGCCCACTCGGTCACACCTACGTTTCAAGAACTCAATGCATACCTCTGATGGAATCAGTTCGTTCTTGGCCACCCTGGGACCAATCAAACTCTCTCACTGCTACAAGATCGCTTCTGATGGACCAGCATGGCGCAGGATGTGAGAAGGTTCGTCCAAGGATGCAAGAAATGTGCAATGTCCAAAAGTTCATCTTCCATCTGGCAAGCTCCTACGTATTACCAGTCCTCATTGGCCCTGGTAACGCGTAGGATTGGTTTTTATTATGGACTTACCACCATAAGATGGACATACTTGCATACCTCTCAAATGAGAAGGATACGAACCAGAGGAAAGATCTTGGGTTCCTAGGGATGACATCTTGGATCCAACCCTCCTCACAGCCTTCCACCATTTAATTTGTAAAAATGTCACCTTTTCACCTCTTGTGAGTTTGCAGGTCTGATTTAAACGAATTAAAAGCAGAATGAGATACTCACATGTAGGAGAGATTATCCATGGGCCGGAACATGCTTGTCTGGATATTTGGGATCTCCACTCCCTCAAGGCCACTACAGAAACAGAATATTGACGTTTTAGTGTTCAAGAGCCTTTGGTTATTCCGTTGACCATCATCCAGTCACCTGCAAGCTCTAAACCTCAGTGAATACTAGAATTTGCAAATCTGGCACATAGCCTGGTCTGCTGTTTGTTTGTTTGCTTGTTTTATCGCCAATCTGCACTGCTGCCCTAAACAAGCCCACAAACTCTAACTCGACTCCATGTGAGACTCATTTAATTAGACACATTTAATTACATACATATGTTACAAATTTAGTAACATATATTCAAATCTTAGATAAAGCTGTCACTTACAGAGACTGGAGCTGAATTAGGTGGTTAAATTGGCCTGGGTGGATATGGTCCAGTGGGTTTTGAGACAGATTCCTACAAATGAGAAAACACAGCAGACCAATGCAGCTGTTATAATGAACACTTATAATGAAGTCTATTTACAGACAGCAACGTAAGCTCATAAGTATGTATGTATGTATGTATGTATGTATATATAAAGATACCTGCACCAGATTTTCATTCATATACAGAGTACAACGGTGCTAAAAGCACACCTTAAGAAAAACATTGCTGTAACATGTAACTAGTTACTTGCCAACACTGAAAGTGGTTTATTTTGTTTAAATATCACATTTAAAATACAAATTATGAATGTATGATGTGGCAAGGTGGGCATTTTACCCAACACACAGGGTAAGGGTCACCAGCAAGGGGAAAAAGGCGCACAGTATTTATACAAAGTATTTATAGCTAAAATACAATGTTTTTGATCATGTCTAAACTAATATTTGTTCAAAATAATCACTTTAGCAAAGTTTTCACTATATTCTGTTTATTTTGATAAATAAAAGTATGCATTTTTGTTTAGTAAATATACTGTCATTAAAATAAGTACAGTAGTAACATTAAATTATATGTTATTATATAGTATAATTCATATATTTTTACTAGTGGTGGGCATAGAATAATTTTTTTAGGATTATTATTATTAAAATGGCTCATTTGAATTCTGCCGAAGGCATTCAGAATATGTGTGCTCGTAAGTGATTGTTTGTCTTTTTGTAGTTTGAATAATAAATAACTTATGTCCCTTTAAGACCTGACGCACACATGGATCCCAAACACTGTTCCTGTGAGCTGGTTACGACTGTGTTTACGTTAAAACTCAAATCATTTTTGCACTTGTATGTCAGAGGCGGCTTTATTACGGTATGTGTGTGTGCGCTTCAGATGCGAGCGCGAAATCTGCAGGAATTAGTAGAAATCCAGCGCGAAATTCAGACCGGTCACACCAATACTAACAAAAGTCCAGCAGAACACCCGTTCACAATGTTCAGAGGATTAACGGACTGAATGAGAGGAGGCGGGTGTGTGTTACAGGAGAGTGCAGCTGATATCGATACTGTAGAAAATGAGTATTGTATCGTTTCAGATATTTCAGTATCGATACATAGCGAAATATGGATATTTTTGACAACACTAGTAGGCATACACACAGGTTCGAAGACTTGTTCTCTTGCCCCATACAGTGCAATTCGGCTAGGTGTACATCCGTGCTAAAATATCAAGGTGAAAGTCATCATAGCTTGCGTAGTATAGACCCAGCTCCCAACACAACTTTGAGAATAGATTAACGGCGATATTTGTTTTATCGCCCGATAAGAGTCTTGCGTTAACGCAGCACGTTAACGCCGATAACGCAGCACGTTAACGCCAATAATGGCCCACCACTAATTTTTACATATGATGGTTTCGTTATAAATATTGTGATTATCACTAAGGTAGACAGACAACTTAATATATGATATTTAACATCTGAATCTAATCATATCATGTTAATTATTGTGCCTTTAGCCCCAACAGCAGGGGTGTCTTTTACCCCAAATACCATACTTTTACCTATTTTTACATTATTGAAAAACTGTTGCTTTAATTAGCTTGAACAAAACTGAAAATCATTAAGAAGTTATTTTTTCTCTGAATATATTCAATCATTGTAGTGATTGTCATTTGCTACTTAAATCTACCACATTTTAAAAAACATAAAATATTAGATCAAATTAGCACAGAATCAACTTTGCGGTGCTGCCCATGATTGCATCAAGGATCAGCCAAATTTTCACGAGCATCTTGAAAAGCGGCTGTTTTGGAAAGTGCTGCAGCAAGTTTTTGTGCCATCTGGTTTAGAGAAAGATAAAATCAAAGGAGCCGCTTACCCCGTGGAGCCTTTAGCCCAGTTGTACCCAGTATATACAGTGAGGAAAATAAGTATTTGAACACCCTGCTATTTTGCAAGTTCTCCCACTTAGAAATCATGGAGGGGTCTGAAATTGTCATGTCCACTGTGAGAGACATAATCTAAAAAAAAAAATTCCAGAAATCACAATGTATGATTTTTTAACTATTTATTTGTATGATACAGCTGCAAATAAATATTTAAACACCTGAGAAAATCAATGTTAATATTTGGTACAGTAGCCTTTGTTTGCAATTACAGAGGTCAAAC
This sequence comes from Romanogobio albipinnatus, assembly GCA_023566225.1. Taxonomy (NCBI): domain Eukaryota; kingdom Metazoa; phylum Chordata; class Actinopteri; order Cypriniformes; family Gobionidae; genus Romanogobio; species Romanogobio albipinnatus. The sequence continues at coordinate 34,043,681 of CM042247.1, read as the reverse complement.
GTTTCCTGTAGTTTTTCACCAGGTTTGCACACACTGCAGGAGGGATTTTGGCCCACTCCTCCACACAGATCTTCTCTAGATCAGTCAGGTTTCTGGCCTGTCGCTGAGAAACACGGAGTTTGAGCTCCCTCCAAAGATTCTCTATTGGGTTTAGGTCTGGAGACTGGCTAGGCCACACCAGAACCTTGATATGCTTCTTACAGAGCCACTCCTTGGTTATCCTGGCTGTGTGCTTCGGGTCATTGTCATGTTGGAAGACCCAGCCTCGACCCATCTTCAGTGCTCTAACTGAGGGAAGGAGGTTGACCCCCAAAATCTCGCAATACATGGCCCCGGTCATCCTCTCCTTAATACAGTGCAGTCGCCCTGTCCCATGTGCAGAAAAACACCCCCAAAGCATGATGCTACCACCCCCATGCTTCACAGTAGGGATGGTGTTCTTGGGATGGTACTCATCATTCTTCTTCCTCCAAACACGTTTAGTGGAATTATGACCAAAAAGTTCTATTTTGGTCTCATCTGACCACGTGACTTTCTCCCATGACTCCTCTGGATCATCCAAATGGTCATTGGCAAACTTAAGACGGGCCTTGACATGTGCTGGTTTAAGCAGGGGAACCTTCTGTGCCATGCATGATTTCAAACCATGACATCTTAGTATATTACCAACAGTAACCTTGGAAACGGTGGTCCCAGCTCTTTTCAGGTCATTGACCAGCTCCTCCCGTGTAGTTCTGGGCTGATTTCTCACCTTTCTTAGGATCATTGAGACCCCACGAGGTGAGATCTTGCATGGAGCCCCAGTCCGAGGGAGATTGACAGTCATGTTTAGCTTCTTCCATTTTCTAATAATTGCTCCAACAGTGGACCTTTTTTCACCAAGCTGCTTGGCAATTTCCCCGTAGCCCTTTCCAGCCTTGTGGAGGTGTACAATTTTGTCTCTAGTGTCTTTGGACAGCTCTTTGGTCTTGGCCATGTTAGTAGTTGGATTCTTACGGATTGTATGGGGTGGACAGGTGTCGTTATGCAGCTAACGACCTCAAACAGGTGCATCTAATTTAGGATAATAAATGGAGTGGAGGTGGACATTTTAAAGGCAGACTAACAGGTCTTTGAGGGTCAGAATTCTAGCTGATAGACAGGTGTTCAAATACTTATTTGCAGCTGTATCATACAAATAAATAGTTAAAAAACATATATTGTGATTTCTGGATTTTTTTTTTTTTTAGATTATGTCTCTCACAGTGGACATGCACCTACGATGACAATTTCAGACCCCTCCATGATTTCCAAGTGGGAGAACTTGCAAAATAGCAGGGTGTTCAAATACTTATTTTCCTCACTGTATATACACAGTATATTCTTTTTTTTAACATTTGAAATCAAATGTATTCATCCAACTGCTATTACTACTCACAGAATTTGCAATGAGGGTAAATCCTTGAAGATACCGATTGGCAGCTCCTTTATCAAGTTACTGGACAGATCCCTGCAAAAGCAACAAGAACATGTCAAAATGAAATAATTAATAACTCACTAGTGCCTTCTCTTGTTCCTCATTTCCATGCACACACACACATTCACAACAATTGTTTTATTGTCACTCACAGGTCTCCCATGATGCGCAGGGACTGGAAGGTATTCTCCAGCAAACTCTTGATAAGATTGGCTCTCATTGACCTAAAAAGCACCAAGGATGAAAAGACTTAAGATCATAAACCTCATTGAAAGTGTCCTGATTTGGAATTTGTCAGCCAAACTTTTATCAGCTAAAGCTTAAAATAGAGAAACTGACCTCCAAGGGTAGAGAGGAAGATCATATTTGTTTACATATATTTGTTTGCCTTACTTCAATTGCACACTCTATGACTGACTTCAGAATTACTTGGACCAGAGAACATAAACATACAGTAGCTCCAAAAGTCTGAGATAAAACTATTCATGTTGTTATGCTGATAATATCATATACAGAAAAAGTATGCATTACATTTGAAAAGAATGCATTGCAAAATATAATTTAAACTACGTAGTAATCCTAACTATACATTTAAGTTTCATTCTAATGAAATGTAATGACTAATGTCTTCTAACTTTAAAGCCTATCATACAAATGGTATAGTTTGCTGTTCACTTCTCTTCAGCTCAGTAAGGACACCGTATTTGTTAATACTTACAGCACAGTAAGATGTTCACAAGCGAGTAAAGTTGTCAAGCCCAACGTCTTAATACGATTCCCCTCAAAATCCCTTTAAGAGAGCAAGTCATATATTGATGAGTTAAAATTCATAATGCAAATAAAAATGCTGGACATACAACATTTCAGTAAGTATAATACAGGCATATTGACGTGTACATGTGACATACACTATATTGCCAAAAGTATTGGGACAAACCTCCAAATCAATTAATTCAGGTGTTCCAATCACATTGCCACAGGTGTATAAAATCAAGCACCAAGGCATTCGGACCTTTTTTCAGGGGTTGGGCTTGGTCCCTTAGTTCCAGTGAAAGGAACTCTTAATGCTTCAGCATACCAAGACATTTTGGACAATGTCATGCTCCCAACAGTATGGGGATGGCCCCTTCCTATTCCAACATGACTGGGCACCAGTGCATAAAGCAAGGTACATAAAGACATGGATGAGTGAGTTTGGTGTGGAGGAACTTGATTGGCCTGACCTCAATCCAATAGAACACCTTTGCGATTAATTAGAGAAGGAGGCCTTCTCGTCCAACATCAGTGCCTGACCTCACAAAAATGCGCTTCTAGAAGAATGGTCAAAAATTCCCATAAACACACTCCTAAACCCTGTGGAAAGCCCTCCCAGAAGACGCCAACTCCATATTAAACCCCACGGATTAAGAATGGAATGTCATTAAAGTTCATGTGCATGTAAAGGCAGGAGTCCCAAAACATTTGGCAATATAGTGTATAGACAGTGTTGAAAGGAAGCATGACAGCTGAAGGCCTAAGCCTATTTGGTTTTGCAGAAACTCATCGGCACATCTGTGAAATGTTATTAGTACTGTAGTAATGTAAATGTAAATAAATGTTAATTTCAACATGTACTAATACATTATTAAAATCAAAAGTGGTATTTGTTAATGCACTGTGAACTGACAAAAAAATGAACAAATGTATTTTTATTAACTAACGTTTACAAAGATAAACAGATATAGTAACAAACTGCTCACGGTTAGTTCATGTTAGTTAATACATTAACTAATGTTTACAAATGAGACCTTATTGTAAAGTGTTACCAATAGGCCTACCTAGCTATGTATAAAAATAAAATAATGATGCTGCCATCTTTCTAAAGTAATTTTCTCCTCCCTGTAATTTGGATCCAAATTCCTAACTCTCTGGTGAAAACGATCATTTCACCCCCCTCTACCAAATAGTGGATTACTCAGTAAATATGTATCCATGGACTTTGATATTTTGACTTTCATTACTATTTCAGTTTGTCTTTCTTCTTCAGAAAAACAATTGAACAAAATAGAACATTTGAACCAGAGACCTCTGGTTGAGTTGTCTCAGAATGACCCAGCTCTGTTTCTAAACGTGAGCTGCCACACTGTCTTACTGCCAGCATCTTCCTAATGGAACTGAATTAAAACTCCTGTAAGTCAGAAAGTTTTAGTAAGTAAAAGAGAAGGGCATACTTACAGCCAGCTGAGTAAGGGCATATGGGTGCAGAGTCTAGCAGGGGGGAGCTGTTCTAGAGAGGTATTCACCATTGACCTGTACAGATGTTTAGATGAGTTGAGCTATCATAATCTGTCAGAAGACACCTCGTACAAACATTTAAAACTGCAGCGCAAAGACTTAAATAATTAAAATTGCAAATATTATCTTTTTTCAGAGCAATATTTTTTGTGACTGAAGCAACTTTTGTGATTCTGAAGAACAATTCTTACACACAAATAATGGGATTTATTTACACAAAAGAAGGAAATTAACAAGTACAGCACTTCATAAAAGAGGATGGATGAAGACTTACAGGAAGAAGAGGGAACTCAGGCCAGTAAATGTGTTGGCTGTGATTGTTGTTATGGGATTGTCGTCCAAAATCCTAAATAAGATGAAATAACACTTCAAAACCTGCAAAAATGTTCCTAAACCACCAGCCAAGCTAATGGACTCATAGATTCAACGCATAGATTCAAAAGATTTGTTTCAAATAAACATTGACAGCCAATCAGAATTCATCCTGCTGTAATGACAGACAAGTACACACTTCATTTTGTACAATGACAATAAAATAATCCAATCTAAAATAATTTAATATAAAAAAAACTTGAATAAACAGAACAATATCGTCCGCTGGTGTGGCCGCTAATATAAGTCATTTTTATAGTTATCTTTATAGTTATTGCTGTTGGTGTGAACAGGCCTTAAGAGACTTTTAAAATCTTAAAAAAAATCATAACAACCCTAAATGGTAACATATGCTATGATTTTTTTTAATCTATTTTAATATACTACAACAATAAATGTTTATTTCAATTTATTAATACAGATTTTATTTTTGTTCAAAATATTCAATATGTATTGTGGACTTGCACAGGACTCTACTGCTGTTTCAAAACATTTTAGATATAATGCAGACTATATGACTCATGTAAACAACAGAATCAGCTTGACTTTGGATGTATGTTTATACAGATTTACTGTATATATATATATATATATATATATATATATATATATATATATATATATATATATATATATATATATATATATATATATATATATATACACACCAATCAGGCATGACATTATGACCACCTTCCGAATGTTGTGTTGGTCCCCCTTTTGCTACCAAAACAGCCTTGACCCGTCGAGGCATGGACTCCACTATTAATATATTTCAGAACCAGCATTAACTTATTGAGCAATTTAAGCAACAGTAGCTCGTCTGTTTGATCGGATCACAAGGGCCAGCCTTCGCTCCCCATGTGCAGCCATGCTGGACCTTGGACCTGGATCTGGATCCATGGTCATGGCGGCCATGACCCTGTTGCCGGTTCACCACTATTCCTTCCTTGGACCACTTTTGATAGATACTGACCACTGCAGACCGGGAACACCTCACAAGAGCTGCAGTTTTGGAGATGACGCAATTTGGCCCTTGTCAAACTCGATCAAATCCTTATGCTTGCCCATTTTTCCTGCTTCTAACGCATCAACTTTGAGGACAACTTGCTGGATGTTGCTGCCTAATATATCCCACCCACTAACAGGTGCCGTGATGAAGAGATGATCAGTGTTATTCACTTCACCTGTCATAATGTTATGCCTGATCGGTGCATATAACAACAACATTTACAGCTTGTTGGTAGTTGTACTCACAACCACTTGAGCTTGTGAAGATCACTGAACACTCCAGGTGGAAGCAAGGAGATGCAGTTCTGGCTCAAAGATCTGTAACAAAAGAACGAGAAATTATATTAAGCTTTCCTCCAAATGAGGGAAGTTTTAACAAAGAGAAAAAATTGGTTTACACAGTTGTTGAACTGAACTAAATCATAACTGAATCACCGCTGAATAATAACAGCATTATCTTGCTACAGCTGCTTTACAGCTGGATTTGATGAAGTTTGCATCATTAATTCTGTTACTCTCCTGTTTATTATTGTGACGCTCCTTTGAAAACAATGTAAGTGCTACATAAATAAAGGTGACTTGACTATTCATGTTTCATTTGGAAAATTAATTATATTACACTTAAAAAAGAGGGGAAAAATCAAGCACTTACAGTTTTTGCAGCTTATACAGTCCACTAAAAGCGTTAACGGAAACAGTGTCAATGCAATTATCCTGGAGAAACCTGAGGAAGACAACAAAACAATAAGCAATTTGGTTAACAGGTGGTTGTTTTTAACAGGGTTACCAAATTTATATATATATATATATATATATATATATATATATATATATATATATATACTGAGGGACTCCAGCCATAGACTAAAATATCAGAGTATTTGTGATAAGCCATTTTGACTTGAGCCAGTAACCAATCACAAAACAACAACCTAGAAACCATAAAACAATGTGTTCTTAAGTACAGGGCAACCACTTACAACACCCATGTCATGTCAAAGGCATGTAATACAACAGTTTTAAAAAATGTCTAGATAACCCGGTAAGAGGGCATCATCGCCCGAATGAAAACCTCTTCCGGTTTCCTGTCAGTATACGTCCTGTTACCAGAGTAATATCATGCATTCTTGAATGTGAGTTTGCAAAGTATTGCCATATAATAACTCTGCCTTACCAAGTATTTTTCTGATCTCATGTTACTGTACTGATTTATTCTGCCTGCTTTTACAACATAGGTTTTTGGATTGCTGATTTGCACTTATATGACGATAGACTGCCTTACTGTGTTTCTGACCAACGCCTGTTCCTTGACCATAATATCAGCCTGTCTCTTGGATCCTGTATATCCTATGTTTATCTTTAATAAATCTCCCAAATGTATTCTACTCAACTTCTCACCTCCATTATGTCACAGAATACTTCAACTCACATTCTAGTCATGCCACCGAATGGCTACTGAAGTACTATATCCAAAATTAGATGTACCCAACCAAACATTCATCTAAGAATGAATAAATATTTGAATATTTTCTAAATGAATGCCTCAGGGCAGTTTCTGCGTCTGTCACGTGAGCGTCATCACATTGTTTTGCACCAATAGCCTACAGTACGTTGTATTTTTTAAGCTCACAGTGTTTTTCTGCTGTGGCTCTATACAGAAAATATAGTGATTTGTGGGTCACCTACCATATTAAATATTTAATAAGGGCTTGAATTATGAAACAGGGAATGCCATTGATAATTATTCATGAACGTGATTTACATAAGGAGAAAAAAACGATGAATTTACACGGCACAGAACCTAAACACTGAAGTGTAGCCACACAATTCTAAAAGTAAAACTTATTGTCAGCACCGTTTCTAAGACACAACATGAAATAAATATGACAAAAATATAGCTTTTCTCCTTGCCGCAGAAATACGAAAGCATATTCACGAAAATAGCACACAAAAAGCACCACAACGACTGACTTTTCATGTTTGATTTAAAGGGTTAGTTCACCCAAAAAAGAAAATTATGCCATGAATTACTCACCCTCATGTCGTTCCAAACCCGTAAGACCTTCGTTCATCGTCGGAACACAAAGATATTTCTGATGAAATCTGAGAGCTCTCTAACCACTCCATTAACGTAACACTTTCAAGGTCCAGAAAGGTATTAAAAACATCGTTAAAATAGTTCAACCTTAATTTTATTAAGCGACGAGAAAAAAACAAACAAAAATAACTTTATTCAACAATTTCGGTCTACGCAGTTTACGTTGTAAATAGTGCAGCACTCTCGAGATCTACGGCAGCCGATGCTGTTCACGTGAGCACCACGACGCATGCGCGGGAGCTGCAACGTAAACAGCGTAGGAGACTGGCACAGAACGAAATTGTTGAATAAAGTAATTATTTTTGTTTGTTTTTGCACACAAAAAGTATTCTCATAGCTTCATTAAAATAAGATTGAACCACTGGCGTCACATGGACTATTTTAAATAACTTTATTAACTGATTTTACTACCTTTCTGGGCCTTGAAAGTGTTAATTAAAGCTCTGTCTATCATGGAGGGGCGTGAGTTTTGTGTTCCAAAGATGAACGAAGGTCTTATGGGTTTGGAATGACATGAGGGTGAGTAATTTTTGGGTAAACTATCATTTTAATGCCTAACCATATCAAGGTTTGAGTTCATTGAAACGACCATGGAAAAATGGCATTTGGGAGGTAAAATATGTGTTATTTTGGCTGGACTGCCTGCTAAATTTCGCATTCCTGGGTCTGTATATCACATAATTGGGGTCGCTTCAACCCGCGGACTTGGAAAACAACCCGTGGACATGGCAACACAGTGCAGTTGAGTTCTGTTGACATTTGACAACTAACGTTATGCGTCGCTCCGTTGCTCTGATTGGTTGTAGGTCTATCCAATTGAGGTCTTTCCTGGTTCAATTTAAACACGCCCCACACAGCCCAATGGAGCAGTATCAGACTCAAATTCTAACTAGAATTGAGTATGACAACGTCAGGCTAGTGTTCAGTCCTCCACAGGGGTGGAATGAAAAAGAAAAAGAGTAATACACATCCTCTCATTCATCTCCAGTATACTCTATGTGATCTTTTTCTCATCTCTCCTACCTCAACTCAGATCCCATCACTCCCCTCAGTGGGACGAGGTTTAGCTGTTTGTATGTGTTGTGAAGTTAGTTGCTTTCTCCATTGATGGCCATTTAAAAGTGTAATCTGATTAAGATTATTTTTTTATTAAATGCAAGCAATATGTAAATCACAAATATTTAATTATATTCTAATATATGTTTTGTCTTGCAACCAAAAAGCATGAAATGGCCATTTGTCTCAAATTTTGATGTTTTTATCTCTGGACAGGGGAAACAAAATTATTTTATAATATTAAAAAAAGGCAATTATGTTAAATAAAATTGTTTTAAATTACACTACCGTTAAAAATGTGGAGTTAGAAAGTTTTTTTTTTTTTTTTTTAAGAAATAAATACCTTTTATTTAGCAAGGATGCATTTACATTATCAAAAGTAACAGCAGAGACTTTTAGATTTTTAATGTATAAATTATTTTTCATGTTTATTCATCTAAAGCTCTGGGAAAATGATCACAGTTTCCACAAACATATAAAGCAGCACAATTTCAATAAAGATAATCAGCATAAATCTGAATATTATAATGATTTCTGAAGGAGTAATGGCCACTGAAATTCTAGCTTTTCCATCATAGGAATAAATAACCTTTCACTATATATAAAAAAGGTTCTTTTTACTGTATTTTTGGTCGAATAAATGCAGTTTTGTGAGCATTACAGTTTTCAAAAACATAGAAAAAAAATCTTACAGACCCCAAACTTTTGCCAAAATGACTGGAATGAAAATTATTTGTACAAAGACAATACTAGGTCTCTATTGGTGTAACGCTGATGTCTTTTGAAAATAAATAATTACAGTACTGTCCTCACTCCTGTCCATAACAGTGTGTTCTACTAGAAAGCATTAATAACCAGACAGCAACACTTATAATCCAAGGTTTAATGGCATGCTATACAGAACCCTGCCAATACTGAGATTTACAAGCAGCAGCAAGCTCAATTTAAAGGAAGGTGACCATGGCCTTATCATAAAAGCTTCAGTGGATTCAGCAGAAAGCTGATCATAAACGTTATTCAGTTCAATGCAGGAACCAATTGTTTTGTACCACATAATCAGGCATTGGCTGTACAGATTGACAGCTCCATTATACAAGCCTCCGTGTTGATTTGCGGTTTAGCAAAGCATCTCCATAGAGTCAAAGCTGTCTTGAGCAGGTCTTATGAAAATCAATCACTATGCATGTGAAAGAAATTAGAAAGAGGAGCTTTTTTGGATCAGAAGAAAGGATCAAGAAATGCGTATTCATACTTACAGCCTCTGTAGTTTCATGTATTTGATGAAGGCTTTATCCGGTAATATGCGAATCTCATTGCTCTTCAATGATCTGTACAAAAGAAACACAAACAGCCAATTAAATACTCGGTAGTGTTTCATTTGTGTATTGAGTTGAAGAAAATCTGCCTCAAAAACTGATAAGATGCAGAGACGGTGTTGGACTGTTTGTTTTTAGCCTATACTGATACATTCTTTTGTGTTTAATTGTGTAATCATGTAATCCAATGCATTTTGCACACTCTGGGCTCTATCATACACCCGGTGGCCGGTGCAATGCGACGCCAACATAAGTTATATGTTATCGTGCTCATCTGTTTACCCATGGGTGTGCTGGTCTGAAAACGAGGTGCGTTCAGGCGCATTGTTGGCGCATCGTTGCTATTTTGAGGCAACTGAAATTGACTGCGCCATTGATGCAGTATTTTTTGTGTTATTTAAAGGGCGCGTTAGTAATATGCGCCTATAGGCGGGTGCACGACGCAAGTACACTCTACACACACAGGGATGCGCAGCAGCACACAAATATTTTTAAATATTAGCTTGCCATGTAAATAGCGAATCAGCCATGGTGCAAGCACAGCTGGGAATGTTAGATGAGACTCTAATTGGTTTATTACACGTTACACCCAAAACACACCCATTAAGACTCATTAAGAGACTAGGTACAACCCCTTTTAGACCATGCGCCTGGCACGCCGACTGTTTTTCCCGTCGTTAAACTAGCAAAAGTTGATTCGGACACGCCCTAAATGCACCCGCGGCATGCGTTTTAGACCATGCGCTCAGATCATTAAAATAGAGCCCTAAGGCTCTTTTCACACTTCAAATTGTTGAGCCATGTCATGTTTGCAGCGTCAATATCATTGATTGGACGAAAACCACAGGGTTGCAAAGTCCACGCTTTCTTGTGACTTGAATAAATTCAATACATTTTAGCTATAATAAAATTTTCCAAAGAAATAGGTGTCCTCCTATTATTTCCGACAAAAGCACTTGAATGTGACAAACTTGTAATCACGACTTCAGAAGTGGGAAGTAGGTAATTTCCGATAGCACGTGAAAGCAGGATTAACCTTTCAACAGTTAGAAAACCAATATCCACCATAATCTTTAAAATGTAAGAACTGCCTTTTGAATTCAAATTTGCAATAAAAATGCTACGTACAGGAAGGTAACATTCGCTGACATCTGTGGAACGGATCTCAAGCTGACATGCACACAGTGGATCTCATTGTTAATGCACTGGCAACGATCAGGATACAGCTCCACTTCTGCAAGGCAGGACAGGAAAGATATACACACAAATTCAACACGTTCAAATTCCACAGTTTTGGCAATATTGATGTTCTGTGCAGTGACAACCAAAACATAGTTAAAAATTACTGATTTACATTGTTGAAAGTAGGCCTAGCCTATATTAAAATACATTTTAAATAAAGGTTACATTTCAAATAGGCCTATGTTTCAAAGTTTAAATATGAGTTGACCTTATCCACCTTTTTCCTTTGCCGAATTATGGGAGTAACCTCCGCTAAACTGCCAATTAGCAAAAGGTTCGCTCTATGAATGCATTAATAATTATTTAAAAACACAATATGACATTATTCTACTCGCCCTTCAACCTTCGAACGTTAAAAGGAAATTTAAAAGTGTAAAAGCATTAACAAATTACTACAACAGACAATGACCCAAAAGCTTGATTATTTCCGCATGCAATATAATGGAAGTGTTAACTGTCACTGTAGTAATATATGTCTGTATTATGCAACATATGTTGCCTTTTTCCAAATCAAAAATGTTAATTGACTGGAACATTGAGTTATAATATTTCAAAGTGATTTCCGTCACTTTGATAGACAAATATAGTAGCTATTAACTAAGAAACATTCCAGTAAACACAAGTAGGGATAAGGGGAAGACATTTACATTTTAAAGCATCCGTGTGAAAACAAACCGGTGAGGATTTGGGGAGAAAAACGAAAGATTCTTTGAGCATTCCAGTCAATGAATCATGAGATGTCCTAAACTAAATCGGGTGAGCAGACCACAAATGCGCAGTGTGTGTATGTCTTTTTCCATACTGTTACAGCGAGTATAAAGGAAAAGAGTGAAAGACTGAAAGAGTTCTTGCTATAGGCAGGCATTCTTGTTGTGCCATATCACATTAAAATAGGCTACCGAGTGTTACATTGTTCTCCTGACATCAGAAAATAGAAGATTTTAGAGCTCATTCAGTCAGACGGATAAGGATTATTTGTAGAGCAACCTTACGTCTTTTTGAGTGGAACTTCCCCAAACCAGAAGTGCCGCCTGTAATCTAAAACACAGCATCGTTAGGAAAAAAGGTGGATAATACATTTCTATTGAAAGTGACATTAAAAATTGCACTATATATTTGGCATAGGCTTAGTTTAGGCATGGGTTACATGCTAATACATGCAGTACTGTCTAAATTGTATTTCTGAGACAGAAAACTCAAGAGGTTAATGATAGAATTAGGTGTATTTTTACGGCATTCTGTAGAAAGCTCTTGTGGATAAACCCTTTTAAATGTCTGGTCGAAGATGTCTGCCCAGCCACTGTTATCCCCTTCAGAGAGATGGACAGCGATGAGATAGAAGTCGACATGAGACAAGCACACACACACACACACATGCACACAAAACACATACAGACAGGTATAGGTTAACAAATGTAAACACGATACACGTGACACGATATTGTAACAATGCTAAATATATATAGGTCAGGGCTAGTTGTCACTCTTTTTACACTTTTATGTAAGGCCAGTTTATCTTAGGAAAAGACACAGACTGAATCCGAAACCGCCCCCTACCCTCAAATAGGGCATTATTTGAGGGGACAGCCATTTGTAGTGGTGTCCAAACCATGGACGTTATTGAGTGCACTCATTAAATCCCACAATGCACCGCAATAACGAGTGTACAGCCCATGTATACCCAGCGGCTATCTGAATTCACTCACCTTCAAGTGAACTGTGTTAGTGGACTAAGGAATAGTGATTGAGGGTTTAGGGGGCGATTTCGGATTCAGCCACAGACTTCGTCTTGGCTACAAAACATGCTACTGATCATTTCCACCATTATGACCCAGGATAAAAATTAAAAACAGTCAGTTAAAAACACGCTGACCTTTTGTCCCACTACTGGGGCATGTTGTCACATTATATTGGGGAAACTGCTATTAACCAGGAATTTAACTGTAATTTAATTGTCATTAAATTGTAAACATTTTTAAGATTTTTTTAAATTTGTATGACATATTTTCCCGACCTGTCCTACATTTATCCTGAGAAAACAATCTAATTTATTTATTTAGTAATTCCTTCAAGATAAAATTCACAAAGAAATTGCAATTTAACAGTTTGAACTACACAGAAAAAATTTCAGGTCTCCAATTTAAAATGTTCTAGTGACTGGTCACATATACATTTTTTAGTTGGCCAAATTGAAAAAAGATTTTAAAAATCAAATTTAAAAATCAATATACAGAGCCACTGCAACACATGTTGACTCAAAACATTATAGTTATTGAGATACGCAGGGATGTATGTGTGACACCTGTGTGATAACTAGCCCCGGTCTATCTATATATTAATCAAAATTATTCAACCCCCTTAACCTGCAAGACATTTCGCTGTTGAGAACAGCATTTTATGAAACAATTCAACAATATAGAAAGTTTATTAATAATTAATATTAATTATAGAAAGTTTACACATTTGAGTGATTCTGAGAATGTAAAAAATACATCAAATGGGTTCAATGTACAAAATATTTTTTTTTTTTATGGAGGTCAAATTTGACCTCCAAAAGTCTAATTTAATGTAGAACCTTTTATTCTTTATAACCTCCAATAAATGCTGCCTGCACTCTAAAAAATGCTGGGTTAAAAACAACCCAAGTCGGGTTGAAGATGGACAAACCCAGCAATTGGGTTGTTTTAACCCATCGGTTGGGTTAAATGTTTGCTTAAAATAACCCAATTGCTGGGTTAAAACAACCCAATTGCTGGATTTGTCCATTTTCAACCCAACTTGGGCTATTTTTAACCCAGCATTTTTTAGAGTGTAATCTTTGGTTTTCACATTACCACTGCTTTCTTCAAATCCCACCAAATATTTTCAATGAGATTTAAATCTGAAGCCTCAAAAACATCCTACGACTGATCCCTGAAACGAGCTTAAGTAAATTTGGATGTGTACTCTGGGACGGCTGTCCTGTAGGAAAGTCCATTGATCATCAAGCTTCAGTCACTGCACCGAAGGCACCACCCTCTTTGTCAAAATGGCTTGATACTTTAAATAATTGATGATGTCCTTCATACAGTCAATATATCCACTTCCTGCAACAGCAAAGCACCCCCATAACAAGACTGGAGCACCTCCGTGTTTGACCATAGAGATGGTGTTCTTTTGCTCATAAACTTTGCCCTTTTTTGCACCAGACATACCGCTGATCCATGGGTCCAAAAAGTCCAGTTTGGTCCATAAAACATTCTTCCAGAACACCACAGGTCAATCCAAATTATTTTTAGCATATTCAAGTCTGCCTTTTATGTTCTTCTTGGTCAAGAGTGGCATTCGGCAATATGTCCAAACATGAAGGCCATGCTTGTCTAGTATTCTTATACTATGCATTGAAATGTTTTTCCTCCTTTCATCAGGTCATCTTGCAAGTCTTTGGCAATAAATTGAAGGTTTTCCTCAGTTGCTCTGATCAAACAGTTTATTCTCCTTAATGATATTGTGCTTTTTCTTTTAAAACCCTCAAAGGTTTTTTGGTACAAACAAATTTTAAATTTATGAATAAGGCTGCCAGCTGTGTCTCTAGGAACTTGTAGTGTTTGGGAAATCTTCTTGTGGCCATAGAGTTTCTAATGTAATAAAACCATTTGTTCTCTACAACTTTTGTGAGAACTCTTTTGACTTCAGCACACGCATGGGCTAAATGAATGTATGTGTAACAGCACAAGCTAATTCAGTTTTGTTATAGCGTTTCCAAAGGCTTAATTGTGTTTTAACACAATTTTGTACCATACAAAATAAGTGACTTAAAACAGACTTAAAAGTATTGAATAATTATGACATGGCTGTCTTGTGGGGTGTTCCTGGTCTGCAGTGGTCAAGAGGTTGATGAAGCGTGATGAAGAGGTTATCTATCAAAAGTGGTCCAAGGAAGGAACAGTGGTGAATCAGCGACTGGGTCATGGATCGGACTTGTTCGTTCAGCACATGGGCGGCCAAGGCTCACTGATGCACGTGGGAAGCGAAAGTGTTCCAATCAAACAGACGAGCTACTGTAGCTCAAATTGCTCAAGAAGTTAATGCTGGTTCTGATTGAAAGGTGTCAGAATACACAGTGAGTGCATCGCAGTTTGTTGCATATGGGGCTGCATAGCCGCTGACCCCTGTCCACCGCCGAAAGTACCAACAGTGTGCTGAACGAACAAGTCCGATCCATGGAGCCCCCACCTCGGAACTTAGAGGACTTGCTGCTAACACCTTGGTGCCAGATACCACAGCACACCTTCAGGGGTCTAGTGAAGTCCATGTCTCAATGGGTCAGCACTGTTTTGGCAGCAAAAGGGGGACCCTACCAGACTCTCGTACATTTCATTCAAAGTCTGGCCACTCTCCATTGACAAGCGGTAACTTCCTTGAGGGCGGGTACTCTGTTGAAGTTTAAAACTATTGGATCTGCCCCAGAGCCACTTTAGATCTGCCATAACCAATCGCTAACGTTTGGTTGTGACGTATGTCATGCGCCCTTCGCCTTAGCCAACTCCATCACCACTAACAGAGCGAGCTGGAAAATCAAACGTTTCCTGAACCCCTTGGGGAGGAGGGCCACAAAAACCATGGCCACCAACAAAACTCAGCAAAGATCGTTCTTGCTCCGGCTTTAACTTCTGGATATTCGGCAGCGTTGCCACAACGGACCGAATGGCTTCGCTCGCATCTTTCTCTGCCACAATTACTGAACTACAACTCAAACTAGCGGAATTTTTGGCCGGAGAAAACCAGAGAATATACTGCAAACCCAGACGGAGTACTGAGGGAAAATGACAATTTAGCGGAATTACGTAAGAGGGCGGAGCCAGGCTTGACCAACACAATATTAGGTCATAATGTTATGCCTGTTCAGTGTATATTGACACTATCACTTTTAATTTGCCACTAAACTGTTAAAGATGCATTTTTTAAAAACCTCTGTATCTTTAGAAAAAGCTTACATCTGTAAATTATTACAGTCTTTGGAGGGGGGGTTGAATAATTTTATATTGCAACTGTATAAAATATATAGATAAGCTATATCTGTGAGATGTTTGCATCTGTAAAAAAGCTCTTACCACAGTTGTCCTCATCAGCTCCATTGAGACAGTCATTTTGGCCATTGCAGTGCAGAACCTGTGGCAGACAAATACTCATATTGCCACATGGAAAGTAACCCAGAGGACAGTCTTCGGAAGGCCTGCGCTCCAGCCCTGCTGCTGGAACAATATAAGAGCACACTTAAGAAATGACTTCAAACACTTCAGAAGCTTATGCTTGCTTATGTTCAGGTAATATGCAATTTAATAATGTAAAGACCCAGTTTGGTGGTATAAATGCAGCCATAATACTGTCTTTCTTGTTTTTATTCCAAGACCTTTGTGTTTGTATGTGATTATTACGTCCAGCTTTACATAAGTCAATACTGAACTATAATGATATTATAGTTTATTGAGGATACTGGGGCTTTTATGGCTTTAGTAAAAACACAAATGATAAGCTCTCTGTGACAATTATGAGTTGCCCTATGAAGTGATCCAAGCCTTTGTTTAACCCTCTGGTGCTCTTCACGTGGCAGTCAAAAGTTATGTTTTCAACTAAATGAATGTACTATAGTTTAGTTCGATGACGTTTTATTTCACATTTTGTATTTTTAGGGAATTTTATGGTGCTAAATTATATTCATACAGTCGTTATAATCCATTAAATTCACTTTTTGAGCATAGACCTGAAAATTAAATTTCCAACTTAAACTATCATAAATATTGAATGATTTGGAGCACAGTCTTAAGTTTAGTCTCTTTTTAAAGATGACACAGATTATTGCTGAAGGGGAAAAAAGTTAACTTAAAAAAAGTTCTAGAATTTTACATTTATTGTTATGGAAACTGCACAAAAATATTATTTTCAATTTTTAAATGAAATATCTAATTTCCAAAACACGTTTTACTCTAAAACTGTGAGAAAATCAAAGCCATAAATCTAAACAAGTTGTGTTCCAAATTTTTTTTAAAATTAGGTTTCAGTAAGATTTTGTTTGGGTGCAGAACCAAAAGTCTCCACTCCCATTAATTTCCAATGTGGTCATTTATGAATGCGAGAAGTACAAATGGACCATTTAGCATATTCGAATCATGTTCATTATTATTAGGTTTCGTGTCATTCCGATTAAGTGAAAAGTTATTTTCGTATATTATTTGTTCTGTTAAAAATGAGCAGACAATGAGAACCTACTAACATGCTTCCAAATGCTTTCCAGATGCCTTGAGAAAAGGGACAAACTACGCAGATTGTTTAAAAAAAAAAACTATATATTTTCTTTGATTGTTGAAGACTCATACTCCTATCTATGGTGGCACATACTTCATAGACAATAAAAGGTTGGAATATTCATAGGAGCACAAATCTGTTATGCAAATCTATTTTTGAATGTGATACAGCACTGAGGTGGCATCTTTGTAAGGGAGAAGAAAATAGAGCAGTGAAGAGAGATATATCAAACCACAAACGGATCCATTATCTTATAGATTTCTTAAACACAAAATACTTAATCATGACTGTTAAAGGCAAAAGTGTCTTGTAGTAACTCTCTGTTCAGTATGTGTCTTGGAATGTCTTCAATGAGAACTCAGTGTTCGAGTTTTAGACAAGACTTAGCCATCTGTGAAAAACACAGGAAAAAGAAAACAGCTTGCAGTCTGTTCAGGGATCTTGTACTGTAATGCCCGATGGCAGCTTGACATTCAATTTTGTGAACAATATCAGTCTACCATCTGACTTTTGTTGGAACCTGGAACTTTGTTTATCTGTTTCTCTCTCCCTCCATGTCTGTCACCTGATGGAGTTTATGCCACTGGCTTGCTTGGTTGAGGTTTTTTAAGAAACATAACATTCAATAATAGTATCAATTTGACTGACACTATTGGATGGAAGTAAAAATCAAACTGAACTGTGCTGGATGATGCCACCACTGTTTCCTGTTATTGAACGTAACTGAATCAACACTGAACTGACTTAATGTGAATATTGTCTTCTGTAGAGCTGCTTATAGCTGAATTGAACTAATTTCAATATTAATGAATTTTACTTGAACTGCATCAACATTAAACTGACTCTGCTCTCAATACATCTCAATATTTGATTAAATTTGCATCTGCACTGATTCAAACAGATTTTTCCGTTATCTGCATGTGAGAAAACGCTTTCACTGTTATAACATAAGGAGCGCTATGACACATGTTCTGAAAGAGTACTGAATCTCCTGATCAAAACACATGCGAAGAATCTTATGTAATCATCATTAAACCGCATATAAATCAAAACTGCCTAATGTTACTGAATGTAATGTCGACCCAGGAAGTGGTATAGAACAGTGCAAGCATTAGGACTAGGGGTGTTGATGGACTCGATTTACCCCATCTGTGTTTTGATCAGCATTCTGAATTCCATCCAGATGTAGTCAAAAACTTGATTTGCTCAGGTTTTTGCTTAAAATGTAGCTTTTTTTAATGAAACTTACCTATATTATAAGTGTTGATAAAAAAAAAGTATAATGCATGAAGCTAGAATAAAAAGTTTTTTTGTTTAAAATCAGAGGGTCTGTTCTTTATTTTCAAAATATTCAGGGGGCCATCATTTCTTGTGAAAATTATAAAAATAAAAAAACGTAATTTCATTCAAATCAATTTGGTATTTATAATCTTATTCACTGGCTTTATGATGCAAGCCCTTGACAGGTGTGGTACCGCACAATTTCAACAAGTTTCCTTATATTGAAAGAATATTTTCACATTAAAAAAGTTCCATATAGGCTAATCATGTTTTCTTTGTTTCCAGCAATTTAACTTAAGTTTCAACTTTACATTATTCACCTCGAATGAATTAGAAAGTGGCTGAAAAAGTAACTTATAAATTTGGCACCACTTACAAATAATGAGTGAATATGAAAAGGTAATGCAGTTGCACTTTATTTTACAGTATGTGTACTTATCTAAGAAAATTATTGGTAATATACAGGGGTTAATGTTAGCTTTAGGGGTAGGTTCAGGGTTAGTATGTGTTTAATGTAATAAGTGCATAGTATATGTCCATGGGGAACAGGACTGTAAAATAATGTGCTACAAGTAATGTCATGTTTAATTTGGGGGATCAAGAATAGTCATGAAAACTATTTATAAGCATAAAAACAGATATTTATGATCTGCATGAAATATGAAATGTAGCCTGTGTTTAAAATGAATAATAGTCTATATAATATAGCGTTTTCAACATTTATTGATGTTGAGGTCATTAAAATCTATTCCTAGAAATAGGCTACACCTTAAATTCACAGAGAAACATGGATTTTTATGAAACTAAGGACACCAACAAATATATTTTTTTAAATTTAAGATAACCCAGCTCTGATGAACTTTAATATATAATTTCTTACCTTTGATTGTTGTTATCGATATAGTGAACAGTATCCATATCAAACATAAATCCAATGTAAAAACGCTCCCAGCAGCAGACTGAACCGATCTCATTGTGGCGTTGTGCCAGTCGTATATGCCCACATTAATCCAATTACATTTATCCAAACATTGATCTAGGGGAAAAAATTCCGATATCTGTCTAGACAGCTTCCTTGAAATACGCGTTGTCACCGTGTTAACAGTAAAGGGAAAAATAAAGTGCGTTATTGTTTGATTGAACGAGCAACCACGTGCAATTCAAAAGCTTCTCTCACCATAGAGTAAGTACGGCAATACAGGTGGAGAACCTGTCACATTTTACAGCCAGTGAAAAAGTTTGAGAGAGAGAGAGAGAGAGAGAGAGAGAGAGAGAGAGAGAGAGAGAGAGAGAGAGAGAGAGACTCTGCTGTGCGTCAGCCTCATCTTGTGTGGTTGCTATGAAACCTGTGGTTGGTTGCATGAACTTAATTTTTTTTTCTTTTCTTTAAGTCTGGTCATAACTTTTAGATTGGTCTAAAAAAAAAAAGGTAAGACTGATTATTACCCCGTCTGTCTGTCTGTCTGTCTGTCTGTCTGTCTGTCTGTCTGTCTGTCTGTCTGTCTGTCTGTCTGCCTGCCTGCCTGCCTGCCTGCCTGCCTGCCTGCCTGCCTGCCTATCTATCTATCTATCTATCTATCTATCTATCTATCTATCTATCTATCTATCTATCTATCTATCTATCTATCTATCTATCTATCTATCTATCTATCTATCTATCTATCTATCTATCTATCTATCTATCTATCTATCTATCTATCTATCTATCTATCTCCACATAATCAAGTCACTTGTGCACACCATAAAAGCAGTTTCTCATTCTTTTGAACAAGTTGCAGATGCTTTAGTACATTCATGCAATTGATTATGTACAATTGTCTGCTGTTTCCCACATTATCAATTGCTGTCATGTTGCTCAAAGGGCATTATATGGTTCTCTGTTGAATAGTTTTACCCCTCAGAACATCTAGTCATTAGTTCATCGCATAAGCCATTCATTGCAAAATGGTTGAGCTAGTTATCATGATGTGTCAAGTATATTTTCTATATTTCTATTACGTTTTGTAAATGTGCCCTGAATTGATGAATTGTGCAGATGAATCTTGAATTTCACTAATGAAGGGGAATGTAAAGCATTAGATCAGTGATCAACCAGTTCTCTAAAATAGCTCAGAGATGCATGTCATGACTGTTCAATTGGAAAGCAGAGCACAACACAGTGTTACAATTTCTGATAATGGAAGAACATCAAGGAAACAAACAGGACCAACAGCTGGGGAGAATAAGAGGAGTAAGGATGTGTGCTGGAACAGAAGGGAGGGAAAACAGAGGAAGAGGTAAAAGAGGCAAATCATGTAGACACATTTCTGATGAAATAAGGACAACTATTGTGGACCATGTCTTGAATCATGACCTTATAATGGCTGGGGCGGGTCTAAAGGCGCAAACATTGGGAGAACAACCTTTTCCTCAATCATTTCATAGACAGAACAGGTATGCATTTCATATATATATATCATATATATCAAGGAAACAAGTGAGAAAAATAAGTATTTGAACACCCTGCTATTTTGCAAGTTCTCCCACTTAGAAATCATGGAGGGGTCTGAAAGACCCATCGTAGGTGCATGTCCACTGTGAGAGACATAATCTAAAAAGAAAAATCCAGAAATCACAATGTATGATTTTTTTAACTATTTATTTGTATGATACAGCTGCAAATAAGTATTTGAACACCTGAGAAAATCAATGTTAATATTTGGTACAGTAGCCTGTGTTTGCAATTACAGAGGTCAAACGTTTCCTGTAGTTTTTCACCAGGTTTGCACACACTGCAGGAGGGATTTTGGACCACTCCTCCACACAGATATTCTCTAGATCAGTGAGGTTTCTGGCCTGTCGCTTAGAAACACGGAGTTTGAGCTCCCTCCAAAGATTCTCTATTGGGTTTAGGTCTGGAGACTGGCTAGGCCACGCCAGAACCTTGATATGCTTCTTACAGAGCCACTCCTTGGTTATCCTGGCTGTGTGCTTCGGGTCATTGTCATGTTGGAAGACCCAGCCTCGACCCATCTTCAATGCTCTAACTGAGGGAAGGAGGTTGTTCCCCAAAATCTCGCAATACATGGCCCCGGTCATCCTCTCCTTAATACAGTGCAGTCGCCCTGTCCCATGTGCAGAAAAACACCCCCAAAGCATGATGCTACCACCCCCATGCTTCACAGTAGGGATGTTGTTCTTGGGATGGTACTCATCATTCTTCTTCCTCCAAACACGTTTAGTGGAATTATGACCAAAAAGTTCTATTTTGGTCTCATCTGAGTGCCATGCATGATTTCAAACCATGACGTCTTAGTCTATTACCAACAGTAACCTTGGAAACGGTGGTCCCAGCTCTTTTCAGGTCATTGACCAGCTCCTCCTGAGTAGTTCTGGGCTGATTTCTCACCTTTCTTAGGATCATTGAGACCCCACGAGGTGAGATCTTGCATGGAGCCAAACAGACGAGCTACTGTAGCTCAAATTGCCCAAGAAGTTAATGCTGGTTCTGATAGAAAGGTGTCAGAATTCACAGTATTGGTTATGGGGCTGCATAGCCACAGACCAGTCCGGGTGCCTCTGCTGACCCATGTCCACCGCCAAAAGCACCAACAGTGAGCATCAGAACTGGACCACGGAGCAATGAGATGTAAACACGTTTTCTTATACATCCTGTAGATGGCCGGGTGTGTTTGCATCGCTTACCTGGGGAACACATGGCACCAGGATGCACTATGGGAAGAAGGCAAGCCGGTGGAGGCAGTGTGATGCTTTGGCCAATGTTCTGTGGGAAACCTTGGGTCCTGCCATCCATGTGGATGTTCCCTTGACACATACCACGTACCTAAACATTGTTGCAGCCCATGTACACCCTTTCATGGAAACGGTATTCCCTGGTGGCTGTGGCCTCTTTCAGCAGATAATGCATCCCTGCCACAAAGCCAAAATGGTTCAGGAATGGTTTAAAGGTCCCGTTCTTCGTGTTTTTTTGAAGCTTTGATTGTGTTTATAGTGTGCAATATAACATGTGTTCATGTTTTGCGTGTAAAAAAACACAGTATTTTTCACACAATTTACTTATCTGTATACCGCTGTTTTCACTGTCCTAAAAACGGCTGATGACTTCCTTGTTCTATGAAGTCCCTCCTTCAGAAATACGTAACGAGTTCTGATTGTGCCAGTGCTTCCCGTGTTGTGATTCGACAGCAGCTTAGCGCACGTACCTTGCATGGAAAGGTCACGCCTCTTAACGGGAGATATATGCGCTTAATGATCTCTACAGCGTCCCTGGGAAAGCCAAACAAAGGTGATTTGACTCCGGGATGAAAATAACAGCGTCTCGACAACATGGCGACAAACACACTCAAACGCACCACTTCCTTTTCTCCACGCGACCGTCCTCTTCTCCACGTGGGACAGCAACAAGACCACGCCCCCTTTTTCGCGTATTCTTGTGGGCGGAGGTTAGTCTGTTCTAAGGCTTGTTCGACTTCACCCAGCGATGCGCAGACCGATCGGCGGCTGACTTGAAGCAGTGCATGCCGGTTAGAAATTTTGTCTGACTTGAGGCAGCGCCGACGCCACGTGACAGTGACGTATGTCAACAAAGTGCCGCGAGAGCGATTCGAGAGCAGTCGGCTGATACAGCCGGTGCAGTTTCTACAGAGCAGCTGCAAGAGGCTGCACGGACTCTGATGACGACACAGCTGTTCCTTGATTGGCTGGATTCTCCGCATGACAGTGATAACGTGTGTTTCGTGTTCATTCTGAAACCTTCAGCTCCACTAATGCGCACAAATCTGTTTTTTATAACAGCAAAACCTCCTTTCATGTAGTCGCGATGTTATATTGTCATGTTTATCTAAATAAAACTGATTAAAAATGTAAACCCCACTTCATTGATAGTGTAGGCTTATATGTTGAACTTTATTCTTGTACAAACACACACTGTATTAAGCAGTACATAAAGTATTACATGACAATAATGTCTCTGAAACATCTGTGTATTGCCAAATATTGCATTTATTTCACTTCAGCTGATAAAGTATGCAAACACAGCGCGAGCGTCACTACGGGAAGCAGAAAGTGTCCGACTTCACGTCTCCGTTTGCAGCTCCTCCCCGCCTGCACGCGGCTACTCTCGCCGATCAGTTGAATCCGGCCGCAGCCGATGTCGAACACACCTCTACTGTCCTACTGACGTAATCAATGAAGGAAGTACCAGGATGTAGTCCAAACCGGCCGTTCGCTGTAGGCTTTGAAAGGGAACTTCTGTTAAATAAAATATCTGGCTTGGCATTGAACTTTGAGCTTTATAATTTTACAGGTATTATTTATGCTTTAACAGCAACATTACACACTAACTTAAGTTTGAACAGTGGGATCACGAAGAACGGGACCTTTAAGGAGCACAACAACGAGTTTGAGGTGTTGACTTGGCCTCCAAATTCCCCAGATCTCAATCCAATCGAGCATCTGTGGGTTGTGCTGAACAAACAAGTCAGATCCATGGAGGCTCCACCTCGCAATTTACAGGACTTAAAGGATCTGCTGCTAACATATTGGTGCCAGATACCACAGCACACCTTCAGGGGTCAAGAGGAGTCCATGCCTCGTCGGCTCAGTACTGTTTTGGCAGCAAAAGGGGGACCAACACAATATTAGGAAGGTGGTATGTATATATAGTCTTGTGTTTTTCATTTATTTATATATGGCAATGACATTTTACAGTAATTTGTTGACCAACAAGTAAAAGCATAACTGCAAATCCTGTCCAGTCTCTTGCGGTCAATATCCCATATACAGAAATGTGTCCATTTGTACATAAAAAGTTAACAAAAAGTGAAAAGATTTGTGAACAAAAACACAAGGACTTGTCATTTTGATGGCACTGCTCATTGACATAAATATTTGCTTTTGAGAGATGAACAAAGGATTTTGAGCAAGTTTCACACTTTTGCAGGTAAGCCAATGTGTGGTGCTGTTTGTATGAATTGTTTTGAGAAATGAACTTGCTGTTTTGCAGATATTAAGGATGATTTGAGAAATGCACCAAAGCACCTGAGAAAAACCTCACAATTCTCACGCATTATGGGGAGGAAGAAAGATCTTTCTGAAGATGAAAAGCATGAAATGGTGCAATGTCTCGCAAAGACATAAAAACAACTATATTTTGTGAAAACTGAAGATTATCAAATTACCAAAAGATTTGTGAGTGATTTAGAGAACAGAAACCCCATGTCAGATAAATGATTATTAAGGGAAGTTTCTGTCTAACAAATTTTATTAAAGGGGCAACTGTAAAAAGCCACTATTGATCAGCAAATAGGTAATTGAAGCTGCTGGAGTCTCAAGAACGTCTC
Organism: Romanogobio albipinnatus; assembly: GCA_023566225.1. Classification (NCBI taxonomy): domain Eukaryota; kingdom Metazoa; phylum Chordata; class Actinopteri; order Cypriniformes; family Gobionidae; genus Romanogobio; species Romanogobio albipinnatus. Next base: position 34,018,949 of record CM042247.1, on the reverse strand, counting down.
AGGTTACGACTGAAAAGGGGAACGAGATGTGGCGTCTGGAGATGATGCTATGGGGAACGCCCTCAGCGTGACTGGTATCTGAACACGTGTACCAAACACACCAATCTATTGGCCTACGGCAGTCTATGTCATCATGAACTGAGCATCCATGAGTATACCTCATCAACTCTTTTGTCTGAAGGAGACATGCAGGCAAACCCTATGCATGGCAACGAGATGTCACCTCATTCCCCTTCTCAGGGAACAAGAATTACAGTCGTAACCTGAGTCCCTTTCGAAGTGGAACTTCGATGTGTACCCACTCCGCCATGCTAAGGGAGTGCCTGTGGGCATGAATAATCGGACTCAAGAAATAAATGTAAGAGTCAAGACACGTCGCCCTCGGCGCGAAAAGTGAGCCACAGACTGCTTTAGTGGAGCTTAAACTTAAGCTAAATTCCACTATAGCAAGAGAAACAGCTTAAATGCTAAGTCGCAAGTGTTGAAAAACCTTCCTCCCTCCCTTGCAGGGCAGGTAAATATACCCAAGTGCCCTATAAGAGCATTGCACAGTATTAGCAAAAACTTGGCACAGCCTTTCAGGGAGTAGCTATTCAAAGGGAGCTTTAGACTACCTTTGATCAACCACTACATCTCAGGGGGAGAAATTAGCTCTAGTTTTCATCACAAAGGTATGAAAAGCATGAAGGACCTGGAGAAATGGCTTCCTTGCCATTTGAACTCAACCCTTAAGGATTGTAGGGGAGCTTATACTCTACTTACTCTAGCCATAGGGGAGAGGGCTTAACCCTGTGTCTCAGGAACCCACTCAGAAACCTTAAGCACTAATCGATCGAGTGCTGCTGTAAGAAAACAGGAGGATTTTTAGACCAACTTCCATGCTTGCCAGATCCTCTGAGCATAGGTCAATCAGAGTCATGAGCAATACCTACTAAAATGGGAGCATGAAGCACTACCTCAGGACCCATTCCATTATCAGGGAGGAGACAGATGTAACCGAATACACGGTCCCGTTACCCTGCTTTACCCTAAGGTAACACCAGAGCAACATCATAACAGGAGCATATCTTAAGGATGCTACAACCTTAGAAAGAGTTAGATGCCACTCTTCCAAGGGGGGAGACAATCCTTAGCCCTAGTTAGGGAAGGAGGAACATGAGACCAATGCATCCATTGCCAGCAGCCATATCACCCTGTAGCCCAAGACTGGTTTCCCACTGAAGCTAAGCAGGGCTGAGCCAGATTAGTACCTGGATGAGAGACCAACTGGGAAAACTAGGTTGCTGCTGGTAGAGGTGTTAGTGAGGCCAGCAGGGGGTGCTCACCTTGTGGTCTGTGTGGGTCCTAACACCTCAGTGTAGTGATGGGGACACTATACTGTAACAAGCACCGTCCTTAAACCAAGGACGTTAAACCAAGGTCCTGACTCTCTGTGGTCATTATAAATCCCATTGGCCTCTGTCCATCATGGCCTCCTAATCATCCCCATATATATATATATATATATACAGGTCCTTCTCAATAAATTAGCATATTGTGATAAAGTTCATTATTTTCCATAATGTAATGATAAAAATTAAACTTTCATATATTTTAGATTCATTGCACACCAACTGAAATATTTCAGGTCTTTTATTGTTTTAATACTGATGATTTTGGCATACAGCTCATGAAAACCCAAAATTCCTATCTCAATAAATTAGCATATTTTATCCGACCAATAAAAGAAAAGTGTTTTTAATACAAAAAAAGTCAACCTTCAAATAATTATGTTCAGTTATGCACTCAATACTTGGTCGGGAATCCTTTTGCAGAAATGACTGCTTCAATGCGGCGTGGCATGGAGGCAATCAGCCTGTGGCACTGCTGAGGTGTTATGGAGGCCCAGGATGCTTCGATAGCGGCCTTAAGCTCATCCAGAGTGTTGGCTCTTGCGTCTCTCAACTTTCTCTTCACAGTATCCCACAGATTCTCTATGGGGTTCAGGTCAGGAGAGTTGGCAGGCCAATTGAGCACAGTAATACCATGGTCAGTAAACCATTTACCAGTGGTTTTGGCACTGTGAGCAGGTGCCAGGTCGTGCTGAAAAATGAAATCATCTCCATAAAGCTTTTCAGCAGATGGAAGCATGAAGTGCTCCAAAATCTCCTGATAGCTAGCTGCATTGACCCTGCCCTTGATAAAACACAGTGGACCAACACCAGCAGCTGACATGGCACCCCAGACCATCACTGACTGTGGGTACTTGACACTGGACTTCAGGCATTTTGGCATTTCCTTCTCCCCAGTCTTCCTCCAGACTCTGACACCTTGGTTTCCGAATGACATGCAAAATTTGCTTTCATCCGAAAAAAGTACTTTGGACCACTGAGCAACAGTCCAGTGCTGCTTCTCTGTTGTCCAGGTCAGGCGCTTCTGCCGCTGTTTCTGGGTCAAAAGTGGCTTGACCTGGGGAATGCGGCACCTGTAGCCCATTTCCTTCACACGCCTGTGCACGGTGGCTCTGGATGTTTCTACTCCAGACTCAGTCCACTGCTTCCGCAGGTCCCCCAAGGTCTGGAATCGGTCCTTCTCCACAATCTTCCTCAGGGTCCGGTCACCTCTTCTCGTTGTGCAGCGTTTTTTGCCACACTTTTTCCTTCCCACAGACTTCCCACTGAGGTGCCTTGATACAGCAGTCTGGAAACAGCCTATTCGTTCAGAAATTTCTTTCTGTGTCTTACCCTCTTGCTTGAGGGTGTCAATGATGGCCTTCTGGACAGCAGTCAGGTCGGCAGTCTTACCCATGATTGCGGTTTTGAGTAATGAACCAGGCTGGGAGTTTTTAAAAGCCTCAGGAATCTTTTGCAGGTGTAATTTTGATTCAGATGATTAGGTTAATAGCTCGTTTAGAGAACCTTTTCATGATATGCTAATTTATTGAGACAGGAATTTTGGGTTTTCATGAGCTGTATGCCAAAATCATCAGTATTAAAACAATAAAAGACCTGAAATATTTTAGTTGGTGTGCAATGAATCTAAAATATATGAAAGTTTAATTTTTATCATTACATTATGGAAAATAATGAACTTTATCACAATATGCTAATTTATTGAGAAGGACCTGTATATATATATATATATATATATATATATATATATATATATATATATATATATATATATATATATATATATATATATATATATATATATATATATATATATACGATTGGTATAATCACTCTGTCTCCTCTCCACCAATCAGCTGGTGTGTGGTGGGCGTACTGGCGCATTATGGCTGCCGTCGCATCATCCAGGTGGATGCTGCACATTGGTGGTGGTTGAGGAGATTCCCCCCTTCCACGTAAAGCGCCTTGAGTGCCTAGAAAAGCACTATATAAATGTAACAAATTATTATTATTATTAATTATGCATCGTATTTTTCAAATGGATCTCAATGTCCAGGCTCTGACCCCAAAGAGGTCGCAGAGGAGCGGGGAGAGGAGCAATTAGCCTCCAAGCTACAACCTCATTATAGCTGCCCATACAGGGGAAGCCTACACCTTACTGTCCTTGGAAGGAGGGTGAATAAGAGCAGAGCATGAACTGTGTGTGCTCCCACAGCATCTAACACTGCAGATAGACAGTAAGGGAGCCATGAAGGAGTTCGATTCTGCCCCGGGAGAACAGCTCCACCCCGTTCGGAGATAAGACGATCAACTTATTTTTCTCAGTCAACTTGCCGACTCAAAAACACCGCTACCACACAGAGGAGAAGCCTGCATCTCTCCACCCTGTGAGGGTGTTTCTAATACCGTCTATGGGAGTGATGGTAAAATTAACAACTTTCTCTCTTTTCACTGCCGTTGTCAATCTTGCTCTATTTTTTCCCTCTTTTTGAAAGTTGTGAAATCACTATTGTGGAGTTTTTCTTTTGCTATTTGAGCAAATGGGGACACACAAAATATATTTAATGTATACTCTCATTCGCCACCATAAAACTTCCGCTTCTGAGAAACCCAGACATGTGTAAAGGGCCTACTGGCTTTTAAAGGGAATGGAAGATGAGACTCTGATTGGTTTACTGCAAGTTAGTCCCAAAACACACCCATGACTCATTAAGAGAACAGGAGAAACCATTTTGGATTCAGTAAGTGCACTTGCGCCGTGCAATTTAGACCATGCGCTTAGTTAGTTAAAATAGGGCCCTTTATCTAACCGAGTTGTTCTGTGCTCAAAATTACTAAGAAAACTTTTGATAGTTTGATAATCTCTACTTATCTCTACATGCGAACTGACTTGCTTAATGTGGAAAAAACCTTTTTAAATAGGTTTTCCATTTGCCTAAGACCTGGCAAACTACTTAAACATGTCCGAGATTGATACCAGATCTAAAAACAAATAAAACAAACACTTTCTTTGATAAACTAAAATCTATCTATCTATCTATCTATCTATCTATCTATCTATCTATCTATCTATCTATCTATCTATCTATCTATCTATCTATCTATCTATCTATCTATCTATCTATCTATCTATCTATCCATCTCTCTCTCCATCTACTGTATCTATCCATCTTAGTCCATTGTTCTCTCTGTCCATCTGTTTGTCCATCCATTCCCTTCTCTCTCTCTCTCTCTCGCCCTCCATCTACTGTATCTATCTAGTCCTTTATTCTCTCTCTGTCCATCCGTTTGTCCATCCATTCCCTTCTCTCTCTCCATCTACTCTATCTATCTAGTCCATCGTTCTCTCTATCTGTCCATCCATCTCTCTCTCGCTCTATTGACTGTATCTATCTATCCATCTTAGTTCATCGTTCTCTCCATCTGTCCGTCCATCCATCCATCTCTCCCCCCATCTACTGTATCTATCTTAGTCCATCGTTCTCTCTCTGTCCATCTGTTTTTATATCTGTCCATTCGTTTGGCTATCTATCCATCCATCCATCCATCCATCCGTCCGTCCGTCCGTCCGTCCATCTATCTATCTCCATCTGTCCATCCATCCATCTCTCCATCTACTGTATCTATCCATCTTAGTCCATTGTTCTCTCTGTCCATCTGTTTGTCCATCCATTTCTCTCTCTCTCTCTCTCTCTCGCCCTCCATCTACTGTATCTATCTAGTCCTTTATTCTCTCTCTGTCCATCCGTTTGTCCATCCATTCCCTTCTCTCTCCATCTACTCTATCTAGTCCATCGTTCTCTCTATCTGTCCATCCATCTCTCCCTCTCTCTATTGACTGTATCTATCTATCCATCTTAGTTCATCGTTCTCTCCATCCATCCATCTCTCCCCCATCTACTGTATCTATCTTAGTCCATCGTTCTCCCTCTGTCCATCTGTTTTTATATCTGTCCATTCGTTTGGCTATCTATCTGTCCATCTATCTGTCTATCTATCTATCTATCTATCTATCCATCCATCATCATATCTGTCCATCATTCTCTCTATCTGTCCATCCATCTCTCTCTCACACTCTCTCTTTCCCTCACATCAGACACATAACTTTTCTTGAAGCAAATGGAAAGATCTATTTCACATTGCAATAGTGGTGCAAATCCATCCATTTAGTGTGGATTTAAATTCAGTAGGTTCTTTTCGAGGAGTGCACATAGCCCAGATAAAATGCTGAGTAGACAAGTCGGGACAGGATATTTTTTATCTTATGTTTTATTCATCATAAACAAAAAACTGAATTATTCATTTTAATTAAGACCCTCCTGAGCTTAGTTTCAATTTACATATAGTAGTGACACTGATTAGAACACGGTGTTGTTGTATATCAATGTAAAAAAAAAAAAAAATTCTCCCAAATCTTTTTGCTGGAGTAAAAATTGTAATCAGCATTTTATTAAATAAGATTGGAAAGTTTCTTAAATCCAAATGAGCATAACTGCAAGTTGATTTTAGGCTGAACCACCTGTCAGACCAAGCAAATGTTCGGGAAAAACTGTCACCCTTGACCTTTAAATGTAATGTTTTATCTCTGTGAATAGCTGAGATATTAATTACCATGGAAACATCCTCTGACACCCACATCCTATTAACTTCAAAACAGCCAAGAACAACATTATGAACTTCTAGATAATAGTGTTTCTCATAGTGATTCATAATGTCTTTTTTTCTATTTCTATAGGCCTAAAATAAACTCACGACAACAGCTTCAATGCAGTCTCATTAGTTATGAGAGGCAGTTGATTCTGCATTTAATACTGAAATCAGGACACGGCGCACATTAATTTAAGGCAACAGGATTTGAAGTTTATCATACATTTCATTAGCATGATTCACACAATTCAAATCGTTTAGAAAACAAAGGTGTTTAAAAATAAACCTACAAATGACCTTGAACAGGTTTTGGATGATAGTGGAATATATAAATATTTCAGACATGAGACATGCAACTCCCAATTAAAGACATTCATACAGACCAGAAGGCATCCTTCCATTCATGTTTGTGCAAAATTCACAAAATTGAAAACATATAACAATGAAGGATGCACAATAACATTTTAACACGTCAGACCAGACATACACACTCTTACTACTACTCTCTCGCACACACACACACACACACACACACACACACACACACACACACACACACACACACACACACACACACACACACACACACACACACACACACACACACACACACACACACACACACACACACACACACACACACACACACTATAATTCTTCTTTAGTGCTTTTCTGTAGTCCTTCTATGTGTTTGTCGTTCTTCAACCACTTGTTAAACACTGCAATAGGGTCTATGTTCCAGTGTTTGTGGAAGGAAATGGGGATCTGGTGGGCCAAAAACTCCCGAGAGTAATCTTCTGGACGAGCCTGAGACAGAATACAAAAGAGAACACCGGCGCAAACATGATTAGTGTAACCGAGTTAAACTAATACTGTTATTAACTTCCTGTTATTTGGTACATTAAAATAATGTTTCAGAAAGAACATCTCCCATAAAGTGACATTTTCCTTAAAAAAAACAAAAAACATGATGTGAAGTTTGATTGAACCCAAATGGCTTATATAAAAGTATTGGAAGCAGTGGTGGCATTTATGTTTTTATTTTTTATATTTTTACGTCATTGACTGAATTTGTTTTTTTTTGTGTGCAATGAAGGTCGTTTATCGTTTTGAAAGATTGGTGGCTAGTCTCATCTTTGATTTCAGTGCATGATGTCTTTGTCCAGCCTGTGGCTTTAGCCAAGACTTTATACATTGAAAGACGATGCACTCATATTAATAAGCTTTTTTTAATGCTATTTGAGCATACGAAACCACATTTATTTATTTTACGCAGGAATGAGAGAACCGTTCCTAGCTATATCGGCGTAGAAAATCATAACTTTTCATTTTCCATTGGTCTTAGTACACGATGTACAGAAGAGTCAAGTTTTAAATAGAAAAAATATCGAAACTCTTTGGTCATTTTTTGAGCGAGATGCTAACGGTCTAATCAGATTCAATGATGTATTCTAATCTATGCTAAAAGTGCTACCGCCAGACCCGGAGATCGGCTGAACCTTGACCTAGTTATACTTGTGACAGTGGTGGACGAAGTACACAAATCAAGTACTTGAGTAAAAGTATTAATTACTCGTTTTCAATTTTACTCGAGTAAAAGCACAAAAGTACTTGATTTTTAGTGTACTTAAGGTCAAAAGTAATGATCGATGAATGTTTATATTAGGGATGCCACAATTCTCAATATAATATTGAACCGTTCGGTACGGCATTCACGGTTCAATACACGCTTGTGAATTGGGGTTTTTTCGGTTTTGCATTGAATTTATAATTTTTCTACAAATTCTATCATTTGCCTCCATCCCAATACTGAACAACGCGACATACATTCACATCACACGTCAGGGGTAGAGTTCTACTCACGGAACACTATAGATATTCACAATCAAGAAAGTTCATTATTTGCATGCGCTGGCTCATTCGCGTGCGCGGTTTTTCTGAGCGCGCGCACTAAACACCTGTCAAACACGTGATTACTGAACTAAGTAGTTGTCTTACTGCGCTAATACTGTCAAATACACACAAGGTTAACATAAACACAGTTGGTTATGTCTGAAGTGAAAGTAAAATTGGCGTGTGTCTGTAGTATTAGATAGGGATGGGCGGATCGATCCTAGAGTATCGATACTTCCGATACTGGCATTGTATCGAAAGTATCGATTCTCACATTGAAATATCGATTCTACCTGGGATTTCTTTTAAACAAGTGATTTTAGAATATGTTTATAATAGTAGTAGGCCGTATAGTAAATCAATTTACTTAAAAATGAATGTCAATGGGAACTATTTCTTCTTCCGCTGTGTCTGTGCTTATCATGTATTCATGTCAGAGGCACAGCGGTAAGCGCACTCAGCGCAGAATCGAGTGCATTGCTGCGTTCATGACTTGACTTATTGCACTCCAGTTAACAAAATAAATAAAAGTATAGTTTAACCTGGGAAAGATTTACTAACATAAATTCTTTATGCCTGTAACACAACCTTATGTATTATATTTTAGATGATTTCAGTGCAAATCACAGACATTCTTTTTCTTTTTTCAAAAGCAAGAGAGTTGATCAGAAACCGGTTCAAGAGGAACATTTTCAGAACATTTTAAAAAAAATGTAGAAACATTATTTTACAATCATTGAAACTGGTTTGTGTGATGTTATATTTTTATATAAATTGTTAAATGTTTATTTGATTTAATAATGTTCAGTCCTTTTAAATAAATGTAACAAAAAAGGAGTAATGGCTATTGCTGTTTATTTAATATTAATAACGATGGCTTTCAAAATGCATTATAAAATCATTCAAATTAAAATATTTAAAGTATCGGTATCAGTATCGATATCGGCGATACTGGTCTTGAAAGTACTTGGTATCAGATCGAAAAGAAAATGATTGGTATCGCCCATCCCTAGTATTAGATGCACGGAGGTCTTAAATTGACAACAGCGCAGCCTAGTGAAGACGCTGTCCTTAAAGGGAGAGTTCACCTCTAAAATTATGTCATTATTTACTCACTCTAATATTGTTCCAAACCTGTATTCATTCTCGATGACAGAATTTTCATTTTTGAATTAACTATCCCTTTAATGTTAATACAACAACAAAAGACAAAGAGAAAATCACTCATTGCTCTTGACTGAAAAACTAATACAGTATAGCTTTAATAAGAATCAATGTATATTTTATAGTGAAGTCTATGTAGTGTTTTATTTTTACATTTATTCATTCAGTTTCAAACATAAATGCTCCTGTACTGCTCTAAGTTGCCAGTGTAAATCTTTATATATATTTATTTTATATTATACAAAACACTAGGAATGTGTACAAGGGTTTCTTTTTAAAGTAAAGTTTTAAGTTTAAGTACGATTTTTCAATTCTTTTAAGTAAAATAAAGAAAGAGTATTGCAATAAAAAAATAGTCTTTTTTCTCCGTAACCTCTTGCTGTTCCTGTCGCCTAAGAATAGAATAGCAAAAAACTGATGTGACAAGCCATCAGAACCGAACCGAAAACCGTGGTTAAAAACCGAGGTATGTATTGAACCTTGGACTAAAATTGCTTAAATTACTAGATTTTATAATAGAACACTTCACATTCTTTCAACTTCAATTCAAAATAAAACATTTCATGCATAACCCTGTTAATTCAGCTCATAATTTCTCACATTGGGTGTCTCTGCAGACCTCTTGTGGAAAAATAAATAAATACAACATGATATTTCATAAGTTGCAAAGTTTTTTTCTATGCATACTGAAGTATCCTCACATTCCATTCATTCCTAAGGGGGTCAAATTGACCCGCAAGGGACTGATTTGTTACCTTTTTTTATTTCAACCTCCTCAGATCCAGTCAATTTTTTTGTGTATTCGTGGTTAAAGTGCAACAAAAGTCCTCAGGTCTCGGACCACGCCGATTAACTCAAATTATTATTATTATTATTATTTAAATTCATTTTAGGTCAAAATAACCCGGGGAACAGATGAGGGTTAAATATATTAAAATATAAATAGTTTACTGATAGGCTACTTCATGTGTGCAAAAAAATGGGGGGGAAAACCCCTATATATTTATAAATTAGGAAAAACAAAATGTGTGTTGACAAATAATATAAAAAAACATTTGTCACATAGGGCTAACCTCATAACATTTTAAGAAGAACTCTATGCAAACACACTAGTTTTTATATCATTTGGACTACAGCAGCGGGGAATATGCATGGGCATTCATTTGTATTATTTTGATGTTAGTTTTTTATTTTTTATTTTTTTTTTACCTAAAACCTGCCCTACTGAGATGTGGTCCGCATTCAAGCATTACAATTGGCTTAAACAGATTTTGTTTCACAAATAACTGAGTCATGACCAAGCCTGCTGCACTCGTGTTAAAACTGAAGCCAAAATGTCTTGATCGCCCCCAGGTGGTTGGTCCCAGTATAACTCATAACCCCCCGCCCCTCTGCGTATTCTAATGGATGCGAGACAAACTAAATCAAATTACACTTCATATAATTTTTTTACCAAAGTTGGTTTCTGTCATTTTAGGCAGTTATCATCACGCTGATTTCATTTCAAATGTTGGTTTTAGTTAGTTATTTGACGCTATAAAAACAGGGGGTATTACGTCATGATTGACAGCTGAGATTGACAGCTTCTCTGAGTAAAGTCGTCATTGAGGCATCCAACAAACTTTTTGGGGGAATTTTTGAAATATTGGAGCTTAAGCTTTAATTTATACATTTACATAACTGTTTTTTTCACACCGACATAATTAATTGTTCTGCATCTGCAGTGTGGACGGGCTTTTGATATCGTGGCTCTACTTCCTGCTCTCTACTGCACAGACTCTATCCCAAATCTGTGCAAGATGTCAGCACCATATTCAGACCTCCGGCGGGCTTCACTTTTCTTCAGCAGAAATGAATGAAGTCGCGTCGTCCATATATTTTTTATGCGGTCTATGGTCATGACCTACAGTATGATTGTCATTTACAATAATCAATCCTAAAATTTGTGATTTGTAATGTACTTTTCACAGCATCAGTTGCACGAGCACTAGAGCTTCGATGATCTCCCGTTTGGATCAGACTAGCAAATTAAATGAATTGTTATTGGGAGACTCGCTCTGATCAGATCATTTGAATAAGTGAGTTGTTGACTCGAGAACAGCTGCAATCGGTCAGTCCAATTAGCGAATTAATCGCTTGGAGCGGTTTGCGAACTGATTTAACGATCAGCTTGTTCACAAATCGGACACCGCTGTCGCACCTTGGAGTACGTGGCAATTTCCTCAGTTCAAAATAACGAGGAACAATATGTTTTTAGGAAATGTAGTGGAGTTAAAAGTATGATATTATGCTTTAGAATATACTGAAGTAAAAGTAAAAGTGTATCAAAATAAAAATACTCAAGTAAATTGAAAAATGTACTTAAGTACAGTAACGATCATAACAGTACTTAAAGGTCCACCACTGACTTTTTATGACAATTTTTTTTTTTTTAAATATCCAGAGAAGTTGGGAAGATCTGAAAATAAAGAAATAAATATTAGTACTAATATTTATTCTAGCAATAATAATTTTGATAGCTATGCAACACTGAGAGTAGGAAAAACAATTCTGGAGACAAAAACAGTCCAAAAATGTGGGTAAATCTGAAAAGAAATAAATACATAAATAAATTATATAGTAACAGCCTATAGAGTAAACATGTGTGTGTTTACCTGGTGGAACAGGGGACTGTGTGTGACAGGAACTCGTAGAGCATTGAGGCACATGCCCAAAACCATGTCATCAGGAGCATCGTTACTGTAGCACTTACAGCCGCTGGCCAACAGCTGGACCACAGCCTCTCGACTGAACACCATCCTATTCAATACACAACACAACAACACTTCGTCAGTGCAGGACATTTAAAAAACATTTGTAGACTGAATGCATCTTTAATCGAGCGCTGTGGCATGGTATATTGATTTGCCATTGTAAGGTTTGTGAATACCAGGTGGTTGCATGTGCACTAACCACACAGTCACTTACGGTAAGCTCATATCTGACGGAACTGTTTCCAAAATAGGCTAGAAAATTGCACAGCATGTGGGCATTTATCTGCGGGGGCTAAATTAGAGAGCTCTCATGATTGTGAATTGCAAAAATGCCAGTGATAACTTTTTGTATTTACATCCAATTATGAATTTGCATAAAACTTTGTTGTGCATCTTGTTTTTTGGCGTTTTGTGCATTTGAATGAAGTGTTAATCATTTAAAAATATATAATTAAATCATTCTGTGGCCCCTTTACTGGCCCTTTAAGTTTACTGAGGCAAAGTTCTTAGTGATTTTTCTGTATTTTGTTTATGTCAGTTGTCTTGGACTTTAAAAGGGTCATATGATGCGTTTTCACGTTTTACTTTTTCTTTAGTGTGTTTGTGCATGTATAAGTCAAGTCAAGTCAAGTCAAGTCAAGTCAACTTTATTTATATAGCGCTTTTAACAATGCAGATTGTTTCAAAGCAGCTTTACAGTGTTAAACAGGAAAATAATGCAACATAATTTTATTCAGCCGTATAGCCATTCTGGAGAAAACGGTGATGTCATCAGTTCATTTCAATTATCATACAGTGACAGTGTGGGCTTTAACAGTAATTAGATCAGTAATTTAGTTTATATGGTTAATTTAGTTTAATAATTAGATTTATTTGGATATTTAGTTGAAAAATTTAGAAAAATTTACTTTTAGACTTTTAGAAAAGTCTACTTAGAATTTAATATGAAAAAACACCAAGGTTCAAGAAATAACTCAAATATTTAAATAAATATTAATATGTTCCGGAAATAGCTGAATTGCTATTATTTTTTAAAATAATTGAATTAATATTAATATGTAAATTATTAGTAGTAGTAATATCTAAAAAAAAATACCAGGCTTTTTTTTATATCTTAAAATATTTTAAAATCAAATAATAATAATATAAATGTTAATATTTTGTCTATTACTACTAATAATATTTAAAAATAGCAAGCAGAATAAAATTGATTTTTTTAAAATGATTTATTTTACTTGAAATTTAATGTGTTCCGGAAATAACTGAATTGATATTATTTTTTTTAATAATTTAATTATTATTATTAATAATAATAATAATAATAATAATAATAATAATAATAATAATAATGATGTATATTATTACTAGTAGTAATATCTAAATACCAGGCATTTTTTGTATTATTATTTTAATATCTTAAAATATTTTAAAATCAAATAGAAAAAATATTAACATGTATATTATTATTATTAATAATAATAATAATAATATTTAAAAATAGCAAGCAAAATTTTATTTTATTTTTTAAAATATTTTAAAATTAATTCTTTTCAAATTGTTCTACTTGAAATTTAATGTGTTCCAGAAATAACGGAATTAATATTTAAAATAAATATGAATCTAAAAACACGCAATTAAAACAGTATTTTTGAAAACATTATTTTAGTAAATAATTATTAATATTTATATAATTAATAATACTTAAAATTACCAAGCAAAATAAAACTGTACTTTTGAAATTATTATTTGAATATCTTAAAATATATATATATATATTTTAACTTTGTCTACTTTTTCTTTGAAGATATATAAGGTATAACTTTTTTCCATATGCATCAAGATGTACAGTATATTGGTATTGACCAACATTTTCAAGAATATCACTATAACTAGACTACATGCATTAATTGATATTTGCTATTTGCAAGAGTAAAGCAGTGCTTGATAGTGAGGTGACGGCAAGTAGTGCTCGCTGCAGAGCATCTGGAGCTCAAGGGTGGAGCTTAACCTGTTTAATGGGTGGAGAGATAGGATTATGGGTAGGGTTAGGGGATGCAGCTCCACCTATCGTGCCCACAGTAGGTCAAGAGAGGAGGAGCTGGAGGTAATGGCTCCCACAAAAAGATTTATTCTAAGAGAAGGCAGATCCAGACCTAGCTAAAATGCGTCACCGACCTATGTCACTGAGTGGAAATATTTGCATAATGTCGTCCCAAATGCATACGCGAGAAAGAAGGCGTAGCTTCAGTTGTCGTAGTGTTGTTGCTGCCATGTCGTGAGATGCTGTGTGTTTCTTTGCGAAAGCTGCACTTTATTTGGCCTTCTGAAAGTGGATGCAATTAGGAATCAGTGGGTAAGATTTATTTACAACACTGTTCCAGAACAGTACAACCCAAATGTTCATGTGTGTGCAGTGTATTTTACAGAGGACAGCTTCCTGATGTGAACCTGGGAGAGTACAAGACTAAAAAAAGAGCACTAAAAAAATGTGTCCGTGCTATAGGGCAATATGGCTCTTCTGAATCATAGACTGTAAGTATGTTTTATTATTGTTAAAGTATTATTTGCTATTGACTGTTCAAATGTGGAGTTTTGTGCAGTGTAGAGTAACACACTGTTTGTCGTTCTTATGATCAAAAGTGCAGAAATGGATTTATGCTCCATTTATGTTTATGTTGGATGAGTGTTCTGTTTCACACTGGCAGCTCAAGAAGAGCTGAAGCAACACGTGCCCATTGCGCTTTCAAACTGGTGGCGTTTGTCACGTGCAGCTGCTTTTTACTGTAAATACATAGAAGTAAAGGTTCTGATCGATCGGCTTGGTCATCTGCATTTTCAGGCTCAAACTGATATGGACTGATTAACTGTCTTTATAATTGCTTTGGGGCGTTAACATTTCTGACACACGCTTGAGGTGTTTGGCCAATCACAACGCGCTGGTCAATCAGTACGCTTTTCGTAAGGAGGGGCTTTTGTAGAAATCGTTACGTTTTAGAAAGTCTGGGCAAAGAGTGGCTATAATAATGTTATACGTATGTGAAAAATAATGTATTTTAGAACATTAAAGCATGTTAACATATTCTATAATAACCAATACAAAAAAGAATGATTTTTGAACATAGCATCATACGACCCCTTTGAATATTAGATATTACAATTGTGGGCAATACCATTAAGCCAATAATTATTTAATAAATAATAATAAATGGCCGATTTAAAAATTTCTATTTTGCCTTTTTTCCTTTGTTTTTTTCGCATACAGACTTGTCAAAACGATCGCAGCTCACACAGATCCACGAAAAAGACTAAAAAAGCTGCATTATGCATGCCAGGTCAGTAGTTGACGATGTCCCTACATGCCTATAAAATGAACACGCAATATGTATGCCCATGACATCACCGGTTTCACAAATTAGCATTTTTGTGGTATACATGGAGATGGAAACCAGTTTTCAAAAGTTAGCATTTACCCCAAATGTCATTGTCGTGTAAATGAACGGCCAAAACGCATAAAAAGTTATGCTTTTAGTTGAAAACAGTGTCATGTAAACGGTCCCTAAATTTCAAACATATCTGATATGATATCAATCAATTAAAACATCTCTAATAATGGCTGAATAAAGAAAAACAATTTCTTTCCTACAAATGTGTTCAATAAAACTCACCTTGTTGCTAATTGGGTTCACGTCTGGTTAGGACACACGTATTGAAATAATGTCAAAAGGGTCATTTTCATTGTGAAGCAGACACTCACCCCCCACCACCAGTGATGTAACTGTATCCTCCCTGACCCAGTCCGTACCCATAGCGCTCTCCCAGACACACGGGCATTCTGGAGTCATAGCAGCTCAGCAAGGCCTGCAGTCTGGGCAAGCTGTGAGAACCAAACACATTATGCCACCCACTAACGTGTGAATTGATTCCTCGTAAACACATGCAATTTCCCAGACAACAACCATAAGTCGCCTGGATGAACAGACAGCCTTACCTTATAAGAGTATCATCATCTACAACCAACAGCCAATCGGTGTTGGGCACGTGACTGCTCAAAAATCTCCTTAAGATGGCGAATGTTTTCCCACAGTGACCTGTAAATGGATAAATATGGCTTGTTTAAATAAAGCTTTACCAAAAAAGGTAATTGTGACTTTTTCATCTCACAATTCTGACTTTATTTCTCACAATTTTTTCCCCTCATAATTAGGTTCATAACTTACAATTCAGACCTTTTCTTCTCAGAATTAAGAGATATAAACTCGGAATTCCCAGAAAAAAAAAATTCTGAATTGTGAGATGTTACCTTTTGAAATGTTTTATCCTGTGGCGAAAACAAGCTGCCATAAATAAAAGTACATAATTTCCATCGGAATGTACAAGAAATGTCAGCAAGCTCCTTGCTAAGCATTTCTTCTAAACAATATCTTCCGTATTCAGCTACTGTGCCTGTGTTTTCTTTCCAACACCCAGAGGTCAGTTGACTTTGTCTGACTTTGCTGAGACATTTACAACTCAACATTACATCAACGCTGTCATTCAGCTGTCAGAAGGAACTGCAAATGAATGCATACTGTCCGTCCACAGCCTGAATGGGAAATGCAACAAGAACGGAACGCTATCTCTCCGTTATGTACCCTTTGGATAAGTACTGCAGACATGATGTGATATCAGCTGGAAATGCTTTAAAGAATAAGATATTGAATAGAGAATGTGCACCGTAATAGGAAAGTGCCCGAAGGAACTGCACTGGTGACAATAATGCGAGAAAAGCACGAATGCAGCAGCGACAATGAAGGCTAAGGGAAAAGAGCAGAACAGGATGTGCTGCTGTCAGACTTCACAGGGAGAACCAGGACACTCTCCTCAACAAATATCAGAGGCCCATGTAGTGTGCTGACCAACGGATAGCCTGCAGCAACCAGTTAAATCCGCCCTCAAGACAGCAATAATGGGAACAAGAGTGACAGTGTGCATATGTTTGAAATATGGAACACATTCTAGAAAAGGGTATTAGACAGGAACGTGTCAACCAGAGTTGGGCAACATTCAGAATTGGCTGCCTTTCAATTCATGAGTGTGACTTTTAATTGAATTGGCCATACCATTGGATTTGGAAGTTGAGTTTGATTTGGAAGAGGAATTCGCTGAACTGCAAGTCAAAGAAATTCAACTCATTTTGGGAAATGAAGGGTTCTTCAACCCAGGTCCACAAAAGTTATTTAATTAAATATTCCTAAAAGAAATATTAATTAAAGCATGCATATATAATATATGGATTGTGACAGTGACTAGTGACTTTTTCACTCCTCTTAAAGGAACACGCCGACTTTTTGGGACTTGTAGTCCATACATAACATTCTCATCTCCATGCGTGCCATAACTCTGTCTGACACACTCACTGCTAGCCTAGCTTAGCACAAAGACTGGAGGTAAATGGCTCCAGCTAGCCTACTGCTCAATAATTGTCGATATGACTAGGAACTATAGAGTATAGTTCCTAGCCATATCAGTCTAGAAAATCGCAACTTTTAATTTTCCGTCTGTCTTAGTACACAATGTAACTATACACATCACAACATGTAAATAGGAAAATGTTGGCGTTATTTTGACAATTATTGAGCAGTAGGCTAGCTGGAGCCATTTACCTCCAGACTTTGTGCTAAGCTAGGCTAGTGGTGGGTGTGTCAGACAGAGTTATGGCACGCACGGAGATGAGAATGGTATGTATGGACTTATCTAACTCTGGGGGATATGGGGAATAAGATAAAGTCCCAAAAAGTCGGCGTGTTCCTTTAACTTTAAACATGGTGATATACAGTCAAACCAAAAATATAATATAATTACTAGTGGGTGCAGAACACTATAGTTGATTTATGTACAGGTGCTGGTCATATAATTAGAATATCATCAAAAAGTTTATTTATTTCACTAATTCCATTCAAAAAGTGAAACTTGTATATTATATTCATTCATTACACACAGATTTATATATTTTAAATGTTTATTTTTTTTATTTTGATGAATATAACAGACAACTAAGGAAAATCCCAAATTCAGTATCTCAGAAAATTAGAATATCACTTAAGACCAATACAAAGAAAGGATTTTTAGAAATCTTGGCCAACTGAAAAGTATGAACATGACAAGTATGAGCATGTCCAGCACTCAATACTTAATTGGGGCTCCTTTTGCCTGAATTACTGCAGCAATGCGGCGTGGCATGGAGTTGTTCAGTCTGTGGCACTGCTCAGGTGTTATGAGAGCCCAGGTTGCTCTGATAGTGGCCTTCAGCTCTTCTGCATTGTTGGGTCTGGCATATCGCATCTTCCTCTTCACAATACCCCATTCCACTCTTGAACCACTTCAGAAGAGCTGAAGGCTGTCTGTTGTTCAAGAGTGGCTTGACACAAGGAATGCGACAGCTGAAACCCATGTCTTGCATACGTCTGTGTGTAGTGGTTCTTGAAGCACTGACTCCAGCTCCAGTCCACTCTTTGTGAATCTACCCCACATTTTTGAATGGGTTTTGTTTCATAATCCTCTCCAGGGTGTGGTTATTCCTATTGCTTGTACACTTTTTTTCTACCACATCTTTTCCTTACCTTCGCCTCGCTATTAATGTGCTTGGACACAGAGCTCTGTAAACAGCCAGCCTTTTTTTGCAATGACCTTTTGTGTCTTGCCCTCCTTGTGCAAGGTGTCAATGGTCGTCTTTTGGACAACTGTCAAGTCAGCAGTCTTCCCCATGATTGTGTAGCCCACAGAACTAGACTGAGAGACCATTTAAAGGCCTTTGCAGGTGTTTTGAGTTAGTTAGATGATTAGAGTGTGGCACCAGGTGTCTTCAATATTGAACCTTTTCACAATATTCTAATTTTCTGAGACACTGAATTTGGGATTTTCCTTAGTTGTCTGTTATAATAATCAAAATTAAAAGAAATAAACGTTTGAAATATATCAGTCTGTGTGTAATGAATGAATATAATATGCAAGTTTCACTTTTTGAATGGAATTAGTGAAATAAATCAACTTTTTGATGATATTCTAATTATATGACCAGCACCTGTAAGTGAGGATAGCAAAATAAAGTAAACTGTGACATATTATACCCAAAAAATATTCATACAGTGGACTACCAGTAAAATTGATAAAAAGTTTGGGACCAAAGTTATTCAGACACTTTGACCTAACCATGTTTTTTCTTTAATTGCTAATGCGACCCTTTCCACCACAGACTGAACAAAATTAAGCATTGCTTGGTCATTGGTTGACCTAAATTGGCATTATCTAACTGTGTACTTAAATTTAACAACTGACAGCTGACTGGTTGATTGTAATCCATTAAATACCTTTCTATCAAAGTTATCTGGCCTTCCATCATGAGTTCTTATCATATTGTATTACCATTTTCTAAACTATAGCGAATAAACTGTGATAATGTGAGAAAATGTTGAAGGTGTCTGAATACATTTTGGTTTAACTGTTCAGCCTCACTCATCTGCCAATGATAAAAGCAAGAATCCTCATTTGAATTGGCTTTGACATCAATTGAGATTAAGAGAGGAAATTAATTGAATCCATTGAAGAGGGTTCTTAGTCACAGGCATCATGTCAAATTAATATAATTACGAATAAACAAGTAGGAAGAACAGAGGAACAGAATGTGCCAAGAGCTTTTTTAGAACATCAAACAAAAGGGAGAAGGTGATCAAACGAAAGACTGACCCATCGGTGGCACTTCAAATAAAGTTTGTGTGTTAGGAAAAAAACCTGCAGGAAAGGGGTACACATGAATGCAAGAGTGCTGGGGCTTATATTGAAATAAAGTGCACACTAGCATGGACAAATTGGCAAATTGAAAGTATCCAGTACAGATTATAAAGGTGCCTGATGTGGCTCTCATTGGACTTCCTGTTCTAATCTGAAGAAAAGCATTAAGTATTATGATTACATTCGCATAGTCACCAGTGACAGACTGCCGAAATTCAGCTTATCAGCTAATGGGTTGGTAGCGCTCGAAAGAGATACTGAAAATTGACCCTAGAGCACACAGTGTTTACTGACCACTTCTTACATTAACTTGTATCGCCTCAAGAAACAATTTCACTTCCATTCTAGTCATCAGAAAACAGACTGAAATTTCTGATAATATCAGAATTTCCCAGAAAAGAATCTGATCAGACATTTTTTTTAATCGCTCCAGTTAGTGTTACAACATCTGAGGTCTACAACAAACACATGATTCTCCAGGACAGAAGATGTATGAATTCACATCCATATTACACCTCTATTCAACCCATCCTTAGACTCAAAAAGTCCCAAAAATTCAACACACAATACTGGATCCAGCTATACATTTTCTATACATATCAGAGGTATTGACCTTCTCTCAACTGTATCTAACAATACAATACAATACAGTACAGTACCATTGTTGACATAATCTGTTAGTCATATTTTAATTTATTGAAGTAACAGATATTTTAGTCATTTTAATGGCGATCCACAACTCACCTTCTGCATGCATTACTGCATGCAGTTAAAAGTACTGTAAAATTAATTAAAATTGTGACTCCCAAGGAACAGCATCGCAAGGTTAAAACCATATTAGCCATTCTGGTTGTTATTATATGTTAGATATTATTACTTGTGACATGAGAACAAAATGTATGTACACATGTATACAACTAAATTAACGATCTCTTAAATATTTCCTAATTTCACTAAACATTTTCATTTAGTTTCGTGTTTTTTTTTTAAATTAAACATGAATCTTTATTTTCAATAAAAGGGCTTATTTATGCTTTTGTAGGCTCATTTTGTAAATATAAGCAACTCATTTGTACCGCCCACTCTGCGATGACGTCATTTTTGCCGTGCGGACTAGGGATGCACGATATATCGGCAACATATCGTTAACGGCCGATAAATTATTATTTTTGATGTTATCCTTATCGGTCCAATAAGAAAATTTGACCGATATATTCAAGCCGATAGATAATGTATTTCCTTCAGCTGAGACAGACGCGCTGTCCACCATGATGGGTTTGAATTGCTCTAAATATGATTGGAATCACTTCGAAAAGGAAAATACAGTTATGTGCAACATATGCAGCGCAAGTCTAATATAATCTACATAAAATGATAATGAGAACAGAATACGGCTGTAAAAGAACGTTGTGTTTCAGCGCATTTGTTGAGGGAAGAGCGCGCCCACGGAGTTACACCTTCATGACAAGCACAGTCAAGTTCGCTTGTGCATTCACAGCCTTTTGTGCCATTGTAAGTTGTAATATTATATTTAGTTGTTAATTAACCTTATAAGCGCTTCAGTTTACGGTTGTTCGTTCATTCTCTCCAGCTTCAGCGCGCTCTCAAACAGCAACATTATTCCTAATAGACTAGACTAATATTAAAGATGTTTACTATTACTGTAATATTAAACATATTTTTTTTTCTAAAACACAGAAGCATTATTTTTTATAACTAGCACTTTTATTGTTCTCGTATCATTTCCATCAATATGGTTTGATTAAAACCATTTCCTTATTGTCTGTGCGGAGGTTATTTCATGCACTTGCATTCTGATTCTTTATTATGCAGCCTAAGTAATGCTGTCCAATAACTTGTTTGCATTATTTAGGTATATTGTTTTTATTTTTTAGGCAATATAATTTTTGGTAACATTTTACAATGTCGCTTGTTCAGACTTACACACCCTCCAGGAGCTTACGTTCTGCCAGTGAACGACGCCTTGTGGTGCCATACCAAAGAGGCATGAAATCAATTTCACGGACCTTTTCCTGGACTGCCCCCACCTGGTGGAATGACCTGCCTATCTCAATTCGAGCAGCCGAGTCTGTAGCCATTTTCAAAAAACAGCTAAAGACACGTCTTTTCCAGCAGCACCTGACCAATCAAGAATAGCACTTAACATTCTATTCATTTTTTGTCTGTCTAATTTATAAAAAAATAAAATAAAAAAAATTGTCCTGTGTGTTCTGTGTTAGATTAACTGAGACTTGTTACAGCACTTGCATACTGTAGCCTTTGACTGTTCTAGTTGCTTCTATTGCTCTCATTTGTAAGTCGCTTTGGATAAAAGCGTCTGCTAAATGTAAATGTAAATGTACAAATAAGGTCTCATTTGTTAATGCATTAACTAACACGAACAAACAGAGAGCAATAACCTTTGTTTATTTTAGTAATCAAATGTTTGTGTTTGTTAACAGTCCATTCACAGTGCATACCTAATGTTAAAAGACACAACTTTGGGTCTGAATATGTTGAGATTAACATGAACTAAGATGAATAAATCCTGTTGAAGTATTGTTCATTCATTGTTGGTTAACTAATACTAACAAAAATTAAACCTTATTGTAAAGTGTTAACATTTTTGTATAATGTTAAAATTAACATTGTGTAAAATTAATTTGAAAAGGTAAGGAATCTTGCACTGGTTCAAATAGGCTACTGTAGTGTATAGGTTTGATTTATGTTGAAGTGTTTGGGACATGGCTTTTAATGGTGAGCCTTTTGTTTTTGTAATCAGGCTCTCAGAGTTTATTAAAATTTGTATTTAGATTTATCGGCCAATATATCGGTTATCGGCTTTCAAATATAACAAATTATCGGTTATCGGTATCGGCCAAAATGTTCATATCGGTGCATCCCTAGTGCGAACGTATAAACAAGGCTTTACACCCCTACTCTTTTTCCAATGGACATCCTGGGATTTTTAATGACCACAGAGATTCAGGACCTTCGTTAAACGTCTCATCCGAAGGATGGATAAATAAAATAATAAAATAGAAAACATTACTTTATAGAAAAATATTACTTTTTACTGTATTTTTGGTCAAATAAATGCAGCCTTGATGAGCATAAGAGACTTCTTTCAAAAACCTTATCAACCTCCAACCTTTGAAACCATATTTTGGAAAGTGCCAGTTTTCAACTTATGCTTGGCTATAAGTGCAGTACCCAAGATTGAAACACCTCATCATTTTTCTGCAACAGTGAAATATATTTCTGTCCAATAATAGATCTAGACACTGATCTCACATCACAAATATATCAAGTATGAAGAACAAATCTGAGTGCTCACCCCTTTCTGTGTTAGGCACTCCCAGATTGATGGTCGGTATAGAGGGATCGGCGTAATCGCTGTAATACTCCAGCAGTGAGGCTTGTTTACTCCATGTTTTCTTCACCACAGGGACTGTTGTGTGGGAATATAGAATCAATCAATACTTCTTCAAAACATAAGAGATAACTCCGAAAGTCCTCAGACCGCTGCTTTATCTCCTAGAACTCACAGTGATCAACATTTAACATTAAAGATTTTGGATATCTTTTTTTTTTAAGTGGGGTATGAATTTTACCCCATTGAAACAAACACATAATGCAAACATAATTGATTATAATCACAACATTCAGGTAAGAGAGCCACAAATTTGTAACTAGCTATTCCAAATGCAAACACCATCTTTAAAACTCTTCAAAGTGACTTGCAAGATGCAATTATGATAATCAGTGCAATTAGATGCAACTGATGTGTCAGATGGTTCTCTGGATTCAAACTGCAACACTTTAACTGTCTTGTTACGTTTAAATTGATGCCTGGTACAGAGTTGCCATGAAGGGCTCTAATATTGGAGAGAAGACTGGAGTGATGCCCACCGAGGCACTCAGCCAAAAATCTCTCAATACCAAATCGTTTCGGAGGTCAAACAGTGACGCTTGCTGAACTGTTAAAGCGAAAGAAAACGTCAGACTTCATCAGCAGCGACTTGAGTGGTGTGAAGTAAGAATGGGCAGGGTTCAGGGCACCATGAGCAACTTTTCGCACAACCTCTGACACAAGATATTACTAAGTGCTCTTTTGAAGAGCTGGGGGGGTTCGACGTAGATGATAACAGCGCTGATTATCAATTATGTACCACTCACCTCTGTCGGAATGGAATTTCTTACAAGTTTTCACTGCGACGAAGATGTTTTCAGTCTTAACAGGCTGGCCCTGGGGACACACGGGTAAAGAGAAAGTTTTGACAAAGATTGCATAATGCTCAACGATATGTCGAAAGTGCTCAGCAGTACATACTGTGCAGTGCTGTGAAAAGTAAGAACACCTCATGTAAAGCGTTTTTTTTTTTTTCAACATAATTGGACCCAACGCTATCTCACGACCAATTCGTACGTATTTTACGAGGAGGCTAATTGGTACGAATTTGTACGACCTGTATGTTTTGTCTAAACCCCAGTGATGGGTAGGTTTAGGGGCGGGGTTTGAGGTAGGTCATTCGTATGAATTCATACGAATTTGGCAACTCGTCAAATATGTACGATTTAGCAAAAAAAAATTGTATGAGTGAGGTCGTACAAATTCGTAGGAATTAGCCACCTCGTAAAATATGTACGAATTGCTGTGAGATCGGGTTGAAAATACCCCTTTCTTAAGTAAGAAAGGCTAGCACACCTCTACATTTACCACTACATCAGGTGCCTAAAATTTGTATTGTGTTCAGATTAGTTTAAAGGGATAGTTCACCCAAAAATGATCATTGACTACAATAATGGGAAAAAAATACTACAGTAGTCAATGGCTGCCGAGATCTGCTTGTTTACAAACATTCTTACAAATATCTTCTTTTGTGTTCAGCAGTAGAAAGAAATTTGTACAGGTTTGGAACAACTTGAGGGTGAGTACATTTTCAGAGTTTTCATTTTTGGGTGAACTATCCCTTTAACATAACTAAGGCCACCCTTTATATGGACCTCAATAAACTGAATGCGTTTGATCATAAGCATCAACATACACAGTATCAGCATGTAAAGCAGTGTTGATATTGTCAAGAATAAAACTATTAAAAAGTCTAAAAAATGACTGAAACGGAAATAAAACTACATTAAAGCTAAACAGAGCCTCTTGATGAGGGTGAAAGAGGGGAGTGCAAAAATTGGCTTAAAACTCAACATAAAAAAATAAAAATAAAAAAGATCATGGCATCCGGTCCAATTACTTCCTGGCAAATTGAAGGGGAAGAAATGGAAGTGTTGACAGATTTGGCCTTCAAGATCACTGCAGATGGTGACTGTAGCCATGAAATTAGAAGACGCTTGCTACTTGGAAGAAAAGCTATGACAAATCTAGATAACATATTAAAAAGCAGAGACAGCACCTTGCTGACAAAGGTTAGTATGGTCAAATCTACGGTTTTCCCATTAGTAACGTATGGCTGTGAGAGCTGGATTATAAGGAAGGCCGAAGAATTTATGCTTTTGAACTGTGGTGTGTGTCGGAGAAGCCTATTGAGAGTCTTGGACTGCAAGAGATAAAAATCAGTCAGTCCTAAAGGAAATCAACCCTGACTGTTCATTGGAAGGACAGATACTGAAGCTAAAGCAAGAGAGGGCTCATTAGAAAAGACCCTGATGCTGGGATTGATTGAAGGCAAAAGGAGAAGGCCGAGAATGAGATGGTTAGATAGTGTCATCAATGCAATGAACATGAAATTGGGCAGATTCAAGGAGATAGTGGAAGACCTGACATGCTGTAATTCATGGGGTCGCAAAGACTTGCGCACAACTGGACGACTGACCAACAAAGCTAAACAGAATGTTAAAAAATGACAAAAGCATACTAATACTTTATATAAGCTTTATGGTAACACTTTACAATAAGGTTTTATTAGTTAACATTAGTATAAGTTAACATGAACTAGTAATGAACTGAACTTCTACAGCATTTATTAATCTTTGTTAATTTCAACATTTACTAATACATTAAAATCAAAGGTTGTATTTGTTAACTTTAGTTAATGCACTGTGAACTAACATGAACAAACAGTGAACAGCTGGATTTGCATTAACTAACGGTAACAAAGATGAACAAATACAGTACCAAATGTATTGTTCACGGTTAGTTCATGTTAGTTCATTCAAAATATGAATACGTTTTAATAGTATATAAATAACACGGATGCTACATAAAAAACCCCCACCAGAGCCCCTGAGATGTACAGTTGTTGATACTTTTAAGTCTAAGTAATTTAACATCCATCATTATGGGTGAGAATAAAATAATCTACAAACGGAGAAGGTTGCAGACAACAGGAAATCTGTGCAATAAATGAGCTAAATTAGCCCTCCTCTTTAAAGTAAGCACACATATAGAACACCTAATTCTATAATATCTAAATAATGTAATTGGTGATTTATTTCTTACAGGCCATGAAACTGTATATTACACACTTTTTATTCCAGAAATACATTTTTGTAACTAGGACATTAGCTGCTTGTTATTTTATATTTGTGACAACAGCTCAGGTCACTGTAACTCGCAGCATCAGATGAGTCAGTGTCTACTGGTAAAACTGCAGCTGTGAAGACAGTCACATTTTTCCTTTTGGAGGCTTAATGTGAAGGATATTGCACATTAGTGCTTAATTAATGCTTCATTTGCCACTGTGAATCACAAACAGGTGTTTATGAACCATTTAAACCACAAGAGTATCATACTTACAATGTGATTAAGTAACTGGCCAAGTCTATTTACTCACTTAAGTCATTTTTACTTGCATTTTATACTTGTTATTTCTACACATGCTTTAAGAGTCTCAGACTGGAATAAAGGCAACGGAAAACATCTGCCCTTCCAAATCTAACTTGTGATTTTCACTCTTTCAACAGACACAGCAGTTCGACTTCTTTTTGTATTATTCTAGTGTGTGTTTTTGTGTATTTCTGGTTGAGGAATTGGTTCTGGATCTGTGGAGAGTACGCAAAGGCCCGATAACTGTAACTCTGAGATAAGAGCGCTGAGAGCTGCTTCAGGGAGATATCGCTTTGATCTGAACCCGCTGTGAATATTAAACACCAGGACATTCTGGATGTTGACAAAGCATCGGGGCAGAAGAGCTGGTCCTAACTGCAATGACAAAATAGCGTGATTTTAATATAAAGACATAAAAATATCAAAAATATAAATTGTTTTCATGTTCGCATTATTATTATTATTATTTTCTTTTAAAAAAAAAGTAATGTTTAAATGCAGTGTAACACTCTCACAACTGCAAAAGAAAGTTATAAAAAATGAAAATAAGGAGGTAAAATAACAGTTGACACTTTAAATCAGTGAGATTGGAATGGTTCATTATAGAAACAGCTGACAGATATTCATAGTCATATTGCGTAAAGTTTGAAGCATAACAACTATGCAGTGAATACATGTTCACCTTCTTTAGACTGCAACAGGATAAAATGACCAGGAATGGATTAGGATAAATGGATTTTTAATTTTAATTTGGGGGCATGTACAATTTCTCAAACAACCAGACTAATGACTTGACACAAACTGTACCAGGGCAGAGCCCAGAGAAGGCTTTTGAAAATTAAACAAAGTGAAAGTGACGTGACCTTTAGCCAAGTATGGTCTACCATACTCGGAATTTGTGCTCTGTATTTCACCCATCCAAGTGCACACACACAGGAGTGAGTACTGAACACACACACACACACACACACACACACACACACACACACACACACACACACACACACACACACACACACACACACACACACACACACACACACACACACACACACACACACACACACACACACACACACACAGCAGTGGGCAACCATTTTATTGCTGCGGTTTACAAGTCTGACTCTCTAACCATTTGGCCACAACTGCCCCCCACAATTCTATGAATGTACCTTGCATCTGCTCCCACATTACCCATTAGTCAAATAATATGGCACACCGCCTGTTTTATTTAGCTGGCCAACTCCCAAATTCTGTGTGACAAATGATGCACTGGACAGCAAAAGCATTTACCATGTAGTGAAGAACTTTAAGTGTCAATCCAGCAGTCACAACTTTAGTTTGTAGGCATTACGCAAAGTTTATTTCATTAATAGTATTAATTGATGTCACACAACGGTGTTTTATTTTCTCTGCCAGCTAAACTTCCAAAGCAAAGTCACAGAAACGTTGTGCAACTGCCACGGCATAGGCACACAGAGTGATGTTTCATTCCCGATTGAATCTGGAGTCTTTGAATGAATCGGTTGAGTGAGTGATTCAATGACCCATATAGACAGCTACTCAGGGCCTGAAAAACACCCGACCATGCGCCAAATGCGGGTGAATTTTGCAATTGGCGGGTAACACTGTCAATCTACCTGCCACATTGGCAGGTAGCCTATGAGAATTCATTGGACAGTTTGAGAGGATGCGACTGCTGTTTAGGAAAGTTCATGTGATCGGAAAGAAGAAAAGGCCCTACTCTGACTACGTTTGGATGTGTATTAAACTGTTGGTGAGATGGGATGAGATAATGCAACGCTGACGTAGGCTACAGTATAGTGAGAGTTGCACAGATGTGTGCGTCGTGTGCGTGTGCATGTTGGAAGTTGGGAAGCGGTGAGAAAATGTCCGGTACGTGGTAACTTTACTAGTAATAATAATATTAATTTAGTTCTGTGTAACGGTTCACAAACGTGACTAAATCATCCATCAACACAGCCGCGTGTGATGTGTTTACATACAAGCTGTGGTAGGTCTATGGGGTATGACTGTACGTGACACGGGACATCAATGAATAAAAAGATTTTTAAAAATGTATATTATGAGTTGTTATTATTACTTATATTGATTTCGTTAATAACTTGACTGCACTTAAATGTGTATTCTTACAAGTTGAAGAACAAATCCACACCCCCACCAGAAGCCTTCGCTCAGCAAAGGAACGACGGCTTGTGGTACCATCACAGAGGGGGAAAAAATCCCTTTCCAGAACATTTTCATTCAACGTTCCCAGCTGGGGGAACGATCTTCCCAACACCATCCGAAACGCAGAATCATTGACATCATTCAAAAGTCAACTTAAAACTCAGCTCTTCCGTGAGCACTTAACCTCATAAAAAAAAAATAAAAAAAAAACTTTCCTTTCCTCTTTCTCTTCCTTCTTCCCTCCCTACTCTAGCCTGTACTACACTGAGCAATGTACACGGCCTCAGAATTTCAGGCACTTGTTGCGCTTCTCGACTCTTCATGACCAATCGCTTCATGTACCCCCAAGTTGTAAGTCGCTTTGGATAAAAGCGTCTGCTAAATGCATAAATGTAAATGTAAATGTAACAATGTTTAGTGGGACAAGTGGATTTTTGCAGGGGCAAGTGAAAGAGAATTTTACTAGACAGATTAAAACATCAATAACAAAAAACAACTAGGGAATCACCAAAATGCAAGAATTATTCTGCATTAATTTAATGTAAGTGGCGATCGATAGTGGATAATACTATATAGCCTAATGTATAATAAACTGACGGTAACAATGTTGCGCTGTTGACGCTCGCGCAGCCTCTCAAGGAGAAATCACAACAAATGAGTGCCGCTATAACGCATCTAACAGCAACAGTGTTAGTGACTGATTCAGCGCTTTGATTGAATCGTTTGTATCAAAGATTCAATGACCTATTCATAAACAACTGCCTCATTCTTAAATGAATCAGCCGTTTGAACGACTCGACTCAATGACTCACTCATTCAGACGTTCAACTGCTGCCACCTACTGGTGGTTTACTTTCATGTTTAAACATTCTTTCCAACTTTTCTTATTTGTATATTCAAAAATATTTAAAACAGTCTCATAACATTTTTTAATGCAGTTGTAATTTTTCAGTGTAAATTATTTAATTTGATTGGTAACAGCCCTACAGTGTCTTATTGTTGTAATTGAATAGATAAAATTTAAGAATATAAACTGAAAGTTGAAGCGTAGCCTATATTTAATAAGATTATGGGGAAAAAATGCCCTTTATAAAAGGTACAAATATTTAAATATGCCAAAGCTGATTGAACATTGTTGAGAATATTTCTTCAGAATAAATTATATTTACAACAAAAATCTGGACAAGCATGTGAACAGGCTTAATGGCGAGGAGAAAAAAAAGTGGCTGGTAAAAAGTCACTGTGGCAGGTGGTCAAAAAAGTTAATTTCAGGCCTCGCAGCTAGAAGTCCTGAATGAATCAGCATTTTTGAGCGAATTGGTTGAATAAATGACTTGTTCATTAACACAGTGACTTGCCGCCACCTACTGTCACTATTTCATAATCCAACAAGTATCGTTCCATTTTGTCATTCATTTAATATTTCTGTATTCAAAATTTTGTTTAAGACATTATTCTCATTACATTATGCAATTGCAATTGACGTGCATACATGTACTGCCCACTGAGCAATTTGAGGGGCAAACATTTCCCCTTATGGGAAAGCTAATTTTAGACAGTGGTAGATGGCAATAAATAGAAAAACACTCTTCAACTCTGGCTTTATTGTTCAGTGTTATTTCAAAGTGTACACTTGAATCGATCCTGATCTGTGCTTCAATGTAACCCAAATACATTCGCTCCACTCTGTACTGTC
This sequence comes from Romanogobio albipinnatus, assembly GCA_023566225.1. NCBI lineage: Eukaryota > Metazoa > Chordata > Actinopteri > Cypriniformes > Gobionidae > Romanogobio > Romanogobio albipinnatus. The sequence continues at coordinate 33,988,664 of CM042247.1, read as the reverse complement.
CAGGGCATCGTGCAGCTTTACCACACAGATTGTGATGATATTCTAAAGCTCGCTTGCATGTTGACATGATTGGTTACAAGGTAGTTTGTGACGTCAGAAACACCAGTGATTTCAAACGCGTTTTTGGAGACTGTCTTTGGTTCACTGCAGTTTCAAGGAGAAAATACTCAGCAATGGTGTTGACTTATGACTTTGCACATGGTTTGTCTGAAAGCACATTAAAAACACCACACAGACACACACACACACATCCTGCACAAATCTAATGAATCACTTCTAGCAGTGTCCAGTTTCAACTCAAATCACTTTCTCCCATTAGCCTTTGACACATACTGATTAGGTGTGTGTGACAGGTGTGTTGAACTGGCTTTTTTCTTTTTTCTTTTATACTGTTGTCTGAGGTCAACTTATGATCATAATGAATAAGTAATAATAGGCTATTTTCTACCCTGGTTTTGAGCCTAGCTCCTGAAACGCTCAGTTTTTATGGCCGTGTCACATTGAAGACTTGGACGTAAATGCCCACTGCTATGATTGGATAACTGTTTTGCATATTATAATGAGCTTCAGCTCCCTTACATGTGAGGAATTGTTTTGAAAACCTCCAATGTGGAGAAATAGCAACCCAAATGATCCGCCCACAGGGCTTGCGAAATGCAAACAAACAAAGATTTATCTCTCATCCACCCGCAATTAATTGGAATGTTATTTTTTGTTACTTGGCGGCCCGATCGGTGGATATGACTGCAAACCGCATCACTAACAAACACACACAAGCATCTGTAAAACTTCACTGCAGACAAATCAGCATGTTCAAATCTTCTGCGATTGTATTTTTCCTTCAAATATCAAGTCAAGAGAGTGAATGCACATCAAGAAAGGAATGTTATTTCAACATAAGCTTTATTGCTTGGAAGTTCGATCCGGTTTAGCTCCACGTAGGCCTTTGTTATTTATCTAACATGTCATTACATGCTCGAGTCGGTGGGCTGGGCTACAGAATTAAGCGTTCGTCTTCTTCAGTTAAGGTGGCGTTTCACTGAACTCTGACTTCACAGGGAAGAACATTCACAGATCGATCGTTTTCTGAGCCAGCTGTTAATAAAAGCTAACTAACTAACAAGGGAGTTGCCAGCTCTGAAACGTACAGGATATTCTTATATTACCATGAACTTTTATATATCAAAAATTCATGGGAAAGTTGATTTCTCAATTCATGACCCCTTTAAGCGCACAATGTGGAGGTTACCTACACACAGAGGTGAATGGCTGCTGACAGTGGTGGCACAGTATTGCGCTCTTGGACTGTGCTCTGGCAGCGTGCACAGTTCTGGAACCTCTGTCAGTCGAGGTCCCTTTCCATCCTCCCAGATGTACAGCGCCACCTGTAGGAGAATAATAATTTAGTTCAATGCAATGCTTTTAAATACAAAGCAATGCTTACTGCTTTGGAGTTCCTACACTTAAAGCAAAAGTTAAGCAGAATATTTATATTATGTTATCATTTGCTCCAAACCTGAATGAATTTCATTCTTCTGCAAAACACAAAAGAAGATATTTTGAAAAATGTCAACTGTTTTTGTTCATTCAATGAAAGGTACTAAACCCATTAAAAACCCATTGAAACGGTTTAAAGTTGGCATGAAACGTAAGTTGAGATTGTCTTTTATTCCCTATTGTGATGTTTATCTGAGTGAAAAAGCTTCTTGAACAAGAAAAAAAATGTAGGGCAGGAATTGATTTTGTCCATCTGGAATTAATTGGATCGTTGTCGGGCTATTGCTGTGTTATTATGAGGGCGCATAAATTTAAGGGGTCCTATAATGCCCCTACCAGATGTAAAATAAGTCTCTGATGTCCCAGAGTGTTTATGTAAAGTTTTAGCTCAAAATACCCCACAGATCATTTTTATAGCGTGTTAAAATGGTCACTTTTTGAGGGTGAGTTTTTGTGTGTGTACCTTTAAATGCAAATGACCTGCTGCTCCCGGCCCACTTTTAAGAAGAGGGCGGAGCATCATGTTAGCAACTCTGATTACCTCAGACATGCACTGAAAAGGTCAGAAACTGTTCAACCTTTTATGTTCAAACTGGACAATGATGGAGAGACTCAAGAAGAAGTGACAACATTTATAGTGCAACAGGACATTTCTGAATGGTTAGTTGATGAATTTGTGTAGCTGATGTGGAGTTAACTATCTTCAAGTCATTGATTAGCATATTCTGTCATGATAATCTATAAATCGCTCCAGTGGGAACTGTTGTAAGATGCCTTCAGAGCCAGAGAATATATGCTGCATGAAGATAGAACAAGTATAGTTTAGTTCAATTACAGTTATAACTTATGTTGTCATCTTGCTTTTATGACATGCATTTGTGTTACAATTTGTTTAATTTATATAACGCTTTCTGGGTACTCAAAGCGCTTTATATATAGAAGGGGAGAATCTCCTCAACCACCACCAATGTGCAGCCATATTAGAGGTCTTCAGAACCTCTGTTTTTGTTACAGTATAGTGTCCCCATCACTACACTGGGGTGCTAGGAACCACACAGACCACAGGGTGAGCACCCCCTGCTGGCCTCACTAACACCTCTTCCAGCCAGGTACTGACCAGGCTCAACCCTGCTTAGCTTCTGTGGGAAACCAGTCTTGGGCTACAGGGTGATATGGGTGCTGCCCATATCTGTATTGCAATAAATTACCTACTGTATTGCAATAAATGTGAATGACTACATTTTGTAGTCCTTAAAAAGCAATTTCTTTAAAATAAAATATCTCCCTTTTTTTTTTACTTTGAACGTTGTAATTTTGCAGATGTTGTTTAAGATCAAACAGCAACATTAAATGGACACTTTAATCAAATCAAAAAATTGTATATGATAAAATGTAAAATGTAAACAATATTATACAGTAAGCCATCACCATTTCAAAATATATACCTTAAAAATTCTTACCTCATGTTTTAGATCTATGGTGAAGTCCGATTTTAAAGGCTCATCTTCAATTTTGCTTGTCAACCTAAAATGTGAAATCACTGTAAAATTAGTTAACTACAAGGAAAAGGAAAACTTTGAAAAACAACAGAAAATACCTTCTCAAAGATGACATTTCTAATGTAAAAATGGTAATACCATGTAAATAGCACAGTATATTGCAATGCACATTTTTCAATACCATGGTATAAATCAAACTACCTGATATAGGGCCCTATTTTAACGATGTAAGCACATGGTCTAAAGTGCACGGCGCAAGTACACTTAGGGCGTGTCTGAATACACTTTTGCTGGAAAAATGGTCAGCGCGGCTGGTGCATGGTCTAAAAGGGTTGTCCCAAAAAGCATAAATGTCCAAATAAACCAATCAGAGTCTTATCTCCCATTCCCTTTAAAATGGCAGATTACATGGCGGAATTTGTGAGCAGAAAGAATGAATGCTTCTTCAGAGAGGAATCCTTTAATTTTTGTGTGCTGCTGCTCATCCCTGTGTGTGTATGTGTTTGAAAATCCATTTGAGCACGTTGGTCTGAAAATAAGGTGTGTTCAGGGGCATTGTTGGCGTATTACTATTTTGGACCAGCACGCCCAAGGGCGCACAAATGGGCGCAAATGCTTTTGCTATTTAAACAACTTGGCGCAGGACGTGAAAATGATAAGTGCGTCGGGCTGAAACTAGTAAACAACACTTGCGTCACGCCTGGCGTCACAATGCACAGGGTGTATGATAGGGCCCATAATCTCAGATATAATCACTTTCACAATGCAAATATTCCAGCTTTGAAAATCCTTACAGAAAAATTACATGAAGAATAAAATGGAATAGTTTTAATTCATTTTACTCAAACCTTATCTATAAAAACATCACACTGGAAGACTTGATCCTTGGATCTGCTTTGTGACTGCTAGCCAGTTCAGCTGAGGGCAGCATTCAAACCTTTTGACAAGAGGGATGCTAAGCACCCATCCTGCAGAGAAGTCTGGGTACTTGAAAGCTGCTGGGTTCTCAGAAAAGGCATAATGGTGGATGATGGTGGACTCTTCATCATGCAGTGGCTTTCCAAGAAACCACTCCTAAGAGCAAGGAGATTAATGACATGTGATGGTCATCTCAGGCTAATTAACACCTTAATAGCTGCCATCCGTTCATACGACACTGTGTGGGGGTGGGGCATTACAACTTGATTTTAACTAACTTTTCAACACTCAGGAGTCAACACTTCTCTCTATAAATAATAATGAAAAAACAAACTTAACAGTTTATTCTATGAAAAGTTCTTACTCCCATTACTGTGCTCAACAGCTGCCTGTCACGGTGAATGCACTGTTCAAGTGACCCATCATAATGCAGTTTACATTATGGTTTTATTTTGAAAAGGCTTAGGTGAATAGATTCTAATAAAGCGGAAACTAAACACGTCACTTTTTTAGTCCATTCAACATGACAGGCAGCTGTAAATGACGTTGCACTGTCAAATTTCATTAATATACCAACAACACAGGCGACTGAAATTGTGGAGAGAGGAGAGAAATTATCAGAATATACACTCACCTAAAGGATTATTAGGAACACCTGTTCAATTTCTCATTAATGCAATTATCTAATCAACCAATCACATGGCAGTTGGTGTGGTCCTGGTCTCCTGAATTCCAAACTGAATGTCAGAATGGGAAAGAAAGGTGATTTAAGCAATTTTGAGCGTGGCAAGGTTGTTGGTGCCAGACGGGCCGGTCTGAGTATTTCACAATCTGCTCAGTTACTGGGATTTTTACACACAACCATTTCTAGGGTTTACAAAGAATGGTGTGAAAAGGGAAAAACATCCAGTATGCGGCAGTCCTGTGGGCGAAAATGCCTTGTTGATGCTAGAGGTCAGAGGAGAATGGGCCGACTGATTCAAGCTGATAGAAGAGCAACTTTGACTGAAATAACCACTTGTTACAACCGAGGTATGCAGCAAAGCATTTGTGAAGCCACAACGCGCACAACCTTGAGGCGGATGGGCTACAACAGCAGAAGACCCCACCGGGTACCACTCATCTCCACTACAAATAGGAAAAAGAGGCTACAATTTGCACAAGCTCACCAAAATTGGACAGTTGAAGACTGGAAAAATGTTGACTGGTCTGATGAGTCTCGATTTCTGTTGAGACATTCAGATGGTAGAGTCAGAATTTGGCGTAAACAGAATGAGAACATGGATCCATCATGCCTTGTTACCACTGTGCAAGCTGGTGGTGGTGGTGTAATGGTGTGGGGGATGTTTTATTGGCACACTTTAGGCCCCTTAGTGTCAATTGGGCATCGTTTAAATGCCACAGCCTACTTGAGCATTGTTTCTGACCATGTCCATCCCTTTATGACCACCATGTACCCATCCTCTGATGGCTACTTCCAGCAGGATAATGCACCATGTCACAAAGCTCGAATCATTTCAAATTGGTTTCTTGAAAAGACAATGAGTTCACTGTACTAAAATGGCCCCCACAGTCACCAGATCTCAACCCAATAGAGCATCTTTGGGATGTGGTGGAACAGGAGCTTCGTGCCCTGGATGTGCATCCCACAAATCTCCATCAACTGCAAGATGCTATCCTATCAATATGGGCCAACATTTCTAAAGAATGCTTTCAGCACCTTGTTGAATCAATGCCACGTAGAATTAAGGCAGTTCTGAAGGCGAAAGGAGGTCAAACACAGTATTAGTATGGTGTTCCTAATAATCCTTTAGGTGAGTGTATATGTGCGTGTATCTATATAACTTATTTTGTGGAAAATTGCAGGTGGCAAATGGCAGGTGAAAAAGATTCAGTGAGGGGTGAGGGATTTTTTCCCCCTTCATTACTCAAAAAAAAGTAGAGTAGAGTTGAGTTTTTGCTGCCTTTGAACACATGGGCTTGGTATTGTATTTTTATACACAAATTACTGTGCCCATTTTTAGAATAACAACTGCAATTTACATGATTATCACTTCTGGGTTATGACGCATTTTGCAATTAGGGTTTTTATCATTCATAAAGTAGAGTCTTTTAGTGCATACACAATACATCTTTCACTTTTCCATGACAATCAATGTAATTCAGACTGCAAATCAATTTTTCAGAACAGCTTTCACTATTAAGCACTTGTAACCTTAAGTGTGGCATTTAAAATAATTCACGTTGTATAATAGAACCTGGTGGTGCGCAATTCAAAATCCATTGGTCATTTGGGATTTTATGGCAGTGCTAGGGCATACAGTATTTTAATGATTGAAAATGTGTGGAACCCTTTTCATTATATTCACTACAGCTTAAATTCATGATGAACATGAATATCTACAAGTCTTTATTGAACTGCATGAAAACACTATGTCAGCCTATTTCCACTCTTGGTGACTGTGAGTACATCAAGTTAGTCTAAACATGAATTGAATTGGCAATTGGCAAATTATGAAAAGTTCTTACTTTTTTGCGGTCAAATTTTTTGAGGACATCATGAAGTTTTTGGAGTTTCACTCTGGTATCCTCCTCCAGAAACATGATCCAAGAAGAGTTCTTGCCAAACTGTGATGACAAGCTAAAGGGAAAAAATTGAAAAAATTTGATAGAAACAAACTTTTGTTAAAGTTTGTATAATGCTTTTTAGTTAAAGTGCCTGTATAATGCTTTTTCAGATATTACCTTTCATGAAGTGTGTAATATACAGTAGTTGTTTGTAAATGTAAAAGGTCTGCAAAGTTTTAAAGGGCATATTGCAGGTAAAAAAAATGTCTAGATTAATTTATAACCTTGTATGAAAATACCATATGAAAAGGTAGTGCAGGATTTAAAATGTTTTAAAAAGACATAAGAGCACAAATTTAGTAGATAAAGTGGCCATTTCGTTGGCCGCTTGGAAAAAGCGCTTTTTTTTCAACATCGCGTCAAATTACGTCACGAGAGGGAGTGGTTCGCCGAGCTCTGCGTTGGCTCAGTGCAGAATAGGTTGGTATTCAGTAGAGTCTGTGTATTTTCGGTAGTTTTTCTATTCCAATTTATCATTGTCATGGTAAATTATTATCCAGGCTGTCAGGGCATCGAGTCCACAGGTTTCCTAAAAAAAACAAAGTTAGGAATTCTGCATGGTGGGCGTTTTGTGCAGGTGAAGAAACGGGCCTTCTCTTCGCGCATCTGCTTGGAAACACGCGATGGTGTGTATAGTGCTTTAGACCGGAGGATTATCATCCCAGCGATGTGATGGAGTCAAACATTGTTATACTCGTGTAAGGCCGGCTACACACTGGCTGCGTGACGTGAGCGTGGCGTTTTCTATCTGTAGACCGGCTACACACTGCAAGCGTGGCGTTTCTGTTGCGTTTCAGCTGCGTGCCGTTTTCTGTGTCTTTGCACCGCTTTGCACACCCGAAGCGTGTCTGACGCGGCGCTGCTGCTGCTAGGTGACGTAGTGGAAGGCCTATACTTCATGTTAAACATAAAATATATAAATAAATATTTATATAAATATATAGCCTACTGATACAGCAAAGACAACGTCAGCACTCGGCAGTATTGACGGCCGAATAGGCAACCAAATATTTTGCTCTGCATTGGCAGGTGCAATATTTGAAAATCGATATTATATATATTTTTTTTAATTACAATTATATCTGCATTTATGTCAAAACCTAGAGACTTTCACACATAAAAATGTAATTTATTAATATGTATTCGTGTCAAAATGACAAACAGCTTTTCCTATTCTATTTTGCCTGGAAACGCTTCCAACACTCTTGCGTGTCGCATCGGTTCTATTTCTAGCACGCGCTTTTGGCATGGCTCGAGCCGCACGTGTCACGCAGCCAGTGTGTACCTTGCCTAAAGGATGAATAAACATCCACACGCGATGCTTCTTTGCCGTCGTGTTTACATTAATGAATACAAAGTATGTACATTAACACAAATGAATACAGTCTCACACTTTTTCGAAAAAAGTTCTGTGATATTTTATTCATGCCATGTATGCACATTCAAGTTCACTCAAATACATAACGTCATATACATCCTCACACTAGCGGTGAATCGGCACGAAATAAACCCATAATACAGAATTAATGAATAAAGGATAAACACAATAACACAACGTTACTGTCTGTGGCTCGGCGGCCTGCGGGAGATGTGACGGTCCGGATCCGGCGGGAGATGTGACGGTCCCGGATCCGGCAGAGATGCAGCTCGGAGAAAACGTGAACTGTGCTCCGTGGCGTGAGTTACCAAATCAGTCGTGATGAGAAACCGCTAACGTTATATCACATAACGTTTAGTGTGAACGGATATTAACGAGTGTGACTTTTCCTGATGGTCAAAGCCTATAAGTTTCTGTTATTGGTAAGTAAATCAATAACTTACTAGATGACAATAACGTTACCAGCTTTGCTATTGCCTGATACATGGTAATAATCAGTACAGTGTTGTGATCTGAGCACAGTGATCATATCGTTAGCTAGCTTTATCTAGCTAACACTGGTCTCTCTCCGAGACACCTGCTGCTGTTCTCCACTGTTTCTCCTCACACAAATACTCAATCTGTCTCCTGTAATCGTTGTTCTGTCTAATCCTGGTCTGTCCCTAATTGTGTGTCATAATTGTATGGCTGTGGTCTGCCATATGAGTATTAATAAACATTTATAATGTCCTCAGCGTCCGAGCTGTCATTGCGATCCATTGTTTTCCTATCGTTGAAATTCACCGCACTCCCTCTCCTTATGTCACGTCCGGTTTTGGCATTTTTAGATGCGGAAGTAAAATTTTCTCACAAAAACGACTCCAAAAGCCTTAATAGTGTATTTTAAAGTATATTTTAAAGAAAATCTAGTTCCTACATTATTTTTCAATACATTGACTCACTGGAGTCTCTAACCTGCAATATGCCCTTTAAAGATCAAAGTGACCCGCCCTCAAACACTTTAGCTGGTTCATGTTGTGTACAAGGATGAGGATGTGAAGAGACAGTGGTTAAAATTACCACAGCGATACAACAGCAATAACCTTTTTCCGACTGCAAATCTCAGCAAGGTCAACACAGGATTTGCAAAACGCTTATCCATTAAAGATGGAACAGTGCCCACTTTATTTGGACCAAATTGCTCCTCTGAATCACAACCTGTAAGTATGATTGATCATTGATGTATATATTTTCAAATCTACCAGGTGTTCAAAATATGTAGTTTTGCGTTTTTATTTTGTGCAGGTCTCCAGCGAACCCACGTTATTACGGAAATATTTTTGCTAATCAGCTGTGGGACACTATTATCTAAAACTGTGTCTATTAATGTAGATTGTCTGTCATTCTTACTACTTTAAGTAAATAAAGGATGGAGCAAGATTTGTTTTACAAACTTTAATGTTACATCAGTGATTCATGTTAGTTCTCAGCTAATATGGACCATTATTGATACAGTTAATAATACAGTTCCCACATGTGCACTTCAATAAATTCGAAATATATACATCGGTTTGTTGATGGACATACACTTGTTAATGCTGGAATTACAGCATAATGCACAACAAACTGAGAAAAGTTCTTGTCAAATCGTCCTCTTCAGGTTTAATAGCTAGTTCTTTGCAACGTTTCATCATCGACCTCGCTCGGATTGATATGGTAAAATCGACACCATTGTTACCGTCTTTACTGTGTGTACAATCGACTGAGAAAGCTACCGAAACAGAAGTTCAGCCACGTTTCAGTCAAGCGTTTTGTTTCCGGCACACGCTGTAAGCGGTAGACCAATCACAACAGACTGGGCCATCTGAACCTAAGAGCAGAGTAGGCTCTCGGAAAGAATGGGTTTAGAGAGACTGAATCTTTGGATGTTTTCGAGTCTTTGAGAAATATGGTGATATGCAATGTATATTATGAGAAAATGAAAGTGCTTTTTTTTATCTTTGATGTAAGGAACCTTAAAAATATATTCATAATTCATATGAATACATACATAATTCATAGTTTTCTGTCGTGGAGCCTTGGAGGGCAAAACCGCCACAGAACTCCATAGAACTGCAGCACAAGCCTGTCAAATTTCCATCTTTCCATCCAAATATGTAAACAAGATGCACGTTTTGGGCAATTATGATCCATATACAGCACTTGCTGCAGTATTTCAATCACTAAAAACAGCGGGATGTTTTTAAAACACTTAACGTGAAAAACACTAAAAGGTGAGTTGCACCAATAAGGATTCAATTAAGCAAAGTCTAATCAAAGATTTGCTGATATGGGTTTTATTTTAAATCGAGTTGTTGCACCACTTAATTTCAAACAGATTAATTATGCAGTAAAACCGAATTATAGAGCTGATCAAGCAGCAGATGGAGGGTGAACTGACGACAGGCTAAAGAATCTGCATTAGTGCAACCCACCCTTAAAGTGCCTTAATGTACTCAAACGGTGATATTAAAGGATCAAATTCAGTTTACACCTTTTTGATGATGCATACTATATACAGGCGAGCAGATGAGCCAAGAATACGAACGCAACGCGTTTTCTTTATAATGGGTTTTGATGGGAAAAACACTTAACGAGAAACCTCGTGTTGCATTAATATTCTGTGTTCATCTGCTTCCCTGTACAATATTGAATTTGGTCTTTTAATATCACTGTCTTACTAAAAAGACTGGCGGTCAATGGAGGATAGCCTTGTTTTGCCCTTCAGGTGGGTGTTCCTATAATGGTGTGACGTCACATGAAAACTATGAATAGGGTCACTTTAAAGGGATAGTTCACCCAAAAATGACAGTTCTGTCATCATTTACTCACCCTCAAGTTGTTCAAAATCTGTATGAGTTTCTTTGTTCTGCTGAACACAAAAGAAGATATTTTGAAGAATGTTTGTAATAAAGCAGAGAGAGCAACCAGTAGGGGGGGGGGGGGGGGGGATTCTATGGTAGTCAATGGTTGCTCTCTCTGCTTTATTACAAACATTCTTCAAAATATCTTCTTTTGTGTTCAGCCGAACAAAGAAACTCATACAGGTTAGGAACAACTTGATGGTGAGTAAATGATGACAGAATTTTCATTTTTGGGTGAACTATCCCTTTAATACAAACATCAACAGAATATAAACAGTCATAATCAGTCTGTGCATTAGTGGTGGGTATTTATTGGTATTATTTCTGCAAGTAACATTGAATGGTAGGTAGTGACAATAATCACTGAATCATCCAACCAATTAGTTCAAAAACAGTGATTCATTCAGTATGGAAACATATCTCTGTTTTATCAGTGAGTCATTGAATCATTCACTATTCTCAATTAAGAGGCTGCATCTGAAACCACATACTTCCCTACTATATAGTTGGTGAAAAACAGTTTATACCAAATATAAATAACAGTATAAATTCACAGTACTCATAAAAGAGTAGGCAAAAAGCACCCGAAAAACCTACTATAATGGCCTCCTATGATAGGACTATGTCCTTGCAAGTGTGTCATTGAATCATTCACTCAGCTAAATCAAAGTACCGATTCATTCAGGAACAACTAGTGTGTGTTGTTGGGAGACGCACAACAGTTGATTCTGCTATGGCTTTTGAAACTATTTTCTTTTGCAGAGTAACAATACATAAAGTAACTGTCAAAAAAGTAGTGTGTGTAAAATGCAACTCCTTATGACATAATTATATTATAACTAAATAATAATAATAATAATAATAATAATAATAATATTTTATTTTAATACTAACAATACTACTAGTACTAATGATAATTACTATTATCATTATTTTAAAATATATAAAATTAATAATTAATGCTTATTGCAAAATCACAGCTGTATTGATATTCAGTAAAATAGCACTCTTGTTCATGTAATATAACTTGGAATAATCCAAGTGAACCTCACTTCAACTTTTAACACTGAGATTTCACCATGCTGAATGTCTGTAATGTCTAGTATTTACAGCACTTACTAAGGCAGCAGTGGGAGAATGCTCCAGTCTCCCTCATTGTCTGACAGTGTGTGCAGGAGCAGGATGACAGGGGGACCCTGAAAGAGACAAAACACTCTATTACAGCTACTGTCAGAAGAAGAGAAAATGGAAAGATCCCATGAGAACTCCCAGCTATCAAGACAATTTATCCGATTTGAGACAGTAGTTTACTGTCAGGACAACAGCCAGCAAAATCATGAATGGACTTCAAAAGAGAGAACAGAAGAGCAATCAGTTTATGTCATTACTTTGTAATGTTTTTGAAAAAAAAGTATCTTATGCTCAGCAAGGCTTCATGTGTATTATCAAAAAAAATCCATAAAACAGTTATATTGTTTTAAATTATTACAATTTAAAATATATGTTTAATATTTTTAAATATTTATTCCTGTGATGGCAAAGCTGAATTTTCAGTTCAAAACTACCCCTTCATATATTCACAAATGTATTCTTATATCCAAAAAGAGACTTTGAGGACTTTGCAACACCCACTGTGTGTCTTGTAACAGCTCATTAGGATGTGACAAGAGAAAAAAGGGTTTGTGCTCATGCTGTGACTAAAGGAGATGTTGAAAATGGGGGTCGGCGTGACCTTGATACCGTATGTAACCTCAGATGATCACCCTGGCTCAATCACATGGCGGCCAGAGACCAGAATGGTGAGAAATTAGCACTCTAATCTTAGAAGTGTCTGATCTGTCTGTCCTATGCCATAGGAAGAGACAAAAGAAAAAATAGTCTAAAGCTGGAATATAGCGAGTTCAATTCCCTTTCAGTTTGTCCACAACATGAGTTTAAACTCATTGGTAAAGAAATGGATTTTACAACCAAAAAAAACCCCTTCCCTTTTGATTTACCTGTTCAATACTTAACCTTTACAATATTCTTAGGGTGACATTTTCTTTGTGGAAAATGTCTTTTAATCTAAACATGCAACAACAACAACAAAACATTACAGCAGAGAATTTGATTGTATAAAGTCATAAAATATACAAGCCAGCAGGTAGCATCTAAACAGTACTTTAAAAAAAGCTGCATGTCAGGTCAAAGTAATACAAATCATTACGAGGATGCATTTCAGATGTGAGGTCATGTTAATTTAGCTAATGTTCTCTGCCCAGTCGGCCTGATTACCATAGAGATCGGGACAAACATATTATATTGCAATGCCCGGCTAAGGAGTGCTTGGTTTAACCATGTCTGTGTATCAGTGTAATTAATTAGGACAAATTTGAGCTAATGAATGAAACTAATTACAGTTTCCCCACTGTCTGTAATTAATTTCCCAGTGGCCTTTTCCAAGTCATTTGCAATTATTGAACTCCTTCCACTACTATTTGTATAAATCAGAAAGCTTTATATGTTGAAAATTACTTGTTCATTTTTTTTATTTGTTAAATCAAACTCTATGGCTGAATCTGAATGTGTTGGTCCCGCTTTTGCTGCCAAAACAGCCCTGACCCGTCGAGACATGGACTCCACTAGACCCCTGAAGGTGTGCTGTAGCCTGACATTGTCATACTCAATTCTAGTCAGAATATTGATACTGCTCCTTTGGGCTGTGATTATGGGGCGTGTTTAAACCGAACCAGGAAAGACCTCAATTGGATAGACCTACAACCAATCAGAGCAACACATAACGTTAGTTGTCAAATGTCAACAGAACTCAACTGCACTGTGTTGCCAAGTCCGAGGGTTGTTTTCCATGTCCGCGGTTTGAAGCGACCCCAATTCTGTGATATACAGACCCAGGAATGCGAAATTTAGCCCGGAGTCCAGCCAAAATAACACATATTTTACCTCCCAAATGCCATTTTTCCCGGAGAACCCCTACACCCAGAAAGCTATTGGGCTTCTTTTTGGCTAGTTTTGAGTAGCAATAGGGCGAGTTTTGCTGTAAAAACTTGGCAACCCTGTCTGTGCGCGCTGGAATAAGGCACGTTAGAAGAAGAAGATGAGTGCAAACGATCTTTGCCGGTGTTGTTAAAAAGAATTTAAGGATACACAGAGTACTCACCAACACGATCATCATTTCTGAGAGAAATAGTAAAGGTGAATGCATATACGAACAAGTTCTCCGTTTAGGATTAGAACAAATTCAACCCAAGCGCCTTTGATGACGTGGATGATTACGTCACTGTTTATCATCTGTCCATCATCGTCTAAAGCCCACCCTGACAATTTCATTGGTCCGAACAGTTTCTGTTCGGGCATAATTACTTCTCTATAGATCAAGTCCAGACTGAACTGCCCGTGCAAAATTTTGTGCGGGGCTAAGTTCGTCTGGCATCCATGCTAGGTGTGCTGTAGTATCTGGCAACAAAATGTTAGCAGCAGATCCTTTAAGTCCAGTAAGTTGCGAGGTGGGGTCTCCATTGATCGGACTTGTTTGTTCAGCAGATCCCACAGATGCTCGATTGGATTCAGATCTTGGGAATTTGGAGGCCAAGTCAACACCTCAAACTCGTTGTTGTGCTCCCCAAACCATTCCAGAATCAATTTTGCTTTGTGTCAGGGCACATTATCTGCTGAAAGAGGCCACAGCCACCAGGGAATACCGTTTCCATGAAAGGGTGTACATGGTTTGCAACAATGTTTAGGTAGGTTGTATGTGTCAAGGGAACATCCACATGGATGGCAGGACCCAAGGTTTCCCAGCAGAACATTGGCCAAAGCATCACACTGCGGTAGACAGGGGTCAGCATAGGTAGCCTGACTGGTCTGCAGCTATGCAGCCCCATACGCAACAAACTGCGATGCACTGTGAATTCTGACAACTTTCTATCAGAACCAGCATTAACGTGCAACAATAAGCCTTGGTCGCCCCTGACCCTGTTGCCGGTTCACCACTATTCCTTTCTTGGACCACTTTTGATAGATACTGACCACTGCAGACCGGGAACACCTCACAAGAGCTGCAGTTTTGGAGATGCTCTGACCCAGTCATCTAGCCATCACAATTTGGCCCTTGTCAAACTCACTCAAATCCTTACGCTTGCCCATTTTTCCTGCTTCGAACGCATCAACTTTGAGGACAAAATGTTCACTTGCTGCCTAATATATCCCACCCACTAACAGGTGCCGTGATGAAGAGATAATCAATGTTATTCACTTCACCTGTCATAATGTTATGCCTGATCGGTTTATATAATTACATATAATTATATTATATACGTATAATAAATAATATTATTTATATCTCTTTAGATATTACAATGATGTCATAATTTTCAAACTTTAATCTTACATTTCTTACAATTATACAAAATTAAAACAAGGTTGAATTAAGGCTGTAATTATCTACAAAGCAAAGTTGTTTTGAATGCTGAAAATGAAGACAATAAGGACAAAATAAGTGAAAAAGATGAGAAGCAAAATGAAGAAGACCAATCCTCAGGGCATGTTTCCTTAAACATACCAGTTGCTGCCATACTAAGTTTGCAGACTTCTGTGCCCTCTCAGGGCTTTAGAAACAAATACCTCAGTGTTTACAGACTGCTGGTCTTATTGAATTTGTTGCCTGCTGTATGCGCTCCCACTGTTATGCTGCTTCAGCCCCCCAGTGGAGGAGCAAACATCCCACAGCTTTTACGACATAACATTTATTGCTGGCTGCGCAATTGGGTGTGAATATGAGCAAGCGTGTAATGTTTAGGAGCGCTGTACAGTCACACAGGGCAAGAGTGATAAATCTGAAGTCTAATTTACACTGACAATACTGAAGCTGTCAGGGTTCACAGACAGACAGAGAGGGAAAGAATGGATGTGCACATCCATGTAGAGCATGTTGCATGAGCATTTCACTGTAACAAACAAATGTTAGGCCTCGTGAGTCCAACTAAAGAGAAACAAATTGCTCTACTGAAACAAGGATTAAGCATGAGAAATCAACCGTCTCATGTCTCAGACTAGTGCTGACATCTTGTGGCAATGCATAAAGCAGCATGAAGTCGAGCACAAGTTTTGAGAATGGTAACTACATTTTCCTACAAAGGTCCTAAGGCTGTAACTTCGGTAACACTTTACAATAAGGTTGTATTAGTTAGCATTAGTTAATGCATTAGTTAACATGAACTAACCATGAACAACACCTCTGTTCAGCATTAGTTCATCTTTGTTAATGTTAGTTCATAAAAATACAGCTGTTTGTTAGTTCACAGTGCATTAAATAATGTTAACAAGATTTTAATAAAGTATTAGTAAATGATGAAATTAACATTAACAAAGATAAATGCATGCTTTATAACTGCAGTTCATTATTAGTTCATGTTAACTAATGTAGTTAACTAATGTTAACTAATGAACCTCATTGTAAAGTGTTACCGAATCATTGCATTCGGGCCACCAAATGCTGCCACCACCATGCTTCACTGTAGGTATGCTGTGTTTTGGGTGGTGTGCCGTGTTTGCTTTTCGCCAAACATAGGGTTGCAAGAAAGAAGCCTTTCCTGAAAAAGTCTCATTAGCGCTATGCAAAAACACACCTGGAAGACTCTGATGCCATCTGGCAAAAGGTGTTATGGTCTGATGAGACCAAAATGTACCTTTTTGCACTGAACTCCAAGCGCTATGTTTGGCGAAAAGCAAACACAGCCACCAGCCAAAACACACCACACCTACTTTGAAGCATGGCGGTGGCAGCATGATGTTGTGGGGGGTTTCTCTTCAATGGGGACTGGGCGATTGGTTTGGATTGATGGGAATATGGATGCTGCCAAGCACATCCACATTTTTGAGGAAAACCTGTGTCCCTCTGCAAGACAGCTGAAGATGGGCAGGTCTTTCACCTTCCAACACGACTGTAATCCTAAACATACCGCCAAAGGAACAACACAATGGGCCCTATCATACACCCGGTGAAATGCAAGTGTTTCAGCCTGAGGCAGTTATCATTTTCACGTCCTGTGCCACGTTGTTTAAATAGCAAATGCACAAATGCACCTCGAAAACGAGGTGTGTTCAGGCGCATTGTTGGCGCGTTGCTATTTTGAGGCAACTGAAATAGACTGAGCCATTGACCAAGAAAAACCTGGTCTAAAGTCAATGCCACAATCATTTTTTTTGTTATTTAAAGAGCGTGTTAGTAATATGCACCTATAGGCGGGTCCACAACGCGCGTAAACTCTGCTTATTACACACACAGGGCAGCAGCACACAAACATTTTTAAATATTAAAAGGATTCTTCTCTGGAGAAGTGTTCAGTCTTTCCGTTCGCAAATTCCGCCATGGTTTATTGCACGTTACGCCGAAAACACACACATTACTCATTAAGAGAATAGGGACAACCCTTTTAGACCATGCGCCAGCCATTGCGCTTAGATTGTTAAAATGGGACCCATTGGCTTAAGGATAGGAACGTGAACGTCCTTGAGTGGCCAAGTCAGAGCCCTGAAAAATCTGTGGATGGACTTGAAGAGAGCAGTCCATTGCCGCTCACCACAGAATTTGCACACCTAGATTGGGGAATATTTGCCCATTCTTCCTTGCAGAATTGCTTGAGTTCTGACAGAACGGGCAAATATTCCCCAATCTAGGTGTGTAAAGCTAGTAAAGACATATCCAAAAAGTTTTATGGCTGTAATTAAAGCAAAAGTTGTCTCTATGAAGTATTAAGTTGTTTACGCTCATACTTATTGTAGATATGTGCTTTGAGACATGAGGTAATTTAACGCTCCCTCGTCTTGTGACGCTTTGCAGACTAAGCTGTGTGCGTTGTGTATTTAAGGAGGCGTGGCTTTGGAGATGCTCTAAAGGGAGGGTGGGATCTTATACTTTCAAAGCTAACTTGCTATTGTTAGCCTAGCTAATTGCTAATCCGAAATTGTCTACCCTACCTTTAAAAGTGGAATTCGGTTACATTGTTTTTATTTTTCAGTGAATTTCTTAAAAAGTTGCACTTCACTCAGTAGAGTGAATTTTCATGTGGTATCACACATTTCAAGGGCATTACAGAGCTAAAACAAGTAATTTGCACTGTATCCTCCCCCTCCCTTCATTTGTGTTCATAAAGTGTTGCTAAAAAGCATCTAATCTGATAATAAGATGAGCACAATGAAAGAAATCAAAACAACTTGTTTGTTGCAATACAACACACTGTCGACGAGTCCTTTGAAAAATTAAGCTAAGAGGTTCTGCAAAAAGAAGAGCCTGAGAATGAAAAAGCAAGCAGAAGGGATATAGTGCAGGATAAGAGCGGTTTCTTAATCTGGTTTTGATTGGATCGGAGGGTGACAGCTCAGTGAACTGGTGCAGAGCTCGGAGGTTATTGTGGTTTGGCACTCCAGATTTTCAGAACACACAGTCAGAAAGAGTTTTCCTACAAAAGTGGTAAACTATCAGCTGAGGATGAGAGGGGAGGAAAAAATAGATTGCATTACATTTTCACTCTCAGAGGATGGTCTCCATGCTGAGAAATAAATGGAACGCACTATCAAGGGTGGAATATTGAGGATGAACCCAACAGTTTCTCTCATTGAAATAAAGCTTTCAACATTTGAAATGTCAATTCCACTTCACTTACAGAAAATGTCACTATGATCTGTCCTTGCCTTTCCTGAGAATTTTCAGTAAGACGTGGAATCAAAATGTTTCCAGATCAGGTGCGAGAAAACTTTTATGAAAGCCAAACTATCCCTTTAATTGTAAGACTGCAAACAACAATACATAAATACAAAAAATATTTTAAAAAATAAAGAATAAATAACAGTATGCATAACATTTTTTAATTATTATAAGTTTAAACATTTGGTGATATATATAGGAAGAATAAGTAGTGTTCAAACTTTGACTGGTATTGTAAATCTGGCTTGGCAAAAGTTTCATAACAGATGGGTGTAATTGTCCAAAAAGTCATGGACAAAATTGGAGCATAATTGCACAAATAATTTCTCTTTGGATTGAACTGATGCAAGTAAATTGTGTGAACACATGCCAGGCGTGTCAAATGGTCATGAAAAACAATGTGAAAATGTGAATTATAAAAATAAATCATAAATATCAATACCTCATGAAGAGCTTGTGTCTGTTGAAGAAGGTCTTTTCTGAGGTTCTCTGCCTGCTGCACATGGAAAGAGTTCCTCTGGCTCTGGATGACAAACACCACTTCTCTTAAGTCTAAAACAAACAGAGAAAAAACACACACCATGTCATGTCCGTTAATTTGCTTTCTGTAGGGCATACAACAACTTCCCATTAGGAGTGATGACAAAGGCTGGGTAAGAATAATTGTGCTGCAAAGGCAAGCATATCTATGGGAAGTATTCATTCTAGCACAGGAAGGACATGCATATTTTTCCAGATTTTTAACAACTAATGTTTTTAAAAATAAATTAGAGGATTACAATACTTAAAGAGGGAATTAAAACATTGCACTATGGTTAGAAAATGCTCCTTAGTTAGTGCTGAACCATGGTGCCAAAACAGAAGATGAAGGTTTGAGTCCAATCTGTAACATGCTTGAATTCCTGCTCTCTCTCCGGTGTATTTCTGTCTCTATGTACTATCTCTGTTCAATAAATCTAAAAGCCCTGAAGATAATCATCCTTTTCCAAACAGATTACATTTGGAGGGTTTTTGCCCCAGAAAGAGAAAGGGCTTAGCGTGGCGTACCTGTCAATTTTTGAATGAACAAGATTGAAATCTAAAAAGTAAACAGTTTTCAAAGAGCAGAACTCTCTGGGCTTAAGGTCATTTCTGTACAGTTATGCTTCTGGGGCTGCCGCCGTATTACAGAAACTTCCTATCTTAAGCCTCAAGTTAAGATCTGACAAGTTCAATGTTCCAAATGGGAACTGAAATCACCACGGTCACTAAACAGGTAAGACTGGATTCGAGATGGAGAATGTTTCTAGATCTAAAATGGCTATTATTACTATATAGAAATGTAACCGCACAGTCTCTTGAATAATACACAAAGCATTCATTTATAATGAGTTTTAAAAACAGAGAATTATACCAGAGCACCTCAATGATAAATGTGTCATAAAGGGCGGGACACACCAAGCCGAGTTTTTGCGGTGTGTTCCACACGTCGCCGGAGTCAGTTCAGTTTAGCAAACGAGTCAGTGCATGAGAATTAAGATGAACATGATGAAAAGGAACAAGTAAGTCAAGACGGTACAGACAGAAGGCTGGTCTAATGTTGTTATCACACCTGAGCATTCCAAAACACGAATATTTTCATAATGAGCCAATTAAAAGAAAGTTATCAACATAAATGATATTTAAAATGGTAAGCAAGTGCTCACGTATCTGCGTATATCTCATATGGGGTGGGCAGTGGCTCAGTGGTTCATGTAGGTTGTCTAAAAACCGGAAGGTTGGTGGTTCAATCCCCGGTGAAATGCAAGTGTTTTGCATTGACCATGAGCTGGATGGTATGAATGGGTGCAGTCCATTTACCATACGTCCTTGTTTTGGTTTCTCCTTTTGAATGACGAATATAGACTATTGATACCTGTTGAAATAGACAGTAAATTCCTTACATGCAAACGCAGAGCGCATGTGCTAGTTTGCAGTCGGCTGTAGTCTGAGCTGTGTGTTCCAAGCGCAGCTTTTTGGTCCAGACGCAGCCGTCAACACCGTCGGATTTCATCGCCACTAGTTCTTTGAAGGCGGCTCGGTGGTTCCCAGGCTTAAGAGGCATTGAGTCATGAGTGTGGGCCTGATGAAAATGACTCTTTTGAAGGCCTGTGAGTGGTATAATTAGACTTGGATTTAACATGCTGAGACATTGATCTCACCGAGTACAATCTGTGGCATTTGTCTAATGTCACCACAGTCACTGTAACCTTTATGTGAACTTTATTAATCAAACCAGCCAGGAAACAACATAATATTAGCATTATGGATGGATGGACGGACGGATAGGATGGATGGATGAATGGTTGTGAAAGATGGATGGATGGGATGGATGATTGGATGAATAGTTATGAAAAATTTCCTTTGCAGAAAAGCATCCCCAAAGAATGATGTTTCCACCTCCATGCTTCACTGTTGGATGGTGTTCTTGGGGTTGTACTCATCCTTCTTCTTCCTCCAAACACAGCGAGTGGAGTTTAGACAAAAAAGTTCTATTTTTGTCTCATCAGACCACATGACCTTTTCCCATTCCTCCTCTGGATCATCCAGATGGTCATTGGCAAACTTCAGACAGGCCTGGACATGCGCTGGCTTGAGCAGGGGGACCTTGCGTGCGCTGCAGGATTTTAATTCATGACGGCGTAGTGTGTTACTAATGGTTTTCTTTGAGACTGTGGTCCCAGCTCTTTTCAGGTCATTGACCAGGTCCTGCCGTGTAGTTCCGAGCTGATCCCTCACCTTCCTCATGATCATTGATGCCCCACGAGGGGAGATCTTGCATGGTGCCCCAGACCAAGGGAGATTGACCGTCATCTTGAACTTATTCCATTTTCTAATAATTGTGCCAACAGTTGTTGCCTTCTCACCAAGCTGTTTGCCTATTGTCCTTTAGCCCATCCCAGCCTTGTGCAGGTCTACAATTTTATCCCTGATGTCCTTACACAGCTCTCTGGTCTTGGCCATTGTGGAGAGGTTGGAGTCTGTTTGATTGAGTGTGTGACAGGTGTCTTTTATACAGGTAACGAGCTCAAACAGGTGCAGTTAATACAGGTAATGAGTGGAGAACAGGAGGGCTTCTTAAAGAAAAACTGACAGGTCTGTGAGAGCCGGAATTCTTACTGGTTGGTAGGTGATCAAATACTTATGTCATTCAATAAAATGCTAATTAATTATTTAAAAATCATACAATGTGATCTTCTGGATTTTTGTCTCTCACAGTGGAAGTGTACTTATGATAAAAATGACAGACCTCTACATGCTTTGTAAGTAGGAAAACCTGCAAAATCGGCAGTGTATCTTTGTATACCCACTGTCTGTCTGTGTGCGTGCATTTTATATATTTATATATATTTATATATATATATATATATATATATATATATATATATATATATATATATATATATATATATATATATATATATATATATATATATATATATATATATATATATATATATATATAATGTCATATATATATATATATATATATATATATATATATATATATATATATACACACACACATATATATACACTCACCTAAAGGATTATTAGGAACACCTGTTCAATTTCTCATTAATGCAATTATCTAATCAACCAATCACATGGCAGTTGCTTCAATAAATGTAGGGGTGTGGTCCTGGTCAAGTCAATCTCCTGAACTCCAAACTGAATGTTAGAATGGGAAAGAAAGGTGATTTAAGCAATTTTGAGCGTGGCATGGTTGTTAGTGCCAGACGGGCCAGTATTTCACAATCTGCTCAGTTACTGGGATTTTCACGCACAACCATTTCTAGGGTTTCATCATGGCTTGTTACCACTGTGCAGGCTGGTGGTGGTGATGTAAGGGTGTGGGGGATGTTTTTTTGGCAACCTTTAGGCCCCTTAGTGCTAATTGGGCATCGTTTAAATGCCACGGCCTACCTGAGCATTGTTTCTGACCATGTCCATCCCTTTATGACCACCATGTACCCATCCTCTAATGGCTACTTTCAGCAGGATAATGCACCATGTCACAAAGCTCCAATCATTTCAAGTTGGTTTCTTGAACATGACAATGAGTTCACTGTACTAAAATGGCCCCCACAGTCACCAGATCTCAACCCAATAGAGCATCTTTACACAGTATTAGTATGGTGTTCCTAATAATCCTTTAGGTGAGTGTATATATATATATATATATATATATATATATATATATACTTTTCTCCCAATTCAACTGCCATCTTACGACATTTTTTTATTATACTTGTCACAATGCATTAAGGGATTCCCTTCTCCACGGCATGATAAGAATATTACCCTCTTTTGGTCAAAAAAGTTAAATCTTGTAAGGGTCAGAAGTTATTGAAATACATAAAAAAAAAATTATATCAACCAACGCACATGATATTTGTAAATAATATATTATTATTTCTGACCGAGGGGTAAAATAATGAATCTGGAGTCAAACACGTAGCCAGCTAACAAGGTTTTGTAATGGAGTGATTGTGTGCGTTAATTGTATGTGTCTGACAGGCTTTGTGCGGGTGTATTAAAATCTTGAGAACATTTGACAATATTTCTTTCCTGGCATTGTGGGGTGCCACAGTAATAACAATTATCCGGTCCCGGCGAGCACCAGTGATAAGGTGCTTGTCAATCTTTCATTGCGTCTCTATGCCTGTGGGATGTCAGAATGAAAGCACAGAGCCGTGTGTAAAAAAAGAAACTAATTAAATCTGAATTTAACTGGTGTGGCCTCCACACTAATAGCGTTCGATTAATCATTAAACAATGGAACAGCAAAGGGAAGAAGTCTTGACATTTTGTCTTTCCTTTTGACCTTACATCAGCCCTGTTCTCTCTAAGCTTGGTCACTGTCACCTCTGCACACACCAAATTTCCAGAAGAGGACTACGCACGATGGAGCTAAGCAAGCAATTAGGAAATGTATTGAATTATTACACTTGGATTTAAAACGGCAATATATTCAATACAGACCACCACTGAATAATACAAATACAGAGAATGGTTCTTCAAACTGTCAGTGCAGCATACATTTGGATAAGAAGGCCAATCAAACTGTGACATGGAGAGGAGACAGAGGTGGCTGATGTGAAGAGAAAGTAGTTGGGGACTTGACAGTTAGTTCTATGATTTATTTAGTGAGGAATTGTTTGATTACGGGGCTTGGAAGCATGTGATTCTTTCTTCCTCTCTCACTTCTCTCTCTGCTCAATCTGTATTCTACTGGCTGGGTGACTCCAAAGATAAAGCGACTGAATCTTCTGGATAAGGGAGATGTATTGAATGAGACACTGGAGAATTGGGCTTCAGTCACCTGAGTTGTTTTCCCCATATAAAGTATCACCTTCAAAGCTATGCCCTGTGCTTGTTTTTTTGTTGTTGTTTTTTTTTTATCATGCTCTCTAGGCTTTGGTCGCTCTCCAGGGGTCTTGATTTGCAGACACACCAGTATCTAATAAGATGCAATGTAAAAATACTGTAAAAATGTTACAGCTAACAACCTGTGAAATAACCTTACCATATGCAGAGAAAATTACTATATGCAAAAGACATGAAAGTTTGCTGTGAAAAACTGTATAATATATATATATATATATATACACATATATGCGCGGATGCACGATAGGATTTTTTTTGGGCAGATACCGATACTGATACCGATTTAAACGAACAATTATTGGCCAATTCCGATACCATAACTTGCCCTCTTATTTGAAATGTAAAATGTATGTACATCAGCAAAGTAAAAAAAAAAACATGCATTAACTTATAGCAGGGCCACAC
Source organism: Romanogobio albipinnatus (assembly GCA_023566225.1). Classification (NCBI taxonomy): domain Eukaryota; kingdom Metazoa; phylum Chordata; class Actinopteri; order Cypriniformes; family Gobionidae; genus Romanogobio; species Romanogobio albipinnatus. Next base: position 33,964,346 of record CM042247.1, on the reverse strand, counting down.
GGAATCTGTGGAATTCTTTGGTGATTTCTGCGCAGAATTTTTGGAAAAATCTGTGGAATTATGCAGAATGGTTGAAATGTGTTAAAAAGATCTAAGAATATTGGAGCATTACAAATAAAATATAAAATATTCACTTCTTAACTTTTATTTAAGGTTTACAATACAAATACAAATTCAAAAACTTTTTGTTTTTTAAACAAAGCTAGATCTCTTATAGTACATCCACTAAAAGATAAAAAAAAATTGCTTTATCAATTGTATTGTACATAAATCATTAAATAAACAATTTCATATCGTTCAACAATAGAGCAAAATAAATAAATACCTACCGAAGTAAATAAATTAACAATTTTGAATAGCTATAAATAAGTAATTTTTGTAGACTCCTCCATGGTCAATTTTATTTTAGATATTTTAAAATATCACTCTCTCATAAAGTCATATCAATAAGCGCAGCCTACTACCCCTCACAACTGCGCACGTGATTGTGTATGCTTCTCAAATAATGGGCACTACAATCTGCGTAAATTCTGCGCACGCAGATTTCGTGTGGGCCTGCTTATAGCCTACTAGGTTATTGCTATTTCTGGTTCTGCTCAGGATCCTGGCAGCAGCGTTCTGTATGAGCTGCAGCTGCCTAATGGTCTTTTTGGGAAGGCCGGTGAGAACACCATTACAATAGTCCACCCTACTGGTGATAAAAGCATGAACGAGTTTCTCTAAGTCTTGTCTGGAAACAAAGCATCTAATTCTTGCAATATTTTTGAGATGATAGTAAGCTGATTTAGTTATTGCTTTGACATGACAACTGAAACTCAGGTCTGACTCCAGAATCACGCCCAGATTCCTGACTTGATTTTTTGATTTTAGACCTTTAGCCTCAAGATATGCGTTCACCTTGAGAATTTCATCTTTGTTTCCAAATGTAGTGATTTCAGTTTTGTCTTTGTTTAACTGAAGAAAGTTTTGGCACATCCAACTGTTAACTTCTTCAATGCATTTACATAGAGAGTCAATGGGGCTGTAGTCATTAGGTGATAGGGCTAAGTAGATCTGGGTGTCGTCAGCACAGCTGTGGTAAGCCATTTTGTTATTTTTCATTATTTGGCTCAGTGGGAGCATATACAGGTTGAAAAGGAGTGGCGCAAGAATTGACCCTTGTGGGACTCCACATGTCATGGATGTCCACTCAGACTTATGGTCACCTATACTCACATAATAACCTCTCCCTTCTAAGTATGACCTGAACCATTTGAGGACCATTCCGGAAAGCCCAACCCAATTTTCTAGCCTGTCAAGAAGTATGTTGTGGTCAACAGTGTCGAATGCAGCACTGAGGTCGAATAGTACCAGAATTGATGTTTTGCCTGTATCTGTGTTGAGGCGAATATCATTTATTATCTTTATGAGCGCTGTCTCTGTGCTGTGATGCGGTCGGAAACCAGATTGAAAATTGTCAAAGTATCCGTTTGAGTTCAAGAATTTGTTCAGCTGACTGAAAACAACTTTTTCAATTATCTTGCCTTGATCTTGATATGAAGGGGAGATTTGAGATTGGTCTGTAGTTGCTCAGTATGGAGTTATCCAGATTTCTCTTTTTCAGGAGAGGCTTAACTACTGTGGTTTTAAGGGAGTTTGGAAAAGTCCCAGAAAGAAGTGAGGCGCTTACCACTTCTAGGAGATCTGCTTCTAAACAGTTAAACACACTTTTGAAAAAAGAAGTGGGGAGAGTGTTAAGGGCGCAGGTTGATGTTTTTAGGTGCTTTACTTTCTGAGGTTGTGGTCTGATCTGACTCACCCCAGAGCAACTCAAGGATGTGCTGATCGCATTTCTGATATTATTGATTTTCTCGGAGAAGAAGAAAGCAAACTCACTACATTTGCTGTCTGAGAGCATTTAATTGGGAATGTCACTCGGAGGGTTTGTTAGTCTCTCTACAGTAGCAAAAAGAGTGCGCGCGTGTTGTTTATGTTTCTGTTTATAATATTTGAAAAGAAGGTCTGTCTAGCTTTGCCTAGTTCCACATTGAAAGCACGAAGACTGTCTTTATAGATGTTGTATATCAGTTCAAAAGATGGCCATTTGCTGAAACATACAACTGAAAACAATTATATCATTAAAAACGTAACATTCTTATTTTCAACTAGATATTTTCGTCTTCATCTCATCAGCAATTTGCGATTTTAGCACGCTCTGCAGCAGCTGACCACTAATGAGACATCAAAGGATTAAAACATTCAATTGAATTATTATTAGGCTATTCTAATTTTATTATAATAGATTTATTATCCAACACCCACGATCCGACTCGCATGTTCTTTGTTTTACCCAGAAACAAACCAGTAAATAAAGTTGACAAAATACCACCTGTCAATCACTTTTTTTTTTCTCACGAGACTCTGGTATGGAGTATAGTTGCGTAGGCAAAGTGATCTATTAATGGCGTTGGCAAACTTGGTCAATAAAAAAAGTGCCACAAAAACTGAACTGGTAGCAGAGGTGGCAGCAGCAACACACGTAAGTCAGACACCAGGTCCTGCACAAGTGAGAGAAGAGGAAGAGGAATCATGTGCTGGCACCGCGTCTATGAAGAAAAAGGGTTCACTGGGCAGCCTTCTTGGGAAAAGAGTAGCTACAGCAGCCATGCTCACAGCTGATCAAAAAGATGAAGCAGAGATTTCGATGTACCTACAACCGAATGGCTTGGTGGAAAGCTAACCAAGGACGGTTCCATCTCATGGCCAACATTTGTGCATGTGAGCTACCAGTGCTCCATCTGAACATATGTTCAGCACAGCGGGTAGTGTTGTTCCTCTACGCCAGAAAAGGTGAACATGCCATGGTAAAACCGTGAAGAAGGCATATTCGGTGTAACCTATTTAATTCAATTAAATATTTTCTTTCGGTTTTCGTATGCTTTGTTTTGATCTATAATATTGGTTTAATCATATATAAATAATACTAAAACAACACTGCATGCAAGTACTTTAAGTGGGTTTGTTTTTTTGATTTACCGATTTACTGTCAATATGGTTATGAACTTTATATGCACAAAACTTCCAAAAACATAACACTCACCATAATTTTACACTGAGGTTCTAGCAACCACAGATGCGTTTTCTTTTCTTCTTCTTCTTGTTTTTTTTTTAGACCAAAATGTATTTTCTTTTTCCAGTGTACCAATCAACAATGAGCCAAGATATTAGGACTAGGAAGAGGCATCTGATGAATGCAAGTGTATCATTATAGTCACACTGCGGCAACCCACTAAAAATGAACAACCTCAGACGGTATTGCATCAGATTCTGTCCCACAGCGACACAAGATGGAACCACATGACAGCAGAAACTCAAATTAGTTCTACAGCAACCCAGAACAAAGTCAGACATGATTTTGTTTGCTTATGTATGATAACAGAAAGAGGGAAAAAGAGGTGACAGAAAAGTGGGAAGGAAGTGAGAGAGAGCACTAAATAGTTAAAGAGAAAAGCACATTTATAACCAGAGGCTGGTGAATCAGGAAGCACAAGTCTGAGGTGAATCAAATGTGAGATTGAAGACAAGAGTATTGACAAAACAGACTGATTACTGAGGAATAAATCTCAATGCAGACTATTTCATTGACTCCAAATGCCAATTTTACCTCTAAAGAGAAAGACCCAGAATGCATAAATAAAAATAAGCCATTTTCCAGAAGACTGTTTAACAGTTGGTGGCATAATCTTTGATGAAGGGGTTGAGGACATTTAAAAAATATTGTGCACAACTAAACCACAGGCAATCAAGACTTTCGCTGTGCTTGGATCAGCTAAAAAAGCTAAAAGTCTTTATTGTGCACTCAAACTGCCTTAAATCAAACAGAAAAATTATATGAGGCTGAGCAGTGAAGACATATGGCAGTTGCTGAAGTGTGAAAAAGACTTAAAAAAAAATAATAATAATTTTTTCCAGCGATTAGGGTGTTCATGAGTTCCATCAGAGCATCTACCGCAGGTCATTGGCACTGAAGTACAGTAATTAGAGGTGATGTTTGAGGGCGCAACAGTAGAGAGCACAGAATGTTTAACCAACCAACAGTATCTACCATTTCAGGTTTATCGTTTTTTTTATTTATTTCTTTTTTTTAGAAGTCCAGAGACAAGCCTTTTACATCATTAACTGGAGTCAAGCAGATGGAAGGTTACAGAGACAGATTTAGCAACAAAGACACTGAAAGAGCCTGTGCACATGCCCGATCGAATGCAGAGAAACAAATGTGCCGTCCGTGTGGTGGTACAGTCCATTCACCTGGCACAAACCTCTGCTGACAGTTTGCATTGCCTGAGGTGGCCGGGAGAAACGTAAAGGACAGTCACCTCGTGCCCCCGCTGGAGGTTTGTCAAATCTACGAACGTCAGCAAAACAGGTGCAGAGAATTCAATCCAGCACCCTTCCAGCAGGAATAGTTCCCCCTAAAACGAAAATGATATCAGTTTTGAATCAACCTCTAAATAAGTAGCCAATTTCATTCGTGCAATGACTGTCCATTATGACGTGTAGAGATTTTTATCTTTATGTACACAATAATAATATTTTACATCGAAATCCTTTTATTTTTAATATTTAAAAATGTTTGTATGCTGCTGCATGTCCCTGTGTGTGTATTATAAGCAGAGTGTACACGCGTTGTGTAGCCGCCTATAGGCACATATTACTAATGCAACCTTTAAATAACACAAATACTGCTGTTTTTAGACCAGGTTTTTGTTGGTCAATGGCGCAGTCTATTTCAGTTACAAAAAATAGCAACGATGCACCTGAACACACCTCGTTTTTTGAAAACGAGGTGTGTTGAGGCGCATCGTTGCTAGTTTGAGGGGCGCAAATGCATTTGCTACACCTGTTAAGTGTCACTGGCCCACCGGTGGGCCCAAATCCATTACATTTTTAAAACAGTAATATCCTATACTCAACCTAACCTAATCTTGACAAACTATATATCATTTGAAAGCTTACAATCTTGAGTTTTCATATTTGAATGATTTTCAAAATTCATTACAGAGGAGCAGTAATTTATCAATTTATCAAAAAATAATATTTTCATACTCATAAGGTGTGTACAAAAGCGATGAACAGGAAAAATCATGAAAGATTGGTAGAAAGTTTGTCAGTTTGTCAGTTTCTTTTTTGTTTGTTTCAAAAGATAACATCCATTCAATATTTTGAGAAAAAAAAGGTCTGAAAATGTTTTAAATAAAAAGAAAAGCAGCGAGCTATAAAGCACATACGTGTTTTTAAATGTTGAATTCAAATCAAATACTGCCAAACTGCCTATACTATTTCTGATTAGTATGAAATACTTCATAAATTGTATGAAAATTATGGAAATATATGGTTCATATCACTCAAACCATATGGAAATGGAGGTGCCCTTCTATGGTCAGTAATGGAGCTTGGATGTAATCTAGTGAAAAAGTTTGGTACTGCACCCAAACAAAATCTTACTGAAAGCTCATTTTTTGAGATATCAATCTGAAATTTGGAACAACTTGAGATTTATGGTTTTGATTTTATTTTAAAATATATTTTTACATTTTACATTTTCATAAACTAAAACTTCTATAACTTTTTTTTCTATTTAACATTTTACTTCTACAATAATCTGCCACGTCTTCTTTAAAACAAGACCAGCCTCATGTCTATAGGGTTGAAAAAGGGTGTATGATAGGGCCTTAAGGGTACTTTTGCATTGTTTTTTTTTTTGTATAGTTTTTTTATTTTAAGCTTGAAAGCTTCAGTAACTGTATTGTAATTGAATGGAAAAGAGCAACCAGCAACCAGTCTTCATAATTTAATTTCCTCCTCAGAGGAAAAAGTTGTGCAGATTTGGAACAACATGAGTAATGACAAAATGTTCATTTTTGGATGAACTATTCCTCTGAGACTTGGCAAATGTACAAATAAGCAGCAGTCTACCAACAATGATAACTTGAATAACTGGGGGTAAAAGCCCCCCCAAAAAACTGGAGTGAGAGTTTGTTCCGTCAATCAAGTCAGTCACGCATGACAAGGAGTACCAGATGGAAAGCTAAAAGCAATGTGAAGAATAATGGCTCAATTCTTTTTGGAATGTTGCTTTAACAATAACAGACATCATCTTTCTAAATGACAGAACCACACAAGAGGGGCCATTAAGCCGTACGGAGGAACAATGAGAATGTCAAGAGTGGATTTTGCACGCTCAGTGGCAGGTGAAGGGAGACAAGAAAGGCTGTCGATGGCTCATTTCCATGAGCGGTGGCGTCGGGGATCCTGGCCCAGAGCTGATTGTTTCAATGTAGAACTGGCTGTGCTTCAGTGACTCGGAACATTGTGCTGCTGTAGATGTAACGATTCGGAGTGATCCAAGTTTGCATGTAAAGCTATACCCAATCCTTTTCAACTCATTGGGTTATATGTTGTTCAAAGACGAGAAAAGAAAGGGAGGGAACGAGAGAAGGGAGTGAATGAAAGGGATCAAAGGATGATATGGAAGAAAAATATGAAAAACAAGATAAGACCGGAGAGGTGGAATGAAAGAGGAAGCAAAGAAAAGCGACCTTGGGTATTCACACCAAAAAAAGGCTGGCTATATCAGCCAGAGCAAAAATAGCCCCTCAGATTTAAGGCCCCCTCAGGAGCTTTAAAAAAAAAAGACATTAATGCAAAAATGAAAAATTCAACCATCTTAGGTTTAAGATGAAAAGCCATTACTCCAGTCTTCAATGTCACATGATCATTCTGAAATCATTCTAATATGCTGATTTGGTGCTCAAGTAATATTTTTTATAATTATTAATGTTGACAACACTTCTACTAAATACTTAAGTCCTTTGATGAATTGAAAAGGTCTTTACATCTGTCACTTTAGATCAATTGAATGCATACTTTCTTAATAAAAGTATTCATTTCTTTTAAAAATATCTTACTGACTCGATAGTGTATATTACTGTAGCAGCAATACTTTGGAAGGAATGAACTTTAATACAAAAGGGTTTTAACATGCAAACTGCTAAAGAACAGCATGCATATTAAAGATTTGATGCTAAAGTTATTAGTGGGAAAACGTCTAGAAACTATTAACTAGTTGCCTCTACTAAGTGACTAGTCAATATGCATATGCAATATTATTATTTGTATTAATAATATAAATCACAGTGTCTACAGGTCATTTATTAATTCATAATTTTATAACTGTGAATTTCTATTTAATTGTTTAATAGGTCAATATAATACACACAGGTTTTAACTCACAGATGGAAAGGTCAATGACGTAAATACAATAAAAAAAGGAGTGTTAGCTGGAGGGAAGGAAGCAGAGAGAGATAGACAGTTTTTGGCAGAACAGGAAAAAGAATAACACTCATTATGATCTCAGCAAGGGTTGGACCTCACAAAACCGCCTGGACTCCAACACCTGAAGAGAGATCGAGCTAGCGTAATCATGCTCATTATAAAGCTGCAGTCCCTGTCCCTGTGTGCATCTCACCCGAAAACTAATGAGCGTTGAAGGCAGTTTTAAACCTCCTACTTTGCATCAATAATTCAAGGCCTGGAGGCAGCTCCACTTTAAAAAATTTCAAATCCGTGAGCCTCATTATCAGGTCTTAAACTGTGCGCCGCTCCAAGGAAGTGGATTGAGTAAACATGATCTCCGCCACTTTTAAAAAGGCAGAGTTGCGCTTTAATTACTCCGAGTTTTCGCATATCTAGGCGACAAGCCGTTCAGAAGAGGCAACACCGTGAGCTTTTCCGAGCAGATCCCAGAAAAGAATGCGGGTCACTTGAGTTCAGAGAGATGTAAGAAAACAAATCTGGGATGAGGAGGAAGAGAGATATGAAGTGGATGAGCTTCTTTTTATGCCTCATGATGTCACAGGAATTATCAAATCTGTGGAACTCAACTGTCAGATTATACAGAATAGTTAGGCTACATTCACACTGTCAGTCCAGATTCAATTTTTGTGCATATCCAATTGAAATCCGATCAGATTTAGAAAGTGTGAACTGCAACAACAACAAAAAATCACATTAAAATTGTGATTTTTACAAATACGTTTCAAGCTACATTCATATGTGGTTTGAAATCCTATTCAAATTGCTTTTTTTCAGTCTGACCGCTCCAATCGGATTTTGCGTGGTTTACGTGACTTTCTCACGGCATGTAAAATTTCAGACCTTGATTTTACGAAATATGCTGCAAGTTGCTGAAGAAACAATGTTGTGTTGTTGCAAAGGGCCGGTCGAGCAAAAAATTACAACAGAATGGAGACCGGCCTCCTACGGTCCTCAGAAGACGCAGTAGTCCAGCTACTATCCGGCTGCACAATGTCATGTTGTAAATAAGAAAACATCTGTATTGCAAATCCCTTTATGTTGTGGTTGTTTTGGCTGTTTCCTCCAAGGAAGCAAAGGAGGCAGTGCGTGACATTAAAAAGTGTAAAAGTCACTCGTTTTTATAAAGTAACAGTGTCCAACAGCAACACCAGCAGGTGTCTCTTGTGCCTCCTCTGTCCCCATTGACTTAAAACCAAGCGGCATCCTCCCGCAGTTTCTCTTGAAGCCAATACAGAAGTGACTTAAACTGCAATTCATCGACTGGCCGCTAGGGACAGGCTCCAGAAGGGAACAGAATCCCATTTAGCCCCATGTTAAAATGCCCAACTTTACAGCAGAAAAAAACACGTTTGCAGACTGGTACAAATTGTGGTTTTGGTCTATACGGCTAATTTTGCCCTTCATGACAACTGTGAGGGGGGTGAATTTTTTAACTCATTCGTTTACATTATATAAAGCTTTAAAGTCCTGCATAATTAGTGGCGTGGCGTGGCCACTTTGGGGGCAGTTGTGGCCTAATGGTTAGAGAGTTGGACTTGTAACCGGGTTCAAGTCTCACGTCCAGCAGAAATTGTAGGTGGGGGGAGTGAATAACCAGCACCCTCCTCCACCCTCAATACCACGACTGAGGTGTGACCCTTGAGCAAGGCACCGAACCTCTAACTGCTCCCCGGGCGCAGCAGCAATATGGCTGCCCACTGCTCCGGGTGTGTGTTCACGGTGTGTGTTCACTACTGTGTGTGTGCACTTGGATGGGTTAAATGCAGAGCACAAATTCCAAGCATGGGTCACCATACTTGGCCACACTTCACTTCACTTCACTTCACTTCACTTGACAGGTGGATATCCATTTATGCTGTCTGTTAGTCATCGCGTCATCTCAGCTCCACCCACGCCCCGCCTCTTTGCCCATTTTCTATTATCAGGAGTGACGCACTGACAAGATGGCAACGGCCAGCTCGTCCCTACTTTACACTTCAAAACAGCTCTTCAGAATCCTATGGGTGACGTCACGGAGACTACGTCCATATTTTTTTACAGTCTATGCTTAAAACAGACCCGCTAAAGTGTGTGGTGAGTTTAGTGGGGGTAATCAGGGCTCTACATAGCGACCATTTTGGGCGCATTTGTGCCTGAAAATTACTGCGTGCGACTGTGAAATTTTTTTTTGGTGCACCGGTGTGAGTGACCTGATCGAATCTCATGAATAGATGTATAATACAATCGGAATAAAAAATTGTGTTTTAAAATGACTAGATGTATATATGAGTGAGTACATAATGAATCCATTTTCCAAACCATGTTTTTATCTTACCCTGAATCACTACGGTACACATATAATAAGTGTTTATATTCTGACTATCCAGTTAGGGTCGCAGCGCTGCGGAGGAGCACAGTCCCTGTGTGACTCGCCATAGACATAAACAGAGAGAAGTAGCTCCGGCTGCAATGTTCTTCCACAAGACGCGTGCAGTTATGTTTATTAACCATCAGAGCGCCTAAAGTTACGGACTGCTATTGCTCCGAGTATTGGCATGGTTGCAAATGTGATACTGATCTTGTACAAAAGTCCAATAGACATGTTGATATTAAGTAACAACGTTTTAGCCACAATACTGTCTATTTCGTGAAAATCAAAACTACACCAGAACTGTTGCGCATCTCCAAGCGGTTCGATTCAAATGAATCTGCGTTTGAACGATTGAATGAATGACTCACACATAGACTTGACGCCACCTACTGGCTGTTTTATTTTCATATTTATACTTTGCATGGACTTTTTATTTAAAATATAAATATTTTAACTAAGTTTAAGTTTAACTTGTACAGTGCAAAGATTGATCTTCTGATGCTGATTTAATTAGATTGGTAACAGTCTGGTTGTGTCTTATTGCTCTAACTGAATGTATTTTTAAATTAACATTTTAAAAACAAATTTTCTATTTTAATTTAAGAAATTCAATTAAAGAAGAAATTAATTTGGCTTTCCTGTAGCTCAAACAGTAGAGCATGGTGCTAGCAATGCCAAGGTCATGGGTTCGATTCCCAGGGAAAGCAAGAACTGACAAAATGTAACGTGTACCTTGAATGCAATGTAAGTCGCTTTGGATAAAAGCGTCTGCCAAATGCATAAATGTAAATGTAAATTGACAAAAGATGATACATACATTTAATAAGATTAGAAAACATTGCTCTTATAATGGTAAAAATGCCCCTTGACATTAATTTAACGGGACAAAGATCATCCTGTAATGGGGAAGTTATAATTGGAATGCGTGTTATTGATCAGAAAGTGCTACTAAATTTTTGACTGTGCTCCTCAAGAAAAATGTTAGCGTAGAGCCCTGGTACTACAGAATGAATGGGGAAAGTCACGTGAGAGGAGGCAATGTCTCCATTTCGCTATGATTGGATATGATCAGTTATGATTAGATATGATTGGTCCGTGCGATAAATCCCACCTCTTGTTTTAAACAAGACATATAATGCCATTGTGAAAAGTTTCCAATTGGATCCGCAATTAATCGGATTTGGACTGACAGTGTGAACGTAGCCTTAGTTAGTTAGTTAGTGATATATGCAGAGGGACAGTTAGTTAGGGAGAGGGTTAGTTAGTGAGATAGCGAGACAGAGATAGATAGATAGATAGATAGATAGATAGATAGATAGATAGATAGATAGATAGATAGATAGATAGATAGATAGATAGATAGATAGATAGATAGATAGATAGATAGATAGATAGATAGATAGATAGATAGAGAGATGATAGATAGATAGATAGATAGATAGATAGATAGACAGACAGACAGACAGACAGACAGACAGACAGAAACGATGCACTTCGCTAGATTAAAGTGGTGACATAGCTCACACACTGACACATTTTACCCCAATCTCCCCATATATCTTCGCAAACCAATCATTAAACTGAACTACAGAGTTTTAGCCATGCCCTGCATGCCTTCTGACAGCATAATATTGGTCATAACCAACGCAGAAACTCCTAATATCTTGGCACATGCTCAAGTAATAAACCTGACATAACTGCGGCATGAACAATGACTCAGGTCTTAATCATATTTATGGACTTAATCACATTAGAAATCAGAAATGCCAACACAAACACGGCACATCTAAGGTGTTGTGTTATGAAACCTAAGTGCCACCAGTTCAGTACTGGATAAAACAGAAGTAAAGCCGGGTTAATTCCGCATTACAGTTTGGCTTGTATCTACACAAGTTATTTTCAAGTGATTGATCATTTAGGAGAATAAAAGAATAAAAGAATATCGAAAAATTAGTCGCCGATACTGAGAGCAAAGGTTCCTTTATTTAGGTAAAACAAGCATTTCATTCTAGACTTATAGATGCACTAAGTGTTTTTCAACCCGTCATTTATTAAAAGGATAAAATAAAAAAATTCTGCCATCATTTACTCACCTTGTTGAATCATGTTGATCCAAGGAGATGTTAGGCAGAATGTCCAAGATGTGTCAGTTTTTAATGTTAAAAGACAAAAGCAATACAGGAGAGAAAACTATATAATTGCTATCTTCTGTTGCATTTTATCCTTTTTCAAGCCAATCTGAATATATCATGTGAATTTGGAGCAACAGTGTGAATCTCTATTTATTTTCAATGCATGGAAACGAGCAGCTTAGGCATTCTGAAAAACATCTCCTTTTCAGTTCTATAGAATAAATAACATCATACAGGGTTTGGATAAAACAATGTGCGTAAATAATGACATAATTCATTATTGGGTATTATATCTAACTAGTTCTTTAAAATGTGCTATGATTATCAGTTATTGTGCCATCATTAATAAAGCAAAGTCACCAACTGCGGTCATTTTGACTGATATCCTTTTCTTTTTACACACTCTCATGAGCAGTAGTCAAACCGAAAGCCTTATTTAAAAACCCTTGAAAAATCTCCAATTTGAAAATGAAACTCAGAGGAACTGTTATCTCGCCCTTCCTGGGGCTCTTGAAAGATTCTGATATCTCCTTAATGCACCATTTGAGAGTTCTGAGATGATTTTCAATGGCATGTAAAAAAAAAAAAAATTCTCAAGGACACATCAGAATGTCATTTTTCAATTTTACAGTTTGACGCGTCGCTAAACAACAGAAAAAACAAATGCTTTTATCCCTTTCCGAAATGTTCAAATCACCCATTTTTTTCTAACCTCTCCATCCAACTTTTTCTCACGCTTCATTACATTAGGCTCCTGACTTTCTAAAAGATATCAAGTCACAACCATGGCAACCGTGTAACTGTGTTAAGTGACTGTTAATAAGCACAGGGATGAAGAGGCATCGGGTACTACAGTTCAATGGCAATCAAGTTCATACAGGCCTTCAAACCATCCTCAGAAACAATATCTGAGGTTAAGCACACTCAAATACTCCACATGATCTTATTCTGGGAGGAATGATGCATTTCAAACTACTTCTAACTCCTCAACATTCCCATATGAGGACGACTTTGGTCTGAAGTACAGTATTTTTAGCTGCGCAGACAATATCCAGAAATAATTTAGAGATTATGCTAGTGCGCTTGACTTTTCGCTATCTGTAGAGTGCATTACAAGAGAAAACAAAGCTCAAAAGAATGCCTCTCTGACAATACACGCCTAAAGTGCTTCAGGCAACCAACCACTTCTGGGAGACTAAGGAAGAGAACTTCAAAACCATAAAGGTTATTGTTCTGCGTCACGCACTAGGTGCAAATAGAGGCTCTGAGAATATTCTTAATCATACCATAGGCTGAAGCATATGAAGTACGTTTTTGAAAGTGAGACTTCTGTGAAATTATATAACCATCTTTGCACTTCGGGCTTCCTTCAACTGTTTGATGTATGAAAGTCATTACATTTCAACAGACTCCACATCCACTTCATGAAGTTGATTAATTGCCGTACTCGCCTACTTTTGAGTCAGACAAAGAATAATTTCAAACAGACGATGTTTAACTCTATTCTTTTTATAAAGGCTAATTTCATGCCTGTACATAATTGAAACCCTAGTCTATGCTCAAACTGTTGATCTACTTTCATCTTTTAACATGTCCTGATTCATTTCTCTCGTCCTCTGCCTCATCCACAGAGATTTCCTTTGTTACGCAGCGACAGCCAATCATAATTGACCTTTACACCTTTAGAGTAATTTGTATGCTGAGTGCTCCAGCATAGGCTTGTTAAAGACAAAAGAAAAGCAAAACATGAGAATCAATTTAGCTGTAATGGTTACTGGATAAAGAGTTCTAATGCCGTTCTTTTCATCCAAAACGCTTCGCACCTTCTGTTCGGATGTTTTATTGTGGCAATTGCAAGAGGACCAATATTATGAGTATTGCAATAAACCCCTACGATCTGCTCATACCACCACGCCATGCCGGATTACTCTCATTTGCCTCGCTACACTGAAATATCAAACACACTACAAACGATGACCCAAATCAATTAGCCGTGCCCTAAAATCCATTCGTGCTGCACGGTGAGCCACGTCAACTAAAGCCATCCAAAATAAACCTTATCGCTTTCCGTTTAGATGAGGCATCAGTGATATTTACAGTTGGTCTGAAGAAGCGAAAAATGAAATATAACAAAAACATCGGGTTACCTGCCTGAAAAGGTACTAAAATACAACTTGAAGGCTCTGCCAGGAATTATTTCCATTGGATTTTGGTGTCTTTTGAAAGCTCCTCACAATCCTGGTGACTTTTGCAGGATGTGAAAAGAAACAGAAGCTGCTTGGATACTCACCGAGTTCACTCTCAGAGGGACGTTTGTCAGTGTCATGGATCTGAGAAGAGAAGTTGAGAGAAAGACAACATTAGAGGCATGGAAGGAGTTTACAAATGAACTAGGAAGTAAATAAACGTCCAACCTGGAGGCACTCAATACATCATTAGTTTTGACAAGAAAATCCAGCACTATAAAAGCATATCAATAAGTACAACCAAAACACTAAGGGAGAGAGATAATCGAGTCACAACCTTTCCCAAGACTAAATAAACTGCAAACTAATGGTTATTTGAAATTCTAAAAATGTAGTGCTCCTGGGAAATTCGTACAGACAAGATCAGATATCTAAATTACAATGCAATGTCCATATAAGTGATTTTCATCAGGAAAAATGGGCTTCTAGGGCAAATGTAATAGATTATTTATCAGTTTTCATTTGTATAACTTTGTAGGCAACACAAAAAGTACATACTAACATATAGTGGGGCCAAAAAGTCTGACACTACATTGAACATGTCAAAATAGTGGATGACCCGGTAAATATACAGCCATTAATTTTAATATTTTGGCTTTCGTCACTATTTATGTTTGTCTTACTTCAGAAAAAAAAAACTAGCCAGGGAAGTTTCTGAAATTTGGTTGATTTGACATGGAATGACCATATACACTTTTGCCATTTATTATATTTCTTCTGTTTTTTTTTCTGTAATTTAAAAAAAATATATTCTGTTTAGAATTCATATGATGTAATACAAAATACCATCAACAACGGATAAAACAATATCTCAAGTTTCCCCAAAGGTAATTATAACACTGTGGTTTCGATCAAGTATGCAAATCTCCAAAACACGATCGTTCCGACATGAAGCCAGAATAACTCTCCCTGTATGCATAAATTTGCCGTTCAATTAAATTTCTAAAAAGAACAACAAAATGTGGAGAGGATCCTCTGGGTTATTTTAACTAATAAATCATGATTCACCATGTCATTAGTTCCCTGCAAATTGTGTGGTTTCGGTGACCGGAGCTGATGCTGTTCTAACCATGAGCGCTCAGCTCAATTAGGGTATTAGGAAGCTCATTCTGCCACCAAAGCTGTCAAGCGCTGCCAGCCAACTGTGGAGGAAAGAGCGAATCGATCACACTTCCTGTTGCAAACTTTGACCAGCCTTCAAACCAAATCCCACGTCCTTAGGGACATGAGGAGAAAAGCGCGCAAATTCGAGCAATATTCTGTGTTCTCACTAGTCATATTGTGGTATATTAGAGGATAATGAGGAAAAAAGGAGACGGCTTTTGATTTATTGCTACCACTCTGCTAACAATTACTCTAGTCCTGAGCTCCAAGCAGCCCTTCGAGAGCACAGTTTAAACAAGCCATATATCTTTGCAGGGCAGAGCGTGGCACATCATTACAGTGAGAGGGAGAGGCTGAATCATCAAGGTGACGTTGTGAATCATGGCACGGTTCAATCCATGGCAACCCAAAGAGGAGAAAAACATTGATTCTGGAGAAAATACACAATGGAAGGGTGCAACTAAAAAAAGTGCTGACTGCTGAGGTTACTGAGGTCTGGTGATATGGAATTCCAAAGCTGCAAATTACTATAATTTCTTTTCAATTTTGAATATGAATTATAGCCAGGCAGTCAACATTACAGTGTAATTGAAAGCTATCAGTTTCTTTACATTTATTAGGCTTCAAAAAAATCTAACTTTTAATTTAAGTGAACTTAAACAATCCTCACATAAACACATAATAAATGTCATATTTACCTGTGCCCTGTGAAATATACAGACATTGAATATAATTTATGTAGTGCAGACTGTTTAATAACCTTAAAAAAATGAAACAGTCGCCACAGCGCGATCTCTTTTGACTTTTCAAAAGAGAATGGTTTAAAAGCATTTGCATGAATAAGAGCGTTTGATCATATAATGTAACACTAGCCAAAGGATGACAGAAAAAAACGGATGCAGTGTTAATTGCGTTAAATATTTTTAACGCGTTAAACCGGATTTTTTAAAAAGTGCATGCGTTAACGTTGACAGCACTAAAATAAATGCATACATACATAAATAAATATACACAGAAATGTAAAAAACTAGAATACATTTTTTATGTATACTTGTATTTTTCCACCTTTAAACATTTTCTGCATTTATTTCCACACTTGTATATGTATTTATGCTATATTTATTCATTTCTACATTTCTTTGTCTGTATAGTAATGAGGGGGCGTGTTTCACCTCAGACATAGCAATTAAGCTTAGATGTGGCAAAGGCAAAGCTTTGAGGCCACAGTGACTCCTTGTGGAGTGACCAAACGAAATGCAGGTGTGCGGACATGCCTTAGCAAGTCACACAGAAATAGACAATATGGCTTATATCACTTATATATTAAGCCATTTAATACACTTTTGTTCCTTTTAGGTACTAATATGTCCACTTTAGGTACTAATATGTACCTTTATTTTACCAATATTTACCCTTTAGGCATAAAAGTGTACCTTTTGAAAAGGTACCGCTCCAGTGACAGCTTTTTGTGGAAGGCGTAGGACCATAAAATGTTCGTCCAATCATTGAATTCGGTCCGAATGCAATGATATGTCCTATCTGTCCGTCAACGTATGCATTTCCACACCTCCACATACCCTACTCACACAGACATCACACGTCATCAGTGCATTTCATGCTATGCAGACTTGCAGAGATAGACAGACGTCGGCCACTGATATCACCGCAACCTAAACAGCAGCCACCTTTTACAGTTCCTCCTGAACCAAAACAACGAACTTCACGCCAGAACCATAATTTGGAAGAGATGGAAACCTGTGACGTTACTTGGAGTGGTTTGTGACTCAAATTTATGTTTCGATGGCAATGATATTAATGCCGAAATGAATCTACAGCAGTCAGGTGTTTTGAAGGAGGCATGGCTTTGGAGATGAAGGGAGGGTGGGATTGTATGCTTTCAAATCTAGCTCGCTACTGCCAGCCTCACGAAATAGACGCTGAACACAGTCAAAATGTGCCATCGGAGAAGTGTTAATTAAACGTCTGTTTTGGTCACTGGAAACTGAAATTCCGGTGCGTAATTGATAACAAAAGTACCTTGAGCATCAAATCAGCATATTAGAATGATTTCTTTTTTTTATGATTAACAGTTTATTGGTTTTTCAAAACATTTAAACACACACACAAATAAAAAATAAAACACTACACATACAACAAAATAGAATAAAGGAAGACATAACACGACCATAGACAAAAAAAAAAAAAAAACAGATGACAGTGATGCACAGAGCCCTTGAATTTACACCCTTTCCTATATGTAGGTACAGAATTGTATCAAAAAGTGTCCGTCAATCATGTTTTCTAGTTAAATGCTATGTTTATTAGCCAGAACGCCATTAAACACCCAAAATGTAGAATGATACTTCCCCCATTTCAAGTTATACTCCTCCACTTTATCAAGCAGCCTGTAGGACAGTTGCTCTATGGCAGCCAGCTGACCCAGAGCAACGTGCCACAAATTCAGTGCAGGTGCAGAGGGGGCTTTCCATTCTTTGACCAGAAGTTTCCAGCCTAACATAAGGACAGTTTGGGTCCAGTTAGAAAGTGGAGGGGTCAGATCACTTAATGCGGAGGGGTCCCCCAAAATAAACAAACTAGGGGTGAATGGGATATTCTGGTCGACAATTTTCTCTACGACTAGATGTAGGGAAGACCAAAAAGCCAGAATTTTTGGGCAACTCCAGAGCATGTGTACTAGGGTACCATTTTTGTCCCGACACCTCCAGCAATCCGAGTTATCAACCAAACCAACCTTATGCAGCCTGGATGGTGTCCAATAGAATCTATTCAGTATTTTAAATTGGATAAGTAGCGTTCGCAGTTCTCTTGAGATTTTTTTCCCATTTCTAAGAATTCTGCATCTGTGAATGACACCTTTAGGTCAGTTTCCCCATGTCATTTAAAGGGACAATGTATTAGAGTCCGAGGCCGTAAGGATCATTGCATAGTAAACAGAGGCTTCATGGCCGCGCCCATAAATTGTCACAGCTCGGGGGAACTAATGAATAGGAGCCGAAGACCTGCACCAGGAGGTTTCTTAACTGAAAATACTTCCATTGCTGATTACGTGGTAAACCAAATTCCTGTCCAAGAGCCTCAAAAGATCTTATATTAGAATGATTTCTGAAGGATCATGTGACAGTGAAGACTGGATAAATAAAATATGTTTTGGAATATATTAAACATTTTTTTTTTTAATTGTAACATATTATACAATATTACATATATATATATATATATATATATATATGTTACAATTTAAAAAATGTTTTATATTATATATATATATATATATACAATGTGACAATATTACTGTTTAATTTATTTTTTTAAATCAAATAAATGCAACCTTGGTGAGCGTAAGAGACCCCAACATTTTGAAATGTACTTCCAGGTATTTTTATTAGTATGCCTAATGTGCAAATGTTAGTTGCATCAAATCTTTGAAAGACATTCATAGTTTTGTCTGAGATACTAAACTAGCAAGTCAACTAGAAATTCAGATTACACTGTCTAAACACATATTACTTTATTTTTCAGTATGTTTTATACAACTGATTTAGAATGATGCAGCACTAAAAAATGTTTTACACTGACCTGATCTATTTAACATAAACATGCTCCTAATTGAGTCAAACTAAAGCTAGAGCTTTAAATGTCAATCAGTCATTTTTTTATTGAGAAATTAAAATGTCCTTGATCTTTTGACATATAGAGGTCTTTCTACTTTACAAATAACCTGTAAGTTTCAGAACTCAAAACTTCCTTGTTAGTCCAAAAACGGCTTAAATTAAAACCAAGCTCAACTCCAAGCTTTCAGATTGTGTCACATTATGTCATAGTGCAGCGAAAGACCGCCTCTGCAGAATCAGATAAACGCCTACTTCTACATCATTGCCTCTTTAGCCCCACCCACCGATTCATACATATCATGTATAGGTACTGTATATATGAGACTTCAAAGTTGTGGGAAAACATTTTTTGACTTTCTTGTGATCCTAATATTAAGAAAGCGTGGATGAACTTTATTTTTAACAAAGTTCCAGTCAGATCGCGTCAGTAAAACACTGTTCGTTTGTTTGCTTCATTTAACTGAGAATACAAAGTTCAACGCAGGCTTTTTTCAGAGAGACTGAAAATAAAAGATGAATCAGTGTTGACTCTATTGGATCCGATAGCAATGTTGCAACACACAAGTGTGAGTAACAATGTTTTTACCATGTGCCACAATTGTTTTGTTTGTTACAGGTTATTTGATATAGGTATTTATTCTGTAGCACCGCAGTCAAACCAACCCTCTAGAATGAGAGTAATTCCCTGAATGATGAATAGCCTATAAGAATGACGGTGTGACAAACAATGACACATTCATTCATAATTCCGTTTACACAAAACACCACAAGTCTTTGTTAATTATAACTGGGGTAGCTCCAAGTACTTAAACTTTATTTGCCACAACCAAGGCTTGTAAAGCATATGTAATATGCATAAATGTTTCACATGGTTGCCAAATGTTTCGATTATGTAACAAGATATTTTTCAACACCAGAATTTTTCAAGATGTAATGGCGGGCCCGTTGAAAAATATTTTAATATGCAAAACTCTTATCATAGCAATGGGCGTTTACTTCCAAGTCTTGAATGCGACATGCCCATCAAAACAGAGTGTATCAAAGAGAGGGTCAGGATAGAAAACAGCTTATTACTTCTAAATTAGAATGTTTTTTGATGTAAAAATCTTGATAACATTATAAGTTGACCTTGATAAATTAAGTTCATGACACCTTTAAGTAAGTAGGTTCTGGCCAGAAAAAAAACTGCTTCCTTCCTCACAAAAGACATTCAAATGGACATATTTTCAAAATCGATTAGTCAGTGGCTGTATGAATGACTAGTTGGATAGAAATCCCTGTATAATTAGGCTGGTCCAGCAGACACCATCAGATGTGGATAAGTGGATGCTAAGTGCAGACAACTGACAGATTTTGAACAAATAAGTAAGAAAATAATAACTATAACATGTTATTAACTATTATTAACTATAACCATAGTCCTCACAAAAAAAAAAAAAAAAAAAAAACCTAAAGACCATGCATAATAATACGAGTTCTGCTCACACCAGGAAATTTGAAATTCAACAGTAATTGTCTTGAAATGTACTGTTGAGCCGGTTGAAAACCCCCCCCACTGTTTTGATGGCTCTAGAGGTGGTGGTTTAATGGGTATGTACTATTTAGTCACGCAACTTCCCGTAGAGGGTTAACTGGCTGTCAGCATGCTAAAAGCCTTTATGAGAGGTTGCATGTCTAAATTCAACCCCCATAGAAAACCACCACCACAAAAACAAAAAAAACATCTCAATTTACTCTTGTTGTATATTCATTTAAAATGAAAGTGTGTCATGAGGCATGTCACCACTGATCGAACTGTACACATCTTCTGCCCACCACCATAGACATAGATCACTTTATAAACAGCCCCACACAGCACCAATATAGCCACACAGAACGTTCTGAATTACACACATCCTTTCCCATTTTCATCATATAATCAACAAGGGACTAATATAAAGTGGATAGCAGGATGCCAGGCAAAATGTCTGCATGGTTAGTCAGATTTTTGATCTGATTTCAATGAGAGGAAAATGTATGCATGGGTAGAAAGGACCATATCAGAAGTGATTTAAATCAGTGCCAGGGGTAAGGCACTGACTTAATTAGGCTCTGTGGTTTATCAAGCTCAAGGGTTTCTCCTCATCACATACTTACTGAAGCAGACTAAAAATGGGCCATTGCAACAGTTGTTGTCTGAATAAGAGATTAAATACAAATCAAGAAGAGTTGGTTGTATCATGCTACTTGTGGTTTAAACCAAAATTTAACAATACATGATCTTGTATTGTCGCCAAATTAAAATTACACTAACTGCTCTTCTCTAAAACCAGCAGAGAGTGTGTTTTTTGTGGGCATGATATACTTATTCTATCCCAAGTCTACTGCTGGAAAATTATAATGTTCAGATTCCCACTATATAATCGACAAGCAATGTCTATTTTCTACACTTTTAATTGTGTAATAAATTGTGTAATAATTGTTTATTCACCTGGTGGTGAGTTGGATCCGATGGCGGGGGAGGAAGCTGGATAGACTCGATAGACCCAAGCGTACTGTAAGGGTATGCTGGGAACGTTTGGCCGAGTCTCCTGTCATAGAGATCTTCAACTCCTACCTCCGGCAGAACTTCTACCGGATCCCGAGGGCGGCTGGAGATATTGAGTCCGAGTGGACCATGGTTCTCCACCTCCATTGCGGCCGCTCGGAGCTGTGGACGCAAGGTCTCCGGTGCATATCGAGGCGGCAATCCACGAACCCAGTGGTGGACACCGGAAGTAAGGGATGCTGTCAAGCTGAAGAAGGAGTCCTATCGGGCCTGGTTGGCTTGTGGGACTCCTGAGGCAGCTGACAGGTACCGGCAGGCTAAGCGGACTGCAGCCCGGGTGGTTGTAGAGGCAAAAACTCAGGCCTGGGAGGAGTTTGGTGAGGCCATGGAAAGACTATCGGCTGGCCTCGAAGAGATTCTGGCAAACCGTCCGGCGCCTCAGGAGGGGAAAGCAGTGCCCTACCAACGCCGTTTACAGTGGCGATGGGCGGCTGTTGACCTCAACTGGGGATGTCGTCGGACGGTGGAAGGAATACTTCGAGGATCTCCTCAATCCCGCCGTCACGTCTTCCATTGAGGAAGCAGAGGCTGGGGGCTCAGAGGAGGACTTGTCCATCACCCAAGCTGAAGTCACTGAGGTGGTCAAGAAACTCCTCTGTGGCAAGGCACCGGGGGTGGATGAGATCCGCCCTGAGTACCTCAAGTCTCTGGGTGTTGTGGGGCTGTCTTGGCTGACACGCCTCTGCAGCATCGCGTGGCGGTCGGGGACAGAGTAGCATTATAACATAACATAAGGGGTAAAAAGAAGTTTGAAATACGTGTGCAGTTATTTACTGTTAGTGAACATCTCGAAAACCGCCCACACTGCAGAGAGTGGCGTTTAGAGGAATATGTAAATGTGTGTAAATGTGCTGTGCGCTTTCCCCTCCATAACAAACTAAAAACAACAAAAATCAGAAAACAGCAAGGATTTCTTACAATAAAGCATAAGAGCCTGATCATAACAATGTGGATAACTCAGTACTCTAGTAAAATCACGTCACTTAATGTTTATTTATATAGCACTTTATATAATAGATTGCTTAAAAGCAAGCAGCTTTACAGTATTAAACATAAAAAACAGTGCAAGTGTCTCATTTAATCTGAATTACAACTTTATTTTAAAGCAGCTCTCCAATATGTGTTTATGTTTTCACTCACGGACGTCCGACCTCAACAGAACAGAACAGAAGAAATGAACCAGAGAAGATTTCCACATCAAAGAAGGCAGAGCCTCAGCACACACCTAGTACGTTATCACCACGGACCAATGGTAGAACGAAGGTGTTTCTTTTCCAGTTTGCTTTGGCAAGCTGTTTTGAACTCTCAAAAACGAACTCCAAATGAACTTCGTTTTGGCCTGATTTTTTGTTCGAAATGACATCACATCAATTAGTTCTTCCATTCCGCTTGAAGTATATCAGGGCCTTTATAATTAGTTATAATCTGAATCTGAAGTGCTGTTCCTTCCCAGTGGACTGTAAGGCTGAAAGAACCTTTGATCTCCTGAGATACAGACAATACAGGCATCTGTCTCCACTCCAAAGTCCAGAGTGAAGATGTGGGAAAGCTTCTTTCCCTCCTGTCCTTCCATCGTTCACATTTGTTCCTTCTCCCCCACCTCCTTTCCTTTGCCCATTATTCTCTCACTCAGTTCACTAAGAATGATTATATTTCAAATATAATGTTATGTCAATTCAACTGATATAATGGCTCATGTCCAGAGAAATAGGCCAAAAGGTAATATAAGTTAAAGAGTTTCTTCTATACACTCAGCATTATGCATCTTTCAGATGTCATGTATGCATCTTTTAATTTTTATTTCTGAGCATTTGATGTTTTTTATTGTATTTTATTTGATTATTTTCGATTGGCATTCCTTCATAATACTAGCCATAACCTCTTAAGTTTTTACTAAGTTGTTATATAGGCAACTGTAGGGGGTGAAATGAAAGTACTATTTAAATAATGGCAAGTATGGGTGGCCTATTAAATAGTATTAGTCATAACCTTTGGCTAATGATCAGACTGGCGAGTTTGTGACCGTGAAATCCATGTGAACGGCCAGTGTGAGACTCTGGAATCCAAATAAATAAGTACAATCTAAAAAAAGACCTAAATACAATCAAATATCTATATATATATATAATATAAATATAATTACAAATATAATTATATCAATAATCCATTGTCATGCTAACCTAAATTCAAGGACATGGTAAAATGGAGTAAATAAAAGTAATACAAGTTTAATTGAAATTTGAATTACTTTGTGCACCGAAAAGACTAAAATTGAAACTTAAAGTTAAATTAAAGTTAGTATAAAGTTAAATATAAAAAAATAGAAATTACAAAAGCACATTAAAGCACTAAAACTAAACAAAAATTTAAATGAAAGCTGAAAATATAAATATAAAAGCTAATTCCAAATACTACATATTAGTATATAAATATAAAATATAAATAATACCCCCCCCCCCATTTTAATTTACCAACAATTCTAAAAACTTGCATCAAGAATTAAGAATTAAAAAAAGAATAACAACAACACCATTCCCAGAAACCAGAAGAGAATGGCTGCATGTGGGCATTGTTAAGAATATCAAATAAAAAGCACAAGACACATGTGGGACTCATAAAATCTTTTTTCTTGCTTCACAAGGTCTTACGAGAACATCATAAATTCTACACACAGTGGCATCTCAGGGCTGCCGGGAGCCTCTTTCGCCAATGGAACAACTGTCAGTGAACCAATTACTATTCAATGGCCAATGGCAGAGAAAGAATTAACTTTCCATCCTGTCCCATATGCATCCTAGTTAGGGATGCACCGATATGAACATTTTGGCCGATACCGATAACCGATAATTCTTTATATTTGAAAGCCGATAACCCATATATTGGCCGATAAATCTAAATACAAATTTTAATAAACTCTGAGAGCCTGATTACAAAAACAAAAGGCTCACCATTAAAAGCCATGTCCCAAACACTTCAACATAAATCAAACCTATACACTACAGTAGCCTATTTGAACCAGTGTAAGATTCCTTACCTTTTCAAATTAATTTTACACTCCTATGGCCAACTTACTTTATAATAAAAAAATGTTAACACTTTACAATAAGGTTTAATTTTTGTTAGTATTAGTTAACCAACAATGAATGAACAATACTTCAACAGGATTTATTCATCTTAGTTCATGTTAATCTCAACATATTCAGACCCAAAGTTGTGTCTTTTAACATTAGGTATGCACTGTGAATGGACTGTTAACAAACACAAACATTTGATTACTAAAATAAACAAAGGTTATTGGTCTCTGTTTGTTCGTGTTAGTTAATGCATTAACAAATGAGACCTTATTTGTAAAATGTTACCAAAAATTATATTGCCTAAAAAATAAAAATAATATACCTAAATAATGCAAACAAGTTATTGGACAGCATTACTTAGGCTGCATAATAAAGAATCAGAATGCAAGTGCATGAAATAACCTCCGCACAGACAATAAGGAAATGGTTTTAATCAAACCGTATATTGTTGATGAAAATGATAAAAGTGCTAGTTATAAAAAAATAATGCTTCTGTGTTTTTTTTTTTTTTTAAAGTTTAATATTACAGTAATAGTAAACATCTTTAATATTAGTCTAGTCTATTAGGAATAATGTTGCTGTTTGAGAGCGCGCTGAAGCTGGAGAGAATGAACGAACAACCGTAAACTGAAGCGCTTAGAAGGTTAATTAACAACTAAACGCATCATATATGAGCATACATTATAACTCCTGTGGATGCTCTTCCCCTGTTTGAGAGCGCGCGCTGAAACTGAAGATGATCACCGGTACAATGAAGCACTGCGGGTTATTGACTTAACGAAACGCATCCTATATGACATTAATCAGATGTTTATACAACAAAAATGTAATATCACGACTTACATATGCTTAAAATGACGCGAATGCACAAGCGAATTTGACTGTGCTGGTCAGAATGCGTTGTGGACGCTTCCCACAACAGCGCGCTGAAACACAACAACTAAACCCAGAGAATTCACAACGTTTTACAACAAAAATATTCTCATTACAGTGTTATGTATAGGACAGTCCCAGTAGTTATTAATGCTGTGCATTTCTGTTTGAAATGCGCGCTGAAGCTAAAGACCGGTACAATGAAGTGCTTTACTGCATCGTTAAATAACTCAACCAAACGCATCCTATATGAGATTACATACACAGAATAATAATAAATATAATATTACAACTTACAGTGGCACAAAAGGCTGTGAATGCACAAGCGAACTTGACTGTGCTTGTCATGAAGGTGTAACTCCGTGGGCGCGCTCTTCCCTCAACAAATGCGCTGAAACACAACGTTCTTTTACAGCCCTATTCTATTCTCATTATCATTTTATGTAGATTATATTAGACTTGTGCTGCATATGTTGCACGTAACTATATTTTCCTTTTCGAAGTGATTCCAATCATATTTAGAGCAATTCAAACCCATCATGGTGGACAGCGCGTCTGTCTCAGCTGAAGGAAAAATACATTATTTATCGGCTTGAATATATCGGTCAAATTTTCTTATTGGACCGATAACGATAACATCAAAAATAATAATTTATCGGCCGATAACGATATGTTGCCGATATATCGTGCATCCCTAATCCTAGTTTAAGGAATTTTTGTCACAAAGCTCATTGGAGGAGGCAGTTTGTCCCTGATCTGGGGAACGAGTCTAATGATAATCCCTCATGATGGCTGTATATCATCTTCCTGCAGGGAAGGAACCATGTAAGCCCGGGAAAGTGATGTTCCTATACCATTCAATGCTTCCAAGTGCGTCAAAAACACTCTTCTGCAGGATTTTGTGAGATCATCAGAAAGGACAGTTCAGCACAGATGGCGAAGCCTAGAACTAACAATCCAAGCACGCCGAGATTGCAAGCAGCAGCAAGTAGCTTGAGTGACATTTGCTAGCTGGCTTTCGATATCCTTCAGCAAAACTAACACTGACAGGACTGAACCTGTTTGAAGATGTAAAAATGAGTTACCAGCCATTTCACATGGCCAAGGCTGCCTGAAATTACAGGGCCGAGCTTAATTGGAGTTGGGTTTAATGTGTGTGCTCGCCTTCCAAGAGCAATTCAATCAAGGAAATCTTCAGAAACATCCTTGATTGTACCCGGCTTTCATTTTTTCCATACGCAGACTAAGGATGGTTCATGCTCTCGGTTCTCGTGATATATGGGAGAGTAATCCAGCACACACCAGTGACCTGTTGAGTCTCATTTGCCCTCTGTTCCCCGAGCCATTGAGATTCAGAGTCCAGCGCCTCTCCTCGAGCTGCATGACCAATGTGGCCAGTTATTGAGAAAAAGGTTGACAGCAAAGGTCATGCAAGACTGAAAAGCTGAAGATGAAAACTGCACCTTGGTATATCTTTTATGAGGTGTTGGATGTGACTTACAGGTTGTGGATTCTCCTTCATAATTTAAGCCAAACTGTAATCACTGACCTGTATCCAAGAGCAAGGATAACAAGTGTACAGCCCAACAACAGAATTTGCATGCAACCACTGTCCTGTACAAACATGGTGTCATGTGCAACGGATAGGCCTATGTGACCTTGCTAGTAATTAAATGAAAATGTATGTAGTCTTTAGGGTCTCCCAAGAGTTTTGGGTCTTTAAAGGGATAGTTTATAAAAAAAAAGAAAAACATCCTTTGCGGAACACAAAAGATGACATTCTGAAGAATTGGTCCTCACTGACTTCCACTGTATGGAAGGGAAAAAAAGCATTTTTCGAAATGTCTAATTCTTAATTATTATCTCATTTCTAATATAAGGGAGAAAACGTCCATATACTCTCAGAAAAAAAAAGGTACAAAAGCCATCACTTGGGCGGTACCTTTTCAAAATGTATACTTTTTTTCTTTCTAGGTACTATCAACCTTTAAGGTACCAATATGCACCCTTTAGGTACAAAATTGTACCTTTTGAAAAAGTACCACCCCAGCGACAGCTTTTGTACCTTTTTTCTGATAATCTGATTTCACAAAGCACTTTAACTGTAACTAGGATATCCTTATAATAAAAGCCTCCTAACACCTTGCAAGAAGCTGTCCAAGACCACAATTTCTCTTTTAGCCCGACTTCTCATGTTCTTGTACAACATATTAACTTACTTTGCAACAGTGCTATTGTGATGACAATGCCAAATCTGAAATATCTCATTCTGCTATAATGCGATCATCAATCATTTATCAGGGAAAGTCATTAGCTGCAGTTGGAACCTCAACAAGCCCAGATGCACTTCAAATCAAATTCTGACTAAAAAACAACTATGTGGTGGTTAATGTCACAGTTTTTTTAAACAAACGAAAAATGAATACAATAATAGTAACAAATTAACATATTATTGTATTAATTAACAAATGTGACAAAAAAAATACTAGCGACGTCCTTTAACATGTTTAACACGTTAAAATGAAAATTACCTCAAGATTTACTTAAATTTCTTCTTTCTGATGAACACCAAAGGGTTATATTAAAAGGTCCCAAGGCATGGATTTTTTTTAATTATTTTATAATGTTTCCTGAGGTGTACTTATATTGTTAGTATGATTTTTGCATCACAAAATGTCATAATTTAGAAATAAAAGGCATATTTCCACTGTTGTGATTGGCTGACATCTTTGCATTTGAAATGAGTATTAGATTATGTGGCGGAGGGTGCATGCGAGATCTGCAAGCACTGCCAGAGAGAGACGGACTGCATGTGGACCAGAAAAACAGGGAGCTGGAGAAAGATTGCTGAGAAAGTTATATTGTACCGAGTTGTTGAGAGCGCCGTGAGCGTGAGTTTATTTTGTTTGTGTCTGAGAGTTCTGAATAAACACGAGTCCGACGCCGACGTCTTCTTTTTTTTACTGGTAAATTTTTTTTTTTTTAACCAGTACAGCTGTCGAGATGAACGAATCGTGAAAGTGTTGATTATTTTTAGATCTTTTCCCATCACATGAAAGGCTGCAGTGATGAGCATTGAGTAGACAGACAGTCTGTTTATTGCGTGAATGCAGTGATCTCGTCATTGCAGCGTGTTTTCTCTCACAAAATGCTTTGACCACAACTAACATTAAACACGACATCGATACGAATACAGTAAGATTTTTTTAATGCATCATAACAGCGTTATTCATTATAACGGCAGTTTGGGCAAGTGCGCAGATACACCATACACTGAGAAAAACTCGCAACGTGTGATTGACAGATCCGAACATTATAAAGAGAGTGTTCTTTGATCGCTCTCTGTAGTTTAATAATTTAAATAACATATTTGTTTCATGCTACTAAGAGAAACAATGAATGTGAAGTTGATTGTTTAGTCACTGGCTTGATTCACTGATGCATTACGCTTAGGGCATAAAGACGGCCAGCTGCGTGACAGTATTATGATTTAGAAAGAAAGTCTGCGTAAACTTGAATGATTAGCTACACAATCAGAAATCTTTTCCATATCGTAAAAGTCAGTTTGTAAAGCCTGTGATGACATTGTGACTGAATTAAATGTAAAAAAAATAAACTGAATCCATTTTCTCCAAATTATCTGGGCGGGCAACGCAGAGGAAGGGGAGGTAATCTTTCCCTGTATGACGACATACAGGGAAGATTCCAGATCGGCTCGTCTGAGCTTTCATTTTCTCAAAGGCAGAGTAGGACACCCAGAACTCGGTTTACACCTAACGAAATTTCTAGCCACTTGGGGACAATAGACAGGCTCGCTAGGGGAACTCATATTAATGTTAAAAAAACTCATAAAATGAAAAAGTCATGCCATGGGACCTTTAAAAAAAAAAATATCCTGATGCTTCCGAGCTTTATAAATGGCAATGAACGCCTACGAGTTTGAAGCTAAAAAAATTTGTGGAGCGATGTGTTTGTGTAGGAAAAATATCCATATTTAACACGTTATAAAGTAAAAATATCTAGCTTCCGCCAGACCACCTTCCGTATTCAAGCGTCAGGATATTTATTAATATTACTCTTTTGTGTTCATCAGAAAGAAGAAAGTCATATAAACCTTGACTTGAGGGTGAGTAAATCATAGAGTAATTTTCATTGAAAAGTGAGATAATCCTTTAATTTAGTAAAATTAATTATATTATATTATATGTGGAAAAATGAACTAATGTATTTAATCCTGTCTATTTTTTAAAATACTCAGCACTTTGGTGCAAGATGCTACAGAACAAATGCTCATCGTCAACATCATGATAGGCCGCTATGGAAATAAAACACAATATATTGGCCTTTAAAACTTTTTTTTAAATGTTATTCTTATTTTGAATGCCACGTTCTTTCCTTTGCGGAATATAAAAGACAACATTCTGAAGAATACAATAAGAACTGGGGTACAAATTTAGAACATTGGTCCCAGCTGACCTCCACTGCGTGGAAGAAAAAAATGGAAATTTCCATGATATGGAAATAAAACACGATATACTGACCTCTAAAACTGATTTTTAAAGTTATTCTTATTTTTAATGTTACTCTTATTAATGCTTTGAATGTCATTGAATTATTTCTTAGCAAATATTAATATACACAAATTAAATAAAAATTACAACATCATGTAATTCATTTGACTATATTCGATTCGATATAGTCGATTGACAGCCCTATGAAATGCACAAAAAGAAATGGCAGAGAAAGAGAAACTTCAATGCCAGCAAAAGCAACATTCATTTGGATTCTTGATTGCAACCAGTCAATCCTCTCACCCCATGTGCTGTCTTTGAAGAGCATTGATTTAACAGTAGGAGGGCCTGAAAAATTGGCCATTGTGTAATCCTGCTGTGCAAATCAAAAGAGGCATCTCAACTATTTCATGTCTATTTCTATTCCTCTCAATGCGTCTGAAAGGACCTAGGGATCAATTCATTAAAAATGTCCACCATGGTATTGTTAAAAAAAAAACAGAAAAAGTGTTTTTCCTTTACACTCAATCAACCACGTGAACCTTCAACCATAGTGAGGGTAACTGTACTATTTCACTTTTTAATTCCATCACTTGAAAAGAAAAAGAAAAAAAAAAGACAATATCAACAAAGAAAAGGAAAATTACTATAAACCCAAGATGTACAAGCACATCTGAACCCTGGTCAGAGTCTAAACACAAGCAAATTAAATCTTCCCATCCATGAGTTCTAATGTACTCACTTCCTCTTTCACCTTCTCTCTGTTCTTCGTTCCCTCTCCCGACCCAGCATGTCAGTGGTATTTCTGCTTAGAACTCAACAAAAGCTACACCGGAAAATTAACGCATTAACCGTGAAACCTATCAGGGGAAAGCAGAAACGGCTGACGCAATAAAAGAGAAGAACGTTACTTGCGGCGAGGATCATGCTCTCAGCATTTCAGCTGTGAAGGCCCCTGTCAAAGTCCCTTAGAGTTAGACAAACTTTGAGTAATGCTTATTCCAAGACAATGACACAGCCTAGCAAACTGAAGATGGATCTGGTACCAAATAAGAAACAAGTATTGATTAAAATGCAGAGATTAAATTAATTTAGGGATGCACCTCTTGACCACTATAAGAATAACCGATAATAAACAGCATGTTGTGGCAGATAACCGATACATTGACTTTTTGCTTTCTGCAGTTTGCAACCCTTTCAACTCCAGAATATGGACATTCTAGGGCTGCAACGACGCGTCGACGTCGTCGATGACGTCGACTACGAAAATACGTCGACGTGCGTGAAATGCGTCGACGCGTCGGCGGCACATTATTTACGTTCTAGAATGGAACAGAAGATCTAGAATAATGGCAGCTTCTGCTCCCGGGCATAGTGAAAATGATCATTTATCATATAAAGCCAGACCGCGACATTCAAAAGTGTGGGAGTACTTTAAACAGAAGCCGAATAAAACTGTGCTTTGTTCGCTCTGTAACGCCGGTTTCACACTGCACGCGGTGGCAGAGCAGGAGCTGTGCGCGTGGAGAGCGGGAGCTTTCACACTGCAGTCAGTGTTGCCAAGTCCGCTTTTTTCTGCGGAATTGGGCTACTTCTACACTGTTGCCGCGGGCTGTGTCTCATGTCCGCGGGTTGAAGCAAAAAAACACACATATTTAACCCCCCGAACGCGATGTTTACCAGAGAACCTCCCCGAAACGCGATTGGGCTTGTTTTGGGCTAGTTTTGAGTAACGAATGGGTGGGTTTTGTTGTGTAAACCTGGCAACCCTGCTGCCAGTGTTCTCTCGCGCAGCTGAACCGTGGCGCGTGTATTGCAACAGACGGTCACATTTTCCTGGGTTCTCCCCAGTACGTCCCCAGTACGTCTCGTGCTTTTATTTATTATGGGCTGCATATATCTCCTGTATATGCGACCTGGTTCCGCTCTGTCCCAAACACATATGCATAATAACTTGCTGTATATAGGTAGTTTACATGATTAAAGTAACATTACAGTTAAGATATGCCTCTAGCTTTAATCATTTAAATGTGTCTTTGAAGTTTGGGCAAAAACTTCTGGCAGCTTTAGTCGTTGTTTATGCACATGTATCTTCAAAATAGACGACTAGTTATACATGAACACTATGCTGAAAGCTCCTGTATGTGAACCTTTTGCAGATAAATACAAGTGCATTTTCGTTTACTACTGACACAAATCAATAAGTAAATCATACTCAACTACTATAGTAAACAACTTTTCCTAATTAGGCCTACTCTGTATACATTTTATGATGAATAGTATCATTATATATTATGTTTAAAAAGCTTCTTGTGTTCATATATTTCATTATAAAATGGCATACTATGTACACTACCCTTCCTGAAATACAATTAATATTGTCATCATTCATTGATTTCATGTTAAAATAATATACAAATTCACTACCCTCTTTGAAATACAATAATCAGTAAAAAAGAATAATAAGATTAATCTGGAAAAATAATCGTTAGATTAGTCGACTAATCGAAAAAATAATCGTTAGATTAGTCGACAGAAAAAATAATCGTTAGTTGCAGCTCTAGGACATTCCAATGTGATTTGACCAGTGCATAACTAATGCTTTTCAATTTACTAACATCTTGGTGGTCCATCTTCTTCTTCCGCTTTATCCGGGGCCGGGTCGCGGGGGCAGCAGTCTAAGCAGAGATGCCCAGACTTCCCTCTCCCTAGACACTTCCTCTAACTCTTCCGGGGGGACACCGAGGCGTTCCAAGGCCAGCCGGGAGACATAGTCCCTCCAGCATGTCCTTGGTCTTCCCCGGGGCCTCCTCCCGGTTGGACATGCCCGAAACACCTTCCCGGGAAGGTGCTCAGGAGGCATCCGGAACAGATGCCCGAGCCACCTCAGCTGTCCCCTCTCGATGTGGAGGAGCAGCGGCTCTACTCCGAGTTCCTCCCGAGTGACTGAGCTTCTCACCCCATCTCTAAGGGAGCGCCCAGCCACCCTGCGGAGAAAGCTCATTTCGGCCGCCTGTATCCGGGATCTTGTCCTTTCGGTCATGAGCTTTGGGTCACCATAGGTGAGAGTAGGAACGTAGATTGACCGGTAAATAGAGAGCTTCGCCTTACGGCTTAGCTCTTTCTTCACCACGACAGACCGGTACATCGACCGCATTACTGCAGAAGCTGCACCGATCCGTCTGTCAATCTCCCGTTCCATCCTCCCCTCACTCGTGAACAAGACCCCTAGATACTTGAACTCCTCCACTTGAGGCAGGAACTCTCCACCAACGTGAAGTGGGCAAGCCACCCTTTTCCGACTGAGGACCATGGCCTCGGATTTGGAGGTGCTGATCCCCATCCCAGCCGCTTCACACTCGGCTGCAAACCGTCCCAGTGCATGCTGAAGGTCCTGGTTAGAAGGGGCCAAGACGACAACGTCGTCCGCAAAGAGCAGAGACGAAACCGAAGACGCGGCCGCTCGGAGCTGTGGACGCAAGGTCTCCGGTGCCTGTCGAGGCGGCAATCCCCGAACCCGGTGGTGGACAAGCTGTGGACAAGCCGTCAAGCTGAAGAAGGAGTCCTATCGGGCCTGGCTGGCTTGTGGGACTCCTGAGGCAGCTGACAGGTACCGGCAGGCTAAACAGACTGCAGCCCGGGTGGTTGTGGTGGCAAAAACTCGGGCCTGGGAGGAGTTCGGTGAGGCCATGGAAAAGGACTATCGGCTGGCCTCGAAGAGATTCTGGCAAACCGTCCGGCTCCTCAGGAGGGAGAAGCAGTGCCCTACCAACGCTGTTTACAGTGGCGATGGGCGGCTGTTGACCTCAACTGGGGATGTTGTCGGACGGTGGAAGGAATACTTTGAGGATCTCCTCAATCCCGCCGTCACGTCTTCCATTGAGGAAGCAGAGGCTGGGGGCTCAGAGGAGGACTCGTCCATCACCCAAGCTGAAGTCACCGAGGTGGTCAAGAAACTCCTCGGTGGCAAGGCACCGGGGGTGGATGAGATCCGCCCTGAGTACCTCAAGTCTCTGGATGTTGTGGGGCTGTCTTGGCTGACACACCTCTGCAGCATCGCGTGGCGGTCGGGGACAGTGCCTCTGGGATGGCAGACCGGGGTGGTGGTCCCTCTTTTTAAGAAGGGGGACCGGAGGGTGTGTTCCAACTATAGGGGGATCACACTTCTCAGCCTCCCCGGGAAAGTCTATGCCAGGGTACTGGAGAGGAGAATTCGGCCGATAGTGGAACCTCGGATTCAAGAGGAACACTGGACCAGCTCTATACCCTCTACAGGGTGCTGGAGGGTTCATGGGAGTTTGCCCAACCAGTCCACATTTGTTTTGTGGATTTGGAGAAGGCATTCGACTGTGTCCCTCGCGGCGTCCTGTGGAGGGTGTTCGGGGAATATGGGGTCCGGGGTCCTTTGCTGAGGGCTGTCCGGTCCCTGTATGACCGAAGCAGGAGTTTGGTCCGCATTGCCGGCAGTAAGTCAGACTTGTTCCCGGTGCATGTTGGACTCCGGCAGGGCTGCCCTTTGTCGCCGGTTCTTTTCATAATTTTTATGGACAGAATTTCTAGGCGCAGCCAAGGGCCGGAGGGTGTCAGGTTTGGGGACCACACGGTTTCGTCTAAGTTCTTTGCGGACGACGTTGTCGTTTGGCCCCTTCTAACCAGGACCTTCAGCATGCACTGGGACGGTTTGCAGCCGAGTGTGAAGCGGCTGGGATGGGGATCAGCACCTCCAAATCCGAGGCCATGGTCCTCAGTCGGACATCTTGGTGGTATGTTTCATAATTTGCTTCAGGCTGTTCCAGTAGAGAAAAGAGCTACAGTAGCAACACCAAGTTCATAGACTGATAAAATACATAACTTGAATGCAATGTAAGTCGCTTTGGATAACCAATGCATAAATGTGATTTATGAAATATGTATACAATTAAAATCTGTAAAAACATCATAGGGAATTAAAAGTCATGCACAATAGGGCTGCACAATATATATTATATATATATATATATATATATATATATATATATATATATATATATATATATATATAAAAAAATCAATATTGTGATATGGCTAAGTGCCATTGTCAAATTGCGCAGGCTGCAGTAAATATGAATTTATCATTTGCACATGTAGTTTATGATATAGTGCCTTCACTCTGAAACCACATTTCAAAACTTTCTTACACTACAATCATAATATTTTATAGTCATATTGAGTTTAGTCTCAGCCTCAGATGTCACGCCCACAGACCATTGGCTAAACATCTGATGCATATGGCACACTTTTCTGGAAAAACTTCAGGAGTTTCAAAGTCGTATCTGATTGGTTGAAATCTACAGGATGTCCACAAGATGAGTGTGTTGCGTTCTTTAACGGTCTGCCTAGAAACAAATGCTGTGACGCCAAACTTCCTTGTGGAAGAAGAACGTTGTCGTGTTTACAACTGTGACAATGAGCATTTACCAGGATCAACGACTGGATTTTCAAAAGTATGTGAAGTTTGCGGCTCCATTGTTGCAGTAAATTTGAACAACGTTCATGAATGAATCATTTATAGATGCACGCTGGTCTGTTATTGCAGGGACATCGACTTTACATTTTCACGTCCCTAAACATGACACGGAACAAAACAAACTGTAATTGGTTGCATTACATGTCAGTCAAATGTCCTCTTGGGTGGTCCTCGACCAATGAAAGCTGCGATGGTGTCCAGACCTTCTGCCTTCAGTCTGAAGGTCTGGCTACGCGAGACTATATTGAATTGGTCAAAAACAGCATAATTGTGGCCTTTAAAAATACTGAAGTAGAAAGATTTTAGAATTAATTCTTTTCAAATTGAGTTATTCAATTCATCTGGTGAAACTTCTTGTATTTTTTCATATCGCAGAAAAACACAATATTGTCTGTCTTTTGCTATTTTGCAAGTTCTCCCACTTGGAAATCATGGAGGGGTCTGAAATTGTCATCGTAGGTGCATGTCCACTGTGAGAAAAAAATACAGAAATCACAATATATGATTTTTTTAACTATTTATTTGATACAGCTGTAAATAAGTATTTGAACACCTGTCTATCAGCTAGAATTCTGACCCTAAAAGACCTGTTAGTCTGCCCTTAAAATGTCTACCTCCACTCCATTTATTATCCTAAATTAGATGCACCTGTTTGAGGTCGTTAGCTGCATAAAGACACCTGTCCACCCCATACAATCAGTAATAATCCAACTACTAACATGGCCAAGACCAAAGAGCTGCCCAAAGACACTAGAGACAAAATTGTACACCTCCACAAGGCTGGAAAGGGCTACAGGGAAATTGCCAAGCAGCTTGGTGAAAAAAGGTCCACTGTTGGAGCAATCATTAGAAAATGGAAGAAGCTAAACATGACTGTCAATCTCCCTCGGACTGGGGCTCCATGCAAGATCTCACCTCGTGGGGTCTCAATGATCCTAAGAAAGGTGAGAAATCAGCCCAGAACTACACGGGAGGAGCTGGTCAATGACCTGAAAAGAGCTGGCACCACCGTTTCCAAGGTTACTGTTGGTAATACACTAAGACGTCATGGTTTGAAATCATGCATGGCACGGAAGGTTCCCCTGCTTAAACCAGCTCATGTCAAGGCCCGTCTTAAGTTTACCAATGACCATTTGGATGATCCAGAGGAGTCATGGGAGAAAGTCATGTGGTCAGATGAGACCAAAATAGAACTTTTTGGTCATAATTCCACTAAACGTGTTTGGAGGAAGAAGAATGATGAGTACCATCCCAAGAACACCATCCCTACTGTGAAGCATGGGGGTGGTAGCATCATGCTTTGGGGGTGTTTTTCTGCACATGGGACAGGGCGACTGCACTGTATTAAGGAGAGGATGACCGGGGCCATGTATTGCAAGATTTTGGGGAACAACCTCCTTCCCTCAGTTAGAGCATTGAAGATGGGTCGAGGCTGGGTCTTCCAACATGACAATGACCCGAAGCACACAGCCAGGATAACCAAGGAGTGGCTCTGTAAGAAGCATATCAAGGTTCTGGCGTGGCCTAGCCAGTCTCCAGACCTAAACCCAATAGAGAATCTTTGGAGGGAGCTCCAACTCCGTGTTTCTCAGCGACAGGCCAGAAACCTGACTGATCTAGAGAATATCTGTGTGGAGGAGTGGGCCAAAATCCCTCCTGCAGTGTGTGCAAACCTGAAAACTACAGGAAACGTTTGACCTCTGTAATTGCAAACAAAGGCTACTGTACCAAATATTAACATTGATTTTCTCAGGAGTTCAAATACTTATTTGCAGCTGTATCATTCAAATAAATAGTTAAAAACTCATATATTGTGATTTGTGGAATTTTTCTCTCACAGTGGACATGCACCTACGATGGGTCTTTCAGACCCCTCCATGATTTCTAAGTGGGAGAACTTGCAAAATAGCAGGGTGTTCAAATACTTATTTTCCTCACTATACATATATATATAGTATATAACACACAACTGAACACACAAAATTTGTACATAGGGTGATAGTTCTTGAGCCACACATGAGAAGCGTACAAACAAAAGAACAGGAGATATTACAGATCTACAATTTAAAATCAAACTGCTGGCATATTCTTTGACACAAAAGTAAACATGCTTCAACCCTTACCTTTCCGTGACTCTCCACATCATCTCCTTTTGCAGTGATAAGGGGCACTGGAATTAAATCAAAAATAAAACATCAGGCCACAACAATGAGGGGTCCATCATCAATCCATTTAACATGTTGACAAAACTGCGACACACAGTCAATGGTCTAAAAGCCCATGACTTTCTAACGTTAATGTTAAGTGCTGCTCCTTTAAGATCTAGAAGAGGGAGTTAAAAGCCAGCTGATTAGAAGAGAATATTTTCCCCTTTAATCTGTACCAGCCGTTAGGGACTTCTGTCTGCACCACATGTATTTTGCAAAGTTTTTCATTAGAGCAGGAGAAGCTTTTCTCAAATTACATTTCCATTGATCCCAAGAAGAGAGTCGCTTTGGGAGTAGCCTCAAAATCGATATTGAGCGTCATAACGGCAGTTGCAGAGATGACTTTTCGTGCCAGTGAAATCATTGCGTGTAAGCTTCGGCTTCTGAGAATACGTCAGGTTTCTGGCCATTAAGCTGTCCTTGGAACAGTTCATAATTGCTCCTTTTACTTATCCGCTCCTCAGGTGACATTATTAGAGCAGAGCCATGAAGGTGTGCATTAAAACTCCAGATTAACTCATATGAAGGTTAAAAGGCATTTGCTTCTTGCTATTTCACAAGTCCACTTGCAACCTGTGAAATATTTTATATATTTCACAGATGTATTTATATATTTTCCTGATGTTTACACCTCTGGGCCAATAGTTGGTTTGAATTTTATATTTCTTCTTTATCCCTGGCCCTGTATGCTTGTAACTAAATTATTTATGGAGTCCAGTTCTCTGTAGATGTCCAAAAAACAGTTGAGAAGCCTGCAGACAAATTCAAGCATTATGAATTAGCTAGGTTCTGAGTATTTCACAAACATACAAATGGTGGCAAAATCCAAAAGTAACAGGCGAAAATAAGTTTCGTTTCTTGGCCTAGTGTTATGCTGAATAAATTAAATATGCATAAATGAATGGCTCTAGAAATATCTGCTGGCTGCTTAAAGGGGTCATGAATTGTGAAATCAACTTTCCCTTGAGCTTTTGATATATAAAAGGTCATGGTAAAATAAGAATATCCTGTAAGTATCAGAGCTGAAAACTTCCTTGTTAGTCAAAGAAAAGCTTTTATAGACACCAGGCCCAGCAAACTATCAATCTCAGAATGTGCCACAACTTGACGTCATCGTGTGGTGAAGCACCGCCTCAACAGAAAAAGAACAAGGCATGATTCTGTAGCCCCGCCCACCGTCTCGTGCCACTAACATGAAGAGCAGCATAGAGCTAAACCGAATTTCTAAGCAGTAAACATACCACATAAGCTTCATTCGGATTCCAATATTATGAATGTATGGATGAGCTTTATTTTTAAAGGTGACATGAACTGGCTTTTTTATTTTTTTTTATACTGTTGTCTGAGGTCAACTTATTCCATTTGCATGGTTTTTACATTCAAAAACATCATAATAAATAAATAATAGGCTAATTTCTATTTTTTATCAAGACAGTAATGAACCAAGAACCACAAATAAAGGATTCTCCAGCCTGTGACAGCGTGCTAAGGTATGTTCTGTTAGACACGTACACATAATCCATAGATATCAAACATAACAATGCAATACTATCTGTAACAATGCAATACTATCACATTTAAAAAAAACATTTTTACTCACATTAGTGTGTTGCTTCATTCGTTCATGTAATCTCATCCTGTCTGCAAATCCAGTCTCTTGTTTACAAATGACTGGTTCCACGTGGTTAATGAACATACGTGCAATGTCTTCCCCACGTGAGCTGGATATTCATTAAAAATAAAGTTCATCCATGCATTCATAATATTGGAATCCGAATGAAGCTTATGTGGTATGTTTACTGCTTAGAAATTTGATGCGGTTTAGCTCTATGCTGCTCTTAGCTGTCATGTTAGTGTCACGAGTCGATGGGCGGGGCTACAGAATCAGGCGTTGTTCTTCTTCTGTTGAGCTTCACTACACTCTCACACGTCACAGTCGGGCACATTCTGAGATCAATCGTTTGCTGGGCCTGGTGTCAATAAAAGCTTTTCTTTGACTAACAAGGAAGTTTTCCACTTTGAAACATACAGGATATTCTTATATTACCACCTCAGACAACAGTATAAAATTCAGTTCATGACACCTTTAAGTGAAAACATCTTTAAATGTATTAATGTAGACAGCGATGACAAATAACATCTAACACTTGTTAAAAAGATAATGACTGGTAAACATAGCCGTAG
This sequence comes from Romanogobio albipinnatus, assembly GCA_023566225.1. Taxonomy (NCBI): domain Eukaryota; kingdom Metazoa; phylum Chordata; class Actinopteri; order Cypriniformes; family Gobionidae; genus Romanogobio; species Romanogobio albipinnatus. The sequence continues at coordinate 33,924,584 of CM042247.1, read as the reverse complement.
AGAAAAGAGGAAAGAAATCTAGACAACATTAAAAGTTAAAAATTATAAAGCTCAAAGTTCAATGCCAAGCGAGATATTTTATTTAACAGAAGTCCCTTTTCAAAGCCTATAGCGAACGGCCGATTAGGACTACATCCCTCTCCTTCCTTCTTTAATGACATCACTAGAACACTGAGCGCATGCATCTCTGGTACCGGGCAACATGTGCTAAGCTGCTGTCGAATCACAACACGGGAACTTGGCAACGTGCGCTATGCTGCTGTCGAATCACAACACAGGAACCGCTGGCACAATCAGACCTCATTACGTATTTCTGAAGGAGGGACTTCATAGAACAAGGAAGTCATCAGCCTGGGGTTTTGGTTAATGGGGTTTTGGTTTCCTTGCCACTGTTGCCTCTGGCTTGGCGTGCTCAGTTGGGGACACTACATTTTTCAACTAAACATCGAAATAAATCTAATTAATAAAATAAATTTACCATATAAACTAAAGTACTGATCTAATTATTGATCTAAAGCCCACACTGTCACCGTATGGAAATTGAAATGAACTGATGACATCAAATGGCTATACAGCTTAATAAAATTATGCCGCATTATTTTCCTGTTTAACACTGTAAAGCTGCTTTGAAACAATCTACATTGTTAAAAGCGCTATATAAATAAAGTTGACTTGACTTGACTGTTTTTAGGACAGTGAAAACAGTGGTATGCAGATAAGTAAATTGTGAGAAAAATGCTGTGTTTTTTTACATGCGAAACATGAACACATGTTATATTGCACACTGTAAACACAATCAAAGCTTCAAAAAAACACAAAGAACGGGACCTTTAACTTTGAAATGAGGAAATATTGAGCAATATCACAAATGAGGGGAACCAAAAGGTCATGTGTAAATGTAACCCGATTATGTGAGCTCATTAGACCTAAACAGCACAAGTGGCTCTGTGGATCTAATTAATACTGTTGCTGGAAAAAAATATATATAAAACAAAATTGTATATGTGCATATTTGTCTTTTTATTTTTAATGTCATGCTGTTTGCCCACACAGCTTGGCAGGGTTCAGGGAATAATCCAACATGCTCACTAGCTTTTCTTCTTTTCATGGATCTTTGGAAAGGACACATTTATGTAGTTTGTTTGTTTGGATGCTTAATATGAATGAACAGAGCTTACAAAAAAAGTCTCTGTGCAGCATTTTAAGTCTTTTTTTTTATAACAAAATATGTTGTTAAATGCTACTCTCTCTATCTTGTATATTATAATATTAGCAATTTTATGTATGTTTCAATTGCTATATCATGTAATACTGAAGACTGGAGTAATGGCTACTGAAAATTCAGCTTTGCCATCACATAAATAAATAGCATTTTAAAATGTATAAAAAATTTATGAAAGTATTTTACAATATTTTATTGCATTTTTGATCAAATGAATGCAGCCATGGTGAGCATAAGGGACTTCAATTAAGATCTTGAAACTTTGGTAGTGTAGGGTACAATGGAGATGTATGCCCCTATCATACAACCGGCGCAATGCAACGCTAATGTTTTTTGCTAGTTTCACGCAGTTATCATTTTCACGTCTAGCGCCACATTGTTTAAATAGCAAATGCACTCGCGCCCATCTGTTCCCCCATGGGTGTGAGGCAACTGAAAACGGTAGTATTTTTTGTGTTATTTAAAAGGCGCGTTAGTATTATGCACCTATATATTATGCGGGTCCACAACACGCGTACACTCTGCTTATTTCACACAGAGACGTGCAGCAGCACACAAACATTTTTTAATATAAAAAAATAAAGGGATTCCTCTCTGGAGAAGCATTAAGTCTTTCCACTTGCAAATCCCACCATGTAAATAGTAGGGGTGGGAATCGCCAGAGGCCCCAAGATATGATATTATTGCGATTTTTGATATGCTGAGTATTGCAATAACATATTAACACGGACACTATGAATGGCAGGGGCGGTGCCGCGGTACACACAAGTGATATTACCGGTGTTGCGGCTGAACTTTGGCATTACCGACTATCGCAGCAAGCCTATTGTGTTGTATAATGAACGAGTGCGCTGACTTTATTGTAATTGCGAGTGAAGTTCTGTTGCATTGCACAGCTGACTTGTACAAGTCAAATTAACACGTTACTAACATATAAACATGGACAGAGCGGTACACATTCAGTAATATGCACAAATGCGTAACCTTCAACCTTCAACCTTTCATGCCATAGATCTAAATATAATGCTATAGTCAACACTTTTTACGATTAGTTAACCTTGAGAGCTGAAATAGTAAAAACATGCTAAAAGTTTTTGAGAGAGTTCCACATGTAATACTTAGCCATTTCATATGCAAAAATGTTTGCCAATCATAGCAGTGGGCATTTACACTGAAGTCTCACAACAGACATGCCCCTTAAAACAGAGCATTCAGAGCAGAGGGCTAAAATCAAGGAAGGAAAAATGCCTTTAATTTCTAAATTATAACCATTTTTGATCTACAAAATCATACTAACATTATAAGTGCACCCCATGAAACATTAAAGGTCCCGTTCTTCGTGATCCCATTGTTCAAACTTTAGTTAGTGTGTAATGTTGCTGTTAGAGCATAAATAATACCTGTAAAATTATAAAGCTCAAAGTTCAATGCCAAACGAGATATTTTATTTAACAGAAGTTCCCTTTCAAAGCCTACAGCGAACGGCTGGCTTGGACTACATCCTGGTACTTCCTACATAGATGACGTCAGTAGAACAGTAGAACAGACTAACCTCCGCCCACAAGACTACGCAAAAAAAGGGGGAGTGGTCTTGTTGCTGTCCCACGTGGAGAAGAGGACGTGTCACGTGGAGAAAAGGAAGTGTTGCGTTTGACTGTGTTTGTCGCCATGTCGTCGAGACGCTGTTATTTTCATCCCGGAGTCAAATCACCTTTGTTTGGCTTTCCCAGGGACGCTGTAGAGATCATTAAGCGCATATATCTCCCGTTAAGAGGCGTGACCTTTCCACGTGCGCTAAGCTGCTGTCGAATCACAACACAGGAACCGTGCTACGTTCGCTAAGCTGCTGTCAAATCCCAACACGGGAACCGCTGGCACAATCAGAACTCGTTACGTATTTCTGAAGGACGGACTTCATAGAATAAAGTCATCAGCCGTTTTTAAGACAGTGAAAACAGCGGTATACAGATAAGTAAATTGTGTTAAAAATACTGTGTTTTTTTACACGTGAAACATGAACACATGTTATATTGCACACTGTAAACACAATCAAAGCTTCAAAAAGACACGAAGAACGGGACCTTTAAAACAATAAAACAATGCAGTTCATGACCCCTTTAAACATGATGGTTTCATTATAAATATGGTGATTATCTCAAACTTAATATATGATATTTACCATCTGAATCTAACCATGTAATGTCAATAAATGGAAAAGTCAGTCGGCCGTTTATCATGTTAAAACATCAAATATTAGATCAAATAAGCACAGAATCAACTAGGGCTGCCACTAACGACTATTTTTATATCGATTAATCTATCAACTAATTTATCACAATAATTTTCAACAATTTTACTTAAAAACATTTAATTTAACTTGCAACGTTGGCATTCAGTAGTGTACTATAAAAAAGTATAAATATAAACAAGCCCTTGAGAAAATGTAAAACTAAAAGAGCAAAAATGTAAAAAGGTACAAATTTGTAGACCAACATAACAAAAAAAAAGAGAATATCAGCAAATACGTTTTATATAGAATAGTTTTGTCACGATACCAAAATTATGACTTCGATACAATACCAGACTAAAATACCTCAATACCGATACTCATGGGCGTCGGAAGCAAAAAAAATGTTGGTGGGTCCTCAGAATTTTTTTTACTGGAGTAGATGCAAATAAGTACAAATATACCGCTTTGCTTACTAAGCGAATAGTTCGGAAAGACAAAGTTACGGGAATCGCCATATCTTTGAGATCGGCAGTAGTGTAGGGGTAAGACGCTCGGCATCTAGTTTTAACTCAAGTCGACCTGCGGTTCGAATCCGCCTTTCGCCGAACTCAATCTTCTTCCTTTTCCCATCACATATCAGATCGCAAAGGCATTTATTTTCAATAAAAATGACGAAAATATTAGAAAAGTGGAAATAAAGCGTCTAACATGTGTTTACTAATAAGTGTTTATCGTTTAGGGGTAGGTAAACAGACATGTGCTGAATGTTAAAAGTGAGTGGGTCCAATATCATTGATCGTAAAAAGTGGGTGGGTCTTGTCCCACCCACAAACAATGGTTCCGACGCCCATGCCGATACTGAATCGATAACATGGCAAAAAACTGTAAAAGTAATTGAATAATATCCTCCTGGGACCCAGAAAAAAAAAAGTTTTTTGAATTTAGTATTTTTTTTTATGTCATTACATTGTTTAGAGCATAAGAAACAAATGGAAAAAAAAACATTTTTTTGAAAAATGATATTTTATTCATATGTTATGATATGTACTCTGTAGTTGACAGCAGGACTCATTTGTTAAATTTTTTTTTTTTTTTAATTAAATGACATGAAATTGCATGTATAGGCAAAATCATGGGATTTATTTTTTATTCACCAATCAATTTTTAGGTTTCAGGATTTTTTTTAAACAAACTTTATTTAAAGATGATTCTGAACTATGTTATGAAAGATATAATGAAATGCATTCATATACCATTTTACTTTTTCCTAAGCTGCGCGTATATATTTGACTGTTCTGCTTCCATCGTTTAGTGAACGGTGGAAGCAGAGCTCACACACACATCCTCACTCCTGCTGTCACACATCGACGCAAATTAAGAAATTCTGCTCTTATTAGAGTGTTGTCATTTTTAAAGTACCAGTACATATACAATATCATATCGTACCCAACTTACCTAGTCGACTAAAAATACTGACGTCGACTAATTAACAGCGTCGACGCAGTCGACTGTATCGACCAATTGCGCCAGGCCTAGAATCAACTTTGCAACTGCTGCCCCCATGATCACGTCAAGGATCAGCCAAATTCGCACAAGCATCTTGAAAAGCTGATTTTTTTGAAAGTGTAGTCTTAGGGCTAGGGCTGAACGATTAATTGCATTTGCGATAATATAGCGATATGATAAAACACGATTTCCTAACCGCAAAGGCTGCGATTACAGTCTGGTCACGTGACACGCAAGTCTGCAGAAGAAGAAGCAAATTGGCACGTTACACATATCATATGCCTGGCCTAAAAAAAAAAAAAAAAATTGTTTGTGTTTTATCTATCTAATAGTGTTCTCTTGCTCTCTCGCTCTCAAGAACCATAAAAAAATATTTCATAACGTTCCAAAGGCTTCTTTGCAAAGGATATGCGCTGTGAGAAACTTTGCCCGCCGGTATTTTCCTTACAAATGCTCAACGAAGGCTTCATTCATGTCGTTAGGAATGCAGTGTGCTTGTATATTAAAAATAAGAAACTCACTGACAGAAGGCTTTCCATTTCAAATGCTCACGCGGCGCTTTATGAAGAGTGTTCGCGAGCACGCGTCTGTGTGCATCTCAAAATGCTTTTATGCCGCAAAATGAATGTAAACACCATCAGTAATGTCTTGATGAATTAAACAGATAGGGCAAAAACATCTTATATTTCAAAAGAGATCTGTGCATTAGTGTGAATGCAGGTCTCCCGCTGTCTATGATGATGTCATCATTAATAATCAAACAACAGTAAAGCTGAGAAAGAGAAAAATCATTCACACACTCTTAAAGATACTGAAAGCACTCTTTGTTCATTGCTTGTAATATGTTTTTTTTTGTTCCTCTTTATGATTTACTAGCTTATGTTTTGCAGCTATATTAGTTTATATATTTAAAATGATTAACATGCAATTGTTTTAATTAAAATGTTATAATGTGAAAATAAAATGTTATCATGTCACATTATGTTATAATGTGAAAATTCCATCCATCCATCCATCTTCTTCCGCTTATCCGGGGCCGGGTCGCGGGGGCAGCAGTCTAAGCAGAGATGCCCAGACTTCCCTCTCCCTAGACACTTCCTCTAGCTCTTCCGGGGGGACACCGAGGCGTTCCAAGGCCAGCCGGGAGACATAGTCCCTCCAGCGTGTCCTTGGTCTTCCCCGGGGCCTCCTCCCGGTTGGACATGCCCGAAACACCTTCCCGGGAAGGCGTTCAGGAGGCATCCGGAACAGATGCCCGAGCCACCTCAGCTGTCCCCTCTCGATGTGGAGGAGCAGCGGCTCTACTCCGAGTTCCTCCCGAGTGACTGAGCTTCTCACCCTATCTCTAAGGGAGCGCCCAGCCACCCTGCGGAGAAAGCTCATTTCGGCCGCCTGTATCCGGGATCTTGTCCTTTCGGTCATGACCCAAAGCTCATGACCATAGGTGAGAGTAGGAACGTAGATTGACCGGTAAATCGAGAGCTTCGCCTTACGGCTTAGCTCTTTCTTCACCACGACAGACCGGTACATCGACCGCATTACTGCAGAAGCTGCACCGATCCGTCTGTCAATCTCCCGTTCCATCCTCCCCTCACTCGTGAACAAGACCCCTAGATACTTAAACTCCTCCACTTGGGGCAGGAACTCTCCACCAACCTGGAGTGGGCAAGCCACCCTTTTCCGACTGAGGACCATGGCCTCGGATTTGGAGGTGCTGATCCCCATCCCAGCCGCTTCACACTCGGCTGCAAACCGTCCCAGTGCTTGCTGAAGGTCCTGGTTAGAAGGGGCCAACACGACAACGTCATCCGCAAAGAGCAGAGACGAAACCGTGCGGTCCCCAAACCTGACACCCTCCGGCCCTTGGCTGCGCCTAGAAATTCTGTCCATAAAAATTATGAACAGAACCGGCGACAAAGGGCAGCCCTGCCGGAGTCCAACATGCACCGGGAACAAGTCTGACTTACTGCCGGCAATGCGGACCAAACTCCTGCTTCGGTCATACAGGGACCGGACAGCCCTCAGCAAAGGACCCCGGACCCCATATTCCCCCAGCACCCTCCACAGGACGCCGCGAGGGACACAGTCGAATGCTTTCTCCAAATCCACAAAACAAATGTGGACTGGTTGGGCAAACTCCCATGAACCCTCCAGCACCCTGTAGAGGGTATAGAGCTGGTCCAGTGTTCCGCGACCAGGACGAAAACCACACTGTTCCTCCTGAATCCGAGGTTCCACTATCGGCCGGATTCTCCTCTCCAGTACCCTGGCATAGACTTTCCCGGGGAGGCTGAGAAGTGTGATCCCCCTATAGTTGGAACACACCCTCCGGTCCCCCTTCTTAAAAAGAGGGACCACCACCCCGGTCTGCCATCCCAGAGGCACTGTCCCCGACCGCCACGCGATGCTGCAGAGGCGTGTCAGCCAAGACAGCCCCACAACATCCAGAGACTTGAGGTACTCAGGGCGGATCTCATCCACCCCCGGTGCCTTGCCACCGAGGAGTTTCTTGACCACCTCGGTGACTTCAGCTTGGGTGATGGACGAGTCCTCCTCTGAGCCCCCAGCCTCTGCTTCCTCAATGGAAGACGTGACGGCGGGATTGAGGAGATCCTCGAAGTATTCCTTCCACCGTCCGACAACATCCCCAGTTGAGGTCAACAGCCGCCCATCGCCACTGTAAACAGCGTTGGTAGGGCACTGCTTCCCCCTCCTGAGGCGCCGGACGGTTTGCCAGAATCTCTTCGAGGCCAGCCGATAGTCCTTTTCCATGGCCTCACCGAACTCCTCCCAGGCCCGAGTTTTTGCCTCCACAACCACCCGGGCTGCAGTCCGTTTAGCCTGTCGGTACCTGTCAGCTGCCTCAGGAGTCCCACAAGCCAGCCAGGCCCGATAGGACTCCTTCTTCAGCTTGACGGCATCCCTTACTTCCGGTGTCCACCACCGGGTTCGGGGATTGCCGCCTCGACAGGCACCGGAGACCTTGCGTCCACAGCTCCGAGCAGCCGCTTTGACAATGGAGGTGGAGAACATGGTCCACTCGGACTCAATATCTCCAGCCTCCCTCGGGATCCAGTCGAAGCTCTGCCGGAGGCAGGAGTTGAAGATCTCTCTGACAGGAGACTCGGCCAAACGTTCCCAGCAGACCCTCACAGTACGTTTGGGTCTACCGAGTCTATCCAGCTTCCTCCCCCGCCATCGGATCCAACTCACCACCAGGTGGTGATCAGTTGACAGCTCCGCCCCTCTCTTCACCCGAGTGTCCAAGACATACGGCCGCAGGTCAGATGAAACGACCACAAAGTCGATCATTGACCTACGACCTAGGGTGTCCTGGTGCCATGTGCACTGATGGACACCCTTATGCTTGAACATGGTGTTCGTTATGGACAAACTGTAACTAGCACAGAAGTCCAATAACTGAACACCACTCGGGTTCAGATCAGGGGGGCCGTTCCTCCCAATCACGCCCCTCCAGGTTTCACTGTCATTGCCCACGTGGGCGTTGAAGTCCCCCAGTAGAACGACGGAGTCCCCAGTCGGAGCACTCTCCAGCACCCCTCCCAGGGACACCAAGAAGGTCGGGTACTCTGCACTGCTGTTTGGCCCGTAGGCACACACAACAGTGAGAGACCTATCCCCAAGCCGAAGCCGCAGGGAAACGACCCTCTCGTTCACCGGGGTAAACTCCAACACATGGCAGCAGAGCTGGGGGGCTATAAGCAAACCCACACCAGCCCGCCGCCTCTCACCATGGGCAACTCCAGAGTGGTAAAGAGTCCATCCCCTCTCGAGGAGTGTGGTTCCAGAGCCCAAGCCATGCGTGGAGGTGATTCCGACTATCTCTAGTCGGAACCTCTCAACCTCACGCACAATCTCAGGCTCTTTCCCCGCCAGCGAGGTGACATTCCATGTCCCAAGAGCCAGTTTCCATGTCCAGGGATCGGGTCGTCTAGGCCCCCGCCTTCGACTGCTGCCCGATTCGCTTTGCACCGGCCCCTTACGGTCCCTCCCGTGAGTGGTGGGCCCACGGGAAGGTGTCCCCACGTCGCTCCTTTGGGCTGAGCCCGGCCGGACCCCGTGGGGAAAGGCCCGGCCACCAGGCGCTCGCATAAGAGCCCCAACCCCAGGCCTGGCTCCAGGGTGGGGCCCCGGCTGCGCCATACCGGGCGACGTCACGGTCCTCCTTCTTTTTGTCATCATAAGGGGTTTTTGAACTGCTCTTAGTCTGACCCGTCACCTAGGACCTGTTTGCCTTGGGAGACCCTACCAGGGGCATATAGCCCCGGACAACATAGCTCCTAGGGTCATTCGGGTACTCAAACCCCTCCACCACGTTAAGGTGGCAGTTCATGGAGGAGTAATGTGAAAATTATAATGTAAATTAATAATGATACAAGAGTGTTACGACTGTCATTTTCCCGCAAACTGTTTGTATCCGGTGTTTCGTTTATTTTGAATAGGCCTACTGAAACGATGGCAGGCGCTCTCGTCCAAAAACCTAATGTCACCACGTCGCTAGTTTGGGAACATTTCTTGGCGTAATCTTTGATGACCAGTTGTCCTTCAAAGACCACATTTCAAAGACAGCTCGCTCATGCAGGTTTGCGCTCCACAACATCAGGAAGATCAGACCTTTTCTAACAGAGCATGCAACACAACTTCTCGTCCAGGCCCTGGTCATTTCTAGGCTTGACTACTGCAATGCGCTTCTGGCTGGACTTCCATCATGTGCGATCAAAACGCTCCAAATGATCCAGAATGCAGCAGCACGTCTTATCTTCAATGAACCCAAAAGGGCCCACGTCACACCACTCTTCATCTCTCTGCACTGGCTACCACTCACTGATCGCATCAAGTTCAAGGCGCTTGCGCTCGCTTACAGATCCACCACGAGCTCCGCTCCTGCATACTTTGACTCGCTCCTACAAGTCTACACCCCCACCAGAAGCCTTCGCTCAGCTAAGGAGCAACGGCTTGTGGTACCATCACAGAGAGGCAGAAAATCCCTCTCCAGAACATTCACATTCACCGTTCCCTGCTGGTGGAACAATCTTCCCACCTCCATCCGAATTGCAGAATCACTGACAGCATTCAAACGACAGCTGAAAACTCACCTCTTCCGCGAGCACTTAACCTTATCTTAAAAACAAACAAAAAAAGGACGTTCCATTTTCCTTCCATTTTCCTCTACTTCGTCTGCTAAATGTTCCTGTGACACGCGGCAATACATCTAATTTGAGGCGTCATCTCGCTAACTGTCATTCAGCCGTTGAAGCGCAGCTGCCCCCTCAAGCATCAGGTCGCAGAGCAACTTCAAAAAGAACAGCTGAACAGCAAAAAAGTACCAGCCGACAGTTAGGAGTAGCTGAAACCTTTGCAAAATCTGTAAAATACAGTGAAAGTAACAGGCATAAATGCCTTACAGCCGCTGTTACGCAGTATCTAGTTCAGGAGATGGTTCCATTCAACACGGTGGAGAAACCAGCATTCAAATCAATGCTTCAAAAATGGAATGGACTCTGAAATCACGCTGCCTCGAAACGGTGTTTATGCTCGAAAACCACACACACGTCAATATTTCCGAAGCTCTTCGGCATGCATTTGAAGAGTGGTCCCTGGATGAGAAGAAGCTGGCCTGTATCTCTACAGACAACGGGGGCAACATCGGTGCAGCAGTCAAAAAGTTGAACTGGCCATGGCTGAACTGCTTTGGTCACAATTTACATTTGGCAGTTACAAATGCAATGGCAAGCGTCAAGGACCGCACAGCCCAAGCAATGGTCCTGTGTCACACATTGGTCAGTACATTTTTTCAAAGCTGGTTGAAGAGAAGAGATCTAGCGAAAGCTCAAGCGGAACTTCAAATTCCTCAGCATGGCCTCATACTGGTAAGTTATAAAATGTAAACTATTTGCTAACTTATTGATCATGTTAGGCAAAAAATACAAATGTAATTATATGAATTAAATTATAAAAAATAAACAATAGCCTATAGCCTACTGTCAAATAAGCTACTTGTCTGTTGCTGGATTAAATGTATTTTTTTAATTTAAAATAAATGTTTGACAAAATAATTTTTGTAAATTACGAAAATTACATCAAAAGTATTTGAATTTTGCAAGTTCTCCCACTTGGAAATCATGGAGGGGTCTGAAATTGTCATCGTAGGTGCATGTCCACTGTGAGAGACATAATCTAAAAAAAAATCCAGAAATCACAATATATGATTTTTTAACTATTTATTTGTATGATACAGCTGCAAATAAGTATTTGAACACCTGTCTATCAGCTAGAATTCTGACCCTCAAAGACCTGTTAGTCTGCCTTTAAAATGCCCACCTCCACTCCATTTATTATCCTAAATTAGATGCACCTGTTTGAGGTCGTTAGCTGCATAAAGACACCTGTCCACCCCATACAATCAGTAAGAATCCAACTACTAACATGGCCAAGACCAAAGAGCTGTCCAAAGACACTAGAGACAAAATTGTACACCTCCACAAGGCTGGAAAGAGCTACGGGGAAATTGCCAAGCAGCTTGGTGAAAAAAGGTTCACTGTTGGAGCAATCATTAGAAAATGGAAGAAGCTAAACATGACTGTCAATCTCCCTCGGACTGGGGCTCCATGCAAGACCTCGTGGGGTCTCAATGATCCTAAGAAAGGTGAGAAATCAGCCCAGAACTACATGGGAGGAGCTGGTCAATGACCTGAAAAGAGCTGGGACCACCGTTTCCAAGGTTACTGTTGGTAATACACTAAGACGTCATGGTTTGAAATCATGCATGGCACGGAAGGCTCATGTCAAGGCCCGTCTTAAGTTTGCCAATGACCATTTGGATGATCCAGAGGAGTCATGGGAGAAAGTCATGTGGTCAGATGAGACCAAAATAGAACTTTTTGGTCATAATTCCACTAAACGTGTTTGGTGGAAGAAGAATTATGAGTACCATCCCAAGAACACCATCCCTTCTGTGAAGCATGGGGGTGGTAGCATCATGCTTTGGGGGTGTTTTTCTGCACATGGGACAGGGCGACTGCACTGTATTAAGGAGAGGATGACCGGGGCCATGTATTGCGAGATTTTGGGGAACAACCTCCTTCCCTCAGTTAGAGCATTGAAGATGGGTCGAGGCTGGGTCTTCCAACATGACAATGACCCGAAGCACACAGCCAGGATAACCAAGGAGTGGCTCTGTAAGAAGCATATCAAGGTTCTGGCGTGGCCTAGCCAGTTTCCAGACCTAAACCCAATAGAGAATCTTTGGAGGGAGCTCAAACTCTGTGTTTCTCAGTGACAGGCCAGAAACCTGACTGATCTAGAGAAGATCTTTGTGGAGGAGTGGGCCAAAATCCCTCCTGCAGTGTGTGCAAACCTGGTGAAAAACTACAGGAAACGTCTGACCTCTGTAATTGCAAACAAAGGCTACTGTACCAAATATTAACATTGATTTTCTCAGGTGTTCAAATACTTATTTTCAGCTGTATCATACAAATAAATAGTTAAAAAATCATACATTGTGATTTCTGTTTTTGTTTTTTTGATTATGTCTCTCACAGTGGACATGCACCTACGATGGGTCTTTCAGACCCCTCCATGATTTCTAAGTGGGAGAACTTGCAAAATAGCAGGGTGTTCAAATACTTATTTTCCTCACTGTATATAGAAATTAGGCTAATTGCAGCTCCAATTTAACATCCATATCAGTCTGTGCACATTTAAAGAATATGCATTCTTTTGCAGTCAGGATAATTTAAATGTATTTTTTGTTTAGTAAAATATATATTGAAATGAACAAATAGCCTAATTTAAAATGTAGCCTAGCCTATAATCTATTTTGGTAGGCTAATTAGGCTAGTAGATCGTTGCCATTGGCTAATTTCTAGGTTATTCAACTCTCTTTTATATTCAGCTATATTCAGGACTGCGCTACGAGATGGGGCACCCAACAGAAAATGGTGGAATGGGTTTTGGAGCAAATCACGGCTATCAGAAGAGTTCTGGATGACCGGAGACACCATCTAAATCCAAGCTGGCAGGATATCGCTGTCACTGAGTCCGTGAATGCAGCACTTAAACCCGCGGCTGAGTTTACAGATCTGCTGTCTGGCGAAAGCTATGTTACAGTGTCTTCTGTCAAACCCGTCCTGAAACTCCTGACAGAAGATATGCTTAAACCATCAAGCGAGGATACCACCTTAACATCGGACATAAAGCACAAAATGTGTAGCGTTCTACAGGGGAAGTGAACCAGCTGCCTTACAAAAACTTTTGGCAAAGGGCAGTTATTTAAATCCTCGATATAGGGACGATTATATCAATGACACGGAGACAAAATCCGCACTCATCGAAGAGATGGTGGGAGTGGAGGACGAAGAGACCACTGCCAGTGCGTCAGTGGTTGGAGACGAAGGGCAAGTGGAGGTGCCACCTGCAGCAAAGAAAAAGACTCTTGGAGACCTACTGAAGTCACGGACAACCTCCGCGTCAGCGCTCATACCCAAGAGAGCGCGAGCAGATAACGAGCTCAGGTGCTATCTGCATGAGGAGTGCATCGACTCCAACGCGAATCCACTATCCTGGTGGCGCGATAATCAGTCTAGATTTCCGCTGCTGTCCAAAGTTGTGCGTAAATAAATGTGAATTTGTGCAACGAGCACACCGTCAGAAAGAGTTTTCAGTGCCGCGGGAATATCGTTACCCCCATGTGATCCTCCCTGAAACCACATAAGGTTAATATGTTGGTTTTCTTAGCGCGAAACAAGGACATGATAATCCAGGTCTAAATCAATTTCATTAAAGGTCCCGTTCTTCGTGTTTTTTTTGAAGCTTTGATTGTGTTTACAGTGTGCAATATAACATGTGTTCATGTTTCGCGTGTAAAAAAAAACAGTATTTTTAACACAATTTACTTATCTGTATACCGCTGTTTTCACTGTCTTAAAAACGGCTGATGACTTTATTCTATGAAGTCCGTCCTTCAGAAATACGTAACGAGTTCTGATTGTGCCAGCGGTTCCCGTGTTGGGATTTGACAGCAGCTTAGCGAACGTGGCACGGTTCCTGTGTTGTGATTCGACAGCACCTTAGCGCACGTGGAAAGGTCACGCCTCTTAACGGGGTGATGTATGCGCTCAATGATCTCTACAGCGTCCCTGGGAAAGCCAAACAAAGCTGATTTGACTCCGGGATGAAAATAACAGCGTCTCGACGACATGGCGACAAACACACTCAAACGCAGCACTTCCTTTTCTCCACGCGACACGTCCTCTTCTCCACGACAGCAACAAGACCACGCCCCCTTTTTTCGCATAGTCTTGTGGGCGGAGGTTAGTCTGTTCTACTGTTCTACTGACGTAATCAATGAAGGAAGTACCAGGATGTTGTCCAAGCCAGCCGTTCGCTGTAGGCTTTGAAAGGGAACTTCTGTTAAATAAAATATCTCGCTTGGCATTGAACTTTGAGCTTTATAATTTTACAGGTATTATTTATGCTCTAACAGCAACATTACACACTAACTAAAGTTTGAACAATGGGATCACGAAGAACGGGACCTTTAATGCTAGTAATATAGCATTAAGTAATATTTTGTTTATATTTCACATGATTTTGTTTTCACACGTTGTTTTCATGTGATAGCCTACTTTAGAAATCTTTCGTTTTTCAAAATGGAATATGCATTTTCTTATTGTTTCTTTTCATGTGATAATTTTAACGTATTTGATTTCTTTTATTTTTTAAATGGGAAAAGGTATGTTCTTGTTGCTGTTTTGCATTTAACAATAAACAAACATGTTTTAAAACGTGTCTCTTTGTCAGTTAAAAAGCAACAATTTATGCTACATAACTCAACAACAGAGTTTTTTATGCAGTAAAATCAGGATAAATTAGGTTTGTAAAAAACAAAAAAAACAACAACACGGAGGTAATACTGCATACCGCGCTATTGAGCCACCCATAATAACCGCAAGGTAAATTTCCTAACCGCGACAGCCCTATGTAGTCTCGCGTAGCCAGACCTTGCCATTGCACAGCATCTACCAAGAGTGTCACTAGTAATCTACAGGCCCACAAGCATGTGGCCAAATGCCCATATAGTATGTTTAATCTGGCCCTATGATCTCTAGATATCCACATTGGGAAATGACAAACATTTCAGCGGACCACTACTAACCTACGTATCTGTCTAAGGCCACATTTACACATAGGCGGGTATTTAGAGTAACAAACGGGGCCTAAGATTCAAGTAAAGGTGTGCGTTTTTACCACCACGGTCACACATCTGCATTCATGTTAAACTCCTAAAACACATTTTCAAATGTTTAAGATGATTTTCCGAAACAATTTAAGCCATCACTTTTCCCCTTTCTTACAAAATGTAAACCATTAATAATAAATAACCCATGGGTGGATGGATTTGCTCTTCCCTGAACATTATTGCTGCTCTTTTTCCACTGTGGCTGAATCATAAAAGGGCCGTGGCATTTTCCAGTGGGCAGGATGAGCCGAGGCCAGATATATAATTCTGCTGTTGCTGTCAGATAATTCCCCCAAAAGTTACACTCAAGCATTGGGTTGTTTACGGTTGAAAAATGCACATTGCCTGTCATCAGGATAGCTTCCCTAATGTGCTCTACTTTCATAACGGCAAAAGCTATATCACAACTTCACCTCAAATCTAATATTTTGTATTAGTCCTCTGACAGGATCACAAAAGAAAAGCAATAGGGGAGACTCATAGTACTACATCTCCCCGAGCAAGCCACTAATGTGATTGTATCAAAATGCAAGAAATATGTTTAAAAAAGAAGCATTAAATTGATCCATCTTGATTCCTAAATAATTAATTCTACATAAATAAGAATCTTGAGTGAGAAAATGGGTTTCAACAAAGAAAAGAGCGGTTCTCTCAGCAAAAAAGACAGGCTACATTCTTACATGGACTCAAGAGTCTGTCAGGGTGGATTAAATATGCAACATTTGGCTTGAAAACCTTGGCTTCTTGCAGGAACGCATCCAAGTTCACTCCTTGTTCTCAGACATCTGTCTCAAACTTTCAATCTTTTCATGTTGGTCCCCTGAGGATGTTATAGGACGGGAGAGACACACACAAGGGCCATTTACCAGCTCTGTAAGCTCTACTTGCATGTGGCCGCTGAGACTACGCCACTATATAGTGCCCTCCTTTATTGCCAGTGTTGCTTTTGACAACTGCTGGCTATATTCTTGATAAAATACTGCAAATAAATGATTTGCCTGAACTGACAACATATGTGCACAATTTTTTCAGATGTCTTCTAGAAAAATGCAAAGAACAGATGCTCCTTCAGATGAAGAAGAACAATGAGGGAAATTAGAAGCGTTGGATGAAAGCTACTTGGGTAATCAAAGGGTTTTTACTTAGAGTCTGTTAGGAAGGATGGATGCACAGTCCCTACGAACAAATTTGCATATTTCCCTGCTACCTGGTATGCAAAAACGGCAAGCTGTAGTCTCGCTGAAGTCCTGTGAGAACTCAGTTGTAGCCGGTAAAATGTAAATAGTCCAGGGGGAGCGTCGTGTGTGTGAAGAGTGATGATCGGCTCTCGAAATTGTTCGTAACGCTCCTCTCCCTGGACTATTTACATTTTTACCGGCTACAACTGAGTTCTCACGGGACTTCAGCGCGAGACTACAGCTTGCCGTCTAAAACACTATTTCGGTGAGTTTAAACAATGGCTAAGTTGCTAAACGCATCTCGTTGTCATGTAAGGGCCCTGTTTATGTTGGACAGACATTTTAATTGCATTTTGTGTCTGTTAAGAGGCACAAAGACACTCTTTATGTATATGCCCCCATAGCTGCCGTGTTAGCTGAGTGGGAGCTCTGGGCAATAACTGTAACAGCTCCGTGTTGCAAGCACCAATCCGGTTCGTTTTTATTTCTACACTCTAAAAAAAAAAAAGGTTCTATATGGCACCAAAAAAGGTTCTTGGCTCGTAATCATAGGGGAACCTTTTTTAGTGCTATATAGCACCAATTTTGGTGCTTCAGTGGTTCTTCAGCGGTTCTTCAGAGGTGCTATATAGCACCTTAGTCAAAGAATCGGTGAAGAACCTCTGAAGAACCGCTGAACAAAGAACACAATTGAACAAATAAACATTCAAAATAATCTGTGCTTTATGTAAGAATGACAGCTAGTGGTTGAAATGGATACTGCAGCCCAAATTCAAAATATTGATTGCCCCGCCCCCTCCTCCTCAGACCCGGCACACATGTGGGTTGCCAGTTTGAAGACACGCAGCAGGAATGAGCGCAATTGGCAATGGAAGGCAAGGAGACTTACACACTGTAAGTTGATGAGTTTATTTATCCCCGTCGGGTAGAATCTGCGATCTCTCACCTAGTTAATTTGCTGGCTTCCATGACTGCAATACATAATTTTCCGCCAACTGGCAACCTGTTGTGCCAAAATACTATTGGGTAAACTGGCGGCATGCGGTTTCGCACAGACCAAAACAAAAACAGACATTCCAAAGAACAATAACTGGCTGTAGCATTGTTTTTCAGAGAAAAAAAGTATATAACCTTAGAATGTTTACTAAATATCTGCAAACATATTATCGTATTTAATGCTTTAGGACAGTCAAAAACTTACATGCATCACCTTTACAATTTATTTTAATAACCAGCTGATGATGATATTGTGCACCCCTAGTTAGTTTAGATCAAAGAACACCAGGGTGATAGGACAATGCCAACATGTCGGATACAGTACAGCCAGGAATGTATTCACACTACAAACCTGCATACCTACATAACATACGTCTTCAACAACAGTAGAGAAAAAATTCTCCATCAAACTTAATTAGTACTTTGAAAGTACCGGGATTTGCATTACTTGGCTTTGTATGGGGAACAAGGCGTTTTGAATTTCATCAAGAATGCATTAATTTGCCTCATTCCCTCAACTCCAAACATTTCCAATTTCCCAAATTTAGCCACTGTTCGCCTGAACCAGAATTGTAACCGGCACTTATTTGAAACTAAACTATTATCCTCAGCATTGGCTTTTATATGGAGGAAATGGGATTCCAGTCACAATGAGAGCAGTCACTTTGGTTTGGTTCCGGAAGCCAAATTTATTGTTCATGCATGCGTGCTGTTTTGTGCCTGAAGGTCTTTTCATTGCCAGGTCTCCACCACATTTCCTGCGCATTATGCTCACTGCCTCAGTAAGTAGTAAACTGCACAGATTATATGATAATATTAATAATATTTTTTAATTAAGTACATTTTCAGAGTGTACAAGACATAATTTGTTATACTCTGTATACTCAATAATGAACCTACAAGAGTTAATCAAAAGAGGGAATGTATAAAAAGAGTCAGCAATTCACAAGTGTGAAGCAAACAAAGCAGGTTATTAGTCAGTACTTGTTCCTTAAATCGCACTGATATCAAATAGGCACTCAGAGGAGACCTCAAAGCTGTTCTGAGAGAATTGTATAAATTGCATGCATTAGTTATGAGAGACTTGCAAACCACTACCACTTGAATGGTGTTACTGCCATTAAATAACATTGAATGCTATATGGACTGATCGTTGCTTCTGTATTCAGTTGGTGTGCATTAATTCCCTCTTGCAGAGTACTAGACCCCGCTGTGATGATGATGATTAGGACCACAAACAGAAGGGACACTACACAAAATCCAATCTAAAATTTGAGTCAATCAGAGATCCCTTTTAAATTATTGCTTGCAAGTTGTATTAAACCTAAACTATTCTCTTGACATTTCATTCAAAGTGGACGAATGGATGCTTTTAAAACAGAACATTTCATGTCGCTATGAAACGAATATGACCTGAAAGAAGCATGACACATCTCTTGAATAAAAAGTACTTCACCTCACCTTTCACATCACTTCACAATCTCACTTTGGAAGCAGGTTGCTAGAGAAAAGTATTTTTTGATGACCTGTCAGTCTAAGGAAAAAAGGAAAAATTTAGACAAGTAGATGTCAAAATCGGCATGCCTGGCCTGATAATCACATCAAGAGCTTGTTGTTAAATGTATATGACAGGTCTTCTGTTCTCTAAATAGACAAATATTGATCCCTCAATAGATTGAAACAGCATGAAAGTGCAGTTCGATGACAACAAGTTGTGAGCAGACTACAATCTGTGATCTCCCTCTGTTATGCACTCTTCAAAACTTAACTAAGAAAGGCTTTTAAAGTGGGCATGAAATTAAAAAAAAAAAATCGATTTTCTATCTTATATATATATATATATATATATATATATATATATATATATATATATATATATATATATATATATATATTTGTTTTTTTTTGTTTTTTGAGCTTGTAATTTTCAATTAAAATGCTGCTGCAGTTAGCCTACTCTTTCCATTTCAATTCCTGAATCTGAATTAAACTTCATCTGAGGTACAAAACAGCGTGCAGAATTTAAATTTAAAGGGTTAGCTCATCCCAGGCCCGGTTCCAGAATCAAATCACTGAGGGTGCTTCTGAAATGCCTGAGGGTGCTCTAGTAAAATGCAGATAGGCTAAGTAACGGCTCCACCATAGCAGTGTAAAGTGAGAAATTTGTGATTATTTATTTACAAGTCATCACTTTTACCAATAATTGGAATTTCAAAATACATTGCTTTAAAGCGTTACTGGTATTTTAACTAGTATCTTCCTGAGAACCAGAAAAAAAAGTTTTGTGAATTTAGATTTTTTTTTTTACATTGTTTGGAGCATAAAAAACTAATTTATATTATTTTTTAATTCCTATGTTATATGCTATATCCTCTGCTCTGTAGAGAACCCATTTATTATTATTATATAAGACATGAATAGACAAACAATGGGATTTTTAGGTAATAATACTTTATTAATGGGTAATAATATTTTCATAAGAATATCCAGACTTAAAACTGTGTATGTTGTCAGAGAAATTCGCTAAAATAAAACCTGTATTCTGGGTCTCAGGAGGATATTTCTGTCTCGTGCAGAGTGGCATTAAAGGTGCCCTAGAATGAAAAATCGAATGAACCTTGCCATAGTTGAATAACAGGAGTTCAGTACATGTAAATCACATACAGTGAGTCTCAAACACAATTGCCTCCTCCTTCATATGCAAATCTCGTTTGTGAAAAACACCACGGAAAAATAGGCAAATCTCAACGTAACGCCAGCAGTGATGCAATACACGGGATCATTAATATGTACGCCCCCCAACATTTTCATAAGCAAGCACATGTTCACTGTCAGGCGGAACTGCGCAGCCGCATCATCTCTGCAGGTAAACAAGCATCACGCGAGGATAGCGAAATGGCAGATCATGGAAACAAATGTTATGTTCCAGGCTGTGCAGGGGATGTGAAGACGTTTCATACTCTTCCCACAAATAAAACATGTCAACAGGCATGGTGGATGTTTATTTATAATCGGATACCGCGACAATTTATTTCAAAGTTGTTAGTTTGCTCGGCCCATTTGACCACGGACAGTTTTTCAAACCTGGGACTATATCAAGCAGGCTTTGCTCAGCGTCTGACACTGAAGAAAGGGGCAATTCCAACCATATTCCTGCAAGCAGTAAGTGATGTATCCACTTCTTGACTGTCTAAACCATTTCTGATTAAATCGAAAGTTTCTTAGAGAGACAACATTAACGATATTATTCCTGTTGTTGTTTATATCCAACGCAAGATGCTATACGGGAAGAATAGGATAATCAAAGTGGCTTACATAACTAAATAGTATGTCTAATGACAAAGGTTAATATTATTTAATGCCAGTGTTGTCATAAATTAGTAAATACAACCATAGATACGTAACATACTATGTTAGTTTAGTTGCTTACACAGCTCACTCGATCCTTCTAGCTAACGTCAACACCTCCACCATTTAAGTTGAAACGATAGTAATTTGATATTTATTTATTTATATTTTTGACAACTGAAGTATGATTATATACTGATTGATATATATAAGGTTGAATGCCTAATCTCTCCATCGTCAAGACGGTCAGTAAAGTTGTGTCTGCTATCATTGAGCCGCAGTGAAACAGCCAATCAGAGCAGAACTCTGCATTAATATTCATGACCCTTCCAAATAAGGCAAAAACAGACCATTTCATCCTGGGGAAGATTTCTAGAGTTGTAAATGGACCTGTAAAACCGTAGCTGGACAATTATTGACCTTAAATAAGCCATATACCCTCTATGTAGATACTAGAGAACAATTTAAAATGTTGTTTCAAATCATTCTAGGGCACCTTTAATATTTAGATGTCACTTCCGAAACTTTGCTGCATGCAATTGGCCGTCAGTCCTCTTAGCAATAATAGTTTTATTCAATGAATTATAGACTGTAGCCTCGAAAGCGAGCCAAGATCGCTACGATCACTAAATTCTGTTGCTTTCTCAGTTCATCGCGATCTCACAAAGTTCCGTTATAAAAATGAAGTTGTCAACATTAAATCTCTTACTTACATTGTGCCTTGACTTTGTTAATGAGAGGTTTCGCAGATCGCGTTCGAGAGAGCAACAACTATCTGTGATTGGCTACATTACTCACCGCTGTAAATAGATGCATGTGACACATGAGCTCGGACACAAATTAGCAAATCTGCCAAATCTGTATCGCCAATATTATTACAGTATCAGCTGAGGGTGCTTTTGCTTGCGTTTGAGGGCGCTTAGTCATCAAATACTCACCCTCATGTCGCTCCAAACCTGTACGACTTTCGTTCATCTTCTAAATACAGAAGATCTTTTTGATAAAATATGAGAGATTTCTGTCCCTCCAGTGAGAGCTACGCAACTGAAACTTCTCTGAGACTCGTTCACTTTATATGATGAAGAGATTTAAATTTAGGCTTTTATTAATAAATATTCATCAACTCACACAGCTGTGGTAACGGAAGCATTTTCACTTGACGTGCAAGAACCAATGAGGTTCATTCTCATGTGTAAAGCAGCAGGTTTGAGCTTCAGCAAGAACCAATGAGGTTCATTCTCATGTTACGCATTAGCCTAGAAATCATGTAATCAGATACAGTATTAAAAAAATGTTATATCATGTAGAAATTGTTTCTTAACTGGCTGTCTACAGAGTCCGACACATTGGCGTAACATTTTTCATGTTAATCATGAAAATTTTGATCAGAACAATGCACTGTGGCTTTAATTCAGCTGACCTGATTAACACATTTCACCATGAAGTGTTCCGTGTGTTTCACAATCACCATATGACATCCAGCGCTGTGAAAAGAAAAAAAAAAATACACGAAAACACAACACTGCCAGAAGTTTTTGCCCAAACTTCAAAGGCATGTTTAAATTATTAAAACTAGAAGCATCTTAACTTTTAAATGTTACATTTATCATGTGAACTACTTATATACAGCATGTTATATGCATGCGTGTATGAGACAGAGGGGAACACGGTCGCATCTGCAGCAGATATATGCTGCCCATCATAAATCAAAGCACGAGACAGACAGGGGTCGGAGGAGAACACCAGAAAATGTGACAGAATGGACAATATTTGTCTGTATTTGCAATACACAAGCCGCGGTTCAGCTGCGCGAGACAAACACTGCCAGTGTGTGAAT
Source organism: Romanogobio albipinnatus (assembly GCA_023566225.1). Taxonomy (NCBI): domain Eukaryota; kingdom Metazoa; phylum Chordata; class Actinopteri; order Cypriniformes; family Gobionidae; genus Romanogobio; species Romanogobio albipinnatus. Next base: position 33,902,006 of record CM042247.1, on the reverse strand, counting down.
GCGCGCGCGCATGACCGCGCATACGCACTGCATCTGCCCTGCCAGCTATACGCTGGCGCATCCTCCAACTCCGGGCAGCCTTCCTTATCTCTCCCACTTGCATTTCTACACGTGACGTGACCTGCAGCACTTAGGGCTGTACGATTAATCGAAAAATAACCGAAACCGACATTCAGAACCTCTAACCGACGTATTTTTCCCATGTCGGTTATTTCGGTTTTCACGTGTCTCCGCCCCGTCAGTCACATCAAGGGCAGTTTGCAGGCACACAGAGATGCAGGAGCGGTTATCTGTGTTTATAGATACCCAGAATCACTATAGTAACTGCATGTTTTACACAGTTTATACAGGTCAGTTAATTGCTGTTCTTATAGCCTACGCGCTGACACACACACACACACAGAGAGAGAGACGGCGCGCGCAAGCCCCGAAGCCGCTTTCACTTTCTTGCTCGTAAAGTTTGTCAAGTAAATGCGTTTAAACGCGACAACGCGCGCGCCCTGAAGGCAGACCTCTTTCACCTGCGTTCTCGCAAAGCTTTGTCATTTGTATGTCGTTTAAGCCCTGTCAGTTTGAACATTAAAGCGAGTTTCGACCATCAGATGTGTCTTATGTTGAACTAATGCCTGATTTATTGACAAACGAACAGTCAGACAGAAGCTCGCACATCACGTGAAGATCGCGCGCAGAGGAGCACAGAAACGCAGGATCAACGCTGTCCGGTGACTAAAGTAAAGTCACTAAAGTAGCTTAGAAACTCAACCATTATTGCCATATATTTTAATACCTTTGAAGTAAGTACAAACCACAGCTTCATAATGAATAGAGACGGTATGACTAATTCACACACACAATCACTCTCTCATTAATGCATTCAAATAAATGTAATGTAGGCCTACAGTGTTAATTTATCTGTATCTGATGTACAACAAGCAGAAATCTGCTCCATAGACAATAACTGCTGAAAGTGAACCGTTTCCTTCAAGTATTTTAAAATCACAAAGAAATGCACTTTTTCATTAGAAAAAAAAAAATCCACCTTTAGGGCAAAAAAAAAGAGCAAAATAATCGTTCATTAATCGTAATCGAGGTCAAATGTTCAATTAATCGAGGTTTTTATTTTTGGTCAAATCGTTACAGCCCTAGCAGCACTCCACTTTTACTTTATTTTACTGTATGTCCACACACACACATACACACACACACTTCTTATTTCACGCAAAAAGGACACCCACTGTCTGAGGTAACATACGGGCACGAAGATACATTGCGCATGTGTCGAAACCGTGCGACGCACACGCTCCGAATCGAGACAAGCGAACCGAACGGTTCGGGGTTTTTTTCATGTACCGTGCCACTCCTAGGCCAATCACATCGTGTGTAGAGTGTATAGAGTCGGTGGGCGGGCTTAACATAATGACGGCACGTCACGGCAGAGCTGCGGAGGTTCTACGTGCTACACGTAAACAAAGAAGCTGACACGGCGGTCTTTCGAATCGGCTTAGGCTGCGACTTGGAGTTAAGCTTTTCTTTGAGAAAAGAACGGCACTGAAGTCATTCTTAAGAAAAGAAGATGTGTTCAGAGTTTTGCTGACCGGATACGGCGAAAGTTTAATCTATCAACTAACGTTAGCTCCGCTTCACCTTCTTCATTGCTCTGGTTGGTTGTGGCTCTCATGTCGCATCAGAGGGAATTTGAAAGACAACCGTTTATCCCGCCCCTCGGATTGAGCCCTGCTAATGGTGAGTTTCCAGACCCACACCAGATTTAATCAAAAATATCTTCATTTGTGTTCCGAAGATGAACTAAAGTCTTACGGGTTTGGAATGACATGATGGTACTTAATAAATTACAGAATTTTCATTTTTGGGTGAACTAACCCTTATAAGAAAGCAAAATTATGTAGCATTTTTAAGTATAATATTAATAATCAAGATTTAAAATGTGTTATTTATATGTTATATGCCCGGTTCCACAGACAAGGCTTAAGCCAAGTCCCAGACTAAAATGCATGTTTGAGCTTATTTAACTGAAAACAACTTCCATTGGCATATCTTAAAATAAGTCAGTGCCATTGTTTTGTCTCAAGATGCACTCCAGTAATGTTTTTTACTAAGGCGTTTATAAAAGCTACTTAAATGTCCTAATTGAACTAAGGCCTAATCCTGGTTTAATCTAAACTCTGTCTGTGAATCTAGGCCATAGTATATTTATTATATGTTATATTATATATATACTGTAATATATATATATATATATATATATATATATATATATATATATACACACCATACTTTCATTTTATGAACCCTTGAATACATAAGCATCATTTTGAAAAACATCTAATTATGTAAATATTTCAACTTTAAATAGAAGTATTAAAGACAGTGTTTTAATATTTTACAAGTATTAAAGTCGGCATGAAACTAGTCTTTTCTTCCTTGTTGTGACATATCTGAGTGAAACAGATTCTCGAATGAGAAAAAACATATGGTTGGACTTAATATTGTCCATGACCTCATGTGAGTGAGTGACAGGCTGTCCCGCCCTCACGGCAGTAAACACGTCATCAGAGAACAGACGAGAAGTCACTGCAAGAGAAGAGTTGGGAGAAAAGAAAACGAGCATACACTGGCATTTCTTTGCTCATAATAATGCCTAGTTTGTCTCCATCTCCCATGGCTTTCAATCCCAAGCCAAATCCTAAAACTGCCTCGCACCGATAAGCAGAACAGAGCGCAAGTATTCACGCCGCCAAGGTGATTTCATGCCATCCATGGATTCCTGCGCTCCCTGCATGACTTGAGATATCTATTTGACAGTCACTTTTTCTGACAGTGAGCATGTTTATCTTTTTAACTGTCAGGTGCAAACAGCACTTTTATCTTTCAAAACTGCTAGCCTAAACTGCCTCCTGACTCAAGCAACAGAATAACTTCTATGGGAGCAGAATAACATCTGTGGGAAAGACTAAAAATGCCTGCTGGTTATTTTAAATCTTGCAGTATACCTCATCAACTAACAAAACATCTTTGATGCGCATGTTAAAAGGCTTTGTTTTTATCTGTGCCTGACAGCAAAACTGCAGTGGCCTTTGACTGATCAATCCTTCTGCCTGCAGATACACACAAAAGGTATGTTGCCTCTTAAAGTTTTATTCTGTATATCATAAATAATACAGCAGGACAGCGCTGAGATCTTGACATATATCTTCATAAGACCCTTACACAAAAAGTTCTTTACTGGGAAAATACAGCATATTTTAAGATGAGGGCCAAACAGTATTTTCTTTTCCTCCACCGTCCCAATTGGGCCTGGTTGGGACAGTATATGCACTTGCCATGTTTTCATTTGGCTGAAGAAATATCTATTCTATTCTATTTTTAAAAATTGCTTCTTGTACATTTTTTTGCATAATATTACAGAGAAAGTATTAGGGATGCACTGAGATATCAGTATTGGCTGATATATGCTCATTTTTAATGTTATCATTATCGGCCCAATAAGAAAATTTGGCCAATATATTAAAGCCAATAAATAATGGATTTTTCCTTCAGCTGAGACACTTGATCGGAATCACCTCAAGAAAGGAAAATACAGTTAAGTGCAAGCGCAAGTCTGTCATATAGGCTACATAAAAGTGAACATTATAATTGTGTGCTTGGGACATGGCTTTTAAATGGTGAGTTTTTTGGCTCTCAAAAATTACATACAAATTTGGATTTAGATTTATCAGCCAACATATCGGTTATCGACTTTCAAATATAAAGAATTATCGGTTATCGGTGCATCCCTTGATAGTATTTTTGTTTCCTTTAAATTTTACATTTTCGTCACCAAAAAAAAAAATATGAATAAAATTGTTTTTTTTTAAAGATTTTATTTTTATGCTATATTTATAAAATGTTTCCTTTCCCATAAAAAAAACTTACAGTGAATTTTTTTCCTTTAAATTTTAATTTAATTTAATTTTATTATTATTATTTTACAGGAATAATAGAGCTATTATATAACTCTATGATGGCCATATTGATAAACAAACTTTTGCTGGAAAAATTTAAAAACAAATAATAATAAAGTACTGAAGGGTTTGTCTTTTTTTTTTTTAAATGAACATACTTAATGATGCTTTCAAAACCATCATAATAATTCTTGCAATTTTGACAAAACCACATACGAGTTGGCTAGACTGATTTGACATGTTTAAATCAGCCGAACTCAATGCACCACATTTAACCAAGACCTAAAAACATGGACAAGATCTGAAAATGTAAGATGTCGTGATAATGCAGCACTTGGCCAAAATAGCAGGTGGCGGTTCTGTCAACTGACCTGAAACTCTCTCACATGTGCCCCAGACCAGCGGGTCGTCCTAAATGCTGAACTCTGCAGGTGCTAGTACTACTAAAACTAGGTCAGTTCCTCCAGATATTAGCAACCACAAGTCTCATTCTTGAACAACGAGGTATATCTTACGAGCACATCAATAATTCCATGAACAGTTATATGAGATCTTTCAGCATAGCCTACTTCTTGAATTTAACAGAAGCCCTCAATAGGAGTTTATTTTCTCTTCACATCTAAACAAATTGAGGCACTTTGAGAAGTAGCGAATTATGCCTCAGTGGCGAAACTGAGACAAAATAAGGGGCAAGGATAATATTTATTCTTATCAGACAGCGCACATTTGCCTGTGGTTCAGATGTTAAAGACACATTATAGGATCCGCAAGCTCTATGCAAAACAAATGGATGACATGCTCAGTCCAACAACCTGAATTGCATTTACGTGACTGGCATGTAGTAGGCATACACAGTCTTACATGAACTGCATCGGAAACACACAATTCATGCAATCGGGTGGTTGTATGCTTGATTTATGCCCCTGATATCCATGAATGTCCATATTAAACTATCTTTATAGGCATTGATCAATACATCAAAATGTCTGCATTGGTGCTCTGTGTGAAACGTGTAAACATACTAATTTGCCTGGCACAGAGCTCAGCTAGAAAGAGGGGGAGAAAAGGTTTCAGTTAACAAACAATACTTCAGATTTCCACACATCCACTCCAAACTATTATGCTTCAGACTGCTGCACATCAGTCTGTTCAATTAATTATTAACAGTGACGACCAGATACTCTGGTTGAGGCGTCTTACTCACAGTAAATTACAATCATGTTACCCAAAAATAATGTCAAGTAGCACACCAGGCTTTGAGACAGAATATCATATATGATGCCCAAACAAATTGGCATCTCATCAGGTTTTCAAGAGACATTCAATGAAACCTACAACACACAAAAATACTGTCTAGACAAGCAGCTCACTAGGTTTTGAAACGGTCAATCACACCTATGATGCCTAAAATGTTGCCTAGGTAGGCAGCTCAGCCATTAATTCAATATATTAGATAAATGAGTTTGAAAAGGCACGTATGCTTCAAATAGTTAAGGGTTTCATTCATTCAACTGTCAAACTGAGTCATAGAGATCAGTCTCAAGCATTCCTCATAACTTGACAGAGAGCAGCAAAGCTGTTACAAAAAAAAAAGGAAGTGTCATTTGTGGCAGCTTTTTAAAAAAATAGCTATACACCCTTGTTACTAATGACAACTGTTTATACTCAGCATATGCTTTTCCATAAGTAAAATAAGTGAACAACCTTTTAGACTGCTGCGTTTCTCAAGCAAACAAACGGCAACAGAAATAAATGTAAGATTCTCTAGCTGAAAAAACTTCCTTTTGGTATATGAGTAGAGAAATACTTACCAAGCGAGAAAAGCAATAAATAGTGGGCAGCACTGCATCCGTATTGAGAGTTTATGGGAAGCATAGTAAGAAGAAGCGCGGGTAGCGCACGAAGCCAGCTTGCTGTAATTGTGCTGTAGCAGAATGTTTGCCCTGATCTTGTATCCAACACTCACTCTTGATCATTACCCAGCTTTGTTTTGCGAGGACGTTTCCTGTTGAACGAGCGTCTCGGCTGCGCCATCTAGTGGCCGCATCGCTAACTACCGCAAAAGGGGCAGTGCTTATCACTAACATAACAAGTGCGATCAATATGTTTAGGGATAACGTTAGTTGGACAAAAAAAACGAGAATTGCTAAATGTAACTTACAGCAAATCTAACTGGCATCATTTACTCATGTTGTTCAAAACATTTCTGTGAAAAACAAAACGGCAGAACGATAGTTTCATTCAGCATTCACGTTCATTGAACGATGGTAAATATGGCAGAACAGGCGAACAATCTTTATACTTTAGCTTCCGTTATAAAATCCCAGTCTTTCCAGTCTATAAAATGTAAACCTGGCAGCATCCAACTTTTGATTACAAACCCAAATTACATAAAAACACACCGAGTTATCAGTCTTACGAAAATAGCGACTATTGTTTTATAACATTTCGGTTTAACAGCTGTTTAACAAACAGTCAAGACTATATCACCCCCACTAGTCTTTTGCCACGCGTATGCTAGCTGAAAAATTTAACCGGTCCATTTAAGAACAAATGTTATAAAATAGAATATGGTCCATTTAAAACACAGGAGTAAACCCCACCCCCAACCAATGACAAACCGCTCGGTGACATTAAAATAACGACAAGAAATCATAGCTCTATGCTATTTATCGCTGTAGCGAAGCATAGCCCACTCTCGCACGGGTACCACCATATATCTATCTATGGTTACCACAGCAACCCTTTGGACGCTCCGCGCTCAGCCTGCGCCGAAAGCTCTGGAAATGTCAACGCAATCATACTGCGCGGGCTGTCACTGGACCGAGCAGCGCCGCCGCTTCCGACACTGGGCTCGGAAGTTTCTGGAAAGTTCGCCGAAAAGAGATATAAATGGGTCGCGCGTACTAAAACAGTGCACGCGCTCTGGATTACTGGACACTGACAGGCACAGGCGTGGTTTGTTTGTTTATCTGATCTTAACACACCGTTCGCGTACAGAGGAGGGTCCGGGATGGCTGTCGTTGGCTTTGATGTGGGATTTCAAAACTGCTGTGTTGCGGTGGTTAAAAGCGGGGGCATCGAGACCGTATCCAATGAATTTTCAGACAGATGCACGCCGTAAGTGGATGCTGTGCTTATCAAATGCATAAAATACACAGAGCTTCTTGCATTTCACGAATCTTCAGTGTATCAGATGAACGTTGTCTTACTCTATATTTTGGTTGTTGACGTGTCATGGCATGTTCACTGTCACACAAGATACAAATTAATATAATTAGTATTGCCATCATTTGAAATGCAGTAAATGGTTAAACATCTCTTTGTCTTACATGGGCCTGTTGATAGGCTTTTTCTTTAGAGTTGTTTAAAATTTTTGACTGAGGCATCTCAAAATTGTCCTATGGTGTGACTCTCTCAAGCATGGTTCAATAAATTACAACTTTAATGCATTTAAAAGAAAAGCATAATGTTAATAATAAAAAAAACCTTAAGCATAATTTTTACAAGTGTCTGTTTTAGTAAAATGTTTTAGTAAAATCTTTTTTTTTCATTAATATTTCTAAAAGCATAGGAAATGTATACATTTTGTCACTGAAAACCATGTCCTCTGGTGTGACACCATATCCTGCTTTTAAATTGGGCAATTCAACTGACAAGTTTAATTAGTTGAAGGACCCCATTCAAGGTCATGTTACCCCATGACGTGTGCACATGGGCATCGGAACCATTGTATGTGGGTGGAACAAGACCCACCCACTTTTTACGATCAATGATATTGGACCCACTCACTTTTATCGTCTCTAACATTCAGCACATGTCTGTTTACCTACCCCTAATCGATAAACACTTATTATTAAAGGTCCCATGGCATGAAATTTTCATTTTATGAGGTATTTCAACATTAATATGAGTTCCCCTAGCCTGAATATTGTCCCCAAGTGGATAGAAATGTTGATCGGTGTAAACCCGAGTTCTGGCTGTCTCTCTCTGCCTTTGAGAAAATGACAGGCCAGGCGAGCCAATCCTGAAGCCTCCTGTTTTGACGTCCAAGCAGGAACGGTTACCTCCCTTTCCTCCGCCCAGAGAATCTGGCACGCCCATGCAAACACTCGAGATCATTAACGTTACTTGTGAACGCTGGCAGTTTCTCAGTGTTTGGATGTACAAATGAAAACAGAAGTCTTTTTTCAGTTCCTTCTGATCTGTGATCAGTAATTTCTGATGTGTAGCTAATTATTTATTATTCGTGCACACGCTGCAGCTTCTCTCTCTCCAGACAGAACGGTGTTTTCGTGTTTTCTATCTTGTGAGTCAGTGTTTTTGTACGTCCTCATCGCGTCTATCTGTTCTAAAATGTGCATACAGTCTTTTCTGTTTAACATCAGCAGTCACATCTTTAGAGATAAACCTCACACACGCCGAAGCTCGGCCTTCAACATCCCCGACCCCCAGTACTGCATCTGGCCCACAGCGGAGGCACCAAACGCGGCGTGAGATTAAGCAGAAGGAGGGTAAGCGTGAGAATATCTGGGCTAGGCTAGCCAGCTTTCCCCACAATAAACTGGATTACATTCGATTACAGCTGTTGTGTCTTTGTTTGTGCTGTGTAACGTTACTCAATGCGCGTCACTGATGCTATAGGGCTCGGGCGTATGACGTATGATTGGAACATATCTAGAAATAATGCTATACTCAACACTTACTAACTCGTTCATCTCGCTGTAATGGTACATTGCATGTGTTACAAAGTTGGTAGAATAATGATGAAGACGGACTCGGTGTGACTGGGTCTCGTGTTTATTCAGAACTCTCAGATACAAACACAATAAACTCGCGCTGACTGACAGCGCTCTCATAACTCAGAAGTTACTATAAATAACTTTGTTAGCAATCGCTTCGTCTCCATGATGTCCGGTTCGCGAACGAATCATTCTTTTGAATCGGTTCTTTTTAGTGAACCGAACCAGTTCACCAAATCGGACTGAATCGTTCTAAACGGTTCGCGTCTCGAGTCAGCGCTGATCCATAATTTACTAAAGTTACTAACTTTCTGACATGAGTGACAGTCCCTCCGACTAGAAATAAACTAATAACCTGAAGTATATTCTAGTAACTACAACAGTTCACCCTGAACTGAGACATGCTGAGAACTGATGAGAAGTGAACTCAGGTCCATCCGTCTCTGGCAGACTCCTGCCTGCTCGTGCCTCGTTAAACCACGCCCCCTCCGCTCATTTAAAATGCAAAGATGTCAGCCAATCACAACAGTGGGCGTTTTTACTGAAGTCTCACAGCAGACACGCCTCTTGAAGCAGGGCATTCAGCCACAGGGCAAACATTAATATTGAAAAAATGCCTTTTATTTCTAAATTATGACATTTTATGATGTAAAAATCATACTAACAATATAAGTACACCTCAGAAAACACTATAAAATAATAGAAAAATGCAATGCCATGGGACCTTTAAACACATGTTCCACTTTTCTAATATTTTCTTAATTTTTATTGAAAATAAATGCCTTTCCGATCTGATATGTGATGGGAAAAGGGAGAGGATTGAGTTCGGCGAAAGGCGGACTCGAACCGCGGGTCGATTTGTGTCAAAACTAGGTGCTGTGCGTCTTACCCCTACACTACTGACGCTCCTACTGATGCTCGCAATGATATGGTGATTTCCGTAACTTTATCTTTCCAAACTATATGTTTAGCAAGCAAAGCGGTATATTTGTACTTAATGTAATTCTGAGGACCCACCCACATTTTTTTTGCTTCCGACGCCAATGCGTGTGCACATTGTAAAATTTTTGTCTCAGAATTGTTCAAATACAGGTGCTGGTCATATAATTAGAATATCATCAAAACGTTGATTTATTTCACTAATTCCATTCAAAAAGTGAAACTTGTATATTATATTCATTCATTACACACAGACTGATATATTTCAAACGTTTATTTCTTTTAATTTTGATGATTATAACAGACAACTAAGGAAAATCCCAAATTCAATATCTCAGAAAATTAGAATATTGTGAAAAGGTTCAATATTGAAGACACCTGGTGCCACACTCTAATCAGCTAACTAACTCAAAACACTTGCAAAGGCCTTTAATGGTCTCTCAGTTTAGTTCTCTAGGCTACACAATCATGGGGAAGACTGCTGACTTGAAAGTTGTCCAAAAGACGACAATTGACACCTTGCACAAGGAGGGCAAGACACAAAAGGTCATTGCAAAAGAGGCTGGCTGTTCACAGAGCTCTGTGTCCAAGCACATTAATAGAGAGGCGAAGGGAAGCAAAAGATTTGGTAGAAAAAAGTGTACAAGCAATAGGGATAACCGCACCCTGGAGAGGATTGTGAAACAAAACCCATTCAAAAATGTGGGGGAGATTCACAAAGAGTGGACTGGAGCTGGAGTCAGTGCTTCAAGAACCACTACGCACAGACGGATGCAAGACGGGTTTCAGCTGTCGCATTCCTTGTGTCAAGCCACTCTTGAACAACAGACAGCTTCAGAAGCGTCTCGTCTGTGCTAAAGACAAAAAGGAAAAAAAGTGGTCCAAAGTTATGTTCTCTGATGAAAGTACATTTTGAATTTCCTTTGGAAATCAGGGTCCCAGAGTCTGGAGGAAGAGAGGAGAGGCACACAAAAGTTTTAGAGCACTTCATGCTTCCTGCTGCTGACCAACTTTATGGAGATGCAGATTTAATTTTCCAACAGGACTTGGCACCTGCACACAGTGCCAAAGCAACCAGTACCTGGTTTAAGGACCATGGTATAACCTTTTCTTAATTGGCCAGCAAACTCGCCGGCCAATGAACAATTGGCGTGCGAGATTTGCATCTCACGCTCCGCCCCGCACCGCGGGTATAAACAGGAAGCGAGAGCGACTGCACGCTGTCATTCACTTCGGAGCCGAACGGCGTATGAAGAGGACTCTCATCATTGAGTTTACAGCTGCTATCAGCGACAGTTATTTGAGAAGACCGGAGATCGGGGATCAACGCGTGTTGGAGAGACGGTACACTCGAACTAAGATCGAGACTCACCTACCTTCGGGAAGGCGGAGTCCCCTTACCCATCCCACGATCTAGTTCTATTCTTAACCAGAATAGACCTACTTCTTCGGATGGCCAGGGCGATCTGAGGATTACGTTTAGGGCACACCCGCTGAGTCAATCTCCGCAGGCACCTATTCCCTCAGTTCCGCAACCGGTAGAGCTCCCGGGAGAAGTCGCTGGTCCCTCCCACAGGCGGCCAGAGGTGACTTTCGGAGCTCCGGCAGACGAGCAGATGTCGATCACTGCATCGGAGGGGGAGTTTCAGTCCTCAGAGGATGAGGGTTCGGCTGGACTACCTCCCTCTGGGAGAGTAGCTTCGGCCGTACCGGACCCCGAGATGGCTACTATGCTTGCCCGGGCCGCCGAAAGGGTAGGGCTCGCGTGGAACCCTCCACCGTGTCCCGAACCCTCTAGGTTGGACGATTGGTTCCTTGGGGAGGGTCGCGCTGGTTCTTAGTGTCCCGCCCCGACACCATTCTTCCCGGAGGTGCATGAGGAGCTGCCAGAAACCGGCCGAGTGACTCCTCCCCCCTCACAACCCTCAACGGCGGACCAGCCAAGGGGTACGTGGGGATCCCGCCAGTGGAGCGCGCCGTCGCGATGCAACTGTGTCCGGCGACCGCCTCTAACTCCCGTGGTGACCCGCGTCTCCCGTCCCGAGCCTGTAAGTTCTCCTCCAGTCTGACTGGGAAGGCTTACAAGGCTTGCGGACAGGCTGCGTCTGCCTTGCATGCCATGGCGTTGCTTCAGGTCCACCAGGCCCAGGCACTCATGGACATGCACGAGGGTAGGCCTGATCCAGAGCTCCTCAGGGAGCTCCGGACGACGACGGACCTCGCCCTCCGGGCGACGAAAGTCACCGCCCGTTCCATCGGTCAGGCGATGTCCACGCTTGTGGCCCAGGAGCGTCATCTCTGGCTCAACCTGGCCGACATGAGGGGGACCGACAAGTATCGGTTCCTGGACTCCCCCATTTCGTTGGCCGGGTTGTTCTGCGACGCGGTCGAGAGCTTTTCCCAGCAGTTCTCGGCCCACCAGAAGCCGTCTCGGTGGCTCCTCCATACCATCAGACTCGGCTATGCGATTCAGTTTGCCCGGCGTCCCCCCAAGTTCAGGGGCGTTCACTTCACGACAGTAGTGGAGGCGAACACCCCCGTGCTCAGGGCGGAGATTGCAGTCCTACTGGCGAAGGACGTGATAGAGCCGGTCCCTCCAGCCGATATGAGGTCCGGGTTCTACAGCCCGCACTTCATTGTACCCAAGAAAGGCGGCGGGTTACGGCCGATCTTGGATCTGCGATTCTTGAACCAGTCCCTTCACAGGCTGCCGTTCAGAATGCTAACGCAGAAACGCATCTTCAAGTGCATCCGTCCCCAAGATTGGTTTGCAGCGATCGACCTGAAGGATGCATACTTTAATGTCTCGATTCTCCCTCGACACCGGCCCTTTCTGCGCTTCGTGTTCGAGGGACGGGCATATCAGTACTGCGTCTTACCCTTCGGCCTGTCCCTGTCGCCCCACGTCTTTACGAAGGATGCGGAGGTGGCCATTGCTCCCATGAGAGAGCATGGTGTTCGCATTCTCAACTACCTTGAAGACTGGCTGATCCTTGCCCAGTCGCGAGAGCAGTTGTGCGAACACAGGGACATGGTGCTCAGTCACCTCAGCCAGTTGGGACTTCTGGTCAACTGGGAGAAGAGCAAACTCTGTCCTACACAGAGGATCTCTTTTCTCGGTATGGAGATAGACTCGGTCGCCATGACAGCGCACCGAGGAGCGCGTCCAGTCAGTGTTGAACTTCAGTGAGTCTCCTCTGCCGTCTCAGGAAGGTGTTGTCCCCCTCCTCTAATTGGCCGGGGCCACCCCTGGGACTTCCGTATGTTGTGCTGCCCACTGCCAGCCCATACGTGTATTTTCCACATGTTAACTCCCTCTGGGCATGATGTGGCTTCCGCAGCGGCCTTCACAGGCACGCTTTCCCAGCGTTATAGTCAGCTGTAGTGGGTCTTGCGGAATACCAGCTTTGACTCTCCTTGCGTGAATTTCCCCGCCCGCATCAGATCGGGGTCTGAGGGGCTCATCCATCGGATGAGACGTTTAACCGAGGTCCTGACTCTCTGTGGTCATTAAAAATCCCAGGATGTCCTTTACTTAAGAGTAGGGGTCCTGGTCCTAACCCACCCATTGGCAAATTGGCCCCTGTCCATCATGGCCTCCTAATTATCCCCATATATATATATATATATATATATATATATATATATATATATATATATATATATATATATATATATATATATATATATATATATATATATACGATTGGTATAATCACTCTCCTCTCCACCAATCAGCTGGTCTGTGGTGGGCGTACTGGCGCAATATGGCTGCCATCGCAGCATCCAGGTGGATGTTGCACATTGGTGGTGGTTGAGGAGATTCCCCCTTCTATGTAAAGCGCTTTGAGTGCCTAGAAAACCGCTATATAAATGTAACAAATTATTATTATTATTATTATTATTATTATTATTATTATTATTATAGACCTTCAAAAACATTAGAAACCTGTACATATGAGCTATTGGGCCCTATCTTGCACCCAGCGCAATTGACTTTGTACACCGACGCATGTGTCATTCCTATTTTGCACCCGCGCAAAGCGCGCTTTTCCCTCCACAGAAGCACGTCGCTAAACTAGTGAATGAACTTGCGCTCCCTGGGCGGTTCAGCGCAAAAAAGGAGGCGTGTTCCGGCGCAAACAATCCCTGGTGCTATTTTGCTGTTCCATTAAACAATTGCGCCACTGACCAGAAAAAACCTAGTCTAAAGTCAGTGGCGCGTTGCGCGTTGTTCATTATGCTATTTTAAGGGCGCATGTTTGACCATATAGCGTGCACAACACGCATACACTTTGCTCATGTAATCTACACAGATGCAACAGTTATTTTTGCAAATCATAAATTGTTACACTAAAAAAATATTAACACATGAGATGACGGAAATCATTGTGGTGTGCCACGAAGATGTGAAAAAATAGGCATAAATCTAGCTTACAAATTATTCAGGCTAATTATTTATTTAACCGACGCTATTTTGGGTGGGTTTCTCCCATCCCCATACAACACAACTTCTCTGTCTTTCACTGCTCTTACAAGAACATCAGTCTCCTCGGCTGTGAACCGCTCCTGGCGTGCGCCTGGTAAATACGCCATAATAATAGCAATCCATAATGGAACTTGCGCACCTGCTTTTAAAGGGAATGTTGGATGAAGCTCTGATTGGTTTATTCACGTTACGCCCAAACCACACCTATGAATAATGAAGCTACTTCAGACCAACCCATTTTAGATTTGCGCCGGGCGCAAGAGCCATTTATCCCGTCGGGAAAATAGCAACAGCGCCGAGACCCGCCCACAAAGTTACTTGCGCTTTGTGCTTTGACACTTGCGTTTCAGATCGTTAAAATAGGGCCCATTATCTCAATCTAGGCCCCTCGACATTGAAATTGTTGTTAAATCTTAACTTTTTCTTTTAGAGCTGTTGTATCATTTAGTTCAAAGAACAGGACCATTGGTAATGCTGCAAGAAACCAGGTAGGCATTCCTGTTCTCATCTGATGATTATGAATTGAAAGTGATCTAGTGACCATTGAAAGTGACCATTCGTCTTTTTTCACTTGTTCTAGATGATAACCAATCCCACAAGCACTGTCTCTCATTTTAAGAGACTACATGGCAGATTGTTTCAGGATCGTGCAGTGCAATCAGAGAAGGCTAGATTACCGTATCAGCTGGTACCACTAAATGATGGGGCGGTTGGAGTTGAGGTGAACACTGTGTTTATTATCCCCACAAGTAGTGGGGACAGGTTGTCATTTCTTATTTTTGGAGGAAAGAGTAAAATATTGGCTTTTTATGTCTTGATTAGGTCACGTACCTCGACCAGGAGCACCATTTCAGCATCGAGCAGATCACAGCTATGCTGCTGACCAAATTGAAAGACATCGTAGAGGCAAATCTGCAGAAGAAAGTGGTGGAGTGTGTCATATCTGTACGTTTTTGCTCTGGAGCCGTGAATAGTGCACGGAATAATTTATTTCCTTGATATTTAATAGATACCAGCGGCATGTACCAGAAATAGAGGATTTAGTTCATTAGGAATTCTCTCAAATTATAAGTCATTTTTAGGCTTGTCATCGTGATATTTTAAATAAAAGGCCTTGCTTCGCTTTCATACAGGTGTGCATTTTAAACAGGCCTTTTTTGATTTGTATGTAAACCACAAATGTGCGAGCCACCAATCCGATGGTTTGTTTGTTTGTGTTATTTCTTTGGCCATACAAATTATTTTGTCACATATAGATCCCCTCATTCTTCACTGATTCAGAAAGGAGGTCTGTTCTGGATGCTGCCAAGATTGCTGGCTTGAACTGCCTGAAGCTAATGAATGACAACACTGCAGGTATTTGCTTTTGAGTGAATGAAACTCACAACAACTGCCTTTGCTATGCCTAAAGCAATGTTCACAGTATCGTTTATCATTCCAGTGGCTTTAAACTATGGCATATACAAGAAAGATCTTCCAAGCTGTGAGGAGAAACCAAATATTGTGGCATTTGTGGACATGGGCCACTCAGCCCTCCAGGTCTCTGTTTGTGCATTCAACAAAGGCAAACTTAAGGTGAGTCTCGGTCAAAGTAAGACACTTGTGTAGATCCCCGACTTTGCATTTTCATGCACATCAGTGAATGCTCTGTATTTTGCAGGTGCTGTCTACCGCCTTTGATCCTTATTTGGGAGGGAGAGACTTTGATCAGAGGCTGGTGGAATATTTCTGTGCTGAATTTAAGTCCAAGTACAAGATGGATGTAAAGTCCAAGGCTCGAGCTTTGTTGCGACTGACACAAGAGTGTGAGAAATTCAAGAAACTGATGAGCAGCAACTCTACGGACATTTCCCTCAACATCGAGTGCTTTATGGATGATAAAGACGTATGTGGGAAAATGAACAGGTACATGACTGTTTAGTATCACTTAAGAAATCAGAACTGTTATGCCTTTAAAATAGGGATATGCACAGTATATCCATTCTATATTGTCTGAAATTAGAGATGTTTTTTTCAGTGTTATTGGTGGATAATTGATATTTAATTGTGTATGCTCAGTTTTCTCAATTTTTATTAATCTAACACTCACTTAGTTTATTTTTATAAACACTAATAATTTAGTAACACTTTTATATGCAATCTTTTAGCAAAGTTATTTTTTTATACTGTACATTATAATGTTTTGATGCTTAAATTCACTTGTAGCATTTTAAACTATTGATTGAGTTTTTAGTGTTTTATTTGTAATTTATTTAAACAAAATGGTATAGAATTTTAATATCAGCTATTTATTGGTTACCAGGCATAACATGGAAATATTTATCAGTTTATCGGTATGAGTGAATTTTTAAATGTAATCTTTATCAGATTTCAAAATTACATGTACTTACTATAGGGTTATGGTAGGATTAGGGTTTGGTTGAGGGTTAGTTGCATGTAGTTATGTATAATTTACTGTTATTACTATGGTAAGTACATGTAACATATGTAACAAGGACACTGTAAAATAAAGTGTTACCAGAATTTTAATATCAGCTATTTACTGGTTACCAGGCATAACATGAAAATATTTATCAGCTTATCGTTATCAGCTGTTCATCAGTTATCAGGCATAATATATCAATAATAAAATATTTATCTGCTTATTGGTACCCTTACTTTGAAAGTACATCCATTTATTATTTCATAAATAATTAAATACATATTGCATAAGATTCATGTCATATTGGGAGCAGTCTTATCTGCATAAGTGATGCACATCAACACAGGCTTGTATTCTAATAGACTGTATGGTTTCACCAACCCCCTAATCCTGTCATTTAAGTCTCCCCTTCTTGTAACATGCTTAAATTCACATTTTAATTGGGTATCTATCTACACATATTCAATTATTTGCAACTAAGCTCATGTCTATAAAGCACCAATGATGTTACTGCAGAACTGCAATTGGGTTACGATTGAGAAGCGAAGAGAAGTAAATGCCTTCCTCTTCCACACAGGGCAAAATTTGAGGAGTTGTGTGCTGACATGATCGAGAGGATTGTGGTTCCTTTGATGGCGGCTCTAGAACAGGCTCAAGTGCGGATTCAGGACATCAGTTCTGTGGAGATTGTAGGGGGAGCCACACGGATCCCTGCTGTAAAGGCCCAGATCAGTAAGTTCTTCAAGAGAGATGCGAGCACTACGTTAAATGCAGATGAAGCAGTGGCCAGAGGCTGTGCATTACAGGTAAGTGGGTTTTATTCTACATAACTTATCATAATGTGGTTCATTTGAAGCTGAAGCATATAATATTATGTTAAAATGATTTCTCCTTGCCTAGTTGAATATGCAGAGACAACTATAAGTAAACCATTTGTATGTTACTTGTCCCCCATAATAGCTATTTAAGAGCCAGATTTACTAACAGCTAGCGCCAGCGCAAACCCTCTTTTGCCGTTAAAAAAACAAGTGAAAAAAACAAGTGAGAAAAAATGCATTTGCATTTGTAGGAATTTACCTTTCAGATGCAACATTTATGGGAGGACAGTATTTAAATGAATAATGCAAGGTGATTTAATAAAGTTTGCGCTAGTCAATGTCTTAAACCCGATGCTAATTTGCACAGCTCATGCTAGATTTTTGTTAATCATTATGAAATGATTCGGCTGCATCTGTGTTCTTTAATTTGCGCATCTGCTGCATCTGATCCATCTGCGCTTTTGTGGAATTACGCTCTCGCTAATTTGCCCTGGCCTGTTTAGTAAATCTGTCCCTAAGGCCGTGTGTCCACCAAAGCGTTTTTTCACGCATCTGGCTGGCGTATTCAGTTGTTTTCAATGGGAGCGCCGCGTTTTTAGAATGCCATAAGCGTAACGAGCCGCTGAGCGAGTAAGTGCTGAGCGCTCAGCGTTTTTAACTGGTCGCCTAGAGTTGAAGAATGTTCAACTTTGAGTAAAACGCTGCGCTCACTTGTCACTTTTCACCCAGCCGTCCAATCAGAGTGGAGGAGGGGCGGGACAAATAGAACACCATCCAACCGCCACATTCTGCTTGTACTGTACAACGCAGGGACGGATTGACAATCTGTGCGTTCTGGAAAAGTCCAGAACGGCCGTCCAACCGAGGGCCGTCACCCGGCTGTCTGCAAAAAAAAAGAGAGTCTAATAACGCAATATAAACAGCCAACAGCAGGGGCACTAATACGATCACTTATATGCTGCTATGTGCACACAAAAAAACTGAGGATGAAGAGTCGAAGAGTCGGCCTACTAGCCAGTTTGTGATTGGTCCCCGGATTTCCGGAATCAAATTGCCGGAAAAATGGCTAGCAGAAGACGTAAGGAGAAAGTTGGATGGGAAAAAGTTAAAGAAAAGAGGGCCAAGTATCTCGAGACCGATGCAGCAAATTGTAAAAAGCTTACAGAGCTTTTTGGTTGCAGTGCAACTGCCAGCAGCCCTACATCGCTTAGCCAGACTTAGACTGTAGAGGACTAGCTAGTGGAAGCTGAGCCTGAGCTTCCACAGCCTGGTCATGATGCGGAGGGACAGACAGAGTTAACTTCACACCAGCAAGAGGTCCTGGTAAGTGCCAGTAGTAGCAGGACACATTATAATAGGCTGCCTTTATCCCTATCTTAGCGAATTGCATAGTCAGCTAGCTATCAACATGTGTGTGCATGGGGTGGAACGGTACATGTGTACTCGTTTTAACCGAATTGGCACGGGCGTCACGGCTCGGTGCATGAATTTACACAGAGAATACTTTATATAAAAATAAATAAAACCTGCGCAAAAATTAACTACTGTTAGAGAGACGTGATATGTGTGTGTGTGTGTGTGTGTGTGTGTGTGTGTGTGTGTGTGTGTGTGTGTGTGTGTGTGTGTGTGAGAGAGAGAGAGAGGCCCGGACGCGATGCCGCGATCGAACAGTGGAAACATAAAAACAATACATACTCCGTAATTTTGTTCATACAGGACATCATTCAAACTGCAAAGTGTTTGCTTATATTTGTGTACACTCGCAATAAAACAAAACATTGTGCTTTTGTCAAACTGTAAACTCTTGTCAAACTGTAACCTACAACTGTCATCTAACCAAAATATCTCTCTCTCTCTCTCTCTCTCTCTCTCTCTCACACACACACACACACACACACACACACACACACACACACACACACACACACACACACACACACACACACACACACACACACACACACACACACACACACACACACACATAGTTTAAAAGCAAATAATATGTATCCAACCCCATTTAAAAACAGTCTGTGGGTGTCATCTTTTGGACATTCCTCATCGTGTAGCATTGGTTTTAATTTCTTTCATTCACTTTGTTGTATATGAGAGGTTGTAGTGAGCTCACATTTTCTGGTGGAATGAAGACTAAGGTATTGAATTAAATGGGAAAACATCAGGCATGCATTGCTACCACTCTAAATGTGCTAACATACAAGGAAGGGGGCTAAATAATTGACTAAATTTTTGTTTAACCAAAAAATCCTAGCTTGCACTTTCTGTCTGTCTTCCATCAGAGTGCAGTTTTTCCTTGTCTTTCATATTTGTGTTTATTATTGTGGAATTGGCAAAGACCTGGTGGTTGTTTGTGAAAGCTTCACAGACAAAATTAATAGGGCCTAGCCATAGGTTTTGAGATGTCACTTGTTGTGAATACCTTGTCTGATAGTCTGACAGTATTGTGGCATAGTACATCCTTGCTAGTTTCTGTTGCGCACGGCTAGGGGCGAATGGCCGGATGATGGGCCTATTTGGGAGAAAGTCCAGGGCTGTTTTTTTAGCCCCAGTCCGTCCCTGGTACAACGTCAACATATGACAACAAGCTGTATAATAATGGAACAAAATAATTAAAAATAAGAGCCAGAGCAAATACTTTACATTGTATCAGCATTTTTATATAGAATCAATACAGAAAAAAAACACCTGTGAAATGAGATACTAGTAACACTTCCGCGGATATTACGTGTCATAACAAGCAAAGAGTCTCGACTGAAAAAAACGCTGCACTGCCAAACGTTCTCAAGCGCCCACAGCGAGAGGTTTTCAGCCGGCTAAAAACGCTTTGGTGGACACGCGGCCTGCAAAATTGACTCTTCCAATGGCATGGATTTAGGGCAGGGCTATATGTTGTTTGACTAATGACAGGCAGATAGAACTTTGAGAGAAAAAAAAGTATATTTTATAATTTGATGATACGGAGCCCCGCACATGACATGCAAGAAAAAAAAAGTAAAGCGTGCTACTTTCATCTACTTTTTAAGAATTTCTGGTTCTTAAAGCTGAAGTGTGTAATCTTAGTGCTGCTACATGACATGTAGTAAAAAACTAGTAGGCTAAATCGTGCGCACGTTTTACTAACTCGTTCCCTCAAATTGCTAAATTGTGCGCACGTTTTACTAATTCGTTCCCTCAAATTGCTAAATTGTGCGCACGTTTTACTAATTCGTTCCCTCAAATTGCTAAATCGTGCACACGCGCATGATTTAGAAAATCGATGGAACGAATTAGTAAAACGTGTGCACGCTTTATAAATCGAGGGAACGAAATAGTAAATTGTGCGCACGATTTAGCCTACTAGTTTTTTACTACATGTCATGTAGCAGCACTAAGATTACACACTTCAGCTTTAAGAACCAGAAATTCTTAAAAAGTAGATGAATAAGAATCCTAAAATGGAATAGATTTAAAAAACCAGCCATTTAAAATGTTGGCGTCAGTAAGATTTTTTTTTTTACTTATTCTCACTAAAGATGCATTTATTTGATTACAATTTACTGTAAAAATAGTCAAAGTGCCCCTATAATGCTATTTTAAAGGCTCCTGATTTTGTTTCGGAGGTCTCCTACAACAGGTTTACATCCATCAAAGGTTAAAAAACATTTTAATTTTCACAAAATATACATTGCACATCACCACATTTTTTCAATGATTCTCAAATGACTCACTGGATGAATCAGTCTCAAAATCCCTCCTTTCCATGAGCTTACTCTGCTCTGATTGGCCAGATGACTCAGTCTGTTGTGATTGGTCTACCGCTTACAGCGCAAGTCAGAAATAAAACGCCTATTACCATAAACTTGAGCTTGCGGAGGCTTCCTAAAGCTCAGCGATTGTACACACTGTAAAGACCGTAACGATGGCGTTGATTTTATCATATCAATCCAAGTGCGAGCAGGATGTTTCTCAGTGATGCTACTCATTTTGAGGTACATTATGAGATGTTGCAACTGTAATTCCTCGTCATCAGCATTAACAAGTGTATCAACAAACCGATGTGTATATTTCTAATTTATTGCAGTGCACATGCGGGAACTGTATCAATAACAGCGCATATGTTAGCCCAGCACTAACGTGAATGACTGATGTAACATTAAAGTTTGCAAAACAAATCTTGCTCCATCCTTTATCTTTACTCAAAGTAGTAAGAATAACAGACAATCTGCGTTAATAGACAGAAGTATTTCATTAACACAGTAAAAACGTGAGTTAGCCAGAGACCTACACAATATGAAATGCAAAACTATGCATTTTGAACACCCAGTAGAAAATATATTCATCAATAATTAATCATACTTACAAGTTGTGATTCTGAGAAGCAAGTTGGTCCAAATAAACTGGGTACTGACCCATCTTTCAAGAGCAAGCGTTATACAACGTACAACATATGCGGGCATGCAAGTGTCCTTTCTAGTGACATAGAACCATCACGCAGTGAGATTCAAATTAAAAAAGGAGGAACGTTTACATTCACAAACAGCTATATTACTCTGCATGGAAGGGAATATTCAAAAACCATAATAGGGGCACTTTAAGTTTTAATACTGGAAATCACTATTTTAATATATGTTAATCTATTCCTGTGACCGCAAAGCTGAATTTTCAGCATCATTACTCCAGTCTTCAGTCACTTGATCCTTCAGAAATTATTGTAATATGCTTATTTCAAAAATGTCTTATTCTAATCAACATTGAAGCCAGATGTGTGGCTTTTTCATGGAACTTGTGATTAGTTTTTTTTAAGATTGGTGAATAGAAAGTAAAAAAAACAACATTATTTCAAATAAAAAGATTTTGTAACATAATTTATACAAACAAACAAAAAAATCCTATTGACCCAAAACTTTTGAATGGTAGTGTATTTTGAGGCACGTTGCACAGTATATTTCATACATTTGAAAACAATGTGAATCTATACAAAAATAAAATGATATCGATTGAATGGAAAGTTAATGTGTTGTATAATGTTTTTTCCATAGTGCGCCATGCTCTCTCCTGCTTTCAGAGTGCGAGAGTTCTCCATCACAGATGTAATCCCATTTCCTGTTTCTCTTTCCTGGACAAGTGAAGCAGATGAAGGCAAATCGTAAGCCTCTCAGTTAGCTATTAGAACCAAACATTCGGTTTTAATACTTTAATTAGTGTAACACACTACACATGTGCTTGGACAGGCTGTACTGTGCATCTCACATACTAACCTTGTGTGTGGTTTGTCCTTACCTTCCAGTTGTCATGAGATATTTGGCAGGAATCATCTCTGTCCATCAGCCAAAATGATTACGTTTTACAGAAATAAGCCTTTCATTCTGGAAGCTTTTTATTCAGATCTGACATCATTGCCCTTTCCTGAGGCAAAGATTGGTGAGAATCAAGGGATTTTCCTTCAGGCTATTATAGTGTTTATTTGCAGCATACAGATGAAACTGAAATCATATTTTGAAAGTGAATTAATGCTATGCATGTGTGCAATGCTTCCACAGGTGAATATAAAGTTCAGAACATTCAACCTCAGAAGAATGGAGAAAAGGCAAAGGTGAAAGTAAAAGTTCAAGCAAACACCAGTGGTATAGTCAGTGTGAGCTCAGCTACTATGGTCCTGAGGGTCAGCTCAGACGAATCTGAAACCACAGAACTAAATGAGATTTACAGTCATGGCAGCTCTGATGACCTTGAAATAGAGGTGGGTGCCACATTGGGCTTGTGTTCCATAACCATGGGTGTACTAACAGCAAAAACTAATTGATTTGCCATATAATTCTTGTCATCTTTATGTTATAGATATTGTTTTCTTTCTCAGATGTTATTCAATCATTAAAGGGGTAGTTCACCCTAAAATGAAAACTAATACATTTACTCACCCTGGTGTTGTTCTAATGCCGTATGCCATATAATATATTACATTTTGTTTTTCACCTAACCCTATCGTATACCCCAGAACAATTGGAATATATGACACTAGTCACATGGGACCAATCTGTGATAGTTTCATTTCCAGTCGCTATTCACTGGCATTATATGGATGAGCGTGAGCGGGACATTTAGGCGTACAACATTAGAACAACCCCAGGGTGAATAAATGATTACTTAATTTTCATATTAGAATAAAATGTCCCTTTAAACAAGGGGATGCTATATAATGACAAATTAAACTGTAACCATAACGACTGGCCTGGATTGGCACGGAATGGTTATGCAATGAGAACCGTTCAGCCCGACGGTGGAAAAACTGGTTTTGTTGTACAAGATAATGTCAAGAAAAACAGCCAATAGTGCTTAGTTTTACACACATTCATACCTAATGAAAAAAATAAGTAGTGCAACATAAGCACAAGCACTCAACAGTTCCAAATTCAAGGCAACACTCTCTATATGTATGTTTTTGTTATTGATTCTTTTCTATAAAATGTCTTCTGTAGATGTTTTTTTTGTAAAAATGTTTTTATTTTTTAAACTATAAAGACTGCTATAAAAGGACTATTATGAGTTTGGAGCTGTGTGCTAGTTAGACCTTTTGTCTTCAAGGCCCCCCCATTGCCCACAACAATATTTGAAAGCCCTTCCTCACTCACAACTTTCTACCTGATAAAATATTTTAGAGCTTGTTATAACTAAAAATTTTTATATTTGTCATAAAACTAACCAAATAATAAGAAATATATGTATTCTTAGATGTTTTAGCTTATTTTCATGCATGTTTTGTCGTTTAAAATAATTTGAAGTCACCTTGAGGCCCCTTTTGGAAGTTTGTTGAGGCCCCCTGGTTGAGTTAAAGGCAAGATATATATAGCAAACCAGGAAAGTATTTTCAAGGAATGTAACCACATACTTTAATTGAATTAAAAATCGAAAACCACTATTCTAAATCCTATTAGAAATTCCAGAGGGAACCCATGCAAATTAGCCTTCCAGGATGGTCTACAAATTGACATCATGACTGAACAGCTCAAGCTTTTAGTGATGAAATACACACACGCTCAGTGGTGGGGTTCTGAATTAAAAAAAATATAGCTTAGTTAGTTATGATTTATATGATCAATAACGTTGACTGGTTTCTATGAGGGTGACAGTAAGAGATTGGCTCCTTGTTGTGATGCAGTAGCTTTGTTGTGTAGAAACGTAACTACTGTATCAGCTCCCTGGTACTGTGATTTCTAGGACAAGATACTGGAGCCAAATATTCAGCTCTTGGTAGACAAAGAAAACCTGCCAACCCCACAGTGTCCCCCCATGGAAAAAGTGCAGAATCAAAGAGATGCACTGAGCGTAAGTGAGCTACATCTCTCACTTACTGCTTGGCCAGTACATTTAGCTTTATACTGTATGTGCATATCAAATGGACATGTTGATGTGTATCTAGTTTATATTAAAATCGTTATTCAAAATCGCATGTCTTGGAAAATATCCTAATATGTACATTTCGTACCATAATGCCAATAGACATGGTCTGTTCTTTACAGTTGAATGGAGAAGTAAACAATCACCCCCCTGATGCTAAAAAAGCCAAGATGAAGGTCAAGCATGTTGTTCTGCCAATTGAGGAGACGTTTACCCAACTGTTGCCAAAGGATCACCTCAGCACTTACATAGAGAAGGAGGTACTGTTGACTAAATGTTTGTTAGATGTAATACATGTTACAAAAAGTAACAAAGCTTGTTAATAAGGGAAGGAGGCAGGAGCAGAATAAACAAACAACCAAACGAAAGTAAAGTCCAAAGTATACTTCGTTTTTTTTTTTTTCTTCTTCACATGTACGTGAGTGTATGGGCACAGTGGAACACAGCCTTGACTCGTACGCATACAAATGCTTTCGACGCATGCACAGTTTTGAGCAATCTCTCACCACGAGTTACAACCCATGTAAATGGTGAAAAAAAAACTATTTTTAAAAATCAGGCAGTGTGCGTACATTACTGATGATGAAATTAGCATCACGCGCACTGTACGTTAATCATCACATGCGCATAAAAAGTGAAGTATACTTTGGCCTTGAGCGATAGCCCCTCACGGATGACATGGATGCCACATCTAAAAAGAATAAATCATCAAGGTAAAGTCCCAGGCCTGGTCCTTTCTTATCGCTCCTCCTTTTATCCTTCCGGAGCTCCTCCGAGGGAGTTGAAACCGGTGCATGGCCTTGCCCTGCTACATGCTACAATACATTTTTAGGATGTTAAAACATAAGTCATTTTAGGACTTAAAATGAGTAAGAAATATTTATGATTCTAGGTCGCAAATCCATCAAAAAAAAAAAAAAATGCTGCATTTATTTGATGAAATACAATCCATGTTGAAAACAGTTGTGCTGCTTAATATTTTTGTGCAAAACTTTGATACTTTTTTTTTCAGGATACTTTGATCAAAAACAGATGGACCCCAAAGCGTGCACAGTCCAATAGCCAGCCATGGGTTGACATTTCATTCAGTAATGTTAGGCAATATAGGCAGTTTTGATTTATATGTGGTTTAATATTGATGTTTGCATTATTTTACATGTTATCACTTGTTTCTGCTTCACCTTTTCCTGTGTTTTGATCCGGAGATTCCGTACTCTTTCTGAATATGTCATAGCGCCCCCTACTGTATGACAGTGATGATAACGGAAAGCCAGAAATTCTGTCAATGGCAGGGTAGCATTGTCTCATAAATAATGGTGGGTAAAGAGAAAAATTCAAAACAAAAACATTTTCGGTAACACTTTACAATAAGGTCTCATTTGTTAACATTAGTTAATGTATTAACTAACATGAACTAACCATGAGCAGTACATTTGTTACTGTATTTGTTAATCTTTGTAAATGTTTGTTAATAAAAATACAGCTGTTCAGTGTTCATGGTTTGTTCATGTTAGTTCACGGTGCATTAACTAATGTTAACAAGGTTTTAATGAGGAAATGTTGAAATGAACATTAACAAAGATAAATACATGCTTTATAACTGCAGTTCATTATTAGTTAATGTTAAATAATGTAGTTAACTAATGAACCTTATTGTAAAGTGTTTTTTTAGACCCCACTGTACATGTAACAGTTTTGTGATGAAAGCAAAACAAATATAGCTGTCTTTTTGTATGAGATTGTTTCAGTAAAGCTCAAAAGACGATTCAAAAGCTGTGCTAGATATTTTGTTAGCCTAATAAGTGTATCTTGACAATTTATGAAGCCATAAACATGAATAAAGACATTCTGGTAGATTGTTTTATCTTTTCAAAAATCCATCAGTCGTTCTCACCATCTGGCGCTCGCTTAAATTCCACTTCTTTTTTCCTGACAGAACAAAATGATACAGCAAGACTGCCAGGAGAAAGAGCGTAACAATGCTAAGAACGCAGTCGAGGAGAATGTTTATTACTACAGACACAACCTGGAGGGCCCCTTTCAGACGTTTCTAAATGCTCAAGTAATGTATCTTCCGTGCAGCTTTTCCCAGATAACACGCCATTACCTGTAGAGTGACATGTAATCTATTTAGCTCAGAGGAACTGTTATCAACAGATTGTGATTTATTCATAGCGCTCATTTAATGTTTTCATGTTCCAGAAGCCTGTTCCTGATTGCTAAATCTCTAAAGGCCATTTCAGCTCATGCATAAATGAAACAAACTCTCATTCAAATTAGTTAGTTGTTCATACGAGCAGCATAAAATATTGCTGAACAAACGCTTGTTTTTGCTTTTGCTTTTCTCCAGGACTATCAGACATTCTCTGAGCTTTTAAATGGCACAGAGAACTGGCTGTACGATGAGGGAGCAGACCAAGATAAGCAGACTTACATTAAAAAGCTGGCAGAAATACATGTGAGTCGTTTGTCCTTTTTGATGAACAAACACACTTGATCATAGGTTAGCCTTTGTGTGCCATGACAAATTGATTTTGTGTTCTCTCAGAGATAGCCGAACTCGTATGATGCAATAGGTTTAACATTACGGTCTGTTTGATAGGTGACCACAGTTTTGTGTTTTAATTGACTTTCTCTGTCTGGACAGCTCGCAGCATTCGCAATGGCATGTGCTTCGCTTAAAGGCTGGGAGAGTCGTTTGTGTAGCTTTCAAAACCCCTCTTTTGCACTTTTAGGAAGAGCACTAATTGGCTGCTGTGTACTGCAAACCAAACAAAAGCATTCATGCTTACTAACAGTGATGTATTAAAGCCTTTTGTTTTATTCAACAGAAACTGGGTTTGCCTGTGCAAAACAGATACCAGGAGTCCATACGGAGACCCAAAATGTTTGAGGAGCTGTCAGCCAAAATACAGAGTTATATGACTATTGTGGAGGAGTATAAGAATGAAGTAAGTTTTCTCTCTCACTTCCTCTCTCATGTCATATATCTTATTTAAAACAATCATGCTCTGCAAGGCACATTACAACGCAGGGAGGCATTATGTTAAATAGTTGTATACATTATAATGGATCCCATGCAGTTCTGCAGTCAGATTTTAGTCATCCGTCTCTTATGACACTATAAATAGTGTCTGCTTTACATTTATTCATTTAGCAGACGCTTTTATCCAAAGCACCTTACAAATGAGCAATGCAACAACACTGCAATTTATCCTAATGAGACCGTAATATCTGAAATGCTGCAATACTTCAGTTCCTTCCTGACTAGAAAAGTATGAGCTAGTGAAACACTAGAGAGTTTGTAAGTATAGTTAGGCATCAATGGTTGTCTTATAGTTAACACAATACTACAGTAAATTAAATAATTTATTGCCAATAACTAGGGACGCATGATATGTATTCATAATTTAACACAATATCAGCATCAAAGGCGCAAACTCAAGAGTAATACAATTTAAAATAATCCTAATAATATTTCCATTCATTTTATACCATGGTCTGTCTGAATACTCAATTCTGATTAATTGGAAGGTGTGCAATAAAACTGCACAGGTAGTTCCAAGTCAGTTTGATCACCGTTCTATTAATACAATGTTTTCATTGAATCGCATGCATTAGGCTGCTGGGTTTTAATGTACGTATTGAAAATCTTTAAACCAAAATTGGGTTTTCTTTTTCGTTTAAATAAATGTTTTCCTTTTGAAGCAAGAAAGTGAATTAGACAAAATATGTTTCTTCTCAGTGTTGGATTACAGTGATGTGGTTTATAAGCATGCAAGTTTATCTTCACTAAAAAAGTTGTATTGTGTACGCCATGCTGCCTTACACTTTGTGACCAGTGCCTCTTCACACACTCATCATTGTGCCTTGTATGAATTAGTTGGCTGGTCCTCCTTGTTTCAAAGAAGAAAAATACACATGTTGTTTTTTGCCAAGACATTGTTAGGTAAATTACCCACTTATATCTGCCGTATTTAATCTTATTACAGGGTAATTCCACGCAAAAATGTCACATCCATAATGCCAACTAAATACCATGGCATTGTGTTGGTGTTATGGATGTGACAGTTTTCCGCGGAATTGCCCTACACCTGTAATTATAGCTTGGCAAAACTGCCTTCTCGTTTTATGATCCCTGGTTATGAAACGAGTTACAGAGTACTATAATTGTGGAAACACTCCTGTCTTTAGATATGAAATCTCTTACAGACCAACCTAAAGGAAACATGTGCATGTTTTAAATAACTTGAACTGTGGTCATATGAGTGTTGGATATAATTTTATGTATGCATTATTAGCTTTATGTGTTTGTAAACAGTTTTATGTGAAACTTTTGGTGCTGCTATTTAGGCCAGGAAAAAAAGAGATCTCAATGGGACTATCCTGGTAAAATAAAGGATAATAATAATGCGTCTTTTGCACACAGAGAGTGGAGATCTCGCTGCGAACACACAGAAACATTCAGGAGCATAGAAACTCATCAACGCTGCACCGGGACTTTTGTCATTATTTGAATGCACTTTGCGAAGGCAACAACCTTCTGCTTTATATGTCTGGCGATTCTTTGCCTCCACGTCGTGCATTAAAATTGTTCAATGCACAACTAGCCGTGGATTTTCCCTTACGCATACAATCATTTAATAATATCTCTACAAACAAGTAAAAATAATGATACCGATAATAATAATAATAATAATAATAATAATAACAACAGTTATGATATGTTTTTATTTGATATTCAATAAAAAAAAATCTTATTTTACATACTATATTATAATACTTTTATTTTCCTAAATTATTTACTAATATTTTAAAAATGTAAATTAATGTTATCGGCCAATATATTAACTGAATATGCTTATTTCCTCTATTTTTGCCATCATTTAATGCTCACAGTTAATATTTAAAGAGATATTTAGAAACTTGTAAATCAAAATGTATATCCATTTTTTCTTACTGTATATTATGTTGTGATGCCTAAATTTACTTGTAGCATTTAAATCTACTGATTTTAGTTTTTAAATCTTAATTTTAAAATCAGTACACCCCTATCAAAAATCAATGTGTACTTTAGTAATGCACTGTTTTAAAGGTGCAGTAAGCGATTTCTGAGGAACGCTGTTAAAAGTGGACTGGACCGAGCACCACAACACACTTGTAGCCAGTCAGCAGTAGGGAGCGTAAACACTCATGATGGAGCGAGAGGGATATTTGAAGAAAGACTGTAGAAAGAGAGATGGCTGAGAGAAATTACATAAGAGAAAAAGTCAAAGGAATATCACTGGAAAGAGAAGGGTTATGATCAGGCAAGAGCGATAGGACCCACGTTAATATTAGAAAAGCTTTCCAGCGCTGGGAAGGCCTGAAAACTGACACTGAGGCCGTGTTGTTTCTGCTCCATACACGAGTAACATTTTTGAGTGTCATTGTTTGTCTGAAGCTGCTGGTGACTAACACCAAACTCTATCTGCCTGTATATACTCTTGTGTACTGCATGTTATTTTTTTGTTCTTCCTTGTCGTTTGTTCCTCATCTATTTTTCGTGAAGCATTATTTTGCTTCGCTTTATCTATGATAAAGAGAAATACACTCTTGCATTGCGTGTTCGTCCATTTGGGGGCGGAGCAATAAAGGGCAGGGGTGTATCTGTTTGGGTTGATTTTCAAATATCAACACAGTGTTTCTCCAGAAATCGCTTACTGCACATTTAACCCACCTTAAATTTAAGGTAGTTTTAAAACCAGTTTAACACCTCTATAAGTGCATTTTAATATAATGCAAACTTTTGTCTCTCAGAGTGACAGTTACTGTCATATTGACGCCATAGACATGGACAAGGTCAGAGTGTGTGTTGAAGATACTCAGGTGTGGATGACAAACGTACAAGATACTCAGGAAAAACTCACATCTGATCAGGAACCTGCCATACACAGCACTCAAATCCAGGAGAAATTACAGGTGAGGAAAGACTAAAAGCATCATGAAAGCATTTAATTGGGGGAGACAGATCTAATAATAACCTTGTAAATAATAAATATTGATTTCTATGTCCGAGCAGCCAAACTTTAAGTCTTTTTACTGAAGCATTTCATCAGGAATTTAGCACTTTAGTTCTCTTACGAGAGGTTCTCTCGTATTGCGTAAGTTCCTTACGCTACGGGAAAGTATTCTTTCTTCGAGATTTCTGAAAAACCCAAAATTATCCTTAATTTTGTAACATTGTCAACGCAGTGCGGCAGCCTGGCAGACCATAGCAGGCTATTCCAGCGTGCTATTGGCTGCTCTGCTGGCAACTGCAGCAGCCTATCGGTGAGCCCGCGTGACGTGGCGACCAATGAGGGCGCTTCGCGCCCACCTGGCTTCATTTGCCTACAGGTGGGGCGTGGCCACGTGTATATAAGCAGGGCTCACGGGCTGCATATTCGATTTTCTTTTCTTCAGCGAAGCCCTTCGCATCGCTGGATCTGGAACCCGCCGCCGTGAACGTGCAGACGAGCAAGCAGAGGACAGCGCCTGGAGAAGCCGGCAGCATCGCGCCACCTTCAGCCATCCGTGCCTGCTCTGCTATCCGGCAGCATTATATCCTTTCATTGCACGTGTTCTCGCCGTTGCGTCACACGTTTCATAAAAGAGCACGAGCGTTTTTATCAAAACGCCTCGTTCCACCTGCGGCTCGTGCCACGTGCAGCTCAGCACCAGAGACCGCCATGTGTCTGCGCTCTCTGTCTGGGACGTGACCACGCCGCCGCCGCACTCCTCGCGGGCGAATGCCCCGAGTGTGAGGAACTCTCTATGTCGACCCTGCGGGCTCGACTCGAGCAGTTTTATGACGACATCACTCCTCTGTTCCCCCCCTCTGTTCAAGCCGCGCCACCGCGCCGCTTACAAGAGATGGTTGAAATGAACGGTCTCGGAGCGAGCCTCCTCCCCCTCTGTTCAAGCCGCGCCGCTTACAAGGGATGGTAGGAATGAACGGTCTCGGAGCGAGCCTTCTCCCCCTCTATTCAAGCCGCGCCACCGCGCCGCTTTCAAGGGATGGTAGGAATGAACGGTCTCGGAGCGAGCCTCCTCCCCCTCTGTTCAAGCCGCGCCACCGCGCCGCTTGCAAGGGATGGTAGAAATGAACGGTCTCGGAGCGAGCCTCCTCCCCCCTCTGTTCATGCCGCGCTGATGCGCCGCTTATATACAAGGGATGGCAGAAATGCACGGTCCTGCAGCTCTCTTTACGTTACAAGAGAGCTGTTCCACCCTCGCGCACATTTTTCAGTCCCCTCATGAGTTCAGGCGACTGGAATTGTTCATATTGCTGTACACGAGCCTGTTAAGACACGCACGCCAGCAAACATACGCCGTCATAAGACATGACGCTGACATATGCTCTCCAACGAACCCGCACTCCCCCCTCTTGGACCGCGCAGATTGCGCCGTTCACAAGGAATGTGAGTGCGCTCGGTCACGAGCACGTTCAGCGCGCGCGCACGTGCGCGCGCCGCACTCACCGGGAAATTAACAGAGGGTGTTTTCGTCCCGCTGTGGCCGGACGAACCGCCATTCTCTAGCATTTCTCAGCCCCCTCTCCAGTTCAGGCGGCTGGAAATATTACTATTGCAGTAACGAGCCTGTCTTTTATGCACGCACGACTGCCAACAAGCACGAGGACGTACTGCTGTATGCTCGCGCTAACTGAACGCTATTGTGTGCCTCCCGGTAGCACAGTGGCAAAATCAGCGGCTGAAACGCCGGAGACCCGAGTTCGAGCCCAGCTCTCGCGGCAGATAAAAATGTTTTACTGTCCGCTTCCCCGGGCTCGCGGCCAGCTTTTCTTACATACAGAAAGCTAACTCGCACCACGTGGTGCTCGAGTATTTTTGGACGTCTATACATAAGGAGAGAAAAGACGGTTAAGTCCCGCTGCGGCCGGACCACCGTTAAAACTCTGTTTTTCCTGTCAGTCCCCACTCCTGTGGCTACTGCAGATGTTTTCCACGCAGCCTACGAGCCCGCGAACTCGCCCTCTCGCCTGTTTCCAACTGTAGCCCCTCCAAAGTCCTCCTAGCAGAGGGGGGAAGCGACGGTTAAGTCCCGCCGTGGTCGGACCACCGTCAAAACTCTTCTTCCTGTCAGCCCCCACTCCTGTGGCTGCTGCAGATGGCTCTCACGCAGCAAACGAGCCGGCAAAACTGCCCTCTCGCCTGTCTACAACCGCCGTTTTTATGACGAACCAGAGAAATCACGAAGTTGCCTTTTTTCTGGTTGCACGGCTCACGCCGTATGTGTTTTCAAATGCAGTAAACGTGCCCACTTTTGTGTTCACCCCTGCACCCAAGCACCACAAATCCCGTGTCTCTCACTCACATAAAGCGGCCACCGGCCGCTCGAGTGCTAGAGTTAGGTCACGTGTCCGCTTATTTGCGCCCACGCCTAATCACCACACGCGCTGTCACACAGCCACTCTTAACCGGTCATGTTCCACGCGTAAGAGTTGTGCCCGCTCAAACGCGCTCACACATTTTCGCGAACATTCTGCCCCCGGCGCCATGCGCCGCGCCACACACCATTTGTTCTCCGCCCAAGGTGGCCGGAACGACGAGTGTAAGGCCACACACAAGCCACTCCCTGCTCGAAGCGGCAGAGATACAGTGTGTAGGGCGGCCAGCCATCGCGAGCGATCGGCTGGCCCACAGCACAGAGAGCGCGCGCACTGCGCCCGCCCCTCCTATACAGGCCGTCGAACCCGCAAAGCGCGGCGTTTCGAGCCCGGAGGCCGTTCTATCCCGTGTGGCACACGCGAGAGCGTGGGAAGCCATTCCAGGTGTATCAGAATGGGTGCTGAAAACAGTGAAGCACGGCTACACTCTGCAGTTCGCTCGCCGCCCTCCGCGCTTCTGTGCGCGTACGGAGACGAGAGTGAGCGAGGAAGTAGCACATCTACTTCGAGCGGAGATAGCCACACTGCTGTGCGAAGGGGCTATAGAACCGGTTCCCCATTCTATGAGCGAGTCAGGCTTTTACAGCCGGTATTTTCTCGTGCCAAAAAGGGTTGGGTCGCTCAGACCGATTCTGGATCTGAGGCGTCTGAACAAAGCTCTTATGAGAAGATCGTTCAAGATGCTCACGACCAAGCAGATCCTCGCGCATATTCGCCCGAGAGACTGGCTAATCTCCCTAGATTTGAAAGACGCATATTTTCAAATCAAGATAACGCCGCGTCACAGGCCATTCTTACGATTCGCCTTCGACGGCCAGGCTTATCAATACACCGTCCTTCCGTTCGGCCTGTCACTAGCACCCCGTACATTTACGAAGTGCATGGACGCGGCCCTCGCTCCCCTGAGAAGTCGAGGGATGCGAGTGTTGAACTATCTGGACGATTGGCTCATCCTGGCGCAGTCAGAGGCCGAGCTCCTCGCCCACAGGGCAATGCTGCTCAGCCATCTGGACAGCCTGGGGCTCACGGTCAATTGGACCAAGAGCTCATTAGTGCCCACGCAATCAACCTCATTTCTGGGTTTGAATCTGGACACTGTGGCAATGTCAGCCCGCCTGTCACCCCAACGCGCGCGCCAAGTTCGGCGCATGGATGCGTACTTCCGGCCGGGCAAAATCGCACCTCTCAAGCTCTTTCAGAGGATGCTGGGATGTATGGCCTCAGCTGCAGCTGTGCTCCAGCTGGGCTTAATGCGCATGCGCCCGCCGCAATGCTGGTTAAACGCCCGAGTGCCTCACAGAGCCTGGGCGTCCGGAGGCTTCAGGATCAGAGTGACTCAGGGCTGCGTTTCAGCCCTAGAGCCCTGGTTAGTAGCCGACTGGTACCAGCGGGGAGTGACGATGGGAGCCATCTCACACCGCAAGGTCATCTCGACGGACGCCTCCACCACGGGTTGGGGCGCCGTTTTCGAGGGCAGATCGGCCTCGGGCCTCTGGTCGAGCGGGGAAAAGCTCCTACACATAAACTGTTTGGAGATGATAGCGGTAGAGAACGCGCTCAAGCAGTTTCTCCCGCTTATACGAGGACACCACGTGTTGGTCCGGTCGGACAATACCACAGTGGTGCCCTATGTGAACCGGCAGGGCGGTGTCAGGTCCAGGTGTCTGGGCAATCTGACAGAACGCCTGCTCGTGTGGGCACACAGCTCGCTGCGCTCGCTGAGAGCTGCGCACGTACCGGGCCACCTCAATGTGGGCCCGGACAAGCTGTCCAGGGGCCTCATTCTCCCAGGAGAATGGTCCCTGCACCCTCAGACAGTCCAGCTGGTATGGCGCCTATTCGGCAGAGCGGAGCTCGACCTCTTTGCAACAAAAGAGAACGCCCGCTGCCCGAGGTTTCTGTCCAAAAGCGAGGATGCGCTGTCCCAACCTTGGCCCAGCCTCCCGCTGTATGCTTTCCCGCCGATTTCCCTATTGCCCCAGGTCATAGCGAAAATCAGGGAGACGCGCCGCCTGGTGCTCCTTATAGCGCCGCGCTGGGAGAACCAGATTTGGTACCCAGAGCTGGTGAAGCTGTCGCACTCACCCCCCTGGCCAGTTCCGCTGAGAGCAGACCTCCTCTCTCAAGCAGGAGGGTCAGTTTGGCATCCCCATCCAGAGCGATGGTCTCTGCATGTATGGGTGACCAACGGATACCCGTTGACCTGCCCGAAGGGGTTATGAACACGATTTCACACTCTAGAGCCCCCTCGACGAGGCGGTTATATAGTTCTAAGTGGCCGGTGTTCACTGAGTGGTGTGTTTCCAAGGGATTGGACCCACAGCAATGTGGGGTCCAGCGGGTGCTCTCCTTCCTCCAAGAGCTTTTGGAACTGGGCAGGTCCCCTTCCACGCTCAAAGTGTATGTGGCGGCTATAGCAGCGTTCGCTCAGACGACGCTAGGTAGCACGCTAGGAAGGAACGAGCTCATCATCCGTTTCCTCAGAGGAGCCAGACGGATGAATCCCCCGCGGCCCCCATCGGTTCCTATATGGGATCTGGCCTTGGTCCTAGAGGCCCTGAAGGCCCATCCTTTTGAACCGCTCGAGACTGTGGAACCAAGGTTCCTTTCGCTAAAAACCGCGTTCCTGATAGCTCTGGCTTCAGTGAAACGCGTGGGGGATCTACACGCGCTCTCAGTGAGCCCGACGTGTATGGAGTTCGGTCCTAATGACTCTAAGGTCATTCTCAGACCGAGGCATGGTTATGTCCCCAAAGCGATCGGCACTCCCTTCAGGGCGCAGATTATCTCCCTCTCGGCTCTGCCAGCATCCGATGAGGGGGACGGTGGCAATTTCCTCTGCCCTGTCAGGGCATTGAGGGTTTATGTCACACGCTCCGCCGCCTTCAGGCGTTCTGAGCAGCTATTTGTTTCGTTTGGTGGGCGCACTAAAGGTCTCGCCTCCTCGAAACAGACCCTTTCCAGGTGGATAGTGGACGCGATTGCAACTGCATACACTTCCAAACACCTGCAGTGCCCGCTAGGTGTCAGAGCACACTCCACCAGAGGCATGGCCTCTTCGTGGGCTTGGGCCAGAGGGATTTCCATCCACGATATCTGTATGGCGGCAGGCTGGGCCTCCCCGTCTACGTTCGTGAGATTTTACAATCTGGAAGTTCCTGCCTTACAGGCGAAAGTGTTACCAGTTCAATAGGGCTGTTGGTCCTGCCCAGTGATTCTGCGCAGACATAGCTCACATACTGGTAGTAAGTTCGGTACTAGGCTCATGTGAATTTGAAGGAGACCGGCGGTGCCGTTTCCTCATTTACGAGACGAGCTGTTGTGAGTTTGAAGGTGACCGGCGGTGCCGTTACCTCACTCATATAATAAAATATTGTGAATTTGAAGGCGACCGGCGTTGCCGTTCCCTCATTCATGAGACAAGGTGTGGTGAATTTGAAGGAGACCGGCAGGTGCCGTTCCCTCATTCATGGGACAGGGTGTTGTAACCACCCGTTGTAACCACCCGTCAGTTCGAATGAAGTGTCTGTAGATGTGGTGGCCCGTTTTCCTTACCGGCCACCCTGCCCGAGCAGTGTTATGGTCCCCGGTTCCCTGGGATACATATGCTGTACGCGAGGCGCGCACGGCGTTGACAATATGTTCCCGTAGCGTAAGGAACTTACGCAATACGAGAGAACCTCTCGTAAGAGAACGATACTCGGTTACTTAACGTAACCTCGGTTCTCTCTAGAAGAGGGAACGAGTATTGCGTTCCTTGCCGTGCGCCCCGCGGGCTTTTACGCTTCAGAACTACGAAAACCGAATATGCAGCCCGTGAGCCCTGCTTATATACACGTGGCCACGCCCCACCTGTAGGCAAATGAAGCCAGGTGGGCGCGAAGCGCCCTCATTGGTCGCCACGTCACGCGGGCTCACCGATAGGCTGCTGCAGTTGCCAGCAGAGCAGCCAATAGCACGCTGGAATAGCCTGCTATGGTCTGCCAGGCTGCCGCACTGCGTTGACAATGTTACAAAATTAAGGATAATTTTGGGTTTTTCAGAAATCTCGAAGAAAGAATACTTTCCCGTAGCGTAAGGAACTTACGCAATACTCGTTCCCTCTTCTAGAGAGAACCGAGGTTACGTTAAGTAACCGAGTATCGTTTTACTTTTATGTTTATTTATTTTTAATTTAATACAAGTTATCAGAAACC
Organism: Romanogobio albipinnatus; assembly: GCA_023566225.1. Taxonomy (NCBI): domain Eukaryota; kingdom Metazoa; phylum Chordata; class Actinopteri; order Cypriniformes; family Gobionidae; genus Romanogobio; species Romanogobio albipinnatus. The sequence continues at coordinate 33,864,615 of CM042247.1, read as the reverse complement.
AGGATATCAGAAGTCATAGTGAGCATGTTACAAAATGAGTGAGCATTTTTTTGCAATAGTGTTTAACATTTCTGTTTATAATTCTCCAGGCACTCAACAATGTTTGTGAGGAGATCGTTTCCAAGCCCAAGCCCAGGGTTGACTCCCCTATGGACGACAACATTCAACCAGAGCGCCCACACAACAAGAAAAGCCCAGAGGATGTGACAATGGAATACACTGATTTTGTTCAAAACGACGCAAAAAACAACCATGTCAATGTTTAGCAGCTTATTGTATTGGGTCATTCGGTCATGCAAACAGAGGTAAATTAAGCTTTTTTGTTTCTTATATTTGATGTTTAGAGGCACATTTGAACCATGTTTTCTTATTTTCAAAATGATATAACTTTTAGTTCATCTTCATGTAGCATCTCTAGCTTAAAATCTTTAAAGCTCCCACTGTTTTTCTCCACATTTTTATCTGGTCTCAAAGCCGTCTTAAACCAATGCAGTTCCACTGACTCAAAAACGATATAAAAATATGTCTATTGCTGTTTTGGATTAAGAAATTAATAGATATAGATGTAATAGCAGTCAACAACAATATTTAGATAACAGCAAATGGAACTGAAACTGTCATTGCCTAGCAGTGACTGAAAGAAAGCTAACACTGAAAGAAACTATGGCTCTAAAGTGAAAGCTTGCAATTTCAGAAATGGATGTACAAGGGCTGCTGCTATACGCTTGAGTGTTTTGCTTTATTGTCGCTGTGCATTCAATAGGATATGTCATGTTAAATTTATAGCGCATACTGACAGACAATCTGTGCAGGTGGAAATGCACCAGCTGTCCTTGTGAAATTTGTTAATACAGTGAATTGTTGTTTGTTCCTTTGTGTTGTGCCTGAAACTTTTGCTGCAAGTTTGAAATCACAATAAAATAAACCCTACTAAAACGTTCTATTCTGCGTTTTTCTACAAATCTCTTTAAAGGTATAGGTTACCCAAAACATTTAAATTGTGTCATCTTTTACTCACCCTCATGTTGTTCCAAACCTTTATGAATTTTATCTTTGGAACAAATGATATGTTGTAAAATGTTATTTTGGACCCCATTGACATCCATTGTATGGAGAAAAAAAAAAAAAAAAACAGTTTAAACATTCTTCAGAATTAGAACGATATTCTGTAGGTTTGGAATGACATGATGGTAAGTAAATTACAGAATTTTCCTTTTTGGGTGAACTATCCCTTAAATCTCATGTTAATCTTGAGTACATATAGAGTAGTATTGCATCCTTCATATCTCTAAAGAGTCTTGAGTTTTATCATATTTATAAAAGACAGACACAGCTGTGCACACAGAGAAAAAGGGTGTCAAAATTGTACCTTTAGGGGTACGGCAGCTTGTCGCTGGGGCAGTACCCTTAAAAGGACATTTACCACAAAAAGGTTCACAGTAGTACCTTAAGGTACGTATTTGTACTCTAAGGTACTACTATGCAACTTTTAGGAGTAAAAAAGGTACAAAAATGCGACAAGCTGCTTTTTCTCAGCGTGTACCGATTCTTTCCGAAAACAGTCAAGCTCTTGGAGGCGTGCCGTGGGCAGAGCTAAAGAGTCACGAGCACACACACACACACACACACAATACATCATGGCATTATCCCTGGATAACTTTCGATTCACTAAACATTCATGTTTTTTACATTTATATACACTTACGCGCCATATGGCCATACAAGGAATTCCGCCCTTTATGACGTCATACAGGGCCATACTAGAAATAAACTTTCAGAAACATGTTCCTATTTGGCACAGAAATACGTCCAACTTTTTTTTTTTTTGGCCATGTTTAGCATGAGAATCCAACTCTTTAACAGTGGAAATAAGTCAGAATGCATGAAATGGCATTAGACCTCTTTAAATCATAAGATGATATTTAAGGTAAAAACAACTCTCCATTCCTTTGATAGCACTTTGTCATTTATTTGTCCTCATCCTAGTTTCATTATCTTGGCGTGCTGATTTGGATGTGACTAGTCATCTGCATCATTGGATAGGAATTTAGGAGAGATCTGGTTTTTTAATTGTTGGAAAGTTAAAAATAGTGTCAAAGTCCTCAGAAGTGTGGTAGTCCATGAGATCCATTCTGCCTGAAGTTCTGTTACGTTTGGATCTTGCCCTCCTCCTATAAAAAAAAAAAAATCGAATTTGTTACTCTTTGACTTGGTTTACTATTAGATGTGTGTTTGGTCTGCTTGAAAATATACACTAACCTCTTGCAAGACTCAGACAGACAACAGGAAATACTCGGTGCAGCTTCAATATCTTTGAGGATTGATGGAGGGTCATTCTCATCGATGAGGACATCCAACTGCAATTAAAGCACATTAGGATTGTTTTAGAAGCCAGAATTTAAATCTCAGAAACACCACCTGAGCCATTCGTAGGGAAAAACAGAGCTTTATAAAACAACCCCCAACCACACATGGATCTATCCAAATAGCTTACCTCACTCTTTTTATTTTTAGTTTCCTCAGAGTCCAAGACATCTGACAGATTGGTCTCTCTATCCAGTTTGGGTTGAGAAGGCATGCTTAAAGGATCTGTGAGAATTTCAGAGGGAACAGCGGGGTGCTTCCAAGAAGATGATGTGTCGATGCTCCAAATCTCGTTTTGTCCAAATGTACCTGTGGAGTTTAATGTAGTTTAGGTTGTCATTCATTTGATTCCTGAACAAATGACTCTAATTAATTGGTTCTTTTCAGTGAATCAAACACGTATAGCTTATGTCTTGTGAACTTACAAATTGAAAGTTTATATTTTATCATTTTAAGTAGTTGTCTCTAAGTCTACTAATAGTGCCGTCACATTAGCAAAATCTTGCGGACAAAAAATATCTATCGTCAGAATTGTAGCAATGGTCAATGTGACACATTTTGTAACTTGATTTCGACAAGACATTTTTTTAAGTATCTGTACTTTGAGTATTTTTTTCTTTCTTTTGGGAAATGTTTATTTCAAAATATCATACCTTTTACTCTACTTCATGTCATAAAAACATATCGTTCCTTGTTATTTTGAGCGGGATAAATCGCCACCCGATTTGAGACACGATAGATTGATTCATGAACAAGCCAATTCTTTCCAATGAACCTGTTGAATTGGCTCACAAATTGCACTGAACTATTCTTTGATGAATCTGACTCATCTGATTGCAGCTGCTCTCGAGTCAACAACTCACTGATTCAGTGATCTGGTCAAAATGTTGCATTGTTGTAGCTTTAATCGCGCAAAAAGTCACTAATTCGGATTTTTTGCATTGATTATTGTAAATGAAAATCATATTTAGGTCATGAGTTATTTGTGAAATAAACTGGCAGTAAAAGTGTACAATATGTATTATAATAATACGTATATCCTAATATACAATACGTTTTAGAAATAAATTAAAAAGTTTGCTTATTTCCAGACCAATCCATATTACACGTTTGTAATAATATTTCTTATTTCTGCTGATAATGACTAGTACTAGCTAGAATAAATAAGCATGTACTTTTAAAAGGGAAGTACATTAAAACATTTATTTTAAACTGAGTACTTTTACTGGAGTAATATTATATTAGGATATCTGTACTTTTATCAAGTACTTGATGTGTGTACTTTGTCCACCACTGATTTTAACGACGTACCTTTAGTAGCAGGCACGTGCACGGGTAGGGCTCAACCTGTCCAGAGCACATGCCCTTTTTGCCCTTACTCTCCGAAGTGCCCTTTTTTTGGTGGTAGTGTTTTTCTTCTTCTTCAATAAATCAATGCTATTGGTCACCCTTTATGTCTGTTTAACAAATATTTAACCAATGAAAGGTATTAAAAAGAGCTTGTGACTAAATCTTGTTGGATTTGTCAGTAAACCTCATAACCTTTAGCCTGTATGCCAGCTGAATTTAGATGGAAGTTCGTTCTGGACTTGATCCGTTGTGGAGCAACTATGCTCGAACCAGAGCTGTTCGGACCGATCAAATTGTCAGGGCGGGCTTTATACGATGATGAACAGATGACCAACTGTAACATCATCATTCACGTCACCAAAGAGCGTTTGGGTTGAATTTGTTTACTAAACGGAGAACTTGTTCGTATATGCATTCACCTTTACTATTTCTCTCAAAAATGATGATCTTGTTGGCAAGTACTCTGTGTATACTTAAATTCAACACCGGCAAAGATCGTTTACACTCTCATCTTCTTCTTCTACTTCTTCCAGTGTGCGTGCAGTTCTGTTGAAAACTATGCGTTGCTCGACATAACGTCACTTACTCTTTTCTTTCCTGGTTCGGTTGAAACACGCCCCATAATCACAGCCCAATGGAGCAGTATCAGACTCATATTCTGACTAGAATCTGAGTATGATGACGACAGGCTACATAACCTCTATCTTGACTGAATGAACTGAAGTTCCGAAGCAGCGGCACAGCAGACAGCAGCCGAACGAAGTCTTGCAAGGGTAAATAGAGATGTTGTTGTTTGAATCAGTACAGCGTATTCTTTACGCAAGAAACACTGTCTATGAAGGTTCATATATGTATTTGAGGTCTGAGACATATGGGACCAGAGAGAGAGGGCTAGCATTTGCCATCTAGTCATAGGCAGTGGCCTACACTTAAAAAGCCTGTGCATACAGTAGCATTTCTTTTATAAAATTAGATTTTGGCCAAATGTATTTTATAACAGGAAAAACTGAGCACCAATATAGCTACAACAAACTTTGTAACCCACAAATGTGATGCCGACGTTTTATGACAGACAAAATGCAGATTTGCTCACATTCGCTGGTCAAACCCCCCGTAACTGCATTTGAGTTTGACTTTTGTCAAATGTTAATAATATATTGATGGGTAATATAACAACATATCACTTGTTTTTACCATCTGAAAATCATAAATTTAATTCTGGAACTTACACAAAGTGAGTGATCCTCGTCACCTAGGTAAAATAAATTTCTAATAAATGTGTTCTTTGATTTATGATTGCTGATACACTTAATTTATTAACATTTAATCATATTATGGTGGCATGTTTAATTCATGTTTACACTGTTAATATTCTATACTCTCCGCTCGTCTTCACATCGACTGGGAAAAGCTAGCAAAATGCCAGAATGTCTGATTGAGGAATGAGCACTCTCTGAGAAAATAAAGGAAATTAGCATCTGAACTCACTCATGCATTTAGCATCCCCATCCGAGATGAGGTCACGCTGAGTGAATCATCTTAGAACGACTTTAATTTACATGCCTTTCCTTTCACCTCAATCTCCCCCATCCTTCCCCCAGAATTCACCCAAAAAACTATATGATTTATATATGATTTAATGTGAATTCTCACTATAAGTGTTATACATGTTTGAAATGTCTCATCCCCATAGAAGTAAACAAGATGATACAAGTTTTAAGAGTTTAGAGATATTTTGCTTATTATGTTGGGTGTGGCTTCGGACAAATAGTGATTAATGTAAATTCCCATTGTTAACACATTTCCATTTGAAAGAGTCTGGTCTGAGTATATAAGGAGATGTAGAAAAAGGGTCAGGGCGTGAACATCGTTCAGCCCATAACGCTGAATGTCTAGAGTTAAACAAAATAATTAAATGTGTGATTAACCATTAAATATAAATGACCAAACAACCAAATTCGAGATAATGATAAATGGAGTAAGATCAAGGCGAATCCCTTTGCCCGGCTGAAAAGACCTTCACCCGCAGATCGTTAGCCTCCATTGGGATTACAACATGTATAAACGTAGTAAAACATGGTTTTACTACAGTAATGTTGTCGTTTACATTAAATGCAAATAGCCTGCCTTGTTCACTAAAGGTCTGGTTGAGCCAGCCAAAATTACGGAAGACACCAAGTTATTTACAGCGGCAATAGCGTAGGGAAAAAATATATGGTTCAAAGTTTTGACTCAAATCGACCTGAGGTTTGAATTCGCTTTTTGCAGAACTCGCTCTACTCCCTTTTCCCATCACATGGAAGATTGGAAAGGCATTTATTTTCAATAAAAATGAAGAAAATATCCGAAAAGTGGAAATAAAGTATCTAACTTGTGTTGAATAATACAGTGTTTATCGGCTAGGGGTAGGTGAACAGACATGCAGTTGCCCTTGGGGTGCTTTTGATAGAGCCAGTTCATTAGCATCATTCGTTCAGGTGCTGTGCTGAAAGTTTTTGATTCACTAAAAAGTAATTATTCCGGAATCAGACTACACTGGTTACGTAGAGTTAGTAGTGGCATTGTGGATCTGCTGACTAAGTATTGCAGGAAACAATGCTTATTAGCTAAAGAACGCACATGCCACAACCGTTACTTCCAGAAAAACTTGCAGATGTACCTATAAACTCCCCATGGATACTCCACAACCGCACTGAGAAGTCCATTGAGGAGGTAAGCAGAAACTGGTCATTGTCAATGATCTTCAAGCTTGAGGAGAATATGGTAATAATGTTAATGAGATGTAAATAACAAATATAAAACATTAACAAAAAATTGAATACATGAAATAATAGTAAATAATAACTTAGAGACTTGTTTGTTTTTTCACTTATTGAACCTACCTAGTGATGCTGCTGATGTGTGCACGCCAGAAGTTCACCTCTAGAAATGAATAACAACACATCAAGACTCAAAATAAACATAAAAAAAAAAAAATTGGTCTGTCCTTACTCTCAGGAGGGTTTTGTTCAGGCTCCAGGGCATATTGCTTGACATCGTATACGTAGATGAAGCCGACATGATCGGCAGTAAAAAGCATGCTGTCATCTTGCGTTAAAGCCAATTTCATGATTGCCTGCTGATGCTGAGACTTAAAAATAAGATTTAGATTAGAACCTTTGCCTCATTCTGTTGACACTGAATTTATAATCAAACTTGGGAAAAGATATAATATACAAGATGTTCGTATATAGGCTACAATACTTACGGCCTGAAAAGATGTGATGAAGTTTCCGCCATTCAGAATACTCCAGAAATGAACATATCCTTTGAAATAGATTAAATATTTTCTGCAAATTGTATATGAACTGATTTCTATCATTTTATTCATCACAAAGAGCAGTTTACCTTCAGAATCTGAAGATGCAAGCCAAGCAGAAGAGGACAATTCAGGAACAAATGCCCGAGTATTTAAGAAGATGAGGCTCAGTACTATCAATAAAAGTATTAAAAGCAGTCCATATGAGTTGTGCATATACCAAGTTTTCATATTACAGATTTGACTGAGGATCAGCAAATTGGAAATCATTATTCACTGAACATTCATAGAAATATTGGCATACCACAATAACGGCTGCTCTGTTGAGGGGTCGCTTGAGGGGTCTGGAAGCGACACAGTATGCGTTGAGACACTATATTCCATATGATGATCTCCCCATCGTAGCTGCCAGTGGCCAGGAGGTGTGGTGTGCATCGAGCAATGCACAGGATATCCGCTTTGTGCCCACTCCTCTGTGTGTGAAACATTTAACACATTTCCCCAACTTAACAAGTTCCCCTGCATATTGAAGGGGATTCAAAGTACATGTGTAGGCATGGGTGTGAGTTATGGAGGATGCTAATACCACATCGTCCTGCCAGGAAGGTTTTGGTTTCGGATGTCTGATAGTTTCCTCTTTAGAGTCCTGTCAAAATAACCAAAAATGAATACCATGTGTTTAGTTTTAAAAAGTAATCACCAGCAATTCTCACTATTCTGTTCAAGCTTACTCCAATGTTCAACAAGCTAGTGGGGAGTGTATTTCATTTGAAGGTTGTAAACCTAAACTAGTAGAATCAGTATTAATGTAATATTTTTATAGTGGACAGTGTGATCTGTTCTATATTTCATATTAAATCTTCCTCTACCACTGAACAAATGACTAAATCAAGGTACCCTGAACACTTAATACAGAATTGACAATAGATGGGAGGGAATTTGTATACATATACGCATCTTTTTTCAAAGCTCTGATTCTCTTTTCCTAAGTGAACAAAAGCTCCTTTAATAGATGGAATAATGGACTGTCAAATGGGAATGGAGAAATAAACCACACCAAACAGCTCTCCAGCACTTTTAAGGAGGGAGGAACGCTGAAGTAAATGAAATATGGAAATGGAGTGAACAGCAATAAAGGCAAGAGTACCAGGGGGAAGAAACAGGTCATGGCAGTCAAGCATTTTATGAGAGCCATCTGGGGAATTACGCTGATATAAAATAAGGTCGTGAGGGAAGCAGGCCGGTCACTTTATACTCACCAAGTAAATCTCAATTCTGCGGTCCCAACCAACAGAAATCACAAATCTGCCAAAATAAATAAAAAAGTGAATCAGCCCAAAAATGAGGAGGATAATATCATGAAGATTATGGCGCTCACAGTCAGCAGAGACTCACGCGTTCCTGTGCAACGTCAGATAGAGGCAATCACAAATCGCTGCACATTTTCCATCTGGTGGAAAACATAATGCAGGGCTTTGCTTCACAACAGCTTTATAGGGAATGTGGGGAACAAAGCAAATCAATCAAATGCACATTAAGAACTATAAGGAATTATTGACCTTTCTTGAGTATCTTCACGCACTGGCCATTGTTAAAGTTCCACAACTTAAGGCAGCCATCTCTTCCACCAGTCACTAGCCTGGTGAAAAAAAAAGAAAAGAAATAAAGAAACAAAAAAAGTAATATTTTGCAATGTCATATATTTAAATTTGTTTTAATAACCTTCTTCCACTAGAGTCAAAAGCCATGCAGGTAATTGCAGACGCTCCGTGAGCACCTCCAAACTCAAACGTTTGAGCTCCAGTTTCCACATCCCAGATTTTGACAACCTGAATTCAATGAAATGTGTTACATATTTAAGTTAAGTACTACATTTAGAAAAGAGGGACTAAAAACAGGTCAGCTGAGTTTAAATTATAGAATTACCATTAAAACACTTCTGGATAAATGTATAGATATTATTTGGGTCTTATTAAAAATGAAGGAAACTTGACTATTCACAATAAGCAAGGGATTTTAGTCACAATTTTGCTAACTTCAACCAAAAACCCTACTAAAGTCAAACAAACCTGTACCCATACATTTCAAATTGTTACTCACACAAAGCTATCATATGACTGGAATATAAGACCTGGGCCCGTATTCATAAAGAATCTTAATGCAAAGAGTAGCTCCTAGTGACAAAATTCTAAGAAAATTCTTAGAAATGTGGGCGTGTACTCTTAAAATTAACTAAAAAATCCTTGTAAAGAAAAAAGTAATTCAGAAAGCATCTTAACCTCTAAAAGAGGTCTTAAGGTCAAATTTGTTAGGAGCACGGACGAGGACTTTTAAAAGGCTTAAGAGTTTCTTTAGCAGCGGAGAAAATGGCAGAAGGGAGAAGAGGGAGAAGAAATGTGTTGCAGACAATGGATAACAGTGACTTAAGACGCTATAGATTAGATCGTGCAGGGATCATGTTTGTTGCATTAAACCCAACTTTCAAACCACCAATTAAATAGACATGCCAGCAATCAGTGTAATTGGAAAGAGTGGAACAATGTTTATAATTCTAAGCCAATCAAATACAATTAACAGCATGGTAAATAATAAAATGATTTATATATATATATATATATAGCACAAAAGTCATATGAAGTACTTGTATGTTTTAAGTTGGTAAGGTTTTTTTTTTTTTTAAGAAATTCATACTTTTATTAATGGATGCAGAAAAGTTAGTTCATGTATTCATGACCTCGAGATTAGATTACTGTAATGCTTTATTAGCTGGTTGTCCTGCATCCTCAATAAACAAACTACAGTTAGTCCAAAACGCAGCAGCTAGAGTTCTTACTAAGTCAAGAAAATATGATCATATAACACCAATTTTATCATCTCTACACTGGTTACCTATTAAGCTCCGTATCAAGTATTGCTACTGACCTATAAAGCCCTAAATGGTTTAGCTCCAGTGTATCTAACGGATCTTCTATCGCCATACAACCCATTGCGCTCTTTAAGATCACTAAACTCTAGGCTTCTGGTCATTCCTAGGATATCTAAGTCCACTAAAGGAGGGAGGGCTTTTTCACATTTGGCTCCTAAACTCTGGAATAGTCTTCCTGATATTGTTTGAGGTTCAGACTCACTGTCCCAGTTTAAAACTAGATTAAAGACGCATCTCTTTAGCCAAGCATTCACATTATAATTACCCTTTATACTACAGTTAAATCGGAACAAAAGCATTAATATAATATTCTGAACAGCAGCTACGCTAATTATTTCCCATCTGCTTTTCTGTTGTCATCTCGGGACACTAGTCCCGAGGTAAATAGTTTGTCAGCTCCAGTTTGAATCCAGCCTCTCATGAAGACTTCGGATGCCCCAACACCTGTGATGAGACGACTCCACGCCTGTGAAGAGACGACTCAACGCCAGCGTTGTTATGGCCTAAATTATTACACGATTGATTAACTTTTTCAAACATTATTCTTTAACATTGTCTTTCTAACATTTTTACTGTTCATCTATGAAATGCACTTTCTGTAAAGCTGCTTTGAAACAATGTGTATTGTGAAAAGCGCTATACAAATAAATTTGAATTGAATTGAATTTAAGCAATTGACCAAAAGTGACAGTCAAATCTTTCAAACTGTTACGAGATCTTTCTATTTCTAATAAATGGTTTTCTTTTGAACTTTATAACAAAAACAATAAAAAAACAATGTGTCATGTTTTCCACAAAAATATTAAGCAGCACAACTGTTTTCAACATTGATAATAAGAAGAAATGTTTCATGAGCAGCAAATCAGCATATTAGAATGATTTCTGAAGAATCATGTGACTGAAGATTTCTGAAAAATTTTTACATTTTAAAATATATTAAAAGAGAAAACAGTTATTTTCAATTGCAATAATATTTCACAAAATTACTGTTTATACAGTATTTTGATCAAATAAATGCAGCTCTGGTGAGCAGAAGAGACTTCCAGACCCAAAAATTACCAAACGCAAACTTAAAAAAAAGAAGAAATAATTTATCAAATGTTGTCTTTATCATAGCTTCATAACATGATATGATGTTTTATAAGAAACTATGATTTTAAAAGCTACTTTTTATGGGTTTTTTTAGTGCTGGGCAATCGATTAAATCGCATTAAAAATTAAAGTTTGTGTTTAAATAATATATGTGTATGTGTATGTTGTGTACAAATATTATGTATTTATAAATATAACATATTTATATCTTAAATATATACATGAATGTGTGTGCATTATTTATATACATTTATACATATACATTATACACAGTACACACACATATATATTATGTAAACACACACAAACTTTACATAAGTTGCGATTAATCGATTGCCCAGAAAGGGGGAAAAAGGAGCGCTTTTAAGTACCGGGTCTATTCTAAGCCTTCACTTTGAAATTACAAGTGCAAATTGTCCTATTTTACCGTTCTCTCTCACTCACACACACATATTATATATATATATATATATATATATATATATATATATATATATATATATATATATATATATATATATATATATATATATATATATATATATATATATATATATATATATATATATAGTGAGGAAATAAGTATTTGAACACCCTGCTATTTTGCAAGTTCTCCCACTTAGCAATCATGGAGGGGTCTGAAATTGTCATCGTATGTGCATGTCCACTGTGAGAGACATAATCTAAAAAAAAAAAATAAGAGAAATCACAAATGTATGATTTTTTAACTATCTATTTGTATGATACAACTGCAAATAAGTATTTGAACACCTGAGAAAATCAATGTTAATATTTGGTACAGTAGCCTTTGTTTGCAATTACAGAGGTCAAACGTTTCCTATAGTTTTTCACCAGGTTTGCACACACTGCAGGAGGGATTTTGGCCCACTCCTCCACACAGATCTTCTCTAGATCAGTCAGGTTTCTGGCCTGTTGCTGAGAAACGCGGAGTTTGAGCTCCCTCCAAAGATTCTCTATTGGGTTTAGGTCTGGAGACTGGCTAGGCCAGGCCAGAACCTTGATATGCTTCTTACAGAGCCACTCCTTGGTTATCCTGGCTGTGTGCTTCGGGTCATTGTCATGTTGGAAGACCCAGCCTCGACCCATCTTCAATGCTCTAACTGAGGGAAGGAGGTTGTTCCACAAAATCTCGCAATACATGGCCCCGGTCATCCTCTCCTTAATACGGTGCAGTCGTGCAGTCGCCCTGTCCCATGTGCAGAAAAACACCCCCAAAGCATGATGCTACCACCCCCATTCTTCACAGTAGGGATGGTGTTCTTGGGATGGTACTCAACATTCTTCTTCCTCCAAACACGTTTAGTGGAATTATGACCAAAAAGTTCTATTTTGGTCTCATCTGACCACATGACTTTCTCCCATGACTCCTCTGGATCATCCAAATGGTCATTGGCAAACTTAAGACGGGCCTTGACATGTGCTGGTTCAAGCAGGGTAACCTTGTGCCATGCATGATTTCAAACCATGACGTCTTAGTGTATTACCAACAGTAACCTTGGAAACGGTGGCCCCAGCTCTTTTCAGGTCATTGACCAGCTCCTCCCGTGTAGTTCTGGGCTGATTTCTCACCTTTCTTAGGAACATTGAGACCCCACGAGGTGAGATCTTGCATGTAGCCCCAGTCCGAGGGAGATTGATAGTCATGTTTAGCTTCTTCAATTTTCTAATGATTACTCCAACAGTGGGCCTTTTTTCACCAAGCTGCTTGGCAATTTCCCCGTAGCCCTTTCCAGCCTTGTAGAGGTGTACAATTTTGTCTCTAGTGTCTTTGGACAGCTCTTTGGTCTTGGCCATGTTAGTAGTTGGAAATTACTGATTGTATGGGGTGGACAGGTGTCTTTATGCAGCTAACGACCTCAAACAGGTGCATCTAATTAAGGATAATAAATGGAGTGGAGGTGGACATTTTAAAGGCACATTTTAACAGGTCTTTGAGGGTCAAAATTCTAGCTGATAGACAGGTGTTCAAATACTTATTTGCAGCTATATCATACAAATAATAGTTAAAAAATCATATATTGTGATTTCTGGATTTTTTTTATTTTTAGATTTTGTCTCTCAAAGTGGACATACACCTACGATGACAATTTGAAACCCCTCCATGATATCCAAGTGGGAGAACTTGCAAAATAGCAGGGTGTTCAAATACTTATTTTCCTCACTGTATCTATATAAATCCTTTTATTATTTACCATGCTGTTAATTGTATTTGATTGGCTTAGAATTATAAACATTGTTCCACTCTTTCCAATTGCTGGCATGTCTATTTAATTGGTGGTTTGAAAGTTGGGTTTAATGCAACAAACATGATCCCTGCACGATCTAATCTATAGCGTCTTATTAAGTCACTGTTATCCATCGTCTGCAACACATTTCTTCTCCCTCTTCTCCCTTCTGCCATTTTCTCCGCTGCTAAAGAAACTCTTAAGCCTTTTAAAAGTCCTCGTCCGTGCTCCTAACAAATTTGACCTTAAGACCTATTTTAAGGGTTAATTCTTTCTGAATTACTTTTTTCGTTTTTTCGTTTTTTAGATTTTTTAGTTAATTTTAAGAGTACACGTCCACATTTCAAAGAATTTTCTTAGAATTTTGGCACTAGGAGCTACTCTTTGCATTAAGATTCTTTATGAATACGGGCCCAGGTTTAAAAGCTCAACCTATGAGCATGAGGAACAGAGCATCTGCATCCTTGATGTACGTCCTACAGATACTCCTCAAAACCACTCACCGAGCCCTCAGAGCAGCTCACCACCTGCTTAAACTCCTCACTGTATCCGCAGCACAACACTGGCTCTTCATGGGACATAATCTGATTGCCCATAGGCTGTGGTCTACAACAGATGGCATTTGAAAGGAGAAAGGAAGCAAAATGCATGACAACTGAATGACGTGATAATTCTAACTAAATACACATATAACCTAATGCCAACTGATAATCATAATAGACCTTTATCACACTTCCTATTTCCGGTAAGTGAAGCAGTGTATCGCTACTTCCGGTACTACCGCAACGCAATCAGAACTAATGTAATCCGGCTGCTCTAATTCTAAACAATGACAGCATTACCTCAGATTTCACGATTTCCTGACACTAAAGGTATAGAGTAAAGCATGGGGGAGACTGTAACGGCGGGATCAAGGTCTTTCCTTTATAATAATATGCAGGATGTTCATGTGTAGACCTGTGCATTTCCAAACAGAGGATGTTTATATCTCATATCCAAATGTGCATTCTGAATAATAAATACATGTATTTCCCAACTAACCTGCCGCAATCCAGTGCTTGTCTTCTCATTAACAGCGTTTTCTCTTACTGATCATAGTTCATCCCTGTAGAATTTTAATTTTTAAATGAATTTGACTGATAAATACCCTTATGAAAATTAACCATGGTTTTATTATAGTAAAAATGTAGTAACCATGTTTTTTTTGTGGATTGATTCCCATTTGTATTACCAGAGCAGTATTAAAATGAATGAATGAATGCGCGGTAACTGCCTTAAAGAAATGTCATGATGTTAAACAATGAATTCCTCTTATACTGCATTATAATGCATTGTCAGAATTTTGGCATAAATGTGTGAATTACATACAGTGAAATGACTGTCAATGAAGAATGACAGAATAATGACTAAAATGTTTAATAAAATTAAATAAAATATATCCATTGTGATCTTCTTCATCAGGTCTCACTGCAGCGTTGCGGTCACTATTTAGACGAGCACTGAGGACTTGTGGTGAAATAATCATATATATTTACAAGCATCAGCTTATGTTGGGTTAAAAAAAAAAAAAAAAAAGATTCCTTTGAGTTTGGAAAATCCTGTACACAGTAATTATCAGTTTATCTCCTTTCACTGAAAATGTCCGGATTTTGAAATCATCCTCCAAATGCTTATTTTAAGATACGTTTGTTCAATTGGGTGTTAATAGCACATTGAAAATATACATAACCGGAGGAATCGCCGCACTGGTATTCAATTCCGCTGTGATAAAGGTCTATAGGCTTTGATATCATATAACATCCATGATACATACTTTGTCTGAAGGGATAGTAAGGCGAGAGAATCTGTGGCAATGTAGAGCCCCTTCACAGCTGAAGAGTAGAGGCATGCAGACAGTTCTCCCTGGATTTTACTTGCCCATGGATCGGCAGTAAACAGACACGTCTCATCCTTAATGTGCCATATCTAAAAGAAATAAATCAATAAATAAAATGTGATCATAAAACAAATATACACTTTCATATGCATGTTGCATAGCTCTAGGAATATTTCACATAAAATGAAAATTCTATCATCATTTACTCACTCTCATGTTGTTCCAAACCCATATAAACTTCTTTCTAACGTGAAACACAAAAGGAGAATTTCAAACAATATTCTGCCCACTGTTTTCAAAATAATGAAAGTACATGAGGGCTTGGGCTGTCAAGCTTCAAAAAGGATTCAAAAGTAATAGTATCATAAAAGCAAGTCTTCTAAATAGCTTTGTGATGACTGAAATTTAAGTTGTTATCCCATGCTAATCTTCTCTTTAGTGGGCTGTTTACCACTGTGACCGGATCATCACGACAGTAAGTTACACTCAAGAACCAGATCAGTTCAATTCATGAACGAATAATTCAGACCGGTTTTGTGGACTGGATCAACTGATTCATAGAAAAGAACGATTCCTTCACGAACTGGACTTTTTTCATTTTTTTCATAAATGCGACATGGAGAGATTGGGAGGATTTAACTATTTCTGAATTTAGAAGACTTTGAATACAGTGCATGAGTCATATGGATCTTTTTTGTGGTGTTTTTTTTGTAATTTTGAAACTTGACAGCCTTGTCCTTATTCACCTTCATTATACTGTCAAGAGTGATAAAGATATGCTTTAGAAATTCCCCACCTGTGTTCAGGATAAAGATGAAAGAAAGTCATACAGGTTTACAACAACTTGAGGGTGAGTAAATTATCTTTTTAATAAACAACTGGTGTCTATAAATGTTGCATTTGATTTGACTAATTATGAACATTCAGTTTAACTTTAGCTCAGTTTAATGTTTGGCTTTCTCATATTGACTTTTTTTGACTGAATAAATCCTGAATTTGACTCTGGATTTTAGTAATTAATTAATTCCTCACCTTAGCAGTATTGTTGGTGGAGACCGAGTAAATGTGCCCTTCTTCTGAGGAGATACAGAGGTACGAAACAGGGGCATTGTGACCTTTCAAAATCCCTGTTGGTCTTCTGCAATTTTAAAATGTAAAATGACTAGCCAGGAATTGAACAGAGTATTCGATAACACAGTATTGTTTATTTTCTGAGGCCTATATAGATCAGAGAGGAAATTGTCCAAAAGAATAAAAACTGTCTTAGATGTTTAAAAGAATTGAAATCAGAGTGATGCCACTTCATGAAGAAGACATCCTGAAGAAATAATGCATACTCAGGGACATAAGGATTCCATATGCGCAACAGCCAGTCCAGCCCGCCGGTGACCAAAAGATTTCCCTTCTCACAGAAATCAAAGGTCTTGACTCCTTTAGGGACGGTGAAGATTGTTTGGTTGCTGGTTGCCCTCTGTTTGACTTTCGTAGACTTTCCCTTTTTGTTCACCTCTCTCATCTGCTCTTGCATGTAGGATGGATGAATGTATCCTAATTAAAAAACAGATTGTTAAAGATTCATACACGCATATTCACTCAAACAGATCACAGCTGACAGATTCAGAGCCCCTTTCCCCTCTTTCTGAGTCACGGTGTTATTCAAATGAGTTTAACCGGAGCTTCATGACATTGAGAGTTTTGACAGATCTCTCTTCTGGCATTAAACATGCAAGACGCCAGAGTTGCTATTTTCTTCCTTCTGCCATATTAAACAGACATCACTTCTGAGAAAAAAGTGAGAAAGGGAGACAAACTATTTTCTACACACTCTTGGGTGAATTTGAATTTTTTGGTCACATTTCACCCTAAAATCAATAGTAAAAATAACTCAAATTATATTTTGCACAAATAAAATGAACGCTATTATCTTCATTTCGACCCCTATTCTCATTATCATATTGTGTCTGTATGTTTTGCTTGTATTTCTCTTTTTTTTTTTATGATTCTCATTACTGTAATACAATAATAAGGAGGACAATGTGCTTAACTGCTATGAAATAATGTAAAACAACTGAAAATAGGCTTAATTTGATTAATGTTTCCTTTTGATTTTAGGGTGAAATATAATCTTATTAAATTAAAAACATTATCCCACTGTACTGCAAAAACAATAGAAGTCATTTAATTGTTAAATGTTACCTATAGCAAGGGCAGAGTCGTCATGCCCAGACGAGGATACAATGGCCGGCATGCTTTGAAAATATTTCACCTGAATTTAAAATAAAATATTGTTATATATTAGATGCTTATTTTTTCTTTTGCAAAAAAAGATGATTAGAAAAAATAATTTATTAATTTATTACTTCACTGCCGGTATCCTACACTAATGCACTGATTTCAATGTATATACATGTGCATTGCAGCGATAGAACCACACCAGGATGAGAAGACAATAAAATACTTAAATTAATAATAATAAATATTAAACCTTTGACACGCAGTCTTCGTGGACTTTCCATCTGATAAATATTACTTCTGGAGACTGAACTGCATGGTCAAGGCTTATGTTTGGCATGCGATCAACCTGCGGCAATCTTTTCCACAATCTAGGGCATAAATGCATTTTCTTTTTAAAGCTTACAAACCATGCACAAAACACTATAAAAAGGACTGTTACTTTCCTATGTTATTAGAATACACATGTGATTGTAAATATGATGAATAGCATACACAATGAGCAAGGTAATATAGTATTCTTAACATGTCAGTTATCTCTCCAGAGAACAGTCTCAAAGTTTCGTAATTAATTGATTCAATTTATGAAAATTAGAACATGCCTGCTTGACATGCTGTTGTAATTGTTTTACAAAACTGCACACGGACAAATTGTACTATTGAGAAACCTTGTTTACCTCAGTTTCTCCCTGATTGATGTTATTAGCAGGATGTTCACACAGCCCTAGAGTTCCAAAAGCTTTGTGATTAGTTAAATATGTTGTATTTCATGAAATATGTTGTAGCACTGCCTTTGTTTACTTGCCTGAGTATCACCATATACAATGATACATTCATCCGAGCTAGTAGAGCTAACAAAACCAGAGAATATTTTTTAGTTACAAGAAATGCAAACATTGACATATCATCAAAGAGCATAGCGTGTTCTTGTTTTTAAATATTCCAGTACAAAAAAGAAAAATGCATGAGCTAACATAACATATTTTATTTGATGTGTTATCTAATATCATGTTACACTGTAAATGCAGAGCAAATTTCATTTTTTGTAACTAAAATCATATCTGAAAACACTGAACATGAATTGAACATTATTAACTCCAAAACTTCACAAAACAATGTCTGACATTGATCTGGTCTGCTCACCAGTAATCCAGGTGTAAAGGCACAGTTTCTAGTGCACTCAACTGACAGCAAGGCTCCAAAGAGAAAAGCTCATAAAACTGGATCTCTCTGGATCTGTAAAGTGGGAGAAAAGATGTTGTTTGGATTGACTGAAGGAAAGGCTGAAATCAGATGTGGCTGTTATATAAAAAATTTTTTTTCCCTAGAACACTACAAAGTTATAAGGTATACTTGAGCAAAATAGCTTGGCTGCTCCAAGGGAATCGTCACTGTAATAAATGTAAATTGCTTTGGATAAAAGCATCTGCAAATTGACTACTTCATCTTCATTTGAAACAGCATGCCATGGGCAAAAATCTTCCTTAGAAGGTTCTGTACATTACAGTGTATTATAAAGACTGTAAAAACAAATGCATTTTAAGAGCAGTTTACCCAGTTCCAATAATCAGTTTGTTGTACTCTGGCATTGGCACAAAATCCGTAGCCCATTTTGGTTTTCGAATGGTGGATTTTTCAAGCTGGATATACAAACAGAGAAATGATTCAAATTATATATGGGATAATTAAAAACTGGAGGAGAGCAGGAACAGGAATGCAGGAGAAGTAAACTAAAAGTAAAATAAAATGTAACCCACAAACACACTCTTCTTGCTCTTCAAATAAAGCTTGGGGGTCCAGAGGTTAACAACCCCATCTTCTCTTAGAGTCACAAGGGTGCCATTAGAAGGCAAGTGGATTCTCATAACAGGCTTCCCACATTTTAGAGACTTAACGTTAGCCGGCAGAACAAAGGCTGCCATTTTACTGCGACGTATAGTCTCTTCCTTCGCTTCATACTCCAGGCATATGTATGTGCAGAACTCATGCTAAAAGAAAGAGAGGAAGACTTAAATAGACTTTAACAGAATTTGTCATGGAAGTGTGTTCAATATTTCACGGTAAAGGTTATGAGTCTCATTCACTAACCATGTAAGTACACATATTTGTGTATGTAATAATTGTGTATGTATTAAATTGTATATGTAATAATAATTTGATATTAATATTACAATATTATGAAACATTAAAATTGGTGCAATAACATAATATAATATTGGTATAACATCAAGGCCATCAAGAGTACAATTTTTGCATACCTTTGGAAATTAGGAATATGCTAAATTGATTTCAATCATGACTTCTATTTGAAAATTTTGCAAGCAATTTTCTGCACAAATACGTGTGTATTCAACGTTACTGAATGAGACCCATTTGCCAACAAAGGTTTTTCATTTGCAAAAAATATATGCAACTGTGCATTTAACATATTGTCAGTTCCTCTGAGAGAGGAAGTTTGAGATTTAAAGAGGAAACAGTGAATTATTCATACCCATTCGATTTTGCCATCACAAGTGTAATCGATCTTCATGAATAGCTGTTGAATGTGAGATTCTTTCTGTGACATTGCAAAAGTAATGGGTGGGAAGACAGTGAGAGAGAAAATATTGTACAATCATATATAAAAGGTTTTATAAATGAATACATAAAACTCTTAGTAAAGTACTTTTACAGTCAATTGTACTTACAACTCCTTTCAAACCTGGGCAGTTTTTCACAACAGATTTGAATTCGGAAAAATCCAACTGATGGATGCCAGCCTTTGCAAACTCCTGCTCAAGAGAACAGAATTAGGAAAATCACATTTTGTTTAATTAATCATTTAAAATTTGATTTCCAAATAATCTAAATATTTTGAATACTTACATCATAGGCCAGTTTAATTTGCTTTAGATCATCAATGGACACCATCTTCTCAATCTGTGTTGGACAGCACAAATAAATGAAACAAGGCAAACATGTGCTGAAGGAGCCACTCTAAAACATATGCTGGGTTAAAAACAACCCAAGTTGGGTTGAAAATGGACAAACCCAGCAATTGGGTTGTTTTAACCCAGCAGTTGGGTTAAATGTTTGCTTAAAACAACCCAATCGCTAGGTTAAAACAGCAAATTGCTGGGTTAAAACAACTCAATCACTGAATTAAAACAACCAAATGCTGGATTAAAGCAACTAATCGCTGGGTTAAAACAACCCAATCACTGGATTAAAACAACCAATCGCTGGGTTAAAACAACCAATCGCTGGATTAAAACAACCAATCGCTGGGTTAAAACAACCAATCGCTGGGTTAAAACAACCAATCGCTGGGTTAAAACAACCAATCGCTGGATTAAAACAACCAATCGCTGGGTTAAAACAACGCAACTGCAAACTTGTTTTTAACCCAGCATTTTTTAGAGTGCTAGCATGTGTTAAATGTGAAAGTCTCCGCAGAGAGGTTTGTAAGAAAGAAGATTAACAGAGATCGACATAGCATCCACCACAGTGACTATGCAAATTCAACATAGTATAAATCAACAAGTGTTGTTTGACATTTGTTGGATGATCAAACAGCACCTTCCAGCATGTCAAAAAATGAAACAGCTGCTGGTTTTCGACAGGTTGCTGTCACATGTTCTGCTCCTCCTTACAATAATGAATTCACTTGAAATTGAAATGGCTTCGTTACAACATGATGATGCCCTTTAATTATGTTGTGGATCAAAAAGCAGAATGCTTCGTCAGTCTGCAGAAAATCAAGAGATGGCATGCCAGTCAAATCAGTCAAACCATCTTCCATGCAAAGAAATGATATGATGAAATGATGAAAGATATAAGATAAATATAGGGGTTTCCTTCTGGAATTTTTAATAGGTTTTTAGATTAGCGTTTTTGTTTTTTGATTTATAAATACAATCTGTGCAATTTGTTGTTTTTGAACAACAAACGTGAAAGTCTCTTTAGACTAATAACAACCTCAATTTACTCCAAAAAATCCATAGGACATTGCAGAGAGAACCCAGGGTAAATTAGCCTTCCCGGATGGCCTATAATGGATAAGTACTGAATTTACCACATAAACAATAAGGATTTGAATTAGGTTGATAGCATTAAACAGCAAAATGAACATATACATTACTGAAAACAGCTGAGCTTTACACTACGGAAAAATGTAGTTAGCAGCGTCCCTACTTGTAGTCCCTACTTAATTTGCTCTCCTACTGATAAATACAGATTATAACTTTCATGCCTTTTTCAGTGTGCAGTCAGATGGCAAATTACCTCCAGCACAAACAAATTTGGGCTTGATAAGGGAAAAATAATTGATTTGCTTACTGGTGTGCAAGTTCAAGCACTCTGTTGAAATAAATAATACATATCTGTGTCATTTTTAGTCATGACAGATTACCCTGCAATGGTTACCCATCCAAAGGTCATCCAGCTAATGAATTAATGGATTCTGTACTTGATTCAAAATGTCAATTTAGGAAAAGGCTGCAGTTTTGTCCTGCAGAAAGATAATGATTTGGATTTGGCATGTTTAATGAAGCTTTGGTGAGAAGCCTAGCCTAGCCTACTTCAATAGCAAAGTTTCATCCACTTCTTCCACTGTTTTGTTATCGACAACGAATATGCGTTAAAAACAAATTCTGTATGGTGTGCATAATGCGTAATATATATATATGTATGTGTATATATATATATATATATATATATATATATATATATATATATATATATATATATATATATACACACACATACATATATATATATATATATATACACACATACATATATATATATATATATATATATATATATATATATATATATATATATATATATATATATATATATATATATACATATATATATATACACATACATATATATACATACATATATATACATACATATATATACATATACATATATATATATACATATACATATATATACATATACATATATATACATATACATATATATATATATATATACATATATATATATATATATATATATATATATATATATATATATATATATATACATACATATGCATACATATACATACATATACATATATAATATACATATACATATATAATATACATATATATACATACATATATATATATATATATATATATATATATATATATATACAGTACTGTGCAAAAGTCTTAGGCACGTTAGTATTTACACCCCCAAAAATGGTTAAGCCAGTTATTTATACATTTTGTAATAGTGTGTCAGTAGGTAATATCAGTTTACATTTTCAAACATTCATTTAGCCATTATTTGTAATAATCCATTCCATTGAGATTTTTGTATGCAGAAGGAGTCTGACAACAGAGCTATGATCCACACAGAGATCTGATCTCACCATCATCGAGTCCGTCTGGGATTACATGAAGAAACAGAAAAAACTGAGACTAAATCCAGAAGAACTGTGGCAGCGTCTCCAAGACGCTTGAAGAAACCTTCCTGTAAAGCTACAGTACTTAGACACTTGGGTAAAAATGCTGTAAAGTCAAGTCTACTTATGACATTCAAAAATAATGTCATAAGTAGACTGTTAATTTTTTTGATCAATTAACTTCTATTAACTAAATCAAATCAGTTTGTGTGACCACCCTTTGCGTTGAAAACAGCTTTTGTTTTGGGACACTTGCTCATAGTTTTTTAGGGAGCTTTGCAGGAAGGTTTCTTCAAGCGTCTTGGAGACGCTGCCACAGTTCTTCTGGATTTAGTCTCAGTTTTTTCTGTTTCTTCATGTAGTCCCAGACGGACTCGATGATGGTGAGATCAGATCTCTGTGTGGACCATAGCTCTGTTGTCAGACTCCTTCTGCATACAAAAATCTCACTGGAATGGATTATTACAAATAATGGCAAAATTAATGTTTGAAAATGTAAACTGATATAACCTACTGACACACTATTACAAAAGTTATAAATAACTGGCTTAAAACCATTTTTGGGGGTGAAAATACTAACGTGCCTAAGACTTTTGCACAGTACTGTATATATATATATATATATATATATATATATATATATATATATATATATATATATATGTGTGTGTGTGACGTCCCCCATAGGATTCTGAAGAGTAGTTTTGAAACGTTGAAGTTGGGCATTTTAACCTTTAACATGGGGCTCAATGAGATTCTGCTCCCTTTTGTTTTGTTCCTTGGCGCTTGCTTTGAGAGGGAGAGCAGAGAGAGCGGGAGAAATAGATTGTTTCTATCCATGTGTAACGTGTGTGTTCGGGTGAAAAATACGGATAGCTCACTCAACACAACTGGTGTCGATGCAAAACACGGAGGCGGTTTACATCAAACTGCCCGCATTTTATTCTCCGCGGAACCCCCCACAAGGGTCCGGCACAAACTCCACTTCCGTCCACAGCATTACCCAACAAAAACAAAAATAAAAATGAATGTTAGTAACAGAAGACAGAAAATAAACCGTACACATGGGAGCTCGAGACGCAGTGCGCACACACACACAGAACGCAGGCGCTCCAACCGGGGCGAACGCTCTTAAAGGGCCCACACTATTTTCCTACTCGTTGCGCATGGTTTCAAAAACATGGAAATAATTACTCGTTTTTATTCTATTGTTTACAATCTTTATTTGCTTGGTCAGTGTTGTTGTGGGTTTTGGATATTTTGCTTAGACATTTGAAATCGCTGAAATAATTTGGCATCAGCCAATCAGATTCAAGCATTCAACAGCCCCGTAGTACATGTCAAATATTAAATAGTAAAACATATTAGGCTCTAATTTCATATGCAATATTATGGATCTACAAAGTGCCTCAGTCCAGCCTCCTCATTTATCATTATAACATTTGCATACCTTGACCAGTAAGAGATGATGCTGGGGCAAGTTGCCATTCAATCTAGGTAGAATATAATTGTTGGGAAAGGCAGCCAAGTAGCAGATGCTGCACAAGTGTGGCCATTTGACTTACCTTAAGCTCATAGAGGGTGCCAGCAGGGTCAGCTCTGTAGCGTTTTCGCATGCGGAGTTTAACATTGTCTCCCAGAGCAAGAGAGTGTCGTCTGGGCTCTTGCCTCAAAAGCTCTCTCTCGAGCCAAGCAGGAAGCGGTTGGCTCCTCTCAGTAGGGTCTAATATGGACCCAGTAGAATGCAGAACCCCATCAGTCTGCTGTCTGTACCGCATACCCTGCTTCTGGTTCAGTCCAGCAGCTCCATACACTGGTCCAAAATCTGTCGAAATACTGCATAAGAGTGTTGCATTGAATATTGTTTATCCTTTCTTCAAAGTTATTAAGCAACCTTGCTAATGCTTCTCAGAAACACTTCTTACAGGTGTTTGTGACAACATGTCTCAACAGTTAAAAGAAGGCTACTTTAAAAAAGGTCTAACATATTAGCAATATTTTAGCTGTGTTGCTATGTGTCATGAGTAACCACAAACACAAACAAACGTGTGCTCAGATATACCGTATGTTATGGAGACAAAATGTCCCCACAAAGATTGCAATATCCAAAATCCCTGTGGGACATTTTTGAGGATAACCACTTATAAATCATTATGAAAATGTAAAAATGCAAATGCAGTTTTTTGTGATGGGTTTGGGGATAGATCATACAATTTGTACAGTATAAAAATCATTGTCTATGGAATGTCCCCATAAAACATGGAAACGATTTTATAGAATTACTTTGGCAACCACAGATGAGTTTTTTTTCTGTAGGACAGGCTTTTATTTTTAAGGGAGAACTTTACACCTCCTAAATTTCATTTTGCAAAGTGAAAGCCAATAGTGTGTTAAGTCAAGCAATATCTTCATATCTGTCTGTCAAAACATAAATAAATGAATCTTCAAGGACACAAATTGGCCCGGTGTTCCAGCATGGCACCAGCATTATCCACATTCCCTGGCAACAGTAAACACTATGAACAACAGTAGGAGCGACACTCAAGGTCAGGAGCTTGAAAATAACTGAATACCAATGTGGTACGAAACCTAGTCATCAAACTGAGATGAAAGTCATGAAGCAGAACAAATTAGTCTCTGTATCAGGAGCCGTTTCAAAGTAGTGCTGAGCAAATTAAATACTTAAATATGGGAACTGGAAGCCATATAAATATATAAATAAAAAGCATAAAGCAGAATACCTGGGCTTGTTATGCGTCTCAAGTTGTGCTCCAGCAGACGAGGCACGAATTTTCCTGCCTGGCGGCATAACTGAAGAGACTTGAGAGTATCTCTTCTTTTTCGGCTTGGCTTTCGTTCTCTTTAGAGACTGCTTGCTTGTTTTGCAAGGAGCTTAGAGACACAGCACACCTGAGTCTCAGGTTACCTCATGTAGAGTGGGGTGACTACGCATACATTGTGACGACAGCCACATTTAAAACCACTTTTACATTTGATCATGTTAAAAATGCCTTTTAAGCAGAAACGTTTGTCATAAACAGGGAGAAAACTGATGAATTGTTTTATTTATTTAATAAAGTAAATTTAAACTTAATGAGAAATATATCTGTGGTATTAAGATTAAAGTTAAATTATAATTTGTTTTGTTTTTGGTTTATTTTTTATTTTCTACACCTTGCTGTGCAAATCTCTACCTCTTTATTGGGCTCTGCATAATGACTCAGTTCACCTGATATTTTTGATTTATACATTTACTATGATTTTAAATCAGTCAAAATATGTATTTGCCAGTACAAAATCTCAAGAGATTTATTATTCTCAAGTGACAAATGATTAATGATTTTTTTTTAAATATCTATTTATGCTTGGACAAATCTAAAAAGAGAGAGCAAGAGAGAGCGAGAGAGATGTATATAGT
This sequence comes from Romanogobio albipinnatus, assembly GCA_023566225.1. Taxonomy (NCBI): domain Eukaryota; kingdom Metazoa; phylum Chordata; class Actinopteri; order Cypriniformes; family Gobionidae; genus Romanogobio; species Romanogobio albipinnatus. Next base: position 33,838,406 of record CM042247.1, on the reverse strand, counting down.
AAAATATTATTTATGTTATCAGTTTTGCTTTCAGTGTTTTATTAAGCACACCATCAAATATGCATAAAGCCATATAATTATATTAGGGGTGTTCTGTGTCCTGAAAGAAAATCACTGCAAAAATTTTCATATAGCATTTCATGGTTCAAAATGCCATGTTTATAAAGGCCCAGGCCAGGCAGACATCCTCTCCAGTGTGGAAGGGGTTTGCATAAATACACCATTAGAAGAGGATCCATGAGAAGAGGAGCTGCGTATGTGCAATGTCTTCACATCCTTCTTTTCTGGTAAAAGACAATATAAAAAAATAGAACACTAAACACAGTAACATGCTACACCGTAGGAATTATATGCATGTCTGTTTCTCAAGCAAGATCAGTAGGATCTCTACTAGATCTAAGTTATAAAATCACAGAAATCTTAAAATCAGGAAAAAATTACTACCTTTCAACAATAAAAATTGAATTGAATCATTTGTAGATAATTTCTTACGAATCTGTTGAAACGTCTGAGGTGGGGTTGATTTGAGCACTGAGGAGACATCTATGTGTCCATTTCCAAAATGTTTATTGTAGGTGGTCTGCGGTTTACCGTTTTCTGGATTATTGATGTGGCTGTGAATCACTGTAGGTACTAAAATGAAAAAGAAAAGTGTCTCATTCATCTCTAATATGTGTGCCATATTGGTATAGTAGTGTTTTGTTATACTAATGTTATGCTTTTGTTCCATTTTCAGCTTTATTTAGTGTACAAAAGTTGCTGTTTGAGTATGAAAACGGTCTGCAAAGCTAAAGTACACATAGGAACTCCCTGAAATGCCTTGATTATACACTTGAGTTTTCTTCCAGAAACGTCCACATCACAATGTTTCTCATTAAAATAGTTCCTGCCAAAGGTAGGCTATATGTAAAATAAAGGGACGAGGACTGGTTGCGTTAGTAGTGTGTTGAAAAACACAGTTGTGGTAAGGGGCGTGACATTTCTGAATCATGCTCAAAGCAGTTGACCAATCTCAACACACTGGTCCAGCTGAACAATCAGAGCACATTGCGCTTTTCGGAATGAGGGGCATCATAGAGACAAGAAGTAAATAGAGCGTTACCAAACAATTTGTTGTCGTTACTGACAGACCGGGAAGAAAGAGGCTGCAACAATGTAAAATATGTTATATACGTTTTTTGAACATGAAAATCTATTCTAGTAGACCCCAAAAACTAAATCAAGACTTCGTAAAAGGGCATAATATGGCCTCTTTAACAATAATTGAATAATTATAAAGTGTACCTTGTAATTGTCAACTAACTCAGGGGTTTTCAAACTGGGGTCCTAGGTTCTAAGGCAGGAAGTCCAAACTCTGTCCTGGAGGGCCACTGTCCAGCAGAGTTTAGCTCCAACTTGCCTCAACACACCTGCCTAGAAGTTTCTAGTATCCTTAGAAAGACCTTGATTAGCTGGTTCAGGTGTGTTTAATTGGGCTTGGAGCTAAACTTTGCAGGACAGTGGCCCTCCAGGATCAGGATTTGACACCCATGTTCTAAGGGGTCCCCAGAAATATTCAGAAAATAAAAAGACAAAGCAAAAATAGGTAAAGTCTATACCAAACGTTTCATTTCTAAATGTTTCTCTCCTTTCTTGCCGTATTCATACTCCAGAATTGTATATGTTTTCTTTGTATCCATCTAGTGAGTTTTTCTCACTATAGTCCCCTTTATCTCGCTCACTGGGAATGTAAGGCAGTATTCTTAACGCAGTATGTAAGATGCTTACATACATTTATTGTGAAAGTTGCTTATACAAATATTTATACATCCAACATTAAGTATAGCGAATTTAAGATTGGAAACAATATGTTGTATTTATAATGTCACACTTACTATTTATCTAATAGTTCTAACATAATCATATTTGGGGGTCCTTGGCATCATACAGTTTGAAAACCCCTGAACTAACTGACCGATTAACTCTTATAATTAACTTGCAATTCAATTTGTAATTCACTGCATGTCTAGTCTACCCGTTTGTGTTTGCATTGTGTCTAGGCTACTGACTTGGTTGGTCGTCTTCAATTTCAAACAATGTAGTTTGGTATTTTAGCCCTAGTTGAAACAGAAATGTTGCAGGTTTGTGGAAGCTTACCAATACCCCTTGCTGCTATACCATGCAGCTTATTGCACCCATAGCGAGAGTTGTTCCCCAGAAGCTCATGTTTCGATTTGGGTGGGCGATAGTTGTGTCTCATTTCAGTCTGGGTATAGTAGTGGACAGCATGACTGTGGTCAAAAGGAGCAAAGGTTGCATGGTTCTTCATAATCCCTGTGATTCGGACAGAATATAACAAGAAATTGAGATGTGTCCATTATAATAAGATAGACAATCTTTGGAATCAAGAGACCTTGGCATTAAAGGAACACGCCGACTTTTTGTGACTTTAGCTTATTTACCGTATCCCCCAGAGTTAGATAAGTCCATACACATCATTCTCATCTCCGTGCGTATCTGACGCACCCACCGCTAGCCTAGCTTAGCACAAAGACTGGGGGTAAATGGCTCCATCTAGCCTACTGCTCAATAAGTAATAAAATAACGTCAACATTTTCCTATTTACATGTTGTGATGTGTATAGTTACATCGTGTACCAAGACTGGTGGAGAATATAAAAGTTGCGATTTTCTAGGCCGATATGGCTAGGAACTATTCTCTCATTCCTGCGTAATAATCATGGAAATTTGTGCAGTGGCGCAATGATATTATTCAGCACCTGAAAATAGTCCCCAGCACGTTCTCTGTGCAAGCAGGTTGCCATGTTGGTTATGTTGACGGAAGTTTGCCTATTTTCAGGCGCTGCGTAATATCATGTTATATATGGACTTATCTAACTCTGGGGGATACGGTGAATAAGCTAAAGTCACAAAAAGTCCTTTAAATACGATTCAAATGGCTTTCAGTGTATAAACCTATTATGTATGCATACCAGGGCCGTAACCACCATAGACATTGAGGCGGACAAGTCCCCCCCCAATAATTAGAAATGGCCAAATTGTACCCCCTCTGCTCCCTTACGTTCTCTTTTGGCTCGTTCACATCTTACATCTATCGCTTAATGCCATTATGGGTACTCTATTTTTTCCGGTGAAATCACTAAAAAATGCACACAAACGTGTCCATGTTCTTAATATACAATCATTGAACATCTTTGAATTTAATAAAGACAAAAAACAATATGAGGGCGGATTAGAACCTGTAACCTTCGACACCGTTTACAAAAATTCTACAACCAGACCACTAAGAAATTCGGATGTTAACAGCAGATCTATGTATTTATTCACTAATGGGAAGACTCTTGAGACTAACGATATATTTGACGCAAATGAATGCAAGTCCCAATATTATTATTTCCCAACTAGAATTAGACCTAGAATTTCGTTCACTGTTCTGTATCTTTATGCTTTATAAAAATTTTAAAAAAATTGGTCCCCCCCTACAATGTTCAAGACATGGTTACAGCCTTGATGTGTAGTCATTCTTAGAACTCACCTTGAGGTAATCCAATAAAGTCAGTCCTATAGGTCGACCTGTACTGGGCACTCAGAGCCTTTTGGATATCCTTCTCAGTCAAAAGAAGCTGAAGAGAGGAACTACCATCAAAGTGTTTCATTTGATCTGCATTATGCCTCCATACCATGAATGCCTTTGTGTTAAAAAAAGAAAAAAGTATGATACACTCTTTCCAAAGTACAAAAGTAAAGTGGAAAGATTAAATTGTTCTTCACACTGTGAAATAAAATGGTTATTTTAAGAACTGTTCACGGAAAGGTTCTTTGTGGAACCAAAGATGGTTTTCCTATGGAATCTTTGGTAGAACCTTTATTTTAAGAGTGTACATTACATTCTGAAGATCTCTGTGCTACTGATGTGCTTTTTTGAAGTTTAACAATCAGTTTAGTACACACATTCATACAAGCAGATGCTCTCATAATTATACATTACAATACCAAACAAACACAGCAAACACAAAAATGTGTAATTTACCTGGTTTGGGTGTGGGTTGTTCCTTCTGTTTCCTGATGCTGTGGCAGACCTTATACAGGCTGTCTTTGACAGAGGCTTCCAGCAGAAGTCTTCACTGTATGCAGTCGCACCCATTGGATCATCCAGTGCATATGCATTTCTATAGATCTTACCAGATGTTTTTGGCCTTGTATTTGAAACAGATTGAACAAAAAGAGAGATGATTCTCAACTTAGACATTTGCATCACTTCTGTTAACAGGAAACTCACCATATTAGAGTTGGAATAGATGAGATGGGTCTATAGATGAAATCTCTTTTATGAGAAGTTTTATACATATCCCATTTTTTGTTAACATCTAGATTAATAGAAAAAAAAACACGAATTATGCATTGAAAATGAACTATATAATACATCACAATAAACGCGTCTAACCACAATATGCCATGGTTGTCTTGACAGATAGGCTATGAAATATCCGACTCTGTTGTCCAAACGACCATATGTGGTCCAGTATCTGAGGTTTCTGTGCTGTCCAACAGTATCTCCGTCGTTTTACAGGTCAGTGCTGTCCTGTCCTGACTTTCCTACTTTTGATGCACCTGTTTTTGGAAACTTTTAGCCTGCCCTGTTGGTGTGAATTGCAAATGTCCATGTAATCGGATGTTATCTGTAAAATGGCGTTGTTTAGGAAACGCACAACAACGTGCTCGCGAGAGCAAACTGACGCTCCGCGGGGGTCTTCTCCGTGTAGCAGCTGACAATGTCGAGCGTCCAAAAATGTTGTAGACAGCACTGAAACCAGGTTCCACGTTTATGATTCAATTTTGACTGATATAATTGCCCTATATATATGCAAAACAAAACATTAAAACATGCAACAGATTTAAAACATGCATATAGTCCACCAGCTGTATTTCTTTTGTCACGTTCTTAATACTAAAAAATCGTTATAGCCTCCTGGGACCCAAGAATAGACTTTTGTCCACTGTAGTGGACATTATATTTGAGTGAATTTCTCTGACATCATACATGTCACATGTCACAGTCTGGATGTCCTGTAAAGAGCACATTCGGGGCTTTGCAGGGATACCAAATGTTTGGAGGTTTCACCAGGACAACAACTTCTTCTTGGTCTTTAAAAACGGATGACATTAATGTTTAGCACTCTTATGGAAAATGATCATATTTTTTAATTATAATTTAAATCTGATTAATTTTCCATTTTTTTTGTTATAAATCAACATCTCAGGAAAATGTTATGGGGTTTCTAATCAAAATATGACTTTCTGTTACAAAACAGGGCATTGATTTCATAAATGACCACTGTAGTGGACACCAGGATTTAAATCATGTTTATCAGGCATTTTGGAGACATAACAAGTGAACAGGGAAAGAAATTACATATCAATATTCCTATGAAATATTAGATATTATTATGAAAATGTTGCCAATTTTGCCTCCCATTATTACACTTCTTTTTTCATTACATGTTACACCAAGAACACATTAATATGCAAATTAGATGCATTGTATAGATACATTGAATGGGAAAATCCAAGTATTGTCATTTTACCCACATATTTCATAAAGTAAAATGGTATATGAATGCATTTCATTATATCTTTCATAACATAGTTCAGAATCATCTTTAAATAAAGTTTGTTTAAAAAAAAAACCTGAAACCTAAAAATTGATTGGTGAATTAAAAATAAATCCCATTGTTTTTGCCTATACATGCAATTTCATGTCATTTTTTTTTTTTTAACAACTGAGTCCTGCTGTCAACTACAGAGGACACATCATAACATATGAATAAAATATCATTTTTCAAAAAAGTTTTTTTTCCCATTTGTTTCTTATCCTCTAAACAATGCAATGACATAAAAAAAATACTAAATTCAAAACGTTTTTTTTTCTGGGTCGCAGGAGGGTAGTTAAAGAAACAGAATCAGTAAATCCCTTAAGAATCTTTCCCAACCTACAGGATTCAGTGTGCTTTTATTATGGCGTAGCGCCGCTTAGTGGAAAACATGATATGGTGCATTTCAAGATTTCAATTTTTTTTTTTTTATTGACAAGTGATCACAAAAACATACATATGCATAAGGAACGCTAATGTACAGACGTATAGTACATATAAGGAATAAAAAGCACAAATTATAAATAATAATAACAGCAACAATAATAACATAGGCCTACAATTTTATCTCGACAAAATATATTGCGTCCTTTAACAAAATAAATTAATTAAAAAACGTGACATATAGGAAGAAACACGTGACCATGTTAAGGATTTTATATGATGTCATCGTTGACAGCTTTTAAAGTTTCTATAACGTGGATAAATCAAACGTTATTATATATATATATATATATATATATATATATATATATATATATATATATATATATATATATATATATATATATATATATATATATATATATATATATATATAGTTAATAATAATAATTCTAGTTCACTATGTATTCGTACAAGGATAACAAATCAGCTTTTGCATTTGCACTAACAATTAATGCATATATGAATATGCAATGAAGTGATAAATGTTGAGTTATGTGTGCTTTGCGTTCTCATCAGAAGATGCTCGAGGAGCGTAGCTACTGTTGCTATGGTTGTGAACGCAATACATTTTGTTTGTGGGGGAAATAATTTGAAATGCTATTGAATCGTTCCTTAGCCTACTTATAGGCCTATATATGATACGTGTTTAATGTACTTTGTAAAACTCACAACAATTTGTTTTGATTATTTAGGGGGTTAAAGCCTTCATTAGGGGACCAGAACCCCCCACCCCAAACCCCGTAATGCGCACCCTAGTAGTACTACATACTTTTCTTCTTTTTTCCTTCCGACAGTTATCAGCGAGCAGTGGTAGTGCTGTGAATCTTTGAAATACTATGTATTTAAAGCAAATATTCATCATACAATTTGAAACCTTTACTTCAACGACAACGCTGTGCTTACATGTAGTACAGTAAGTTCACAGCAGTACAAAACGCTGTCTGAAACTACACTTGGACCAATGGGTGTTTTTTCATATTCACGCGCCGTTGAAAAAATATGACGTTTCGTCGACGAACAGCCAACCACACCTCAGCTCTCGTAGGGGCTATAGTGCGCCGAGAGCCAATCACAGGCGCCCAGAACTTGGCGGTAGCCAATAGGATTCGTGACTGTATACTGTGTCTCTCGTGAGCGGAGGGTTCTGCACGCACTTGGAAGAGCGTGCATCGGTGTTATTGTACTTCAAAGCCCCATTATCTAGGCATCCACAGAAGCTGCAAATAGAGAAGGCTGGTGAGTTTTGTCAAAATATGTTTGTCAAGGCCTAAATGAACTGTTTTTCAAATAGTGTCGTATATTACTACACATTCCCTTGGTAGTTGCGCGGTAATTTTGTGAACGCAGATCTTTGCGGATCTTTGTCAGAATCGATTCGCCAGTCAGTGCGCACATAGTGAAATGTCCTGAATGAGAAAAAACCTTTTGGAGATAAAACATTATTGCTTTTTTTCTTGTGGAATGACAGTGTGCTAATAGTCTTTAATATTATGGGCTGTAATGTTTGTCTGGTAGCCATCCCAGCTAAAGCCGTTAGCTTTTTGAGGTCTTTTTGAGGTGTTATTGTGTGAGCCGCTTTGCATTCTCACATGCACACTAAATAAAACCTCCGAAATATTTACCAGTCCTGAGGGAATGTACTCGTCATTTTGTGCATTGTCCTCTCTCAACGGGACGCGTGCGGCCGTGTTCTGTAATGTAATATGGCTGGCTCGCGGAGGAGCCTCGGTGCGCTTGCCTGTGAGTGGCGGGGGATGGAGACGGACGGGGTGTAAGCGCCATTCAACTTAACTAATAAAATAAAATTAATTCACGCTCGTTTGCATTGCTTTTTTACTCGTACAACACCCCGAGGGTCTATTTCAGGGAACGCCGGTGTTTTCCAAGCGAACTCGGGGGGTCTAATGATATTTATTTTGTGTCCTCCGCCAGTGTTGTGTGTGTGTGCGGCTCTGGCTGGCAGACATAAAGGGAGAGAGAGTGGAAGCCATGTTGGCTCTGCTAGCTGTGCTCATGTGGCTCCAGTTGAACGGCGGCCTTACGAGAGCGAAACTCCCATTGCATAGCGCTTATAGTTACAGACACTGTGTCCATACAGACCGACTTCTTCCATAGGGGAGGCGATAATATCGGAAAGCGGCGGGACAGGGGCGAAAAACGGACAAAGTGCGGTGATTTTAGGTCCTAGAAATTACCCAGGAATGTGGGAGGAGACAATTGAGGGGGACTTTCACTCATGAAGACGGCTTTTTCAAAATGGAAGAAGAAATATTATTGTTGAACCGTTTAGGCATTTTAAGGCGGGCCCTATGTAATCTATCTGCCCGCTCATGGTCGATGCTGCTATCAATGTCCCGTTAATGTGAAATACACATAAAAGGAAATAAAATGGTGGGAATAAATATGAAATCATTAAATATGCGATTTTATTCACGAAATGGAGGATGTCCTTGTCTTTAACCGTGAACCTGAGGCGGTCTTTGTGCATCTCACTGTCCATCTCAAACGTGATTTCAATGCACATTTCATCATTAGCCTTATTTTTTTATTTATTTATAACAAATATGTCCCTCACAGTGCATAATGACTATATATATATATATATATATATATATATATATATATATATATATATATATATATATATATATATATATATATATATATTTATATATGCACACAAAATTATATATATATATACACTAAAAAAAAGGTTCTAATTGGCACCAAAAATGGTTCTTCGTTGTAATCATAGAGGAACCACTTTTGGTGCTATATAGCACCATATCTTCACATGTTCTGTATATGGTAGCGGTGATATAGCACCTTAGTTAGCGAACTGGTGAAGAACCACTGAAGCACCAAAATTGGTGCTATATAGCACTTAAAAAGGTTCCCCTATGATTACGAGCCAAGAACCATTTTTGGTTCTTTTTTTTAGAGTGTATATATATATATATATATATATATATATATATATATATATATATATATATATATATATATATATATATATATATATATACTACATTATAAACAAATATAATTTTATTCATATATATATATATATATACACACACATACACCGATCAGGCATAACATTATGACCGGTGAACATTATGACAGGTGAAGTGAATAACACTGGTGATCTCTTCATCACAGCACCTGTTAGTGGGTGGGATATATTAGGCAGCAAGTGAACATTTTGTTCTCAAAGTTGCTGTGTTAGAAACAGGACAAATGGGCAAGCGTAAGGATTTGAGCGAGTTTGACAAGGGCCAAATTGTGATGGCTAGACGACTGGGTCAGAGCATCTCCAAAACTGCAGCTCTTGTGGGGTGTTCCCGGTCTGCAGTGGTCAGTATCTACCCTAACCCTATATATATATATATATATATATACAGCCTTCATTAATTCCTATTAAATTGCTGTGGAAAAAAAGCAGTAAATACATGTAGGAAGCATTTGTGTAACAATTGTACAAGAATACAAATTATAAAATGAGTATAGCATGTCACCTTCGTTAAGAATCTTTTTTTTCTTCTTCTAGAGTGTAAAGATGGGTAAAGATCCTAGGAAGCCCAGGGGAAAGATGTCCTCTTACGCCTACTTTGTGCAAACCTGTCGTGAAGAACACAAAAAGAAGCACCCTGAAGCCTCCGTTAACTTCTCTGAATTCTCCAAGAAGTGTTCAGAGCGATGGAAGGTACTGTTCTGAAAAACGCGTATACATATTATGCTGCTATATTATATCAATATTAGATTTGTTGTGCTTTTGGGTTTACTCTGAAAAATCTTTTGTAATGTAACTTGCACGTTTTGATACAGCTTTTTCTCGTTCTGAACAGACAATGTCTGCCAAAGAGAAGGGTAAGTTTGAGGATATGGCCAAGCAAGATAAGGTCCGCTATGAGAGAGAAATGAAGAACTACATCCCACCAAAGGGAGAGAAGAAGAGGCGATTTAAGGATCCCAACGCGCCCAAGAGACCACCGTACGTTCAAGCTTTGCACTGGTATTAAATATATAGCATTTTTCAAGATGGTTCGGTTTGAATGCATCGTTTCCTCCTCCCTCAAGGTCGGCGTTCTTTATTTTCTGTGGCGACTACCGCCCTAAGATTAAGGGTGAGCACCCAGGTCTTACCATCGGAGACATTGCCAAGAAGCTTGGAGAAATGTGGAACAGCTCATCGGCTGAGGTGAAGCAGCCCTATGAGAAGAAAGCTGCAAAGCTTAAGGAGAAGTATGACAAGGTAGTGTATAGTTTCTTTTTTCTTTCCTCCCTGAGTTTCCTTCAATATTCTCAACCTTTAAGAAGCACCTGCCCTATTTGCTATTTTATTATTTTTTTAATTTTATGTAGGATATTGCCCTATACCGCACAAAGGGAATTGCAGGCTTGTCCAAAAAAGATGGTGGGGAGGATGATGATGAGAACGAAGATGAAGAGGAGGAGGAGGAGGACGAAGATGAGGATGATGATGAGTAGATTAGCTACTGATGTAGCCTAAGTTCTTGTTCATGCCATAAACCCAATTGTACACGATTCACATCTTCAAACGTAATACAGCAGAAACAAGAATTGTTAGGCTGTGTATATGCGACGTTTTTAAGATGTACAGTGTTATTCTCCTTTTGTAAAGTTAACACTTATGTGTCTTCAGTCTTTAAAATGTTCTTTTTTTTATCTTTGTTTTTCGTTAGTGGTAGTTCTTGCCAGGAACAGCTTAAGGTTGAATGATATGATTTGAACTGTTTCTCTGAAGGTGCATAGCACAATTATCTGGTTCATGTAGATCTGTAGTGCACTATCATATTAGTTTTTAAAAATATTTTTCGTATTTGCTGTCATAAGGTCCTTTTAACTGTACTTTGAATACCACTCTAATTACAAGAATGCAGCTTTGTTTGACATTCAAGAATGTGTCTGAAGTAAACATTTCTTTTTTTAGAAAACTGTCCTGTTTTTTTTTTTCTTCTGTGGCTACTGTAGTGACAGAGATTAAGCATATTATACTTGATATGTGAAGTGATTGTATCAACTATGAGTAATTTCTCCCTCATCTAAGAAGTTTTATCAGTTCATGTATGCGTTGTACTATAAACTGGTTAATTAATATTGCAAAATCAACAAAGAAATGATCTGCATCAGCCAATTAAACATTGCAGCACATTTAAGACGTTTTTGAATTATCCAATTATTATGTGCAATATAGATTAATTTCAGAATGTTGCTTCACACAAAGCCTTTCCCCAGTGTTGCATGAAGTCGTGCTCTGGCATATGAATTAATGCAGTGTACCTATTGGAGCATGCCATCAAAAATTAAGAGAAGACTGTACACGGAAATGGAAAGTTAGATACATTCTCACTGATCAGACGGCATAAAGGTAACCTAAAAATCCAAATGTTTTGAAATAAGCAATGTGACTGAACAAGAGCAAATAAGTAAATACAGCGACGCCCAGTGGCCGTGATGTGTAACTGCTTTGACTATTATACTACAGATGATGTCATCTTACTCAGTTTTCACCTTGACGTCTTCTGCAGGGACAAATTAACATGCTAAACTAAAGCCCCTATTCAAAGCATTGTAACTACAGTTTTGGGGTTAAATGACGTCTGATATTTCTGCTTGTAAGTGAATTTACCTGTTGTGATAATGATTACTCAAGATAATATAATAATAAAAGGCTGTAACAAACAACAACGCTATACAAATAACGCAGACTCTATTTAGTTCCGCTAGATGGCGCTTTAGGGGTGCCGTTGATATGTAATTGCAACCCTTATCAGTTTAAATAATGTGGTTAATGGAGCCTTTTGATTGCAGTTGACAAAGCAGTGAAGCAAACAATAAAAACGCAACTACTTTAAAGAAACCCTAAACGTAGAGGCTCTTGTGGTAGGCTAACAGTACAAATCAAGAAGTTTTCAGGAAAAAAAGTAGCTTTTTGTGTGTGTCTAAAAAGACAAGTAGGCCTGCATGGCATCACTAACAATAAGCCTGTAAATGACTCATTTTCTGTACATTTACAGAAAGCCACCTGCATGCTTCACAAAGGAATTGACAGCACTTTTGACAAATATCATTAATAATGTACACTCATATGTTATGAGGACTCAAGACGATTTGTTCTACATGAAGCGTGTCACCTTTTCATGGGCTCCACACTGTTTACATCACATGACCAGCTGAGCTGCTTCAACTAGACTAGAGTCTTGCGGTAGCTGGGTCATTCCTGGTATGCGGTAACATTTTGGCTTCATAAATGTTGGGGGGGAAAGTACATGATTTTCATGTTTTTAGCATTCTACCAAAATAGTGAGATGTTTAACTAGTAGGAATACTTATTGGTCAAGCTCATAATTATGAGTAGATTCATTGTTCAGACACTGGCCGGGAAGGTGTTCCACCCTGTTAGGGACATATACAGTTATCACAAAATGTTAATAATGTAAATGTTAAACAATAACACGTTTTTCTTGGATAGTATATGTCCCTTATGCCATCATGGTATTTTTTTTATTCTTGAACCAATAACAAAACTATTATTGATGAAAAGAATGTCTTGATTATTAAGAACAGGTCCTTTTTGTACCCATTTTTGCCAACAGGATGGTAAATAATAAAAAAAAAAACGTGTTCAAAAACATATATTGTATATGCTGTTAATGATCCTCACCTCCCAAAACAAAACATAAGTATGCAAAACATTTAACGTTGCTGTCAAATTATTATTTAAAAATGACTCGCCTAACAGGGTGGAACGGAGCATAACAGTGGATGAATTTCCTGTCATTGTCCTGCAGGGTTTGCCATCAGTAATGTGTGGAACTGCACCTATATATATATATATATATATATATATATATATATATATATATATATATATATATATATATATATATATATATATATATAAATATATATATATATATATAATATATATATATAATATAACAATATTATATAGGTGCAGTTATATATATATATATAGCAGTTATATATATATATAACAATATTATATAGGTGCAGTTATATATATATATATATATATATATATATATATAGCAGTTATATATATATAACAATATTATATAGGTGCAGTTATATATATATATATATATATATAGCAGTTATATATATATATATATATATATATAATATATATATATATATATATATATATATATATATATATATATATATATATATATAACAATATTATATAGGTGCAGTTCCACACATTACTGATGGCAAACCCTGCAGGACAATGACAGGAAATTCATCCACTGTTATGCTCCGTTCCACCCTGTTAGGCGAGTCATTTTTAAATAATAATTTGACAGCAACGTTAAATGTTTTGCATACTTATGCATACTATAGAATTTGCAATATACACTAAATACGGTTTATTCTATTAGAAATTCCACCCTGTTAGGTTTATAGACCTAACAGGTTGGAAAATTTTAAGCTAAGTTAGCCATAGCTCTTTGCGTGATCAACATTTAGCTAGCAAACCTTCTACAGATAATAACGATGGCAGATATGTGTTTTAATTTTTTTGACTGGACAAACATTCTTCATAACAGAGCCTAACAGGGTGGAACTTTAAGAGTGGGACAAGCAGGATAACATTTCAAAAACAAAAAAAAAGGTATAGGTGAGAGTTGAAGCTTAGGCCTACTTAATTTTACGGTTGAATTCCAGCAGGAAAAATAAATGAAGTAATTTCCTGAAAATTGTCTCAATGGAATTGTGGGCTTTTTTGGAAGTCGAAAAATACATACTAACAGGGTGGAAGATGACTTCAGGGACACAGTAAATGAAGACAATTGTAAAAAAAATAATAACTAGGTTTCACATGATTTATATGTATAACTAGGTAGTTTAGCCTATTCTATAACATAATCTAAAAATATTTTGAGATTTTTATCATTTCATAGTTTATAGTTCTTGTGGAAGTTGATTACTTTGCACTGAGGACATGATAAAATTGATTGCAAATATCAATAAAAAGGTGTGTAAAGTACAAAATAGTATTTTTAATGTCTTTTATATCTGTTTAAGTGATAAAGAAGACCTACATTTATCATTTGAGCAATTTCTTATAAATATGTGACTCATTTTATAGAAAATATGAGTAAGTAAATCATAAAGACAGAAAAGTCACTGTATAACAGGAACGACCCAGCTACACATGACAGGCAACTCACGGCAGTTGGCCAGTGATACGCATGCACAATTCAGACAATTAGCAGAATATCAGTTCTGATTCCGAATTACTGGTTCGAAACAAATTATTCGCAGCTTCACGAAGCGTGTTTTTAAAGCGCTCAACACTAGACTGGAAGCGTTTAATTCAGAGCTGCTCTGACTAAGATTAGGCTAATATTCCCAAAGTGCTTTCCTTGTATTGTAGCCTACTGTTTAACGGTTGTCTGGTGGCTCCTTTTACAGCGTCACTCCATTCATTCACCTTTTGTGCGAGTGCCATGTTGGCATCCTCTAAATTCAAACGGAGACAGAAACAGGACATAAGATCTCTTGGCTACCATATGAGAGGGGGAAACATTTAAATAGATCAGTTCACATTAAAAGTGAACAGACAGATATGGCACCAAGCCAATGGAAGACCAACCGACTTGTAAACACAACTGGGGTCACAGCTACCAAAGTCCCTTCGAATCTTTTTTTAATACTCAAGTTAGATAATAGAGACATTATTAGCCTATAAAATAACTCATGTAGCTACTAGGGGAACGTATTTATAACTTTAGTGCTTTTTGTTTGATATATCTTAAGTAGGCTATGGTGTAGTATACTTTGAAAGACTCGCGGACAGGGCTGCGCGCGTGACGCGTCCGGGCGCGGAAAGTGAAGTATACCCCGGGCTTTAGTGACGTTACCTGCGCGTTTTGGCTTTCCAGTTGGAAAGGCGGTGTATCTGGAACGGAAGCGCCAGTAAAATCGTCACAGCACAGGACATCTACCACCCACCCACACACTGCACACCACTGCACAGGACACTGGACAGAGAGATGGTGCACACAATTCTTCAAATATATATTATGTTCGAGAAATGTTCATATTTTGGTAGAAAGGTAAATGGATACGAGCAAAG
The DNA here is from genome assembly GCA_023566225.1 of Romanogobio albipinnatus. Classification (NCBI taxonomy): domain Eukaryota; kingdom Metazoa; phylum Chordata; class Actinopteri; order Cypriniformes; family Gobionidae; genus Romanogobio; species Romanogobio albipinnatus. The sequence goes on along the minus strand of CM042247.1, from coordinate 33,823,179 downwards.
ATGATCAAGTTTGGGTCAATACATCTCTGTATATTTCTCATGCACGCGACGGTGAGTATTTATTTATTTATTGTAGCCTACAATTTAAAAAAAACTTGAATTGTTTTAGTGAAAAGTTTAATTGCGAAAGTGCTCAAAATATGTAGTTTCCTGAATATCATGGTCTGTATGTCTTTGATACAATTTGTGAACACATTAAGTAGGCTATGCAATATTTAATTAGGTACACATATTAGATACATAATTTTAAAATGTAATTAAATGTGAATAATTATATATGTACATACATGCATGCATGCTACATATGTTGATATATTATGCATGAATTTAAATAATTTGTATCATGTATTTATATGATAAAAAATACAATTGCATACTAAATTATATATATATATATATATATATATATATATATATATATATATATATATATATATATATATATATATATATATATAATTATAATGTCTATTAGAGCTGCACGATTATGACAAAAATCATAATTGTCAATTATTCTCATGATAATTACAATAATTAATTATGATTAATCACAATTTACATTTAATGATGTTTTGAATAGCGTTATGCCATTGTTTGAACAACTGCATGCCATATTGTTATATCAAAACGAACAAGCTGAAAACACTCTTCCTGGAAAACTTTTATTGCTTTTCTATGTAGCATTAACCCTCAAATGTCAAATATACATTGGTTTGTTTTCTTTAAATAAAAGAAAAAGTAAAAATATGCATAATATTATAATGTTATACTAAAACTAAAATTAAAACAATGGAAAAAAATCCTTAAGATAACCAGGAAAAAAAAGCATCTTTTTTTTTGCAATTGCGCCTTTGAACGATTACATTATTCTGGCATCTGTAATTGTAATCACGATTACAAATTCAATTAATTTTGCAGCCCTAATGTCTATAATTTAATGTATCTATAATACAAATATGAATAAACAAGTGTGAGTTACTTGACATATTGCAAGGGGACAGAAATATAAAATAAAAAACGTTTATTTTTTATTTAAAAATGAATAGGCTAATGAAGTGATGCTTGAAGTTTATAGTGCGCTCAGCTAAACAGGATTAGAACATTCCGTTTTATTCACAGAGCCTCTCATTGGATACCAGATTGTCCAGATCTAAGTTGACATTTTAGAGCTTAACAAAGGCAGGTACCTGGGGAACCCGAATAAAGAAACATATTCAGGTTGTCGTGGGATACTGTGGTAAGGGGAGAACCACAAGAGCTCTCAAAGCACAGACTTTACACAAATCAAGGTGTACTGTTGCCGCTTTTAGAAAAGGTCTCTTACAAAGAGCCTTCTCCTGTATGTCATGGGATTTAATGGATGAAATTGTTTCAAGTTTCTTGCTCCACACCTTTGCTTTGATGTATTTTCTCAGTAGTGGTTAATTTATAAGTTAACATTTCCTTCTTTTGAACTCCCACAGATTTTCTTCAGGTTTACGGTTTATGGTGCTTGCTGCACCAGTTCACCAAGAACACAGTTGGATAATAGTAATGAGAAGAAGTGGTTCAACATCTCAGCTCGGCCATCTATGAGTAAGTCAAGCTTAGCTCCAGTTCGTAGTAGAAGGTTCACACAGCTATCCTTTTCCAAATCGGTATATTCATTTGAAGTGAGGGAAGACACCCCCCCTGGTGAGCATTGCTTATATATATATTCAAACATATTTTTTTCTACTAATCTAGAATCCAAATATTTCTTTAATATTACTTGAATTCAGCCTTGTCTATCACCTTCATAGGGACAATTGTGGGACATGTGGAGGCAGTATATAGTGAAGAGAATGAAACCTCAGTGTACTCTGTTCAGGAGGATGATGGCGATGGCCTCTTTCTTCTCAATCCACATTCCGGCGAATTCCTCCTGTCCCGTGCTCTGGATTTTGAGATGGAACGTTACTACATCCTGACTGCAGCAGCTCAGCATGGGGGCAGTGAGCTCACCATGGTCAGGGTGTACTTCAATGTGATAGATGTCAATGACAACCCACCGGTGTTCAGCCAGAATGCATTTTCTGTCTCCGTACCAGAAGACTCACCTGTTGGAATGTGCTTCCTAAGTCTGAATATTTCAGATCCAGATGAGGGTAACATTGCACTACACTACTGTTTATAGAACAGAATACTTTTATTCAAGAGGGATGCATTAAACTGGTCAAACGTGACAGTAAAACATTTATAATGTTAAAACAATTTTATTTACAATAAATGCTGTTCTTTTGAACTTTCTATTCACCGAAGAATCCTGAAAACAATGAATCGCGATTTCAAGAAAAATACACGTTCAACATCGATTATGGTTATGTGAGCACCAAATCAGCATATTAGACTGATTTCTGAAGGATGATGTGACACTGAAGACTGCTGAAAATCATTGAACATCCATCTTTGACATCACAGAAATAAAGTACTTTAAAATGAAAAGTATTTTAAAAATACATTAAAATAGAAAACAGTTATTATAAATTGTAATAATATGATATCCACTGGAGGCGAGTTGCAGAACCCAAATGCAGATTATTTACAATCAGACAGTGAACAAAACAAAGACTTGAGCAGACTTGAAACTTACCAACAGCAGTATACACAAACATTCAATACTAGACAAAGACACACGGCAAACATGAGGGCTTAAATACACGAGACTAATGACTAACAAGACACACCTGTGAACAATCAAGACAATGAACCAATGACAAAACTGAACTGAGAACCTACATGACTAAAACAACCAATGAGAACATAACACATGAGGACATGGGAATCACATAAAAAAAAGGGAGCACATGGCAGGATCACATGACAAACAGGAACAAATGACAAAAACCAGGAACAGGACAAGGAGCATAAATACAAAGACATGAACACAAACAAAACCCAAAACCGTTACATATTCCCCCCTCTATGGGCGGCTCTCAACGCCCAACAAAACCAAAAATATCCAAAACAGTCTAGGAGGGTGGGGGAGCGGAGGTGGTACTGGGGGAGGGATGGAGGGCCATAGGAGGGCCATGGGAGCATAGGCGGACCTGGTAATTCAAGAAGCCAAGGCGGTGTAGGAAGTTCAAAGGACCATGGCGGTACAGGAAGTTCAAGGGACCATGGCGGTGCAGGCAGTTCAGAAAGCCATGGTTGAGCAGGAAGTTCAAGGGACCATGGTGGTGCAGGTAGTTCAGAAAGCCATGGTGGTGCAGGAAGTTCAAGGGATCATGGCGGTGCAGGAAGTTCAAGGGACCATAGCGGTGCAGGAAGTTCAAGGGACCATGGCGGTGCAGGAAGTTCAAGGGACCGTGGCGGTGCAGGAAGTTCAAGGGTACATGGCGGTGCAGGAAGCTCAAGGGACCATGGCGGTGCAGGAAGCTCAAGGGACCATAGAGGTGCAGGAAGTTCAAGGGACCATGGCAGTGCAGGAAGTTCAAGGGACCATGGAGGTGCAGGAAGTTCAGGGGACCATGGTGGTGCAGGAAGTTCAGGAGGTCAGAGAGGCATGGCCTCCATGGTACCTGTATGGCCTGGAGCCGTCTTTGGACGCTGGTCAGTGGCTGGAGCCGTCTCTGGACGCTGGTCAGTGGCTGGAGCCCTCGCTGGACTCTGGTCACGGGCTGGCAAACGCATGGCAAACATGAGGGCTGAAATACACAGAGACTAATGACTAACAAGACACACCTGTGAACAATCAAGACAATTAACCAATGACAAAACTGAACTGAGAACCCACATGACTAAAACAACCAATGATAACATAACACATGAGGACAAGGGAATCACATGACAATGGAGCACATGACAAACAGGAACACATGACAAAACCAGGAATAGAACAAAGAGCATAAATACAAAGACATGAACACAAACAAAACCCAAAACCGTTACAAATATTTCACAATATTAATGGTTTTACTGTATTTTTGATCAAATAAATGCAGCCTTGGTGAGCATAAGAGACTTTTTTCAAAAACATAAAAAAATCTCACTGACCCCAAACTTCTGAACGATATTGATCACGTGTCCATAAGATTCTTGTTTAAGTCTAGTCTTTGAAAATATTTTATCTTTGCTTTTTGCTTTTTACATATCCTTACCCAAATTGAGAAATTCCAGCAAAATGATGATGTATTACAATACTTAAATACTTAGAATTAGCACAATGGATACCGCTCAGCTTTTATTTTTCTTTAAGCTCAAAACCTCCAGGTTCACACATTTGAAAAGCTTTGGGAAACACCGAACAGGCTAAAGTGGTCTCATTAAATCTTACATCATTTCTCCTTTGTAAGCGTCCTGAGACGAATGAATAGAGTCCTCTCTCGGGGATGCTGGCAACTGCTAAGAAAACCCTGTCTCGGCTTCTCTTATTTCAGGTTCAGGTTGAAGCATATTATGTATTCCACATACAAGTGCACAATGAAATACACATTTTTGTTCCTTTAAACCCATTTAGGAAGTTTTTCAGGATTAGACACAAGCTTTGACAGCAACAAGAGTGACCAAGATTAATGAGATGTGTTTGAAATGACAGGTTGGAGGCAGGCATTTGTTCTGGAAAGAGAAAGACATTCTCTTTATTGGAGATGTTACACCAAAACAGTTGCTTTCAGCCTCAGGGATTGAAGTTCTGTCCTTTAAACAAGCCTTTTACTAAATTACTAACCTTTTGATATGCATATCTGATGATTATTAACGTCACCTTTTCCATCATCTAATATTTTATTAACGCTGTTAAATCTTAAAATTAATACTCATTTTTCATATAATGATTTGATGCCTAAATTAACTTTTAGTATTTAAAATGATTTTATTTTTTAGTGTTTTATTTTTAATTTATCTAAAGTCTCTGGGTGAATGTCTCTTTCAGTTTTACTTGTGGGTCACCACACAGGCCCCCCCAGAATTCACCCATAATAACAGGCCCATACCGAACGGGTACTCCAAATAGAACAAGAACCCTATTCACTAGTGCGAAACAGAACAGTCCAGCTCAAAACAGTCCCTAAGAGTCAACGTATAGGGGGGCGGACCAGGCGGCCATACCGGTTGCGCTTAACAGGAGAGGGGCAAGGGGCGGGGCAGGGGCTGAGGCTGCTGCCGGAGGTCGCCCTCTCCGTGGGGGCGGGGCCAGCTGAAGCGGTTCGCCAATATCCACATGAGCAGGCTTGAGATGGTCTATAGCCACCCGCTCAGGCCTGCCCCCCATATCCACAACAAAGTTCTTAGACCCTCCGGCCAGGACACGGAAGGACCCATCGTAGGGGGGCTGCAGCGGGGTACGATGGCCATCGTGGTGGATAAAAACATACATGGCTGACGGTAAATCCTTGGGCACGTAGGACTGGGGGAAGCCATGGTGAGACGTTGGAATGGGAACAAAAGCGTCGGAAATGTTCATGGACACAGCACGATGGGAGGCAACCGACCACGGGATCGTGGCACCTGGAAGAAACTCCCCCGGAATTCGCAGAGGCTGGCCGTACACCAGCTTGGCTGATGAGGCTTGAAGATCTTCCTTGGGGGTGGTGCGAAGGCCCAGCATAACCCACGGGGGACGGTCAACCCACTTGTTGTCCGTAAGGCTAGCCCTGAGCACAGCCTTCATGTCCCGATGAAACCGCTCGCAAAGTCCATTGCTCTGTGGGTTGTAGGCTGTGGTACGGTGGAGCTTCACCCCCAGGACCTCGGCGACCACCGTCCAAAGCTCTGATGTGAACTGCGGACCCCGGTCCGAGGAGAGGTCGGATGGTGTGCCGAAACGGGCCACCCAAGCCATAATGAACACGCGGGCTACTTCAGCTGATGTAATGGAGGACAGGGGAACCACTTCTGGCCACCTAGTTGTCCTGTCCACCATAGTGAGGAGGTAAGTATAACCGCGGGAGGGGGGAAGTGGGCCCACCAGGTCCACATTCACATGATCAAAACGTCTCTCTGGCACTTTGAAGGGTGCCAAAGGTGCCTTGGTATGACGAGTCACCTTTGCGTGCTGGCACGCCACACAGGCAGCAGCCTAGGCCCTAACGTCCCTCCGCAGGCCTGGCCAGATGAACTTGGCGATGAATGTCTCTTTCAGTTTTACTTGTGGCTCACCACACAGGCCACCTAGTTGTCCTGTCCACCATAGTGAGGAGGTAAGTATAACTGTGGGAGGGGGGAAGTGGGCCCACCAGATCCACATTCACATGATCAAAATGTCTCTAAACGTCACCAGCTTGGTAGAGGCCTTCACCCCGGGGTGGGAAAGGCTGTGGATGGCGTCAAAAACCTTTCGCCTCCAGCCAGCAGGTACCATGTGGCGCGGTTGGCCAGTGGAGACGTCGTAGATGAGTGTAGCGTTGGCCGTGTCAAATGCCACATCTTTCATGAGCAGCGCCGTGGGGGCCGTCCTGTAGGCTTGTACCTCCGGTGTCCGCGGACTGATCCTCAGCCATGACTGCATAGGCGAGGCCCAAGTGGACGGACCCAGTGACCGCTCGGGAGAGGCAGTCGGCGACGAAATTATCTTTGCCGGCCACATGCTGAATGCCAGTGGTGTACCCGGAGATGGCAGAGAGCTGGAGCTGCTGTCGACCAGACCATGGCTCCGAAGACTTGGCCATGGCGAACGTCAGCAGCTTGTGGTCAACGAAAGCAATGAACCGCCGGCCCTCCAACAGAAAACGGAAATGACGGGTAGCGAGGAAAAGACCCAGGAGTTCCCTGTCGAAGGTGCTGTATTTCCTCTCATTGTCACAGAGCTTCCTGCTGAAAAAGGCCAGCGGCTGCCAGGCTCCGCCCACCCACTGTTCACACATAGCTCCCACGGCATAATCAGAGGCGTCCATGGTAAGAGCAACTGGGGCGGTAGGAGAAGGGTGTGCCAGCAGAGCAGCTTTGGCCAGCGCTGTTTTGGCAGGATCAAAGGCCCCATTCATCTCCGGGGACCAATCCAACATGTCCGCCGTTTTTCCACCCCGCAAGGCGTCGTACAAGGGTCGCATGAGTTGGGCCGCATGGGTGGAGGAAACGGTTGTAGAAGTTTACCATGCCCAGAAACTCCTACCCTTAAACTTACCCATACCACCACACCTGTCCCTAACTCTACCCATATCCCACCTCAATATCAGCAAAGGTGTTTTGCAATACAATATGAACACAGTAAGTACACTGTACTTATTTTTTGATGCAAGTACATAGTAGTTAAGGCCACCTAATATAAAGTGGGGCCAACTATTTTAACTTTAGTTAGTGTGTAATGTTGCTGTTTAAACATAAACAACATCTGCAAAGTAACGATGCTCAAAGTTCAATGCAAAGGGAGATATTTTCTTTTAAATAAATTGCGTTTTAAAGGGATAGTTCACCCAAAAATGAAAATTATCCCACGATTCACTTTCAAAGGACTTTATTAACCTCCTGGAGCCGTGTGGAGCACTTTTATAATGGATGGATGCACTTTTTTAGGCTTCTAATTTTGGGCTGCCATTCACTGCCATTATAATGCTTGGATTTTTTAATATAATTCTGATTGAATTTGTCTGAAAGAAGAATATCATATACACCCAGGATGGCTTATGAGTGAGTAAATCATGGGGTCATTTTCATTTCTGGGTGAATTATCACTTTAAGGACAACAACAAATGGCTGGTAGGGACTAAACAAGCTTCCTCCTGGGTTTGTGACATCACTAGTCTCATTTTGATAAGGCATCACTAGGCTCAAATTGATAAGGCAATATTGACGACGTTTACTGGGCCAGCTTAGTGACATCACTAACCCTAAAATTTACATAAATCCTGCGCCCGCAAACCCGAAACAAAAGGGGGGGGGGGAGGCCACGTTGGGGCGAGGCCATGTTGGGCTGCGTTAGAGAAGAGTAAGAGTTATGTAGTAGTGTTGTTGCCATGGCGGCGAAACACTCATTTTCACCCCGATTGCAGGTCCTCTTGTTTGGCCTTCCTAGGGACGCTGGACTGACACCGTGTGTACACTGGACATGAGTGGCATGATGCAACGTGTCAAAAGACAATAGAACCCATTATAATCAGTAATGTTGTCTACACTGGATGCGTTGCAATGCGAGCGACAAATATTCGACAGTAAACTAATGCCGCATTCTTTTTATGACGTTTTGACACGATGGACAAATGCTTTGCAACAGGCACTTTGCTGTGTCCAGTATAGACAGTTTTTAGCTGTTGTGACACAAGCAACAAACTTCTTTTTAATCCCACCAGCGAACTTTGAATGTTGGTGTTTGTTGGCATTTATGTGCAGTGGAAATTATTCTTTGATTAGAGCTTTCATAGTGTTTACCCACATGCTCGTTTGCCAACAGGCATGCTAAACATGGTTCTGTGTAAACTTTGGTTCTTTACTGTAGTAAAGCCATGGATTAGTCTTCGTAATGTGCTCATAGTTCTGGTAACAGATATTTGGCTACACTCGTTCTATAAAGACAAAACTAACAGTGCTCTACAATCAGTAGTGATCACTATAGATCCGCAGTCTGTAATAATCCCTTCAAGCATTTACAAATAGCAGTGTATTGAAAAGTATTAGACAACTACAAACAAAAAAAACCTTTCTGAAATGTCCTGTAACAGCTGTTCTTTCACAGGTCCTGCTCGATCCTCTTCACTAAAATTCTCCGGGTCTGATTCTGGCTCAAATTGATAAGGCAATATTGACGACATGTTTACTGGGCCAGCTAATCTGAACCCATTGCATAGTTTTTCTGAGGGAGGGGCTTCATAGAACCAGGAATTCATCAGACTGTTTTACGAGAAGTAAAACTAAGCATGAACACATGTTAGACTGCAGCCCGCAAACACAATCAAGCCTTCGAAAAAAGCTGATCAACCACCACTTTAAAACAATTGTTTTCAGCCTCATGGATTGATGTTTATGTTCTATAATTGTCTTATATTACTGTTACTTTTTATTAATTACTAAGCTTTTTATGTAAATTTGGTGATTATTAATATGACCTGCTGCATTGAATCAAAACCATGTTTTATGTTGGCTAGTGTTATTCAGGTTTTCTTTTTCTTGCATCCAACAGGTATAAATGGAGAAGTGGATTTGTTGTTGACATCTGGAAATCTAGAGAGTAAGTTCTCTATAAACCAGGAGAGAGCTCTGTGTCTACAAGGGGAGTTAGACAGAGAGACAAACGCAACGTATAGTCTCATTGTTCAGGCCAGTGATTGTGCTCTACCCACAGAGACTCGACTCACAACCTCAGTGCATATTACCATCTATCTTCTTGATGTCAATGACAACTCCCCGGTCATCACAACACCCAGTACAGTTCGTTTTCCAGAGAACGCTCCTCTTCATTCTGTTGTTACAGTCATACAGGCCACAGATGATGATGCTGGATCCAATGGTCAAGTGGTTTTTATTTTTGAGAGTGCAGAAGAAGAACCATTCAGTATAAATAGTTCAACTGGGGTTGTGTACCTGCAGAAGCCATTGGACAGGGAAACTGAGGATGTCATCACAGTCACACTGAAAGTCAAAGACAAAGGTGTACCTCCGTTGTTCAGCTCAATGATTCTCACAGTACTCGTTGAGGATGTGAATGACCACAGTCCAGAGTTCATTCAAAGCTTTTACAACCTTTCAGTACATGAGGATGTAACTCGTGGAACAAGCCTGCTCAGAGTTAACGCAAGTGATCAAGACATTGGGTTGAATGGGCAGGTGCGGTTCTCTATCTCAGAGAGTGGGTTCATTGTAGACTCTGTTCTAGGTGTGGTCTCAGTGATAGACAAGATGGACCGTGAGAAGAAGCCTTTCTACAGTTTTTCAGTCCTAGCAGAAGACCTGGGAGATGTTCAAAGGTCTGCCACAGCAACCATCATCATCACAGTCCTAGACGTTAATGACTGCGTGCCTATTTTTTCATCCGAATCACTTATATTTCATGTCTTCGAAAATGGGGAAGACTCTTCTCAGCACACCCACCAGGTACTATTGAAATGATACATTCACTTTTTCATCTTTACTTTTTCATTTATTGTTCAAAGATTCCTGAAGATATGAAATATGTATTTTATAGATATATGCCTCTGATGAGGACTTGGGAGTTAACGGTCAGCTGACATATTCTATAGAATCTGGAAATGATGAAAGTCTCTTCTCACTTCATTCCAATGGAACGCTCCAAATCTTAGAAGATCTTGATAGAGAAGTGAAAAGCCAATACTTGTTGAAGGTTATTGCTGTTGATTCAGGTAATCAATTGCTTCATTCACCTTAATGGCTCAACAGGTATAACCACTTATTTGCTATTTTATCGGTTAGTTTGCTATTCTAGGGATGCAAAATGTATCTGTGCCGTATTGGTTATTAGTCAATATTTGAGATTTGTTTTAATTAAAAACAAATATCAGTTGATATTGGATATTTAATTGTGCATGCTTATTTCCTTTGTTTTCACATTTAATATTCATAATGTTAATCTTAAAAAACACTAATAATTTATTAACAGTTAAATGTAGTCTTTAGTGAAAATCTTTAAATAAATATAAATTTTTATAGTGTACATTCTGATGTTGTGATTCCTAAATCCACTAGTAGCATTAATACTATTTATTTTATGTTGTTAGTGTTTTATTTTTAATTTAAAAGTACCAGCCATAATGGAAATATTTATTGATTTATTGGTATCAGCCAATATTTTAATGGGTGCATCCCTAATTTATTCATATTCAATGTATTATTATTATAATTTCTTTGTCCCTGCTTTCTAGGATTCCCATCACTGACAAGCACTGGCACCTTAGTTATTGTTGTTGATGATGTCAATGACAATGTTCCAATATTTGACAATGACACGTTCAATACTCACATATCGGAGGATTCTCCTGTTGGGACATTTTTTGGGAGAATTACAGCTTCAGACTTAGACGAGGGGACAAATGGACAACTAAGGTAATTTGATAAGCACACTATAATGTGGTCATAATATTAGCATTTTTGGTAAAGAAAATCACTTATGTTGTCTTATACACTCACCTAAAGGATTATTAGGAACACCATACTAATACTGTGTTTGACCCCCTTTCGCCTTCAGAACTGCCTTAATTCTACGTGGCATTGATTCAACAAGGTGCTGAAAGCATTCTTTAGAAATGTTAGCCCATATTGATAGGATAGCATCTTGCAGTTGATGGAGATTTGTGGGATGCACATCCAGGGCACGAAGCTCCCGTTCCACCACATCCCAAAGATGCTCTATTGGGTTGAGATCTGGTGACTGTGGGGGCCATTTTAGTACAGTGAACTCATTGTCATGTTCAAGAAACCAATTTGAAATGATTCGAGCTTTGTGACATGGTGCATTATCCTGCTGGAAGTAGCCATCAGAGGATGGGTACATGGTGGTCATAAAGGGATGGACATGGTCAGAAACAATGCTCAGGTAGGCCGTGGCATTTAAACGATGCCCAATTGGCACTAAGGGGCCTAAAGTGTGCCAAGAAAACATTACACCACACCATTACACCACCAACACCGTCTGGCACCAACAACCATGCCACGCTCAAAATTGCTTAAATCACCTTTCTTTCCCATTCTGACATTCAGTTTGGAGTTCAGGAGATTGTCTTGACCAGGACCACACCCCTAAATGCATTGAAGCAACTGCCATGTGATTGGTTGATTAGATAATTGCATTAATGACAAATTGAAAAGGTGTTCCTAATAATCCTTTAGGTGAGTGTATGTGCCAGTGTTATTTTTGTATTATTTATATACTGTTATAGAATGTATTAATTTTTTGTATTAGCGTTAATTAGCGTTTTAATTTTAAATTTTAGATTTAATAATTGTGTTATGCGTTTTTGTAATTTTGTATTTATTTTTACATATTTCCATATAGCTTTCATTTTTATTTCAGCTTTAAGTAACTTATTTATTTCAGTTAGTTGTCAAGGCAACAAAGTTTTTCATTTAACATTTATTTATATTTTAGTTTATTTCAGCTTCATTTCAATTACCAAAAGCATATTTTTAATTGTTTTAGTTTTAGTAAGCAACAACAACACTGATATGAGCCTGTGTAGTATAATATAATTGACTATTTAGCTATTTAACTTATTTCACTTGCAGGTACTCTTTAGAAGGCCTAGATGTTCCTTTTTCCATCAATGAAACATCTGGAGATTTATTTACCATAAGTGCCTTGGACAGAGAGGCAGTGGCTTTGTACAGATTTTTGGTGACTGTCACTGATGGACATCCCACGAAGCCTCTTTCCAGCTCAGCTGATGTTTCAGTAAAAGTTGAGGATGTGAATGATAACTTTCCGTCTTTTCTTTATGGACCATATGTAGCCAATGTTCCTGCCGGGATAACCAAAGGTGAATGTACATGCTATCATAGTGACCCTAATATTATTTTCCAGCGATCTTAAACAACTGCCTTTTAGATGAAAAAAAGACTGTTTTTATTGTGTATTTTACAGGATCAATTGTCTGCACAGTGATAGCAGAAGATGCAGACGCTGGATTGAATGCAAAACTACATTTTTCTCTACATGGCCAACAGGCCAATCTCTTCTCAATTAACCCTCGCACAGGAACAGTGTTCACTGCAGATTCTGTGAAGAGAAGAAATGACATCACAGTTGATGTTTATGTGCAGGATGGAGCAGATATGCCAAAAATGGACACAACAACCTTGACTGTCAGATTCCATAATGACTCATACTTTCCTCGAAATACAGTCCAAGTATATAAAGACGTTCTCTCTGAGGATTCAGCTACTGGGACCCTTGTGGCTACTGTGACTGCAGAAACATGGAGAAACGTATCAGTGTCTTTCTATCTGGCCTCTGGAAACTTTGGGGAAGTTTTTGAGCTTCACCATAGCACTGGCGAGCTGACTGTCAAGAATCCCTTAGATTTTGAAACCAACATGCATTTTCATCTCGTAGTTGAAGCCAGAGACTCAGGGATACCTCCATTTTCATCATATGCCGAACTTCATTTGAATATAAGTGATGTGAATGATAACCCACCGGTGTTCTCGCAAAGCATCTACAGATGTGACGTGTATGAGAACTTGGCTTCAAGTAGGGTGTGTAATGTGTTAGCAACCGATGAAGACTCTGGAGTGTTTGCAGAGGTGAAGTACTTAATTTTAGCTGGTAATATTGGGGGAACGTTTAAAATAGACAAAAATCATGGCAGTCTTTCCACAACAAAGCGTTTAGATCGAGAAAAATTGCCCTATTATAATCTCACCCTCAAGGCCATTGATAAAGAAAACAACAGTCTTTCGGCCATTGCTACAGTTATCATTATAGTTCTCGACACAAATGATAATGCGCCCCGCTTCTCAAAGATTTTCGTCACAGAGGTTCCTGAGGATGCCCCTGTTGGCTTTTCAGTCATTCAGATAACTGCTACAGATGAAGATGTTGGTTTAAATGCTGTCATTGAATATACAATCCTCGGCCAAAATAGTGAGTTCCCATTCAGTATTGATAAAACCACTGGCACTTTACTCTTACTGTTTCCTTTGGACAGAGAAGATCAAGATCATTACATAGTGAAGGTTAACGCCAATGATTCTGCTTGGAGCATTAGCACAGACATCACCATAGACATAACAGATATCAACGACAATACACCGATCTTCTATCAACCACTGTACACTGTCACTGTCCCTGAGATGAGGATGCAAGAAGTTTCCCTTCTTAAAGTTAGTGCTACTGACAGAGATCTTGGTGAGAATGCCCACATCCTCTACTTCATTGACCCACCAAATGAACTTTTTTTAGTAAATGCATCAACTGGGGAAATTGCAAACAAACAGCCCATTGTTCTCAGTGAATCTGAATCTGTAAATTTTGCTTTCACAGTTGTGGCGTCTGACTGCGGCAGTGTTCCTTTGAACAGCTCTAGCATTGTTTTAGTGAAATTAGTAGAATATAATCATTTCCCACCCTCGTTTTTACCCTTCAGGCCTTTGGTACCAGTCCCTTTAACCCTGATTGTGGGAACAGAAGTGATCCAGATATCTGCAGTAGATCAAGACTCCCTTGAAATGAACAACAGTGTTGAGTATTTTAATAGTGGTGGTAATGGATCTCTTTATTTTGAGATAGAACGTAACAGCGGAAAAGTGCTGTTGAATAAAACTTTAGCAAATAGACTTAACGTCATCTTAACACTTCAAATCACTGTGAAAGATAAAGGCCTTCCTTCTCTTTCTGCACAAACTGAAATCCATTTTGAAGTCACACAAGAGAACCTCTTCGCACCACATTTTCTTGACAGCAGAGTTGAGTTTTTTGTTCCAGAAGATTTGCGCATTGGTTCAGTTATTGGAAAGATCCAAGGCAAAGATAAAGATTTGGGCATCAATGGTGTTATTTCCTATTCTTTTGATGGTGGGAATGAATTGTTTTCCATTGGACACTCTTCAGGACTGATCATGCTGGTTAAAGCGCTTGACTTTGAGGAATCAGAAACTTACCATCTAAACGTCATTGCCAAGGATGGAGGCTGGCATCCTAAGATGGGGCGACTCAATATCACAGTATATGTTACAGATTTAAATGATAACCCTCCTTTATTTACATCTACAGATTACATTGCCACTATTTCAGAAAATGCTTTAATTGGTACCTCAGTTTTGCAAGTTTTTGCGACGGATGCTGACACAGGAATTCACTCTCAAATCACTTATTCATTTATTGCCGGAGACATTCATCTCTTCTATTTGGACACCAAAAATGGCACTATCACCACTTCAGAGATATTTGATTATGAGCAAAATCAGCATTTTGAACTTACAGTCAAGGTCACCAACATCGGCTTTCCATATTTGTTTAATATTGCCCATATACACATCCAGGTCACTGGCCTCAATGAATTCATCCCTGCTTTTCAAAGACATCTATACAACTTCTCTGTGTCAGAGGCTTTGCTGCCACAAACTGAAATAGGAAGGGTCATCGCCATAGACTATGACCTAGGCCCTGATGGAAAAGTGTTTTATGTACTTGCAGGGCAAAGTAAAAAATCTAGTTTTGTGGTGGACGAGCATACAGGAATAATATATATCTGCAAAGATTTGAAAAATCGCCTTCAAAATTATGACATCCTACGGGTGTTTGCAAAAAACAGAGGAGCCATTACTGGATTTAATGTTGATGAGGCATTGATACATCTACACATATTAGATGAAAATGATCCCCCTGAGTTTGATTCAATGCTCTACACCGCAGCAGTGCCGGAGGACATCTCGATCGGGACCTCCATAACTAAAGTCAAAGCGGTGGACCAGGATGTGATCCCAGAATGGAGCAGGTTCTCTTATAGCATTGAACATGGAAATATCAATAGTTCCTTCATTATAGATCCCGCCAGTGGCATCATTTCAGTTAACAGTCACCTGGATAGAGAGATGTGGGCCATCTATAACCTGACGGTCATTGCTATTGATGAGGGCTCACCTGCTGTAACCGGAAGCACAAAGGTAGCTATCACCATCACTGATGTAAATGACAATCCTCCCAAATTGTTGAGCACAGAAGGGTTTGTCCGAGAAAATCAACCTGCTGGGACTCTCGTCTCTACTTTAACAGCCACAGATGATGATCTTCCTCCAAATCAGGGTCCTTTCACATTTTGGATGATGAGACCTGCTGAGGGTTTTTCGCTTGCATCTGATGGAGTTCTCCTTACCTCAAAACCTTTTGATCGGGAGCGCAACCCTTTTTTTCACATACATATTGTGGTTCAAGATGCTGGTAAGCCGCCTATGTCCTCCACCACTTTGTTTCATATTAAAGTTCTTGATGAAAATGACAATGCACCACTCCAGAGAAACATCAATATATTGGTGAAATATTATGGAAGTTCTTTCCCAGGAGGACTAATCGGAAATGTTAGACCGACCGATCAGGATGAACTGGATGTGTTCAATTGTACAATCAGAAATGGGCCACTTAGGATGTTTAGTTTCCCATTTGGGATGTGTAATTTGTGGTCCTCCCCATACCAAGGAGAGGCAACGTATAATATTTCCATTGAAGCGAGTGACCAGCTCCACCCTTCAGTCAACAACAGCATCTATGTCAATTACAAAGGCTTTACTAACGTTTCTCTGGACAACTGTGTGTTGTTCTACATCTCTATATCTACACTTGAGGAATTTTTGTCTTTGAAGTATTTAAAATTTGTCAAAGCATTGGATAGCCTCTTTAATCTACAAGCATCCAAAACGCATGTGTTTGGAATGAAGTTGCAAGGAGATAAAATGCTGCTTCTGGCTGCAGTGAAAAGCTACAATGGTCAGTATCTAACTGGAGAGGCGGCAAGCGGAATATCAAACATGCATAAAAAGTTACTGGAAGTGCAAAGCAATGTGACTATATCCCAAATAATCAGCGACCCCTGTATGCTCCGTCCTTGCCATAATGGTGCCACCTGCAACAGAAACATTCACATAAGCCAGGAAGTTGCTGTGTTGGAAAGTTCTAGTCTTATATTTGTATCTCCCTATTTTGTGGAGATTTTTAACTGCTCCTGCCCAACAGGCTTTACAGGTGATGCATGTGAACAAGACTTTAATGAATGCACCAAGGAACCTTGTGAAAATGGGGGAAACTGCTACAACAATCCAGGAACTTATTATTGTCAATGCAAAGAGGGGTTCTCAGGACCGCACTGCAATACAGTTGATAATGAATGCCAAATGGTAATATGCTTAAATGGAGGAACGTGTTGGAACAGGCAGGGAGGGTTTATCTGTGATTGCAGCCCAGGGTATGAAGGTATGGAACTTATGCACTGATTTATTTATTTTTGTATACCTCATTTGAAATTATTTGTTGTACATTAATGAACCACTTATTTTTGTTGCAGGACGATTTTGTGATCGTATTGTTGACCACTGTGCTTCCTCCCCTTGTGTGTTTGGCAACTGCTTCAGTTTTTTAACTGGTTACTCTTGCCAGTGTCCATTTGGTAAGAGGAAATCTTCAGTCTGCATGTATCTGTATAGTATGATTCAATATCTGACCTCATTTTATGATATTGCTCATAGGCACATATTTGAAATATTTTATATTTGTTTTGGTTGAATGTGTTATTTATAATTCAATTCAATTCAATTTATTCATATAAATAATATTTGTATATTATTAAATTATTTTAACTTATTTTTTTCATTGTAAAATGAACAATGTATTAAGTTCAATGTATTACCTATACAATATAATAAAATGTATTGTGTATTATGTTAAAAATACAATTATTATTGTATTATTAAACTAAATATATTATTTGTTGTATATTATTTGATATGATTAATAAATTATATTGTTATTTTATACAATATAATATTTAAAAAAGTATGAATAGTGTATTATTCATCATTGAATTCAATATATGAATTATAACATTGAGTAGATACATTTCTGATTAGCTATAGATATATATTTCTGAATATATATATATTTCTGACATTCCTATTTATTATTAGGTGTGAGCGGAATCAATTGTGAAGAACACAGTCTTGGCTTTCAGGAACTTTCTTATGTAGAATTTCCTCCATTGGATGCACAATATAACTTCATTTACCTGGAATTTGCGACTGTGGAGCAAAACGCTTTGCTTTTGTACAACCATGGTGACCCATCAACTTCAGAATTCATGGCCCTTGAAATTGTAAGTGGACGGCTGTGGCTGTCTTATGATCTTGGATCTGGAGTGATAAGATTGGAAACAGGAAAGATGGTGGCTGATGGAAGTTTTCACAACATCACCGTAAGAAGAACTGGAAATGTATGTGATTCCCTTACATGCCCATTTTCAATCTTAAGAATCAACCAAGCCGTTTTTGTGAAAGATTTGTCAGATATTCTGCAGGTATACTTCTCTTTGTGTCTCTCAGATAGCGTCTCTAGAAATAGACAACTGCTCTGCCAATGAACCGCAAGGGTTTTGCTTATCGCAGAATGGCGGCACTGGAACACAAAGGTAGTATTACATTTAATCTTGTAATTGTGCTCAAGATTTAACATAATTGTACACAAAATCATTTCAAACTGCTATTCTTTCTTATCTTCATGCTTATGATTCACTATTTTACATCCTCTCATTACTTGTTTGTTTATCTGAACTCTAAATCATGTTTACCCAGGACTCTGGAAGTGAGCTCAAATAACATGACGTTTGGTGGCGTAAAGTCCATTGATGTCATTTTGAAGAGGCAAATCAGGACTCATGACTTTGTTGGCTGTATGAGAAACATGCAAGTGAACAACATTGGTCCAGATTCCTTAAAATCTCTGGCATCCCAGAATGTTCTTGATCGGTCAGTTTCAAAAGAAACTTTGTAACTGTAACATGTCTATTACATATACCACGTTATAGTTTATTTCTTTTTTATGTCCAGATGTCCGCGAGTAGATATTCCTCCCTGTGAAACCGCAGAGTGTTTGAATGAAGGAGTTTGTCAAGACAGATGGTCTCACCACCACTGCCAGTGTAGAGACTATTTCACAGGACCCAACTGTGCCATGAGTAATTTCATTCATACATATCTGTTGTTTGTCTAATTTTTACTGTGATAGTTCAAAGTGTAAAGCCTTAAAGTGAATGTAATTGTCTTTCTGATAGATTTGGCTGAGCAGCATGTATTGTTTCTCAACGGAGAGGCCTACATTGAATTTGACGTCAAGGAAAGCTACAGAAGAAATCAGCTTCTACAAGCCATTCTGGATGGGAAGGAAGGAGACTCTCAGGGGTTTGTCAGTGTTGAGATCAAGATGAGGACTGTCAGAAAAAATTGTGTTTTGCTTGTGTGCTGGTGTCAAACTGCACATCTAAAACTTAAGGTGAGCTCTGAAAGATGTTTAAGGGAATGTTCAATACAAGTTAAGCTGATAGCATTTGCAGCTAATGTTGATTACCACAAAAAAACATCAAAAAACAGTATCAAGGGTACGATGAGGCACTTACAATGGAAGTAAAAGAGGGCCGAAATTTGAAGCTTATATAAAATCACAGCACTCTATATTAATTCTTCTTTTAAATCTTTATTAATTACCTTTTTTAGTCATTTTAGTTAAGTTGTAAAATTGGATATAAATGTAGGCAAGGCAAGTCTATGTATATTGCACAATCATAAAATAATCATAGAAAGTGAAGATAAGAAATAGAAATGGATACAACATTTTTACGAAAAACAGAACACACAGGTTAACATCATTTTTATTTCTATTTTATTTTCAGTTGTCCTTTAAATTTAGTAAAATATTTTGAAATAATAAAATAGTAAAATAATATCAAATAGTTTTCACTTTATGACTGATATTAGTTAGTTGTGTGTGTGTGTGTGTGTGTGTGTGTGTGTGTGTGTGTTACATTTATGCACAATTATACAAAATGTACATTCAAAAAACAGAACAGAAAAACGCTACTATTTTTGTTTTGTTCTTTGTTAATAATGTTAACACAAATTGTCTTAAACACAACACATTAAGGATTGGCCTCATTCACTTCCATTGTAAGTGCCTTTGCAGTTTATAAAGAAAATTAGGAACTTTTATTGAACTTTAATCATTTATTTTAATATAAATTATTATCGCTGTTCTTTCAATTGTTGTTGTTTAACAGTAAAAACTAAACTTGAATCTGCTGTATCTATATCTATGTAATATCTCTTAATTTTGTCAATAACAAGTTTTCTTTTGCCTCCTCAGATATCAGATGGAAAACCTCTGTATGTGTTCACCAATGTCACATCTGGTCAGCAGCTGGAGCTCTCAACGGAGGGAGATGTGTCTGATGGACAGTGGCATGTTCTTCAGCTACGCAGAAGGGGTGCAAACATCTCTCTGTTTCTGGATGAACAGCCTGTTGTCAACACCACCAATGGCACCATAACTCACTCTGCATTCTTAGTGGAGACCATTTTCCTGGGCAGTGCTTCGCTGAGAGAATCCAGAGGTTTCCCAGAGATGATCCAGGACATAGGTTAGACTGCTAGTGATTTGTTAGTTTTAAAGTTCGATACTGAAAAATGCTTTCCAGTACATAAAGTTTAGATTTTCTATCTGTTTTACTTCTTATTTTTTATTTTATTATTATTTGTTTATTTCTTTATTTTTATAGTATATAATTTAAACATAGACATAGTTTAGTTTTTATTTCTATTTTATTTTCAGTTGTATTTTAAATTTTGTAATTTTTCTTTATAGTATTTTCTTTTTAATATTTTTTTTGTTTATTTGTAATACTTAAGTATTTTTTGTGTTGCTAAATTGCGTGTGTTTAGCAATACACTCATGTTATCTAGTGGTATTTTCATGATAAATGAAGTGGATTATGAAAATGTACAATATATTATGTGTCTCAAATACTGAATTTAAAATTATTTATTAAATTAATTAAAAACTTTTTTAATTATAAATTGTTCTATTATTGTTTTAATTACCAATTTAACCATTAATTAAAACTGCCAATTTGATAATGAAGTCAGGGTTTGGACAAAATAATGTGAACACCTGGGAAATAGGCAATATTTCTTTATTAAGGTGTTTTGCTCAAATCTGACGTTTAATACAGCTTCCAGCCTTATTAGAATAGATTAATATAACTTTTCAGTTGAATGTCTCCGGTTGAATGCTGTCTATCAGAACATCTGCCAGTTTTTTCAGAGATGTTGAAGGAGGAATTCTGCTTTTCAGATTGGAATATAGGAAGGACAGACACCCTCCTCCCCACCCCACATCTATATGATAATAACATCATATATATATATATATATATATATATATATATATATATATATATATATATATATATATATATATATATATATATATATATATATATATATATATATATATATATATATATTTCCCCTTCATGGGAACTCGAGCTGCGTCACCGCTTTGGGATTGCGGGATTGCGGGACCCTGGGTGATTGCGTCGTGAAGCACGTATGTCATCAGTCCAATAGAGAGACGGAACGTCATAGACGGGTGTCGTCATCGACCGGAAAGTATAAAGCATCCCCGGAAACACACGCCCACAGCTTCTGTTGTCTTCAGCAAGCGCTCTGTGTCTTTGTTTAATATTGTCAGCTCTGTGTTTGTGTCAGCTCTGTGTTAGAGTTCAGACTTTCTTGTTTTTCAAAAATTACACACACACTGACTTTGCAAGAGAGAAAATGGCGAGTGAACAGCAGTTCGTTAGATGTGTTCCTCCCTGCTCACGTTACATCACGAGCGGGGATACACATCTAATGTGTGTTGTTTGCTTGGGTGAGCAGCACGTGCAGTCGGCACTCGAGGGTGCGAGGCTGCGAGCATTGTGAGGCTTTGCCTTTGCGTGTGCTGCGATCCCACCGGGCGCTCTTTGAGGAAGGCATCCCGGTTCGTGCTCCCTGCGGCTCGGGCCCCACTGTTGCTGAGGCACAGTTTTCAGTCCCCATACATCTGTGTATAGTAACATCGGGGGACTGAAAAGACATGGGTATGGTTCGGTGCCGATGGTGGAAGAGACGCTTGTGAGCCATCTCTCTCACGAATCGGCATCAACCATTAAGGCTTCGTCACTGCCCACTAAACCGCTAAGAGTGACATCAGCGTTAGTGGGTAAATCATACTCGGCAGCAGGTCAGGTCGCACACTATGGCTATAGTGCAGGCATACCAGGCTGACCTGCTGAGGGACCTGGGGGAAAGCGCTGAGATCGGGGCTGATGTGGTCAGTGAGCTCCGATCCTCTGCAGATTTAGCTCTCCGTGCCACCAAGGAGACGGCCAGATGTATTGGCCGTTCTATGGCAGCCATGGTGGTCACGGAGAGACTTTGGCTAAATCTGACCGAGATAAAGGAAAGAGATAAGAGTTTTCCGCTTGATGCGCCGGTGTCTCCTGAGGGCCTGTTCAGTGACTCCGTTACTACGGTCACCGACAGGTTCCAGGAGGCAAAGAAACAATCGGCGGCGCTCAAGCAGTTTCTCCCTCGCAAACCCCAGGCTCCGTCTGCTGCTGTGAGACAGCAGCAGGCACCGAGTGCAAGCTCCTCCCATCGAGCGCAGCAAAAGCAGAGCGTCGCCACCCGCGCACCCCCTCAGAGAGGGTGGAGCGGTGGGCGGCGCTCTCAGGCGCAGCCTTCCAAGGGCAAGACTGATCTGAGGGCAGTCATTGTCTCGCGGAAGGCTGTGTCAAAGAAGCCCTGACACCTGTGGGCTCAGGGCTGTGAGGGTGATCCCTTCTGGGGGCGGACGGTGTTTACCTCATCTCACGGTACCCGTCAGCCTTCAGCACCCTCACAGGGTCATTCCACCAACCCCGCCCAAGTGCCGGGGCGTGGAGGGCCCTCGCGAGTCATCCGAGGATGGCCCGCCCCCTCCGAGGAGGGAGGTGGCGCTGTCGGGCCAGCTGTTCCCTGCCGGTTTGCCGTTTCAGGGCGCTGCGCTCGCGGTGCAGAGTACCTCGAGAGGCTGGTACCCTTAGAATCTGCCAAGTATAACTCGTTGGATCCTGCGATTCATAAAAATTGGGTACGCCATTCAATTCAGATGTCGTCCTCCCAGTTTCAACGGGGTTCTTCCCACAGTGGTGGGCCCCGAGCAGGCTCTGGTTATGTCTCAAGAAGTACAGACTCTGCTGCAAAAGGGGGCGATAGCTGGGTTAGCTCCCTCCACACTGAGGGTGTATGTGGCGGCCTTAGCTGCTTACCACACTCCTTTGGGTGGTGTGTCTTTGGGGCGACACCCGTTAGTAACTCGTTTCCTCCGTGGGACCTTGAGGTTAAGACCTGTTGTGCGCACCAGGGTGCCAGCCTGGGACTTGGCCATTGTGCTTCAAGGCCTTTCCGCGGCTCCCTTTGAGCCGCTTGAGGAAGTTTCAGAGAAGTTTCTTACTCTTAAGACTATCTTTCTGGTTGCTATTTCTTCTTTGAGAAGAATTGGAGATTTACAAGCCCTTTCGGTGGCACCCTCGTGCCTGGAATTTGCTCCCAGTATGGCCAGGGCCTTCCTGTCTCCTAGGCCGGGTTATGTTCCTAAGGTTCTCACTAATCCTGTGAGACCTATTGTACTTCAGGCTTTCTGTCCTCCGCCCTTTGTGACGTCAGACCAAGAAAGACTTAATCTGCTTTGCTTTTGCTTTGCTTTAAGATGCTTATGTCCACAGAGCTGCCCTGTGGAGGAGATCTGAACAGTTGTTTGTGTGTTACGGGTCACACTCGAGAGGGGGACCAGTTTCTAAGCAGAGGATGAGCAAGTGGGTGGTCGAGGCCATTTCACTTGCTTATGTGGTGGCCGGACAGCCTTCTCCTTTGGCTGTCCGGGCCCACTCAACTAGGAGTATGGCGGCCTCTCAGGCTCTTTTGGCAGGGGCTTCCCTGCAGGATGTTTATGATGTGGCGGGGTGGTCCTCGCTGCTCACTTTCGTCAGGTTCTATGAACTAGATATTAACATTACTCTGGGGGCTCGGGTGCTCGCGTCCTGAGTACACAGACGGGCATCCAGCTCTTATGGGGCGTGGTTAGTCTCGTTCCCAAAGCGGTGACACAGCTCGAGTTCCCATGAAGGGGAATGTCTCGGTTATGTCTGTAACCATAGTTCCCTGAGTAGGGAACGAGATGCTGCGTCACCCTGCATACTCCCTACATGCCCACGAGCACCTTGCTTCATCCTTTTAACAGAAGCTGTGGGCGCGTGTTTCCGGGGATGCTTTATACTTTCCGGTCGATGACGTCACCCGTCTATGACGTTCCGTCTCTCTATTGGACTGATGACATACGTGCTTCACGACGCAATCACACAGGGGCGTTCCCAAAGCGGTGACGCAGTGTCTCGTTCCCTACTTAGGGAACTAAGGTTACAGACGTAACCGAGACGATTTTTAAGTAACAAGGATCTAATTTTATAATTATTAGGCTTTAACCCAGAGAAACAGATACAGCTGACTGAGGTATGTTCAGGTCTAGTTCTACAAAAGAAGTCACCCAATCCTGAAGAGTCTGTAACAAAAATTAATGCTCCAGGGAATCAAAGGCTTTATAATAATCTAAGAAGAGAATAAAATTATCATTAAGGAAAAAGTCAGAATAATCTAGAATGTCTAAAACCAGACGTATGTTATTAAAAATATGCCTTTTTTTGTAGAAATCTAGATGTTCATCAATTAAGTTATTCAAAACACATTTTAATCTTTTTGATAAACCAGAGAAATGATTTTATACCTTATGAAAGCTCCTTCTGCCTTTTGTTTGTAAATTTCCTCTAAGTTTAAGTCTCTATTAAGTAAAGTCTGCTTTATCGAATTCTTATAAATCTTACTTTTTTAGATAACAAAGTAGATATTTTGAACAAAAATGTATCCTCTTCTATTTTTCTCCTTTTTTTCAGGGCTAAGCTGATTGTAGAAACCAATGATGACAATGGTTCTACCATTTAGTTAGGCCTACGATGCGTTTAAAAAACACAGCCCAGGTTTTAAAATTTTAACAATCTTTTTTAGCAGTGGGGTCAGAGATTAAATGTTTAGCAATTTTAGCTCTTTCATTGATGTTGGCTTTGTGAAGTTTTCTGTGGTCCGCTTTTGTGGAAACATGGTCTTCAGGGGCAATATTGAGGCTTGCTGTCTCTTTGCTGCAGTTGTTCTGTGTTGTTTGGACACAATTCTTTTTAGTGTCAGACCTATCATTTACTTTGGCTTTTGCCCTCTGTTCTTCTTCGCTGATAAAGTCTTGCCATGCTTTGTGTGCATAGTCATAATCATACAGACTGTTGTTCTTAACAAATGCTCAAATGTACAAATGCTCTTGTTAAACAGTCTCTGATTGTTTGCCCTTTTTGGATGTCTGACAAGTTGCCCATTTCACACACGGTTTGTACTAAACTATACAACTATATACATAAACTAGAGAATATAAACATCAAAAAGATCAATCAATGAAACAATTGCAGTGTTTGGTTTTTTCACTGTAGCCTAAACAAATGATATCAACCCCTATAATATGGGTGTTCACATTGTTTTGTCCAATCCCTGTATTTTGCTGCTTATGTTCTTTTTCTTGTTTTTCCAGGTTTTAGAGGGTGTGTGGAATACATCAAATTCAACGGCCACCTCCTATCCTTCAGCGGCTACAATGAGATAGTCCAGGCCAGCTCCAGCCCCTCTGTCTTCCAAACCTTCTGCGTTTCTCCAAACCGCTGTGTTCTGACTCCATGCCTCAAGGATTCCTGTCTATCTACGCCCTGCTGGAATGATAGTGACTGTGGATCTTCTTCCAAAGATGACTACTGGTGCATTTGTCTACACAACGTGTCCGGTTCTTCATGTGGATCCTGCTCATCTGACGTCGTCCACAGCGAGGCCTGTTCTCAAACACAAAACAGCGTCCCCTTATGGATTGTGGCCATCGTTCTTCCCATCATCCTCATTCTGCTGATTCTGGTTCTATGTATTGTCCTCAGGAGACAAGGCAAACTCTGTGAGGGCGAAAAGAGGAGTCTTGTCTATCTCATGCCACCAAGCAAACAGCATGGAACGGATAACCTGGCATTTAGTTTAGGTCCTGCTGATGAGTCTCATCGAAGCGTTTCAAATGAGGCCAGCAAGCAACCGGATTTGATAAAATCGAGGGATTCAATGCAAGGAGTGGTAAGTTGTACTGAAAGTGGGCCTTCTTGTCATGTCTCAGGTTTTGGAGGGTGTGAACTGGAATACTACGAGATTGACAGCACATACTCAGATGTGAAGACCCCACAGCTGAAGAAGGAGGATGAACGTGGAGATGAGGTAAATGACAATCCAAAATTTTCTCAATCCATCATGCAACCTCAAACTAATCATTATCCATCTCCTAAATTTCATCAGAAAACATCTAGAGGCGATTTTCACCAGTGGCAACGTCAATCCCACCTGTTCTTCAAGAGAAAACTGGCTCCTGATCTGACAAGCCCTCCACAGCATCTCTCAGCAGCTGAGGTTGAGAAGCTAAACGCCCCACGGGACCACAAGGGATACCCTCATCAACATTTCAGAGAGTGTCCCATAAAGCCATGCAGAAGTGGGACGACAGAGACGTCATCGGAGAGTGAAAGTCACTGCTCCTTCACCGGCTCAGAGTTTGACTGTGAGAGAGAACTGTCCCTTGTCAGCTCACATGACAAAGATGAACATCCACCTGAAGGCAAGGACACACTTTCAATAATGACACCTATATTACAAAGGCTCATAAAAATGGGGTGAATATTGGTTTGGCCCTTTAGTTATAATATTCAGAAATAAAATAATATACATGTGTGTGACACAAACCAGAAAAAAGAGACGTGTGTCTTGGTACAAAAATAATTGTTGCTTAAATAAAAAAACCTAAAAAAAAAAAAAATCCAATTTAAGTTTTATAATAATAATAATTATATATATATATATATAAACATATTTAATCATGCCCCAACTTCTGGAGATTTGGTGCTATCTAGTGGTCATGTAACAATCGTTCACCACCATTCTTCTACATTTCACACTGTGCTTTAGGAAACAAGAGAGATCTTATTTTTTACTGTTTAATATGGTTGACTATTCAAATGAATATAAAGACACTAATTTAATTAGTTAAATATCAAATGTGAATGCACAGCATTGTGTTTGATTATGACAATTTTTGAACCACTTTTATTTGACTCTTATTTGACTCTGTTTCAGCTGCAGACTGGTCCAGAGGACAGTTTATACTAACGGCCCCTTCACCCTTCAGAGACATGGTCACATCCTCCTCCATCCACAGTCTCCCCAACACCTCTGTCTCTGGCAGGATCCAGCAGCTAGAGAATCTCCTAAATCTAGGAGTTCACTTTAACACCTATGCAGACGTGTTTGAGGACATAGCCAGGTTGCCGACCAATCAGCCAAATGATTGTGATTTTCAAAGTGATCAAGAGGAAATAATTTGAAAGTATGCTACTAAGTTCACATTTTATTTAAAACTCCTTTATTATTTAGTCTATGTACTTTTACATGTACTTTATGCTTGACCAGTGAAATAATGGTGACTCATTTGTTCATTAAGCGTTAATAAAACTGTAAATATATTATTTTAAACTTATTGTAACTTATCAATAGTGACTGAATCATTAATATCGCTTTTATCTCTGTTTATAACCATGGATGTCGCTGAGCTTATTTTAGGAGGGCTTCCTCAAAAATAACATTAAACATGAATCTAGTGTCATCCCTGTGTATAACAGTGTTTGAGGAGCATAATAATCTTTTTACATTAGCTCCATCTGTTGTCATATCTCTAACATTACATCTGCTGGTTTCAATGCTAGAGGTCAGTTCATGACTGATTCTCCACTTTTTTATGGAGCTGAACTATGAATTTTGTAACTATTATTAAAAATGTCAGTGAAATCAGTGAAATAACTGCATGTTGCAGCTGGGTATTTGTTTGCTATGCATTTTATTTACATACTAATGTAAAAAAGCTGGCCTAACTGTCACACTTTACACTTCAGTGAACATTTCTTTTTAAATCAATAGCTGTACAGGCTCAAAATGTGAAGTATTTGCTGTAAAAAACTACATGATTCAGGGGGTAAGTTGTCACAATGGCAAACTGCTGTTTCTTGACACTGATTTAAATTTTTTAGAAAAAATACTATTATATATAAAAGGGATATTCTGAACTGTTGAAAAAGTATTGAGGAAACATGACAGCGTAAAATGGTGACTTCACTGTAAGGGGACCTGCGATGTTGATAGAAATGGCTCATTCTAAGATAATAAAAAACATTATGTAAGGTCTTTATACACCACTTAAAACATAGTTATGTAGCTAACTATTATATTGCATTTCTGTCAATCGTTCCTCATAAATATTACTCACAGCACCTTTAATAGTGACTTCAGCAAAATTTTAACAGTAAAACATTTCTGACAAAAAACAAAAAAACAATGAAAATAGCACAAAGAAATCACATTGTTAATCAACTGTATACATTTCCAACATTTTAATTTTGGTCCTAAAGTACTATTTATGTGGACTGATAACATTTTGTGTGTGCTAAAATTAAAACTACTAATAAATATTAATTTATCTGCCACATAAAAATAAAACTTCAATCTTTTTTTTTTTTTTTTTTAAACTACTAATAAATATTAATTTATCTGCCACATAAAAATAAAACTTCAATCTTTTTTTTTTTTTTTTTAAACAAGACAATTCATACTAAAAAACAAAAAAAGTTCAAATAAATGGCTAGAAACTAGCTAGGAAAAGGATTAAATGGTGAATATTTATACTATAAAGAACAATATTTTACAAAGGAAATAAAAATAGTGATTTTTGGATTAAATACGTAAAGTATAAATCTCAGTTTATGTGTTTTTAGAGATGCTTCACCACAGGCATAAAAACAAAACAAAAAACTTTAGAATGAATGGTTTATTCAGAGCACTTGCATTGCTTAGAGGAAAATTGAGAAAATTATACAAAAAAAAAAATCTTTTCTAAAAAGAAAATGAAACTGTTAAAAATGTGTTATTAGTCTGATCGGTAGTTTCACAGACAGAATAGGAAATAAGAAAAGCCTGCAAATGAAACAATACACACTACCAGGGCCGGCCCAAGCCCTTATGGGGCCCTAAGCAGAATTTTATTTGGGGGCCCCTCTGTGCCACCAATACGATTGACTATTGTCAAATCTTGATAATTCACACACCCAGTATCAATGTTTGAAGTTGTCGCTGTGTTGCTTATGTCTGCCTGTCATGTTTTTACCCTTACAGTTTTTAATTGTGACAGTAGCAAACCCACAAGAGTGGTCAGATGTTAATATTCAAAGCCTTACAGTCCTACAGTTCAGACTGGGATATGTACTTTTTTTTTTCCTTTTCTTTTTTTTAAGTAGCCTAGTCTCTTATGCTGAATATGCTCACTTTTCCCCAGGATTCTTTGATGAATAGAAGGTTAAAAAGGACAGCATTTCTCTTAAATAGAAAGCTTTCAAAGAATCCTAAAAATATTGTAATATAAAAACTGATAATCATAAATGTGTCTTGAGCATCAAATCCTCATATGAGAATGATTTGTGATCATTGATGATGATAGATCCAGCTTTGATCACAGGAATACATTACACTTTACAATATATTCACATAGAAAACAGCTGTTTTACATTATAATAATATTTCACAATATTACTGTTTTTTGATCAAATGAATGCAGCCTTGATTAGCAGAAGAGACTTCTTTTAAAAACAAGAAATTGTGTAGAAAGAACCTTTTTATTTTCTAAATAAAAACATCCAAAATGTAGGCTACACAACTTATAATTCCAAGGGGACGATATAGCACTTGCAGAAAAACATCTCCTGAGAAACCGGAAGCTATGCTGTAGCTACTCCAAGACATGCGTTCAGAACGTCAGAGATATTCGCACTAGGGGTGTAACGATGCACTCGTGTCACGATTCGATATGTATCTCGATACTGAACTTGTGATACGATATTTATCCCGATATGTAGCTAAAATCAAGAGTGTTTTTTAAATTTTGTACTTTTTTATTATTATTAAAATAATAATATTATTATTAGTGTAACCTATTATTATCATCATGACCCAACAAATATTTCCCCATTGCATTATTATACATTATATTCAACATTATATATAGTTCTTTAATGTAATAATGTCACTGAATCTAATCACTAATTAGTCACAAACTTTCAATGCAGGCAGCATCTCTCCCGGTGCTCGCTATGTCCCGCCTCTCCCGCTATTAATGCACTATATATAGAATAAACCATCTAAAATGCTTTGAATAATCATGCTAGTAAAACTAAATGTGATCTGGTGATTTAAATGATGTTTGCGCTTTCACTAAGGAGTGCCGCTTTAAATGGTGTTTCCGCTTTAAATAATGTTTGCGCTCTTACCCCCAATTTCCACCGGCTGCGTTACGGCTGCGGAACGGCTCCGCTGCGTGACAGCTCCGTGTTCCGTTGTCCGTCAATACCCACCAGGTCCGGATTTGTTGCGGAACGGCTGCGGTCATGACTGACAGCTGACGTCATGAGGCCCCATGTAATCTCGCGAATTCTAGTGTGATCGCGCGATATGTAGTTTCTATAAACAGTTCTATAGTTTTCCACACCGCATCCTTTTTAATGTTGTCCTTATAAAAAGGATGTGAGGGGTCATAGATGATGGGTTGATTCTGTACCTCAATAATCAGCATTTCTTCATCCATCGTGTCAACGGGGTTAAAACTTAAACAAGCCTCCGCCCATTATGACGTTTTCAAGGTGTAGTGTAGGGAAATATGAGCGCGGTGTATTTTATTTTGAAAATTAAACAGATCTTTTATTTTGTTTCTGGCTGTTCTGTTTTGTCACTCGACTTCCTGTCCTGCGTACTCTGCCCATAGTGCTGCGGAGCGCTCCAGCATCCGGCAAAAATAGAAGCTCTGCGTATCTGCTCCGGATCGCCGGAGTCGGAACGCAGCTGTACCGCATTCAGTGGAAATACACTCATTGACTTTAATGGAAACCTATTGACTCCGCCGCCGTGCCGGAGCCGTAACGCAGCCGGTGGAAATTGGGGGTCACTTTGAAGAGTGCCGTTGCGGCAGCGCGTGCACTTCAGATGATCAATGCAATCAGTCACAGTTCATCACAAGAAAGCGTGTCAAAATGACCACTCAAACTGTAAATGTTTAGCTCATCCAAGAATTTTAATTCTGCATTTAGCTACTCCCTCTCATGTTGTTTTCGCGCGTTACGCAATCATTTGAACGTCTGTGTTTGTTTACTACAGTCCGTGTTTACTAAATCCATCCGATTTTCTCGCACTTTGGACTGCAGTGCTGTCAGAATCAATCCGTGCATATATTAGAAAACTTAACATTTTTCAGTTTATTTAGTAATTGTTTAAGGCCATTTTGCGATTTCAATAAACATAAAATAACATACAGCAAAAAGTCATTTTTGCTGTATGTAGCCGCTTAGTTCGCTTATGCCTTGGGCCGGCTTTGCACACTACCGATTAAGTTATTGAAATATCTTTGGCTGTAACGTACTGCTCTGAGTCAGAAGGTTGAGGATCCAAATGCAGCTTTATTTGTAAAAGGGTAATCCACAATCGTAGTCAAAAGTACAGGCAGAAAGGTCATACACAGGAAAGCAGTCCAAACAGGCAAACAAGGCAGGAGAGACAGGCAAAAGGGTAATCCGGGAGACAGGCAAGAAATCCAAAAACCAACAGACATGAAACCAGGGAAACGCTCAGAAATGCAGTGAAACACTAAACAAGACTTAGCCATGATAGACATAATGAACATGGTTTATATAGACAGACACTAATAGGATGGTGAGACACAGGTGAATGCAATCAGTGAATGAGGTACAGGTGAATGTGATCAGTGATAAGTGATGATGAGTCCGGGCAGTGAGTTATGGGAAATGTAGTTTGTGAGTGATAATAGTCATGTGTGGAGTGCCCTCTGGTGGCTCTCAAGGGCACTCCAGCTGGTGATTGTTACATAGCCCCCCCTTTAAGGAGCGGATTCCAGACGCTCCTAACACTGTTACGGAGGGAGGAGGAGCGGAGGCGGAGGGCCAGGCCCGTGGAGCGGGTAACGACCTGGAGACTGCGGCAAGCTGAGAGGCCACGGCGGATCAGGCTGTGCAGGCGACCATGTCGGATCAGGCTGTGCAGGCGGCCAGGGCGGAGACGACCCTTCAGGCGGCCAGGGAGGAGACCATGGCACAGGAACCGACACCGGCTCAGAAACAGGACCAGACACCGGCTCAGGAACAAGAGCAGACAACCGACACAGCAGCACAGACGGTCTTGAAGCCCCCCACGGCGGAGCAGACGACCACCACAGCAGCGCAGACGAGGTTGAAGACCCCCACGGCGGAGCAGACGACCACCACATCAGCGCGGACGAGGTTGAAGACCCCCACGGCGGAGCAGACGACCACCACATCAGCGCGGACGAGGTTGAAGACCCCCACGGCGGAGCAGACGACCACCACAGCAGTGTGGACGAGGTTGAAGACCCCCACGGTGGAGCAGACGACCACCACAGCAGTGCGGACGGTCTTGGAGACCCCCACGGCAGAGCAGAAGGTGGCACGGTCGGAGTCCTCTCTGGACTCGTGACTGGAGGCGGAGCCCTCTCTGGACTCGGGACACGGGCCGGAGCCCTCTCTGGACTCGGGACACGGGCCGGAGCCCTCACTGGACTCGGGACACGGGCCGGAGCCCTCACTGGACTCGGGACACGGGCCGGAGCCCTCACTGGACTCGGGACACGGGCCGGAGCCCTCACTGGACTCGGGACACGGGCCGGAGCCCTCACTGGACTCGGGACACGGGCCGGAGCCCTCACTGGACTCGGGACACGGGCCGGAGCCCTCACTGGACTCGGGACACGGGCCGGAGCCCTCACTGGACTCGGGACACGGGCCGGAGCCCTCTCTGGACTCGGGACACGGGCCGGAGCCCTCTCTGGACTCGGGACACGGGCCGGAGCCGTCTCTGGACGCAGGTCAGTGGCCGGAGCCGTCTCTGGACGCAGGTCAGTGGCAGGAGCCGTCTCCGGACGCTGGTCAGTGGCGGAAGCCGTCTCCGGACGCTGGTCAGTGGCTGGAGCCATCTCCGGACCCTGGTCAGTGGCTGGAGCCATCTCTGGACGCTGGTCAGTGGCGGGAGCCATCTCTGGACGCTGGTCAGTGGCGGGAGCCATCTCTGGACGCTGGTCAGTGGCCGGAGCCATCTCTGGACGCTGGTCAGTGGCCGGAGCCATCTCTGGACGCTGGTCAGTGGCCGGAGCCATTTCTGGACGCTGGTCAGTGGCCGGAGCCATCTTGTACAGAGACACTGGCTCCGCGGCGGCCATCTTGTACGGAGACACTGGCTCGCCGGAAGCCATCTTGTCAAGAGACACAGGCGTGGAGTCGACCATCTTGTCCGAAGACACAGACACGGGAAGAGGAAGAGGAACAGATTCAGGCTCGGCGGGAAGAGACTCTTGACGGGCAGACGTGACGTGAAGCTCTGTCTCTGGATCGGCAGACGTGACGTGAAGCTCTGTCTCTGGATCGGCAGACGTGACGTGAAGCTCTGTCTCTGGATCGGCAGACGTGACGTGAAGCTCTGTCTCTGGATCGGCAGACGTGACGTGAAGCTCTGTCTCTGGATCGGCAGACGTGACGTGAAGCTCTGTCTCTGGATCGGCAGACGTGACGTGAAGCTCTGTCTCTGGATCGGCAGACGTGACGTGAAGCTCTGTCTCTGGATCGGCAGAAGTGACGTGAAGCTCTGTCTCTGGATCGGCAGAAGTGACGTGAAGCTCAGTCTCTGGATCGGCAGAAGTGACGTGAAGCTCTGTCTCTGGATCGGCAGAAGTGACGTGAAGCTCTGTCTCTGGATCGGCAGAAGTGACGTGAAGCTCTGTCTCTGGATCGGCAGAAGTGACGTGAAGCTCAGTCTCTGGATCGGCAGAAGTGGCGTGAAGCTCTGTCTCTGGATCGGCAGAAGTGACGTGAAGCTCTGTCTCTGGATCGGCAGAAGTGACGTGAAGCTCTGTCTCTGGATCGGCAGACGTGACGTGAAGCTCTGTCTCTGGATCGGCAGAAGTGACGTGAAGCTCAGTCTCTGGATCGGCAGAAGTGACGTGAACTGCATGGATATCACCTTCCTCCACGACACCCACAGTAAATGTAGAGCCTCTCACCTGAAGGGCATAATCAAGGAACCCACTCAGGGACCCTCGAGGACCATCACGGACAAGTTGGGTTTGTAATGGTTTATTGAGTCCATGGCAAAAAAAGTCAATCAACATAAAGTCCGGGAGGTTGGTGGTGTTTGCAATGTTCAGAAAGACACTGATGTGGTCCTCGAGTGAATGAGTTCCTTGGCATAGACGGACGAGACATACTGCTGCTGGATCCATTGTTGGCTAAGTCTTCTGTAACGTACTGCTCTGAGTCAGAAGGTTGAGGATCCAAATGCAGCTTTATTTGTAAAAGGGTAATCCACAATCGTAGTCAAAAGTACAGGCAGAAAGGTCATACACAGGAAAGCAGTCCAAACAGGCAAACAAGGCAGGAGAGACAGGCAAAAGGGTAATCCGGGAGACAGGCAAGAAATCCAAAAACCAACAGACATGAAACCAGGGAAACGCTCAGAAATGCAGTGAAACACTAAACAAGACTTAGCCATGATAGACATAATGAACATGGTTTATATAGACAGACACTAATAGGATGGTGAGACACAGGTGAATGCAATCAGTGAATGAGGTACAGGTGAATGTGATCAGTGATAAGTGATGATGAGTCCGGGCAGTGAGTTATGGGAAATGTAGTTTGTGAGTGATAATAGTCATGTGTGGAGTGCCCTCTGGTGGCTCTCAAGGGCACTCCAGCTGGTGATTGTTACATTGGCTCTGCCCAACAGCATGGTCAGCTGCATGCTAACTTCTCTGTGTCTCATTTTCCTCCTTAATGCATCTTTGATCTCTTTGGTTCTGAAACAGCATATCACCGGATTGACAACAGGTGGAAGCAGACTGTACCACATAATTAACATAACCCAAATGACAGGAGTCAATGCAGCCGTCACATCAAATATATAGACAACACATCTTGGGAGATAATACAGAAAAACGATAAGAAGCTGAGGAGTGCAAGTTGAGAACGTTTTATATCGAGCATGAATGTCAGAAATTTTGAAAAAACAGTTGTGAAGATGGCAATAAAAGAAAATATAATAAATGTCAAAGGCCCCAAAAGAACAAACATGGCCCATCCAAAAGCAAAAAGCTCTTTCTGATTTATATCTCGACAAGAAAGTTTAATTACTGTATTTCGGTCATAATAATTGTGGGTTATTACATTAGAAGAACAATGGGCTCTAAGCAACAATAATTCTGATGTATTTCTGCTCATACTTTATATCGGCAAGGGCGCTTCCAGTTTGTTTGGTAACCAAGAGAAACCATCAGCTGTGTGCGAGACACGCCCCCTCACTAAAACAATAAAGAAAACGATGTAGTTTTATACGGTTTTAAATAGTAATACGAGTTTATATCTTCTCCATAACATGGAAAAGACAGTTTTCCGACGTCAAAAGCAAATGAAGGCAGCATCGGAGCACTGTAGTGTTCCGCTGTGCTCTGTCTTCACGTTACAACTCCTGTGCTAGTTTTCATTCCTTTCCGGTGAAGGAAGAGAACAGGAAAAAATGGATAGTAAACATTAGAAGGATCGACTTCTAAATCACGAAACACACAAAGGTGTGCAGTGTACATTTTAAACCCAATGATTTTGTGGAAGGAACGAATAGGAGACGTCTGAAAAAAGATGCTGTTCCTTCAGTATTTGAGTGGAACTGCGAACAACAAATGCAGAGGCTAAGTGTTTGGGAACGACGAGATCAACCACCGCTACCGGACTCAGATATAGAGGAAAACGAAATGGAAATTGATCGTGGACATGACGATCCTGAGAGCTCTGGACTTATCACTATGTGAAAATGAGGAGTTGAAGCGCGAGATAGAAGATCTGCGGAAACAGCTGAAGCAGGCCAAGGTGAATAGCTTCTTTGGCCTCCATAGATTTGCGGGGTCTGATGAGGATATCCGCTTTAACACAAGGTAAAACCATTTTGTGATTATTATTTGTTATGTAAGCCATTAGCACAATGGTAAAGTGTTTTTTTTTTAGCTATTGTTGTTTAGTTTTTAGGTCACATACCTCTCATATTTCTGAATAGGGCTTTACCATCCATCATTGAACATGTTCTGAATGTCTATATAATTATCAAGTATCATACTAAATGTGATAAATGGGACTAAAGTGCGTAGAATGCAGGGGGAACTTGTGATGTGTGTGTGTGAGTGTTGAGGGGTGGGCGTGTGCAAAGTCAGTGTAGTTTCATTATTTGAGAATAAGTTTAAGACTGTAGTAATTACCTAATTGTTGTACCATGTGTTATGCCTTACATGTTTTAAAAGAAACAATTTATTTCTTTGCAGATTTGCAACCTATAAACACATGATGACCTTCTGGGAGCTGATTGAACCTTCAACACACAGGATGATTCGCGTCACCAGCTCCAAAGTCACCAGGGAGACTCAGGCACTTCCTGCAATCGATGAATTCTTCCTCTTCATGATGCACCTTGCTTTGGGCCTCAAGCAGAAAGATCTGGCTCATCGTTTCCATGTCCATCAGACTACAGTGAGCCGCATCATAACCACTTGGGTGAACTTCCTCTATTTTCTTTTAGGTTCTGTGTAAATTTGGTTGCCGAAAGAGAGAGTACGAGCTTACCTGCCAGAGGAATTTGAGAATTTCCGAGACACCCAGGTTATCCTGGACTGTACCGAGCTCCGCTGCCAAACGCCTTCGTCGCTGCTATTACAGAGTGAGGTCTTTTCCAGCTACAAATCTCACTGCACCTTCAAGGCTTTGATAGGAATGGCACCTCATGGTGCAGTAACTTTTGTCTCTGGACTGTATGCGGGGTCAATCAGTGACCGGGAGCTATTCAAGCAATCAGGGATCATCGACGTCCTCACTCCTGACATGGCCATAATGGTGGACAAGGGCTTCTTAATTGATAACCTGGTACCATGCAAAATCCACAGGCCTGCTTTTGCGACCAAGGGCACACAAATGTCTGCCGGAGAGGTGAGACACACTCAGTCTGTGGCCAGGCTCAGGGTGCATGTTGAACGGCTGATCCGACGGGTGAAGGAACATAAGTTGTTTGACGCACTCATCTCCTTGTTCATTTCTGGTAGCATTAATCAACTGTTTGCAGTGTCATATCTTCTTATTAACTATCAGAATGGACCACTTGTCAAGGCATGGGCCCAGTGAGTCTACACAGTGTCATTCTTGTCTGTGTACTAAGTCTTTATTTGGCACATTGACATTTTGTAAATATACTTTTGGAAATATGGTTTGGAAATTTTCTTACTATGATCTTTCACATTTTCTTGCCTTATAGATTTTTTTGCTTGTTGCTTTTGTCTCATCTGGGATGTTTTTGACTTGCCACATATAATTCTGTGAACTGTCAGAATGGACCACTTGTCAAGGCATGGTTTGAAATATTGTAAATATTTTCTGCAAACTGTCTAATTTTCTTACTTTGATGGTCTATTTTTTTGCTTGCCTTTTGACTTACCACATATAGTTCGTACCAACATTCTTTCATTACTGACACCTGATAATTAACATTCTTCTTGACCAGTAGGTTTATAAAAACTGAATTTTACAATCCAACCTTTCTTTGTTAGAGCAGCCATAGGTAAACCTGCAATTGCAACACAGTTCTAATTATGTCAATCTTCTGCCATCTGCTCACATCTTTATTTATAACTATGGTGAAAGACAAGACTAAGATACAGTATTTTTAAGAGTCTTTTCTATTTATTTGAATGTTGAGTCATAAGTTATATTTATGAATTACATTTTAGATCATCATAGTAGAAAGACTTCTGAAGGATCATGTGACACTGAAGACTGGAGTAATGATGCTGAACATTCAGCTTTGCCAACACAAGAATAAATTACATTTTCAAATATTTTCAAATAGAAAACAATTATAAACTGTAATAATATTTCACAATATTACTGTATTTTTAATTAAATAAATGCAGCCTTGGTGAGCAGACAAAACATATTTTTAAAACATTAAAAATCTTACTGTGTCCAAACTTTTAACTGGTAGTGTACATAAAATGGGTTACATCATGTAAAAACCTCACCGAGATACAAAGTAAAGATAATCTCACCTTACACGGTCTGTTGTTGAATTTCTTGGTTTTCGAAACTCCATTTCTCCAACTGGGCCTGGCCAAACACCCTAACATCAGAGACACATTCAACATGGCATCACAATAGCTACAATATGCACAGTAATAGTACAGTTCACATGTTACATGACTTACCAGTGTCCTTGGTTTATGCCAGATCTGCTCTGTGTCTGTACAGCTGTGCACCGGGGGAACAGCAGGAATGTTTAGCTGAGAATAATGGGAAGTCTGATAAAGATGTGCAACCAAATGATTGCATAAGGCACAGCCCGCCACACAGGAACAATGACTGCTCACCAAAACAAACAGGTTTTGAGTGCTTTAACACCATCTAGAGAGAAATAGAAGCTTAGATGAGATATTGCTTAACAGACAAAGCATTCATAAGAAAAATAATGCTGTATTCTGAGGCTCACAGACAAAATATGAAAATGTATTAATTGGTAACAATTTTTAAACAATTTGCTTGGATAATGTTACTTTTGTTAAGCTGACAGGCAATTTATAATTTATTTATTATTGCCTAACCATTGCCCTAACAATAACCCTACTCTCAAGTCGTGTGGCTTTTCACTTTTCTTCATGGATCTATGACAGACTGCCCTCATGCTGACCTTTCCTGTCACCTTGTCTTTCATTGACACTGTGAGGAAGGACGACGAACACACAACTTGAGACTGTAACATTAAATTTTTACACAGTATCTTGACAGTATCTCTATAACAGAAAAGTCACAATCGAAAGATAGCTATTAAGTCTGTCAGTCATAGTCGAACAAAACAGCTAGCGTTAACACTGACGCTAACTGCTACAATAACATTTCAACGTAACAACTTACCCTTGTAATTAACGATGTAGCTGGCGATATACATCTTAAATCCCTTTTCCCGTTTGCTGGAGGGACTGGTACATGACTTCTTGACAAGTTGGTTCACATCATTGATAGTCAGACGAGGTGGGTCTTGACGACAGCGAGTGTAAAAGAGAGCCATGTTTGCCGGTTTGTCTGTCAGTCAAGTGAGCTTAGCTAGAATTTCGCGCCGCGGTCAGTGTAACCGGAAGTGTATCAGCCGGTATAAGCCAATCCGGAAGTTTGACGTGCATTGAGCCTATAGGGCTCATCGAAGGCATGGTAAACAATGATCGCAATCAAAGGTATTAACATTGCCCAAATCACAGCACATGCCATAAAAATAGCTTTGTTTGTAATAAGGACACAGTATCTGAGTGGGTTACGTACAGCAACAAACCGATCAATTGCCATTAATAGCAGTAGGAAAGAGTTAATACTCCCTAAGAAGTGAACAAAAAACATCTGCACAAAGCAACTATAAAATGATATCTC
The DNA here is from genome assembly GCA_023566225.1 of Romanogobio albipinnatus. Lineage (NCBI taxonomy): Eukaryota > Metazoa > Chordata > Actinopteri > Cypriniformes > Gobionidae > Romanogobio > Romanogobio albipinnatus. The sequence continues at coordinate 33,783,988 of CM042247.1, read as the reverse complement.
ACTGCTTTTGAAAAAGTATTTTGCAATGGCTTTAGGCAAAGTGACAGTTCCAAAAGCAAGATCACTCACAGCAAGATTACAGAAGATTAAATAGGTGGGTTTCTGAAGGCTTCTCTCATAAGCAATGAATGCAATAATAAAGATATTTCCTCCTGCCAGTGTCAAGTAGACAAAGAACAAAAGGGTTCCTACAGCTCCATAATACTGTGGATGGAGTCCTGGAAATCCCATCAGGTAGAATTCAGTAAAGACAGTGTCATTAGTGTAGATCAGGCCCGGTTCTAAGCACCTATAGAAGGGTGGGCTGGCAGATATACCGGGTGGGCTTTTTTTTTTTTTTTTTTTGGGTTTACTTTTTTTTTTTCCGCGACCCATAAACTATAGGCCTACAGCCATTTACATTCAAACAAGTCAAGCCAAACATAAGAAAAGCCTACTTGTATACAATTGATAATTTGACTCTATTCTCTAGATGGCACAAATTCATCTCAGCACTTTTCCACACAAACGCTTTTGATTATTGATGCGTATTCGCAACATTCTGCACTAATTTGATAGCTAGACCTATATATGGGAGGCTAATTAACTGGTTAACCAACCAACAAGAATTTTAACCAAATAATCGTTTGGTTGAAGAAAAAAAACACACACAAAAAAACCCAGGTAAGTCATGTATAAGTCACATTTAATTGCATTCAGAAATAATACCGGTAAAAGTACTACAAACATTATAAACACTACAAACATAGCTATAGGTTATTTTCTTTCCCCTCACTCCACAACAAATTGTAACGAGTAGGAATATGTTGTGGCCCCTTTAAGAGCTGCGCGCTCCCTGTTGAACTGCCTGCGCTGTATGTGCGCACTGCGCCTCCAGCACTCCCATGTATGCAGGTTATTTTCTGTTGCTCAAATCAAGTTGTTTTGTTGATTAAGTAATGCTAGAGTTTGTGACGGACTGTTACTCGAGTTTCAAGGGGAATAAAGTGGAGCTGTGAAATGTCCATCGCCTCCATGTCTACAATAGCCTAACTCCAGCTATCTCGATTTTCCTCTGGACACAATGCGTTACAACATCCTTTAAATGTAATGGTATTCAGAACAGATCAATAATTAAAAAATATAAGTATATATATATATAAAACCAAAACGAAATTAATGAGAATCTGAAAGTAACCAGCGGTCACGATTATTTATTATAGGCTTTGTTCACTCATGTCCCAATACTGATGGAAAAATCATCCTCTTCACATGCGCACACATGTGAAAACATAAAATAGCCTACTCCGTCATTTTGGTCATCCAGATAATAAGAGTAGGACATCGTTCAAAACTGCAAAGTGTTTACTTACATTGTGCTATTGTAAAATTAAGAAAACAAGATGTGCAAGATTGTTTGAGGAGCGCGGCGCCTCACAAAAATGAACCAAACTCAACAGCACTGTTGCAGTTTTTCTTTCTTTTTGTCAATCTGTTAATTATTTAAGTCAAATATATTTCGCGAATTTATTCCTTTTATATGCCCAGACTGATTTAATGAAAACAAAATGATTCTTTTTTTATTTTTAATGTAGGCCCTAACTCTAATGTAGCTCCTTTTTTAAAATCATCCTGGCGACACGCCCAAGACCGGTGCTTCCATACTTTTGCAGATTCAAGCATAACGCGGCTTTATAAACTCACTCATTTAATAAAAAAAAAAAGAAAGAAAGAAAACATTTTTTAAAAACTTGTCTCTATACCTGCATCGCGTTTTTAACCGCACAAACGCGTCCTGCGTGAATGGCCCTAAACTGATTAAAAGATAAACAGCGCATTTTTATTTCAGTGCTGTTATTTAAACAGTCAGCTTGCCTCGTAGCCTACATTCAGTTTACAGCATCAACAGCAAGCCAAAGAGGGCAAGGTTTCAACTGAACTATGCACTTGCATTTGAAACACTTACCGGTAGCTACATTATGTTCTAGCTCTGTCCATGCAATAAATGCACGTTCTTAAATGAGCGTGCATTTCAACTTGGCATGAATAAATAAATACAATCAGAGATGCATATTAATATTTACATGATACATATTCACGAATACAACATCTCGTAATTACCTTAATAGCACGCAAATATTTCTGCCCGTTTTCGTTCGTGTGACTGCAGCCTCTGCTTTTCTGCTACAGACTGAAGGGTAGTAGTTTAACGCGCGCGTAGTTCACAACGCTTATTTTCAGTTAATAAAGTAAACATTTCTGGTGTTATTTTTGTCGTCAAAACTTTCAACACCGAGCCCATCTCAGATTGTTTTAATCAATGCACAAATAGTAAAAACAAATGAACACTATCAGTTCCTAAATTCTGATTGGGTGGGCAAGGCAGACGTTTGGGTGGGCTCAGCCCACCCCTGCCCATGGCTAGAGCCGGCCCCGGTGTAGATCATGACTCTATATGGCTTCACAATTACCTGATAAAAAATTGATTGTATTACCAATTAGAAAAAGAAAAAGAAAACAAAGCTGAATCTGAAAGTGGCATCAAAATAGCGCAACAAATTTGGCTAGTAATGCAAAATTTTAAATATTAGAATAGTTTTACATGGTCAGAATAGTTAGAAACATATTATTAGTATATTTCGGACTTATTATTTTCATAAGATATTGCTAATTTATGCAGAGACGCTAAAGACCTGCCGCAGATACATACTGTCTGTCGTTAGTGTAATCTTCTTCACGCTGAATAACTATCTGATGATGATATGAGGAAATCATGCTTTATCATCTCTTGCAAGACCAAAGGGACCTTCCATGGTTGACATTTTAAGGGGATGAGACACAACAAACCCTGGTGATCTTGACCTGATCATGTGACCTTTTGACAATTTTTACCTGGAAAAGTTTTTTTCGTAAACAAGACACCTGAAATTATCTCTGCAACATGTTAACCCTTATGTTCTGTTTGGGGTCCCCTGACTATAAAACAACACTTTAGAATACTGTTCAGTCATTAATGAATAACTACACAGGTATGCAAAGATGCAAGATGGCGCCGCGGATGGCAGCCTCAGTATGGAGCTCTTCAGCTATTGTGTTGTTTTTGTTCGTTTGTTCTGCGTTTAGTCATTCTTTTCCGATCAGTTTCACCAAAGACAAACTATGGGACATTAGGAAACACACACCAGACAACATTTCTGCAGTTTTTGATTATTCGGATGTTTTGTTTGATATCCTCGTCGGAGCCGCAACTGTGTCTTTAAAACGCGCGGCCAGACGCAGACGTGGAAAGCGAGCCAGTGCGCTGGTTAAACTCCGCGTGCGTGGCTTTAGCTCTGCACTCCCTGGAATTCATCTTGCGAATCTCCGATCCCTTCCTAACAAAACGGACAAACTTCTTCTCCTCACCCGCATTAACAAAGATTTTTCAAACTCTGCTGCACTGTGCTTCACAGAAATCTGGCTGAGTGAAGCCATCCCGGACAACGCACTATATCTGCCGGGCTTCCAGCTGTTCCGAGCAGATCACATCGCGGAACTAACAGGGAAAACGAGAGGTGGTGGATTGTGTTTCTACATTAATGAAAGTTGGTGTTCAGATGTAACAACGCTGAAGAAGATGTGCTCTCCTAATCTAGACTTCATAAACTGTAAACCCTTCTACTCACCGCGGGAGTTTTCCTCGTTCATTCTCGTGAATGTGTACATCCCTCCAGACGCGTGTGTGAGCGCGACGCTACAACAGCTGGCTGAACAAATAGCTGAGACTGAACAAAGGTACCCAGACTCTCTTTTAATAATTCTTGGGGATTTGAATAAAGAAAATCTCTCCCGTGAACTGCCAAAATACAGACAGCACATTACATGTCCCACCAGAGACAGTAATATACTGGACCAATGTTACACCACAATAAGGAATGCATATCACTCCATCCCACGGGCAGCTATGGGGCTGTCTGATCACTGTGTGGTTCATCTTATACCGACCTACAGGCAGAAACTAAAATGCGCTAAACCTGTAATAAAGACTGTAAAAAGATGGACTAATGAAGCAGAGCTGGACTTACAAGCCTGCTTCGAATGCACTGATTGGACTGTTTTTGAAGCTGCTACCACTGATCTGGACGAGCTAACAGAGACTGTAACATCACACATCAGTTTCTGTGAGGATACATGCATTCCTACCAGGATATTCTTATCATTCACTAATGATAAACCATGGTTTACTGGGAAACTCAAACAGCTTCGTCATGCCAAAGAGGATGCTTACAGAAGTGGGGATAAAATCTTGTATAACCAGGCCAGAAACAGACTGACAAAGGAGATCAGAGTTGCTAAAAGAAGCTACTCTGAAAAGTTGAGAAACCTTCCAACGACCCAGCTTCAGTTTGGACAGGCTTGAAGAATATCACCAATTACAAGTCACCATCCCCCTGATCTGCTGAGAATCAACAACTGGCCGATGAGCTGAATGCTTTTTACTGCAGATTTGAAAAGCCCAGTCTCACACCACACAACCTCTCTGATCTGCAATTCACATGTCCCCCATCACCTCCTGCACCCCCTCTCCTCCCCCCTCCTGTCATCCAACCCGAACTTAAGGTCTGTGTGGAGGACGTGAGCCGAGTCTTCAAAAAACAGAAGACTAGGAAAGCTTCAGGCCCAGACGGCATCTCATCTGCCTGTTTGAAAGCCTGCGCTGACCAACTGGCCCCAGTCTTCACGCAGATCTTCAACAGATCATTGAAGCAGTGTGATGTTCCCTGCTGCTTCAAATGCTCCACTATCATTCCCGTCCCCAAAAAACCCAAAATCACTGGACTTAATGACTACATACCTGTCGCTCTCACGTCTGTGGTCATGAAGTCGTTTGAAAGACTGGTTCTGGCCCACCTGAAGGACATCACTGGACCCTTGCTGAATCCTCTTCAATTTGCCTACAGAGCAAACAGGTCTGTGGATGATGCAGTCAACATGGGACTGCATTATATCCTGCAACATCTCGACAGACCTGGAACTTATGCAAGGATCTTATTCGTGGACTTCAGTTTGGCCTTCAATACCATCATGCCTGATCTTCTCTCAGCTAAACTGACCCAGCTCTCCATGCCATCCTCAATCTGTCAGTGGATCTCCAGCTTCCTGACAGACCGGCAACAGCTCGTGAGACTGGGGAAACTCATATCCAGGACTCTCACTACCAGCACTGGCGCCCCCCAGGGGTGTGTTCTCTCCCCACTGTTCTTCTCCCTGTACACCAATGACTGCACTTCTAAAGACCCCTCTGTGAAGCTCCTGAAATTTGCAGACGACACTGCTGTCATCGGCCTCATCCAAAACGATGACGAGTCTGCTTACAGACTGGAGGCTGAACAGCAGTTATAACAACCTTGAGCTCAACACGCTCAAAACGGTGGAGATGATAGTGGACTTCAGGAGGAACAGCCCAGCTCTCCCCCCACTCACCATCATGAACAGCACTGTGGAAGCAGTCAGGTTCCTGGGCACTACCATCTCTCAGGACCTGAAGTGGGACAATCACATTGACTCCATTGTGAAAAAGGCCCAGCAGAGACTGTACTTCCTTCGTCAGCTGAGGAAGTTCAACCTTCCACAGGAGCTGCTGATTCAGTTCTACTCGGCTGTCATTGAGTCTGTCTTATGCACTTCCATCACTGTCTGGTTTGGTTCAGCTACCAAATCTGACATCAAGAGACTACAACGCACAATTCGGACTGCAGAAAGGATTATTGGTGCCTCCCTGCCAACCCTCCAGGACCTGTACTCTTCCAGAGTGAGGAAGAGAGCAGGGAAAATCATCACAGACTCCACTCACCCTGGACACCTCCTGTTTGAACTGTTACTATCAGGACGGCGACTCGGATCACTGGCCACTAGAACATCTAGGCACAGGAACAGTTTCTACCCACAGGCCATTTCCCTCTTGAACAGTTAAATACCCCCCCAAAGTGCAATACTCTGACTGTTTAGTGCAATCTTTTAAACTCAGGAGATTATTTATGTTTATATATTCATACTACTCAAATACTGTAAATATGTTCATAATCTGTAAATGTTTATTCTGACTAAACGTAACTGTGACCTTATATTTTTTATACTATTTTTCACATTTTTATTCTTAGAATTTGTATTACTATATTCTTGTTGTGTTTGTATTGTATATGTGCACTGGAAGCTTCAGCACCAAGAAAAATGCAAGCACACTTGGCAATAAAGCTCTTTCTTATTCTGAGGTATACATAGTAACTATGTATTACTATAAACAAATGTAACATATTTTTTCCTCACCGTTTTTGCTGTTGCACTGCATGCATAGATTGTTAACTATGAAAATGAAGTGAAGTGTTTTTTAATTTAGCTACCTTGAAAAAATGCCTTCTGAAAATCAACACAATCAAATGAGAATAATACAAGTGCATATTGGCGTGCATATGCTAAGCACTTTATGGCGAGTAGGGGAGACCGGGGATGGTTGTAACACGGGTCAGGTGTAACACTTCCGATTTCTCCAATCAGGAACTAGTTACAAATCACCTGATTCACTTCACACATGGTCAGTTTAATATTTATTCCACATGTGATAAAGTAGAGCTTTGTGGCAGACAGCAGATGTGGAAAAAACTATTTCGAGGTAAGAAAGTGTTACGGTATAGAAGGGTCGGAGACAAGAAGTACAGGTTGGTGAAGTTTATTGAACAATCCAGTAGTGCAAACGGAAGTGCAGGTGAGTGGTGCAGAAGTTCTTGGGAGTTTGTGATGAGATCCTGAATGACACAGTCTTTATACTTGCAGATGGTGATCGTTGAAGACAGGCTGGGAGTGGTGGAGACACTGAAGACACACACCCACGACAATGGAACACGATGGAGAGTTGGAGGTAACAAGGGATGAAGGTAAGTATCGTAGAGGAAGTCCTTGAAGTAAGCATCGAGGTAAGTACCTTTTACAAATGAGACCGGACAGTGATTGTGAGTGTGTGCGTGTCTCTTGTACTGTGGTTGATTGCCGTGCTGATCGGATGCAGGTGTGCGTGATTAATACTCAGGGGAAGGTGACGTGGGAGCCTGACGTGACTGTGACATTACCCCCCCCTCCACGGCCCGCTCCTGAGGGCCGAGGACCCCAACGTCGTGGTAGTCGGCCTCTGCCTCTAGGTGCAGGTCTGTTGGGATGAGAGGCATGAAAGGCTTCAAGCAGGTTAGGATCAAGAATGTCATTTCTTGGTACCTATGAGTGTTCCTCGGGACCGTAGCCCTCCCAGTCCACTAGGTATTCTAGGACAGCCTTTCTCAAAGTGGGTGCCGCGGCACACTGGGGTGCCGCCTGACTGTGTCAGGGGTGCCGCCAAAAAATTACGTAGGCTAAAAAAAAAAAAAAAAATCTGAAATTTCATATATAAAATATATTTGAATTTACATAAATACATTCTTCTTCTTTTGAACCCTTTCGCACGTACGATCACACATTCACACATGTGATTAGACCGGCAGTGCATCACGTTCATTCAAATGTAAATTCAAATGTGTTTTCGCGTTGGCTTGCACTGAGCCAGAGACAGGCGCGCTCAGACTTGTCATATATCACAACTTTTCAGTGTTTTCAGCCACATAATGTTTATTTTAGGTTTCATACATATACGTACTAAAAAAACTATACATTTAGAGTTTGTAAAATACACAATGATGAAAAATGAAGAGGCAATAATAATCCTTTCCATTATAATTAGTTTTATTCATATCAGATACACATTGTGTAAGTAACTTTAAAGTTTACTCTATTCTTCTCCCAGTTCACCTGCCACTTACTTTTATGTATTTTGGGAGAAGTGGATGAATTCACGTCTTGTAAATCCAACAGATCCGATTTTCTGAACTGCGCCTGCGGCGGCGATGGCGGCGCCCATCGCGCATACAGCTCAACTAACGCGATCGTTTTAAAGGTGTTTAAACGACAAAACACTTCCTATTGTATATATTTGACAATCGGAATATCAGATATTTCAGGCCATATCTAACAAATTTGTGAATATTTTGAATAAAAAAGGAAAAATGACATAAAATTCTCTCATTGATTGTGGTCACACCCACCCCCGGCTTGTGTGAGCGCGTATGTGCGCTGCATGCGCGCATGTAGATCTTTCTCCATTTCTCGTTGCAGATTATTTTTGTGTGTGTGTGGGTGTATGTGGGTGTGTGTGCATGCACATATGGCACGGATGAAAGCAAGCACTATATGGAAAAACATTCCTGCTCATCTCTGGTGCATGGAACATGGATCTTTTTCTTATCGTAGCCTATTGTATCTGATTTTATTTATTTTTGTTATGTCTGCCACTTTTTATTTTATTTTAACTGCATCCTGCACTTCAGTTTAGTTCTCCTGGTCAGGATTTGTTGTTGGGTTCTTGTATTGTGCGGTCCACCTCTTACGGTTTTATGGCATTTGTGTCTCTGATTAATTATTTTGTGAATTACTTTGCAAACCTGTGTTTTTAAAGGTGCTATAAAGTTGCTATACAGTTGTTATTATTATTGTTATTTACAGTTCGTATTATGCTCTGTTCATTACTGTCCTGTCTAAATAAACAGGACATTTTTGCATTTAAATTTGGGTTATGCAGTGTTTTTAAATTATATTTTAAACTGGGGTGCCTTGAAATTTTATGCACTTTTGAAAGGTGCCCTGACTGAAAAAAGTTTGAGAAAGGCTGTTCTAGGAGACCACCACGGCACCGGGAGTCCAAGATATCGTTGGAAAGTGGGCGTGTTGGAGTGGCGACGGTCGGCTGTCCTCTTGCGTCTGCGCAGGGCCTGTTGAAGCTGGTTATGTGCAGAGTCCCAGACCCTCTCGCTCTCCTGAAACCAGTAGTCGATCGATGGGACATCCGACGGTTCCCCGGACCCCTTCCAAGAACTCGTGGACGCTGTCCGTCGAGCACTTCCTTCCAACCCACCAGCACCTCCACCGATCACTTCCCTCAACACCATCACTTCTCCTTCTCCACCGTCTATGCCAGTCCCATGGCCAAACCGGCGCCCTTCTCTGGTTCGGTGGAGGACTGCAATGGATTCATTCTTCAGTGTTAGCTGGTCCTGGAGATGCAACCGCACATGTACCCCAACAATCGTTCCAAGGTAGCCTTTATCCTGTCTCAACTAAATGGCAAAGCGCTACGCTGGGCAGAAACCCTTTGGACTAATCCCATTGTACAGTCTATGTCCAGTTTCATCGCCCATTACAAAGAGGTCTTTGTAAAGCCAGCCTGGGATGCCTCCATTGGTGAGCAGTTGTATCATTTGAAGCAAAATAACATGTCTGTCAATGAGTATGCCCTCTAGTTCAGGACACTGGTTGCCACCAGCAGATAGAACGAACAATCTCTGCTGACTACCTATCGTCAGGGACTGGATCCTTGCGTGCGGTTGCATCTCACTGCATACGAGGATACAATCGGGCTCGAATGCTCCATCCAGCTATCCATTCGTTTTGCCACTCCTATGCAGTCATGTCTCGAAGAGCACCAGGGCCAGGCACTATTCTCTCCTTCTCTCCACCGACCAGAGTCCGTCAGCCCTCCAAAACCAGTATGAGAACCAATGCAATTAGAGCATGTGCACCTCAGCCATGGCTGAACGGCAGAGACGGCTGACCCAGAGTCTCTGCATCTACTGCGGTTCCTCGAAGCACTACGTTGTCCACTGCAGTGTCCCATTTGTCCTCCTCGTCTCATGGTGAGTGCCATCTTTCCGTCTACTCACAAAAACCGGTCCAATCCAGCTCCAAGTGGGTATCCTGCACATGGAACAACAACACTTACTGGTTCTGGAGGAGTCCACCGCTGATGTGATCCTAGGGCGCCCTTAGAGCAGCATAACCCAGTCATCGAATGGAAAACCGGCGAGATCCTGAAGTGGGGCAATAGCTGCTGCCCAAACTGTTTCTCCACTCTCCCTGTTCCCTCTACTCCATGCTCCAAAATAATGTCAGTATGTGTCACCTCTATTGAGAGCCTGGTCAAGCAATGCTCAGTGGAAGTTCCACCATGCTACGCCCCCTTCAGCAATGCCTTCTGCCCTCAGAGTGCCTCCAAGATGCCTCCCCATCGGCCATGGGACTGTGCCATCAATCTGCTTCAGGGTGAGTCAGTGCCCCATGGTAAAATCTATCCTCTGTCACTTCCGGAGGAGAAGGCCATTAAAGAATACATCCAGGAGGCGCTCAACCAGGGATAAATCCGCCCGTCTACTTCCCCTGCTGCTTCCAGCTTCTTCTTGGTGGCCAAGAAGGACGGAGGCTTACGGCCCTGCATTGATCTCAATAAAATCACAGTGAAATTCCGCTATCCCCTTCCAGGCTGGAGACACAGAAGACACACACACACACACACACACACACACACAGCGATGGAACGCGATGGAGACTTGGAGGTAATAAGGTATGAAGGTAAGTATAGTAGAGGAAGTCCTTGAAGTAAGCATCGAGGTAAGTACCTTTTACAAACAAGACCGGACAGTGATTGTGAGTGTGTGCGTGTCTCTTGTACTGTGGGTGATTGCCGTGCTGATGGGATGCAGGTGTGCGTGATTGTGTGACGTGGGAGCCAGATGTGACTGTGACAGAAAGTTACTTTTTTAAACTTTGTTTATTTTTGTTATGGGAATTTCTGCTTTGTGGTTAAATTCATCAAAGTTAAATTATGTTTATTGTGTGTCAGTGTAGATATTTTTCATGCAAGTTGTTAGTGCTAATGTTTTAGCTGTTAGCTGTAAGGTGATGGCTACATGATGTTAATGGCTACATGACTCTGGGTTAGTTGTAACAACAAAACTCGGGGTTAGTTGTAACAACAATGAAACGTTATAATCTACCCCAAGAAAATGTTGTTGAATTTATATATGTTTTATTTGATTTTCAGTAGGTCTTGGAAGATGTTAGAAGAGAATGGATCAGGTGAACTTCCAAGAGTATACCACAGTGGAAAGAGGGTCTTCACTGAGGAACAAGAATAACATCCTCAATTGTTCAAGTTAAATTTATTATTGTCAATTACTAAGACTGAGAGTGACAAACACACAGACACTCACATCAATGGGGTGGGGTGGGGTATCGGCTCTGAAAATACAGTTTTGTGAGAATCATCCTCAAACTTAATCCTGAACTTAAAAGTAAAACAAATATCTTTACTTAAAATATGTTTCAAGCCTTCAGAATATGTCCTGGCTTAATATGTTTTCCTTCTGTTAACTTCTTTCTTAGACTCCCCCCCCCAAATTCACGGTAAACCACGGCTTCTTGGGGCTTATTGATTTAGTTTACTTTATTAAAATTGAACTTTAATTATCTGCCTTCATCATCCTTGGACCTATAACAGGTGACAGGCTGCAGGTTTGTGCAAAATTCTGAATTTCAGAATTGGCCTCCATTCAATTCATGAATTGGAATTTGAATTGAACTGACTCCGCCCCACAGGAAGTTGAATTAAATTCATGACAATTCAAAGAAATTCCACACAGTCACACGACAGAAAGAATGTGTTGAAAAGCTATTTCCTTTTAATTTGATTAGTAACTAATTTAATTACACAGTTTACCTCAGTAATACAACTAAATACAATTACATTGATTTTGTAATTTAATAACATAATTTCATTGCACGTAACTACACTGTAAAAAAAATATTACACACTATCTACTTAAAAAAATCTGGTAACAATATTACACAATATTTAAGTAGTTTTTATGTTTTTTTTTTGTTTTTTTTTTTGTTTTTTTGTGGACTGAATAAATTAAGTAAAATTTCCTAAATTATTTAGTCTATAGTACATGATGAATTTAATATTATTAGTGGAATGTGCTTTTTTTTTTTTTCATTTAAGTTGACTTTAAAAAGAGAGTATAAATTAGAGTAAATGGAAATGACCTGTTTATATTTGACTTTGAGTTAAGTTAAACTATTAATAGACTGTTTGCTGGCAGCACAAGTATAAACAAACTGTTATTGCACTGGCAAAGTTATTGCTCATCTAACAAAGCAATATGCTTCATAAAATAGTAATACTTATTAAGTTACTCACATCACAACCTAACCATAAGCTCTACTCTTCTGCACAATGGTAACGGTCAAAACTTCAACATAACAGAAACTCTTTCAAATGTCAAACATAACTGAACATTAAACATTAACAGATATTTCCCTTCACTCAAAAACACATAGAATAACACTTAATTTCAATATTAACTCTCCATTTCCAGCCATATGCAAAGCATGCTGGGAACTAACAATGGTGTCTCTAACTAAAACAGCATTTTTGAGATAATTGTCTTAAAATTAATAGGTAACCTTATTTCCTCAATTTTATCAGCTTAATCAGTTAATCAGCCTCAAAATTGCTTACATTTTCTTTTTTTTAAAATTAGGAAAACGTATCTCTTGGTTTTATTAGTGAAATGTTCTCAATATTTTCTATACAACACTGAACCACAATTTTATTAAGAAAATATACTCTTTTTTTAATTATCTCCTTAATTGTTTTAGTGAAAATTACAAGACCCATGATTCATTTTTACAGTGTAGTCATTCCTCAAGCCTGCATACATTTTGTTCTAAAATATAGATAATTATCAATTGAAATAAATTACCCCCTCAATGTTGTTTAATTAGTTTTGTTCCAATGTTATTTTAATTTCAAAGTAATCAAATAACACAAAGTCGCTGTAAATGCAGTTATCATTTATTCCAAAGCAAAACTCACTGAGCAACACTGTTGCATCTAATTCTCAATAGCTCCTCAAATGTTTTATCATTTAGTCGGCACCGGTCTGAAGATCATTCCTGCAACACTAAAGATTCTCTCAACAGGTGCAGAGGAAGCTGCTATGGCAAGATGGACATGTATATGAATTTCTTTTAATTTTTATTGAATTTCAATTCTGTTCCTTTAATTCAAATTCGAATTGTAATTCTAGATCCTGTTTTTGACAAATTCAAGAATTTAATTGGAATTTAGGAGTCATTCTCAATTCAATTCTGAATTGTGCACAAGCCTAACAGGCTGCATAAAAAATTGCAGATTTTGCTAAGTTTAAAAAACATCATATATATATACTGAGAAATATTCTCAGTATGGCTCAGGAAATTATATATATAATACCATTAAATACTTTTATTACTTCGACTTATATACATTTATATCGGTACAAATATCTGCATAGTAATAGCAATACATAAAGATAGTTTGTTAGTCTTGTTGTGATCTATGTATGGTATACTGTTTATAGGGACAGATTTTACAAAACTAAAAACAGGATACAAAACACTTCATTCAAAGCTTACTTCTCTTAAATACGTTTTTAAAGCACAAACAGAAAAATATTGAGGACCAAAGACAGACTTGTGCAATCACAGAGTTTTACATTTGAATAAAAACAATGAATTGTACATTTAACAAATTTATTTGTAGAGCACAGTTTAAAACAACTGAAAGTTAACCAAAGTGCTTTACAATAATACAAATATCTTATTAAATAGGTGAACAGTCTGTAATGGTCAAATGAAATCGCTTTTGTATTTTTTAAATCACTAGGCGTGACCTCCAACACTATATTGGCCAGTGTTTTAGTTTCATTGTCTAACCAATGTATCGGAATAATTATTTATATGCATAAGGGTTCATAAATGGTTTTGATATATTTATTAGCAAGAATACTGAAACAGATTCTCTTTAACCAAGACTGACCTTTCCGTTGACTCCAACCTGTTTTATTTGAATTTTTTTATTGATTGCTTCTTTGATCTCTTTAGTCCTGAAACAATATATAAAGGGGTTAATAACAGCAGGGAAGAGACTATACATCATGGAAATCATAATGCGGATGTCAGTACTAAATTCATAGCCAGCAACGTGTGTCATATACACAAAAGTTCTGGTTAGATAATACAGACATATGATCAGTAACTGTGGAGTGCACGTGGAAAATGCTTTATAACGTCCTTCTGAATTTGAAATTCTGAACACAGCGATGATGATAGAGATGTAAGAAAATAAGATGAAACTTAAAAGGCCCCACAGAACAAACATGGCAATGGCTGCAGTTGTGACTTTCATAGTTACATCTCCACATGCCAGTTTGCTTAAAGCAACATGATCACAGTAGCAATGGGGCATCACATTTGAATCACAGTAATTCACGCTGAGGGCCAGGAGAGTGATTCCAACGAACTGCAGCATGTTTGCTACCCAAACACATGCACACATAATGGCAATAGTTGAATTTTTAATCAGGGTATGATATCTGAGAGGACTGCAAATAGCTATGAATCGATCAAGAGCCATCAGTGCCATGAGAAATGAATTTGTAGCCCCAAGAAAATGAACAAAATACATCTGTACGAAGCAGGCGTTGAACGATATGATTTTGTCAGACATCCAGTACATTGCAATGACTCTTGGGTAGGTTGTCGTTCCAAGTGCAAGATCTGCTATTGCAAAGTTACAGAAGATTAGGTATGTTGGCTTCTGAATGCTTTTCTCGCACATCACAAAGACAATGATGAAAATATTCCCAGTAGCAAGAACAAGGTATATGAGGAAAAACAAAGCTCCTACACATCTGTAATATTCAGGAGGGAGGCTAGGAAAACCTCGAAGAACAAACTCAGTGATCATTGTTGTGCTGTTTGTATTTTGGTAGGTTCCATCATTGCTGCCCGACCCCATCTGGTGAAATAAAAAGTGAAATAGCGCAATACAACTCTTTATATACACAAACTCTTGCATGCATACAATATATACTTGAAGATAATAAACTGAGAGTTTAAAATAATTATTCTGTGTTTTGAAGAATTTTGAAGAACATTGCTCTATGATTTTAGCATAGACATTAATACCTTTAGCATTGATAATATTTTTACGGTGTGGTATCTACAAACACACTATTTACAAATGAGTGAGGTGAGAAAGAGGGCAGGGGGGAGGCAAAGGATAATACAAAACACAGGCTCATGATCTTTTTCTAGACAATGATACTTCACATAAATATACTTACAGCACAGATCAGAGAGAGTATCAGTTAGTTTATGGGTACAAGTTTGCTTTGGCTTTGAGTTTTAAATGCTCACACTTGAGATACTCTTAAACTCTTTGACGTAATGTATAACTCTCATATGTACAAAAGCCCCCAGAGGGCCCTGTAGAACATCACATTTATTGTATTAAAGTTGTAACATTACAGTGGGGGGTGGAAAGAGCAATTTTTTTGCACATAAACCTTATAATGTACTTATATACTTATTCAACATTATATTGCCTAATGAAGCCCCCCCCCCCCCCCCCACACACACACATATTTGAGCAGGAGGATAGAGTATACCAATTTACAAAATAAATTAACATTCGTCAATAAGTGCATTTACTTTAAATACTTAAGAACATTAAAAATCAAGTACTTATACTCAAGTAAAATTGAAAAGGAGTACCAAATACTTTTACTGGAGTAATAATAGGGTATCTGTAATTTTACTCAAGTACTTAATTTGTGACTTTGTCCAATACTGTGTTTAAGTGAAGTTATTAGTGTATTAGAATATTATTGGGTGACTACCTAAATGGGTCTTTAGCTATACCACTGAAATTGTATTTATTTGTTTTATGCAACCACCCTTTGTTCTAAGCTTTCTTTATTCACAACTAGGGGTTGAACGACTTCTGATTTTTTGAAGTCGACATATATGTGATGAAAGTCGAGTCTATGTGACTATAGTCGCTGATGATGACATTAATGAGTAAATAAATGTGACATAATGGACAATATTCGTCTGTATTTGCAATACACGAGCCGCGGTTCAGCTGGGCGAGATAAACGCTGCCAGTGTGAATGCACAACGCGCGTTAAAGCTTACGAACGCTTGCATTGTGTAGGCACTTTCCTTTCACTTCCTCCTTCTCCATTTCTCCCCAAGAAACTGCACCACATTGCAAAAATGCAAACAAATCTCATGCTGCTCTCTCGGTCTCACTGTCGAAATAACCATGGCAACTGATAGCGTACCCTCCCAATATGGCGGCGCCTTCCCGAAATAAAACGCAGAGTAAACATCGTTACGTCACCTTCTCATTCTCAATTGGCCACTAGTCGACGTCAACCTTAAAGCATCATGGCAAAGCATTAAAGTCGATAAGTTGACTAGTCTGTGTATAACAGTCACCAGCTCACTCACCCTCAGCACTACACTTCCCATAATCCTCTGTGCTCACCCTGCACACACTCCACCATCACCCGCACCTGCTAGCAATCACCCTGGTCATCACACTCTGTGGGTGTTTCTCAAACGGAAGGCTGCAAATCTCGGCTGCCACGTCATCAAACATTGCTGAAGGCCAACTCAATTTGAATGATCCTTGGAAGGCAGCCTTCGTTTAGCATCCTTCATTCAGTTTTGAAGGACACATCTGATGTATCCTTTGCGGCCTTAAATCACCCACAATCCGTTGCATGCATTTCATTTTACGAAAATAAACTGATGCAAAACGAGTCAGTACTGAGCTTGTCTGAGTTTATTATGAAATGTAAGACAAAAATAATGTTTTCGTATATGAGAGCGTGTTTAATTGCTGAGGAGGACACTAGCCAACAGGCCTCTGAAGGACTGGACTTGGCAGGACGCAGTCTCTGTAGGATGCGGCCCTCCGTTTGAGAAACACCCAGAATTTAAGCAGTCACCTTCCACCTCACAAGTGTCTGGTCTCGTCCTTACTGCACACAACAGACTCCTACTGATATCCTTACCTGAGACACTTGCCTGTTCGTATCATCCTGTCATCTGTCTGCCACTGCCATCCTTGAGGATCCTCTGGTACAGCATCCATCTTCAGTTCAGCTTCTGTAAACAAGAACACGCATCCGGAACGCATCTTTAGTATTCAGGCTCATCTGTGTTTCTCCTGCTTCACCACCGACCTCTGCATATATTAAATAAAGTGTTATCTGATTTCACTCACCATCTCTGTTCTATTTTGTTGCCTGACACTGTGCAACCCCTATTCAACTGAAGGATTTAGGCCAGGATGATTAAATGGGTAATGTTTGTCCAGTAAACTTGAGTAGGTATCTGGAAAAATTTTTGTGGATGAGTGGTCACGGTGAGATGATGAGACTCCTTCGCTTTGTTATCACTCCATCATAAGCTATCTGATAGAGTACAAAAAAAAGATCTTTCATTTTCTTTGCACTCCCTCCAGTACTTCTAGAGGTTATTGCATGTCTTAGGGATTGGTGGGACAATGTAAAAAATTAGAATTACCATTTCTCATCATATCATCTGAGTGGTGATTTGCTGATTGATGGAATGTAACATCGTGTCTACACCGAACACGAGCAACGCAACAAAAGGCAATATAACCCATCATAATCAGTGACGATATCTACACTGGATGCTGTGCGGGGCGATGTGACACGACAAGGAAGGACAAATGGATTTACAACGGTTGCTTTGTCACGTCCAGTGTAGACACGTTCTAGTTGTTGCGGCGAGGCATGACTTGATGCATCAACGGTCGTGACCGGTGTAGACATGGTATAAGGTACCTTGCCTTTCGGACCCTACATCGTCATTTGTAGCCCCTCTCCTGAGGGAGGTTTTTGAAGTTATTTACAGTTCCTTGTTGATTCGTGGTAGCATAGTAACCATCACCAGAATATTAGGCACGGAGATAGAGCAGGTTATTGTTAAAAAAAAAGAACAGAAACCGCTCTCTCTGTTGCCTGTTTCTTATTGTGCGCTGAGAGCAGTGCTTGATTATGTTAATGCACACTGGCATGTTCTTGTATCCGGCAAAGATTCAGTTGGCAGTGTTGGAGGGCAGTTGTATGTCTAAGGATGTCCTGCTCTCTTCACATGCCCCTCAAGTGGAGTGGCATTTTCCAATGGGTCTGTAAGTAGGACTGACATACCAGAAGTAGGTTGCCTTTGACATCTCTAACTTGCTGTCTAGGATGCTTTCAAGGATGCCTGGTTAATGAGATTTATTTTTTCTAAACTGCAATGCGTCCCATTCTCTCATTCGCCTCCCTCCCTTATAATTTTCTGTGGTAAGGATATATGCTCCCCCTTGCATGGGTGGTGTTACGACATCTTAAGCCGCGTTTCCACCGCAGGAACTTTGCCCAGGAACTAGGAACTTTGGGGTGGTACTTGGTGTGTTTCGACCGCAGGAACCGGGGTCTAAATGAAGTTCCGGGTAAATATTTTTTTAAGAATTAAATTTCTAAATAATTTTCTAAATAATTTTTAAATAATTAAAGAGATCATTTCTTTTTACTGTACTACGACAACCATTAATATTTAAAGACCCAATATTTAACAAAGACATGACAATGTATCAAAGTATCCGTTTGAGCTGAAGAATTTGTTCAGCTGATTGAAAACAACTTTTTCAATGATCTTGCCTATGAAAGGAAGATTTGTGATTGGTCTGTAGTTGCTTAATATGGTGTTATCCAGTTTTCTCTTTTTCAGGAGGGGCTTAACTTCTGCGGATTTAGTCCCAGAAAGAAGTGAGTAGTTTACCACTTCTAGGAGATCTGCTTCTAAAGAGTTAAACACACTTTTGAAAAACGAAGTGGGGAGTGTGTCAAGGGCGCAGACTGATGTTTTAAGGTGCTGTACCGTTTCTCCTAAAATTTTACAGTCGATTTCTTCTAAATAAGACATAATGACTAATTACTGAAATTGTGAACGAGTCTGTCAGACCTCAGCATAGCATGAAGATATACTGATTGCCTTTCTGATATTATTGATCTTCTCAGAAAAAAAGGAGGCAAGCTCATTGCATTTGCTTTCAGAGAGCAATTCACTGGGAGTGTGATTTTGGGGGTTTGTTAGTCTCTCGACAGTAGCAAAAAGAGTGCGCGTTTATGTTTCTGTTTATAATATTTGAGAAGAAGGTCTGTCTAGTTTTGCCTAGCTCCACATTGAAAGCATGAAGGCTGTCTTTATAGATGTTATAATAGACTACAAGTTTTGTCTTTTCTTTTCATACTTGTGGTATGAAATATGACCAATGAAATATGGCAATATGACCTTTCATACTAGTGGTTGTTGTGGCTGCGTGCTGTTATCATTGTCCTTATGGGATGAGTCAGCTGCATGTCCATTCAGATGCTGAAATTAAGTCCTGTGGTCATTCATACTCTGTCCAGGTGTGTGTGTGCCATTCAGGTTGAGTGGACTGACACACACTGATGAAGGATGATGGAGGGAGAAGTAGATATTGTCCTTTAGCACTCTTGCACCAAGTTTGTTTGGGTGGAGGCCATCCTGTTTAAACAGCTGTCTCTGACTCCAGAAAAGATTGAAGTTGTCGATGAAGTTCAGTCCCTTCATGTTGCAGCTTTTTTGCAGCTATGTATTAAGCCCAAGCAACCGTGAGAACCTATTTGTTCCTCTTGCTGGAAGTGGTGCATTGATGAACGACTGAATTTTCAGTCTTCTAAGTGTTTCAAAAAGTTCATTGAAATCCCTCTTAAGGAGTTCTGACTGCTCTCACTGAATATCGTTCTTCCCCACATGAATGATTAGTCGATTTGCAGTCTTATGTTTAATCAGAATGTTCTTAAGTTCCCTGTTTACATCAGAAACTGTTGCTTGTGGGAGGCAGCATGTAGTTGCATCCCTGCTGCTAATGTTTCTGATAATGGAGTCACCCACTATCAGAGTCCTGGGCTCGGCTGTGCTCTGAGCTGAGTGCCGCTGTCTGCTCGACCTTGAGCGCCAGTTAGCATCAGTGTTAGCTGCAGGCTGATTTGATCTGTGTCCGATCACATTTGGGGATTTCTCACCCACATTCAACACGTTTGGGGGTTCCTCACCCATATTCAATAATACTTCAAATCTGTTCTCAAGATGTATAGGCGGTGGTAGGGGGGTAGATGATTGTTGATAATCATGACAATCTGTTGTCTCGAGTGCCTTTAGGTCTCGCTCCCTGTATGTGCCATCGATTAGTGTGTTGATAAGTTAGAGCTTGTTTCTCTACACTCATTTTGGCCTGTTTAGGATCACTAGATTCATGGGACTCACCGGGTGTATGCTTAGGACGTCCATGACGAGGCTCTGTTGCGTGTTCAGTCTAGTTTGGTTGGTAGTCCCGCAAGTAACTTTGTTTCCAGAACTGGAATCCTTTGTAGAAGTCTGTGGCAGTTTGTGCAGCATATAGATTCTTCAGACAGAGGAGGCATTTTCTTTCTTATCATTTTGAATGTAGGCAGCTGTGTTTTCCCTTCTCCGGAATGTAAGCTGATGGCTGCTGTCGGTGGGAGGTTGGTTGGATAAAAATTCCCATTTTTTGTAGTTTTCCAGTTTCCAGAGTTTCTAGTTTTAACGTTGATGTCGAGCTTTATCGTTTGAACACTGTGCTGATTTGCATATCCCAAAAATATAGACATAAAAAAAGTGTACTTCATATTTATGTTGGTGTACACAAAATTAATTCTTAAGTTTAATTTAAGTTTGTTGATTGTAGGAAATGGAACACAAGGAACGAGGATGAGGAATCAGATGTGGAACACAAGGAACGAAGATGAGGAATCAGATGTTGGATGCTCAGGTGAGTAACGGGTAAGGAGTCCAGGTACGTATGACGAGACCAGACACTGTGGTGAAGGGAGTGAGTGTTTATGTAGTGTCCATGATGATGAGGTGCAGGTGCAGTGGGATTAGTTTTCAGGGGATTGTGAACGAGTGGGTGGAATGTGGAGATCTGGTGACGATGCAAATGTGTTGGTGGGCGTTGGCTGTGACTCTGTGACAGTACCCCCTCCTCCCCTGGCGGCTCCTGACGACCGGATGGGGCGACAATGACGGGGTCTACCTCGACCCAGAGGAGCAGGACAGTACGGATGTTCAGCATGGAATTGAGTGAGGAGTGAGGGGTCGAGGATGTCATTACGGTTGACCCAGGACCGTTCCTTTGATTCCTACTAATCACCTGCACCAGCACCTGCACCTCATCATCACGGTCAGTCAATGAGGTATTCGATACGGGGACCCCATCGTCTGGAGTCAAGGATCGCCCGTACCCGGTAGATGGCTTCGTCCACCACGACGTCAAGAGGAGGAGGTACCGCATCGTCATCAGGATCTGGAGAGGACAAGGGTTCAGTGTGGGGTTTCAACAATGACACATGGACTTAAGGTGAGATACGGTACTGTGCTGGGAGGTTGAGACGGTAGGTGACTTTGTTGAGCTGCCTCTGTATCGTGAATGGACCTATGTACTGGGGACTCAACTCAGAAGGCAGTTGGCGACGGATGTCCCATGTGGAGAGCCACACCTTATGGCCAGGTTGATAATGAGGAGTCCCCTTCTGGTGTCAGCTTGTCTCTTGTGTCTCCGAACTGCACACTCTCTCGCTCTGCTGGAACCAGTGGTTGACAGCTGGAGCCTCTGAGGGCTCACCCAATCAGGGGAATAGAGGAGGCTGGTAGCCCAGGATACACTGAAACGGGGTGAGCCCTGTGGTAGTCTGCCGGAGGGAATTTTGTGCATACTCGGCCCAGGGTAGGTACTGGCTCCAGCTGTCCTGGTTCCGGTGGCAATATGACCTCCGATTTCATGGATCTTGCACTCAATTTGGCCATTGGTCTGCGGGTGTTATCCAGATGACAGGCTGACTGACATTCCTAGGAGCTTGAAGAAGGCGTTCCATACTCAGGAGATGAACTGTAGTCCACGGTCGGACACAATGTCCTCTGGGATGCCAAAGTGATGGAACACATTGTGGAATAGGGCTTTGGCGGCGCTCGAATGCCGTGGACAGGCCTTTGAGGGGGATGAGCTTACATGCTTTAGAGAAATGCTCCACGATTACCAGTACACAGATGAAGTTATTGGAAGGTGGTAAGTCGGTCATGAAATCTATGCCCAGGTGTGTCCACGGCCGGTGAGGGATAGGTAACGGGACCAGTTTACCTTCTGGGAGCCTCCTAGGAGTGTTGGCAACGGCGCAAACTGAGAAGCCTCTGATGTAGTGGGAGACATCCTGAGGCATGGAGGGCCACCAGCAGTGTTGCCGCAAGAGCGAGAGGGTACGAGTGCTACCTGGGTGTCCAGAGCCCAGAGACGTGTGAGCTAAGTCCATGAGGGGCTGACGGTGGAACATAGAGAAGCCCCTCAGGACCTCCCCGTGGAGCAGGTTCGGTGTTGTTATCCTGGGCGATGCACTGGTTGATGGACCATTGGATAGGGCTTACAATCATGGCTGGAGGGAGGACAGGTTCTGGATCAAAGCTTTCACGATCGGGCTGATATAAACGGGATAAGGTGTCTGCCTTGCAGTTCTTGGTTCCGGGCAGGTAGGAGACCGTGCAGTGGAATCGAGTGAAGAAGAGGGCCCAGCCGGCTTGACAAGGGTTCAGTCTCTTTGCTTCACACAGCACCGCCCGACCCCCATAGAAGAGGCGTCGACTTTGACAACAAAAGGGAGGTCCGGGTTTGGATGAACAAGGATCGGGCGGTCTGGAAGGCTTCCTGGAGCTGATGGAAAGCTTCTCGGGTAGATGGAATCCAGGACAGAGACTTGGGCCGGCCTTTGAAGAGCGAGGTGAAGGGTGCACAGAGCAGACTATAGTTTTGGATGAAGCGACGATAGAAGTTCGCAAACCCCGGGAATCGTTGGAGCTCACGGTAGTGGGTAAGGGCCAGCTGCGGATGGTCTCCACCTTCCTCTGGTCCATCTGGATGCTGTGTTGATCGATGACATAACCCAGGAACTGCACAGAGGGGATATGGAACTCACCCTTCTCGAGCTTGAGGTACAGGGGGTGTTGGCGTAGCTTTTCAAGGACCTGGGAGACGTGTTGGAGATGTTCGGCCAGGTTCCGGGAGAAAATGAGGATGTCATCCATATAGACCACTACAAAGCGGAGGAGGTACTCCTGGAACACCTCATTCATATAGTTTTGGAAGACGGAAGGAGAGTTTTACAGGCCATATGGCATGACCCGGTATTCGTAGTACCCTGACGATGTGTTGAAGGCAGTCTTCCACTCATCCCCGCAGCGAATACGAATGAGGTTGTATATGCTCCGCAGGTCCAGCTTGGAGAAGATACGAGCTCCTCGCAGCTGTTCCAGAGTTTCCAGGAGCAGAGGAAGGGGGTAGCTGAACCTTACTGTCTGGGAGTTAAGGAAGAAGAAGCTTGAAGCGGCAAGGGACGAAGATTGTCAGATGAACCGTTGTTGAAGGTTTTCTGGCACGTACTCCTCCATGGCCTTCTGTTCCGAGATGGACAAAGGGTACACTCTACCCTTGCATAGAGTAGCCCCAGGCAGCAGGTCGATGGTGCAGTCCCATGGCCAATGAGGTGGTAGCTGCGTTGCCAACCGCTTGCTGAACACATCCTGGAACGCCTGGTATTCAGGAGGAATGTCCACATGGTGACTGTGTTCAGGACATTCGATGGAAGTGGAGAGGAGAGGAAGAGCTTCGGAGTAGCGAGAATAAGGTCAGGGAATCACAGAAGATTTCTTGATTGGAGATAAATAGTTTTGTAGACATTCATCGCTCCACTTAAGGATCTCACCCGTGCTCCATTGGATGTCCGGTTGGTGTTGTGTGAGCCAGGGGCGTCCCAGGATGATGTCCGCAGTGGAGCCCTCCAGCGTCATGAACATGATCTCCTCGTGGAGGTGTAATGCCAATGTGACCACGGCCCAGCAGTTTTCCTTGGATAGTATGAAGATCCTGTTGGCAGCGTTTACGACGGACGACATGTTGACATTGATGAGAACAAAGTACCTAATATAGTGAAGTGAAGTGACGTGACGTGTGGCCAAGTATGGTGACCCATACTTGGAATTTGTGCTCTGCATTTAACCCATCCAAGTGCACACACACAGTAGTGAACACACACACCCGGAGCAGTGGGCAGCCATATTGCCCAATTTGTGCTCTGCATTTAACCCATCCAA
Organism: Romanogobio albipinnatus; assembly: GCA_023566225.1. Classification (NCBI taxonomy): domain Eukaryota; kingdom Metazoa; phylum Chordata; class Actinopteri; order Cypriniformes; family Gobionidae; genus Romanogobio; species Romanogobio albipinnatus. The sequence continues at coordinate 33,760,024 of CM042247.1, read as the reverse complement.
GTGCACACACACAGTAGTGAACACACACAGCCATATTGCTGCGGCGCCCGGAGAGCAGTTCGGGGTTCAGTGCCTTGCTCAAGGGTCTCACCTCAGTCGTGGTACTGAGGGTGGAGGAGAGCGCTGGTTATTCACTCCCCCCACCGACAATTCCTGCCGGACGTGAGACTCGAGGCCGCAACCTTCCGGTTACAAGTCCGACTCTCTAGCCATTAGGCCACGACTGCCTAATAGAGGACTCATTTGTGGGATTCAGCGCAGTTATTGAAACAACAGGTCAAGGACTTGCAGAGACTTTAACTGCGACATTGGAAAACCTAGAGATTGACCTATTGAACTGTCGCAGTCAAAGTTATGATAACAGATCAAATATGAGAGGAATTCACAGAGGAGTGCAAGCTTTGATTTTGGAAAATAATCCAGATGCGTTGTTTATGCTATGTGCGAGTCACAGCCTTAATTTGCTATTGTGTGATGCTGCTTCATCAAACAGAGCATGTTTGATTTTTTTCGGAACTGTTCAAAGACTGTACACTATGTCTGCATCATCAGTGAAACACTTGGACATTTTGAAAAACTTTGTGGACTTGTGAACATTAAAACCCTTCAGCGAAACGAGATGGGAGGCAAAACTGGCCTCGGGCAAAACTCTGAGGTATGCATAGCAATCTCGGTGGTGTACTCGATGCTTTGGAAAAACTTGAACATGAATCTAAAGTTGGCAAAATTTCTTCAGAGGCACATGCACTGTCTAATGAAATACAAACTATGAACTTTATGATGTTTTGTTATTTGGAATGACACGCTGACCGAAATTGCATGCGCCAGCACCGCCATGCAATCTGCCGACGTTTCGCTGGATACAGCTGTTTTTTTGATTGACAACCTGAAAAGGTTCTTTCCCCAGTACAGTGGTGATATGTATGAAAAGTCTGTGTCAGATGCTCGTGTTTTAGCAAATGAATGTGATGCCTCTACAGAGTTCGCACAGAAGCGCATCAGAAAGCGCAAAGCATTTCACAATGTAGTGAGTGCTGTCAAACCAGGCCACCAGGACGCCCAACTTCATTTCAAACAAAAAGTGTTTTATGTAAATAAGCAGTGAACTTAACACCAGTTTTGAAAATCTGGGACAGATTTCTGAGAAATTTTGTTTCATTCTGCAAATGAACGAATTGTCAAAGGAGGATTTGGAAGAATCTGGTGCTAAGTGGCAACGTCGCGGGATGTGTCAAAAGACCTCAATTTAGAGGTCTGTAGTGCAGCGGTCTTCTGTGTGGGTGCAAAACCGCAATTTAAAAACTTAATTTCATTCTTCAGAGTAACCTTGAATCATTATTCCCGAATTTAGTTGTTGCATTAAGAGTGTTTCTATGCCTGTCACAGTGGCATCTGCAGAGAGGTAATTCAGTAAACTTAAACTTATAAAAAACGATCTGCGTTCTACAATGGACCAAGACCGATTAGTGCATCTGGCACTCATATCAATTGCATGATCCACACCCTTTGATGAAATGTTAGAAAAATGGGCAAGCATGAAAACAAGACGTGTTCAAATTTAATTGTGTGTTACCATTATGTCTGAAAAGTTTAGGACAAGATGCTCTTAACTTTAATAACTACTTAACTTCTCTTTTTTTGAATAACAAGACTGCAGATTTAAAACTGCTATTCCGTTTGTGTTTAAGCCTTTTGCGGTGTTCAGCCGCTTTAATGGATTTTATAATTAGGGGTTCAAGCATGAAATGCTGAAACCCTATTGTAATTGTAAGGTTTCGTAAAACGCATCGTGCAGGCCAAACCGTAAGGCCTAGAGACATGAAACCTGGCCAGATGGTAGGCCTCAGTTTGGGGACAACCTATCAGAGTATGACCCCGATTGGCCCATAGGTGGCGCTACAGCAAACAAAAGTTTAAAATTGCTCATAACTCTTAGACTTTTTGTCCCATGATCAAGTGTCTTATATCGTTGGAATCCTTGGCTCAAGGCGGACAAAATGGCTATCTCCGATTTTGATTTAGGCAGAGAGAATTTTCTGCTATGTCGAATTTTGTCCAAAACCTACTTTTGCGAACTAGTCCCTGGTTTTTTGCCCGATCGGAACCAAACCAGTCTAGGACAATTCTCTGGACTCTCTAGATCAATAATTATCGAAAAAAAGTTGAACTTTTGCATTTGGGTGGCTGTAACAGGGTCATTTAGAAAAGGGGTGTGGCAAAATACACTAAAAAGCCTATAAATCCCAAATGAAAACTCAGAACTCCAACAAAATTGATGAGCATATGTGTCAGAACATGGTGAGGAAACATGAAGAGTTTCATGGAGATCGGACCATAGGTGGTGCTATAACTGGCAAAAAGCCTTCATTCTTATTAGGGGTTCAAGCATGAAATGCTGAAACCCTATTGTAATTGTAAGGTTTCGTAAAACGCATCATGCAGGCCAAACCGTAAGGCCTAGAGACATGAAACCTGGCCAGATGGTAGGCCTAAGTTTGGGGACAACCTATCAGAGTATGACCCCGATTGGCCCATAGGTGGCGCTACAGCAACCAAAAGTTCAAAATTGCCCAAACCACTGCAAGACTATTCTCTGGAGTCCGACAATCAATAATCATCCAAAAAATTCACAATTTCAGTTAACGGTTGATAAGGGGAACCAAAATCTTTGATGGCACCAGGGCCATTTTTACTAAAATGATTATAAATTGTGAACGGAAAGAGATTTTTTTGCTAACCTTGGGATACATCTTTGTGAGCTCAATCTGAGATCACTTGAAAAAAATCGCAACAATTGGCCTCTAGATGGCACTATAAAACGGTTCTAACTTGTGAACAGAAAGAGATATTTTCGCAAAACTTGGGACACATGTTCATGAGCTCATTTTGAGGTCACGTGAAAAAAAATCATGACAATTGGCCACTTGGTGGCGCTATAAAATGGTTATAACTTGTGAATGGAAAGAGATATTTTCGCTAAACTTGGGACACATGTTCATAAACTCAATCTGAGTTGACATGAAAAAATCGTGACAATTGGCCACTTGGTGGCGCTATAACAGTGAAAAAAATCATGAAAATAGCTATAAGGGCACCCAACCATTAGTCTACTGAAAATTGGCATGCAGTGTCTTTGTCCAGGGTGCCATGATAGTCTATGAGAACATTGGTGTATCTCAAAAAACTCAGTATACGTCATTGGCACAATGCCTTGAAGGAGCCTTAGAAGTTTCAAGCCCGTGTTTTTTTCACAGGAGTGACCTCCTAAGAATCCTTGCCGAGTCCAACAATACCAAACATGCCAGGTTTCGCCTTATGGTTTTTGTAAGTGTCATTTAGAGCTTTAAAAAATTGTGTTTATCTTCAAAGCCGTTAGTCAAATCGAGACAACAACAAAAAAACTAAGGAAATTTGAAAACATAGGTAAATAGCTAAACAATAATGTCAAAATGTTAAAATTATGATAGGAACTGACAAAAAAATAAATTAAATCCAATCAATTTCACCCATGGATCATTTTGATGCTCTCACATGTTTGAAACGAACAATGATGGATTGTGATGAAATTTGTTTTGAATTGGGACTGGGGCCCGCCTTGATAATCCTACTTAAAGGCCCAGTGTTGGCTCGTTCGTTACGCCACTGAATATAATTGTCTAAACTCCTTATTAAAATTACATATTTACAACAAATCTGACACATATATACAGTATGGGCACACTTTGAGTACTACTAATAAAAGTGGTGGAGATCAGGCAAGACTATAAGAAGACTCAGGCAAAAGGTGCTATAACTGTAAAAACGCTTTAAAACCATATATTTCCTATGGTAAACTGCCTGTATAGGCTGTAAATTGACTTTTTCATCTATGATGGCAGTTGTTAAATGCTTGCTAAATAAAACTTAATGTCTTTTGATGCTTGTGTGCTTAAAGGCCTTAAAGGCCTTAACTGCTTGAACCCCGATAAATGCTGCTTGCAGCTTTAATTCTTTATTGTTACTGCCTAATAAAAAATATTTTTTTAATGATGATTCAATTAAAAAAAAAAACAATGAATGTAAAATAATGAGGGTTGTCAGTTTAGACATTTTAGATTAAAACTATCCTACGATATCCAAAGATAGATGGAAACAGGGTTTTTGAACACCCTGCTATTTTGCAAGTTCTCCCACTTGGAAATCATGGAGGGGTTTGAAATTGTCATCGTAGGTGCATGTCCACTGTGAGAGACATAATCTAAAAAGAAAAATCCAGAAATCACAATATATGATTTTTTAACTATTTATTTGTATGATACAGCTGCAAATAAGTATTTGAACACCTGTCTATCAGCTAGAATTCTGACCCTTAAAATGTCCACCTCCACTTCATTTATTATCCTAAATTAGATGCACTTGTTTGAGGTCGTTAGCTGCATAAAGACACCTGTTCACCCCATACAATCAGTAAGAATCCAACTACTAACATGGCCAAGACCAAAGAGCTGTCCAAAGACACTAGAGACAAAATTGTACACCTCCACAAGGCTGGAAAGTGCTATGGGGAAATTGCCAAGCAGCTTGGTGAAAAAAGGTCCACTGTTGAAGCAATCATTAGAAAATGGAAGAAGCTAAACATGACTGTCAATCTCCCTCGGACTGGGGCTCCATGCAAGATCTCACCTCGTGGGGTCTCAATGATCCTAAGAAAGGTGAGAAATCAGCCCAGAACTACACGGGAGGAGCTGGTCAATGACCTGAAAAGAGCTGGGACCACCATTTGCAAGGTTACTGTTGGTAATACACTAAGACGTCATGGTTTGAAATCATGCATGGCACGGAAGGTTGCCCTGCTTAAACCAGCACATGTCAAGGCCTGTCTTAAGTTTGCCAATGACCATTTGGATGATCCAGAGGAGTCATGGGAGAAAGTCATGTGGTCAGATGAGACCAAAATAGAACTTTTTGGTCATAATTCCACTAAACGTGTTTGGAGGAAGAAGAATGATGAGTACCATCCCAAGAACACCATCCCTACTGTGAAGCATGGGGGTGGTAGCATCATGCTTTGGGGGTGTTTTTCTGCACATGGGACAGGGCGACTGCACTGTATTAAGGAGAGGATGACCGGGCCATGTATTGCGAGATTTTGGGGAACAACCTCCTTCTCTCAGTTAGAGCATTGAAGATGGGTCGAGGCTGGGTCTTCCAACATGACAATGACCCGAAGCACACAGCCAGGATAACCAAGGAGTGGCTCTGTAAGAAGCATATCAAGGTTCTGGCGTGGCCTAGCCAGTCTCCAGACCTAAACTCAAAAGAGATTCTTTGGAGGGAGTTCAAACTCTGTGTTTCTCAGCGACAGGCCAGAAACCTGACTGATCTAGAGAAGATCTGTGTGGAGGAGTGGGCCAAAATCCTCCTGCAGTGTGTGCAAACCTGGTGAAAAACTACAGGAAACTTTTGACCTCTGTAATTGCAAACAAAGGCTACTGTACCAAATATTAACATTGATTTTCTCAGGTGTTCAAATACTTATTTTCAGCTGTATCATACAAATAAATAGTTAAAAAATCATACATTGTGATTTCTGGATTTTTTTTTTTTTGATTATGTCTCTCACAGTGGACATGCGCCTACAATGACAATTTCAGACCCCTTCATGATTTCTAAGTGGGAGAACTTGCAAAATAGCAGGGTGTTCAAATATTTATTTTCCTCACTGTATATATATATATATATATATATATATATATATATATATATATATATATATATATATATATGTATACACACTCACCTAAAGGATTATTAGGAACACCATACTAATACTGTGTTTGACCCCCTTTCGCCTTCAGAACTACCTTAATTCTACGTGGCATTGATTCAACAAGGTGCTGAAAGCATTCTTTAGAAATGTTGGCCAATATTGATAGGATAGCATCTTGCAGTTGATGGAGATTTGTGGGATGCACATCCAGGGCACGAAGCTCCCGTTCCACCACATCCCAAAGATGCTCTATTGGGTTGAGATCTGGTGACTGTGGGGGCCATTTTAGTACAGTGAACTCATTGTCATGTTCAAGAAACCAATATGAAATGATAGATGAGTGGTAACCGGTGGGGTCTTCTGCTGTTGTAGCCCATCCACCTCAAGGTTGTGCGTGTTGTGGCTTCACAGATGCTTTGCTACATACCTTGGTTGTAACGAGTGGTTATTTCAGTCAAAGTTGGTCTTCTATCAGCTTGAATCAGTCGGCCCATTCTCTAGCATCAACAAGGCATTTTTTGCCCACAGGACTGCCGCATACTGGATGTTTTTCCCTTTTCACCCCATTCTTTGTAAACCCTAGAAATGGTTGTGCGTGAAAATCCCAGTAACTGAGCAGATTGTGAAATACTCAGACCGGCCCGTCTGGCACCAACAACCATGCCACGCTCAAAATTGCTTAAATCACCTTTCTTACCCATTCTGACATTGAGTTTGGAGTTCAGGAGATTGTCTTGACCAGGACCACACCCCTAAATGCATTGAAGCAACTGCCATGTGATTGGTTGATTAGATAATTGCATTAATGAGAAATTGAACTTGTTATCCATGAACTGTTGAACATGCTTGGCATAAAGAAATCCAGGACCACTCCCTACCACCCTCAGGGTGATCCACAGCCTGAGCGTTTTAACAGAATTCTTCTTGACATGCTTGGAACTTTGGAAACACAAGACAAAAGTAAATGGAGTAAACACCTCAGCCATCTTGTGCATGCATACAATTGCACAGTGAATGAGTCAACAGGCTATTCTCCATATTTTCTAAAGTTTGGACGAGAAGCCAGGCTGCCAGCAGACGTGGCATTCGGGGTCTCAAGTGATGGCACCTCCACACAATCCTACTTGAGGTATGTCAAAAACATGAAATATGAGATTCAAGCTGCCTACCAGTTGGCTGGGAGGATGGCAGATAAAAAAAATGAAGGGAACAAGCAACGCTATGATCAGAGAGTTTGTTTCTGTCCATTAGGTTCCGGGGACAGGGTCTTGATCCGAAACCTGGGTTTACAAGGGAAGCACAAGCTTGCTGATCGGTGGAAAGATACTCCTTACATTGTGGATAATCAACTGCCTGGTTTGCATTTACATTTACATCTATGCATTTGACAGATGCTTTTATCCAAAGTGGAGTAAAGTACCTTGCTCAAGGACACACTGGTGGTGACTGCTGGGATCGAACCAGCAACCTTCTGTGGATTTAACCCACTGGACCACCATCTCACCCATATTTGCCCGTGTTCAAACTGAAGCCAGAGAGTGGACATGGGCCTGAAAAGATACTGCACCGAAATCACATTCTGCCGATTGGAAGGGAAGTGCAGCTGCGGCCTGAGATGAACAAGGAGCCCCCGAAACGAAGGAGAGCCAGCAGGCGGCTCAAAGCAAAGAGAAAAGAGAACTATGATACTCCTTGCTTACCAGCACCAGAACAGGATGATAAGATGGAGGTAGCATCTGACTCCGAAGATGATGAGATGGATGTATGGCATGACTATAGTGTACCACGAGAGTTACTAGGACCAGAACCTCAAAACATTGATTACTGTGAGCCTTTTAATCTGGATTTGGATCTGGCTGTTTTGACAAGTAACTCAGAAATGGATGAGACAGCTGAAGAACCTGCCGTAGTGGAGGAGGATGACCATCTGGTACAAAATGTGACTGCAGAAATTGTGAAACGAGACAGAGACACAGAAATACAGACGTCAGACGAAATAGCTGAGAGACTAAACGGTATAACAGAAAGTCCTGACAAGACAACTCGACCTCAGAGACTAAAGAAAGTTCCAACCAGACTAACTTATGACTTTCTAGGGACCCCAACGTCAGTAGCTGTTGGTACACATAGTGCTACCGTAGTTGAGATAAATGACCAGAAAGATTCTTTAGGCCTATCTCCTATTAACCCTTTGACACGTACGATCAAACCCGTGTGATCAAGCTTGGCTGGTCCCTGGAGCGTACGATCATACTGGTGTGATTAGAACGCTCATGATCAACTGCCAAATTCAAAATTTCAAATCTGCTTTAGCGCGCTGACTGGCGCCGAGCCAAAGAGTGAGTGAGTGAGAGACTGACTGCGCTTGGTGTCTTTTAATGTTTATTTTAGGTTTCATACACTTCAAATTACATTACACAACCACAAAATATCAGCAAAAACTAAATATAGTTTGTCATTGCATACTAATATATAAAATAGCAAGATATCAGTGTTGTAAACATATAATGGCACGTGATAACATTACCGATCAAATAACACAATCATTTTCTACCCTTTGACGTGTGCGATCAGTCTAGGCTGTTCCCTCACGTAATGTCACATATATCAGGAGAAGTGGGTGATCTTGTGTGTAAATCCAGCAGGCTTCGGCTCCCTGGTACAGTTGTAAACACATAATGGCGGCACGAGCGCTCATAAGTCATGACGTTAGCTCGCTATAACATTACAGATCAAACAACACGATCATTTTCTACCCTTTGACGTGTACGATCAGTCTAGGCTGTTCCCTCACGTAATGTCACATATATCAGGAGAAGTGGGTGATCTTGTGTGTAAATCCAGAAGGCTTCAGCTCCCTGTTACAGTTGTAAACACATAATGGCGGCGCCCCGCCCACTTACCGATCAACTAACATATATATTTTTAATAAGTATATAAACCATAAGGAGTTCACTTGCATGCATTTAATTTAGTTAACAAGTTTGAAAATATTTTGTATAAAAATAATAAAACATTTGAACAGTCATGCATTGCAAGCATTTTTTCCCGCTGACAAGTTGTCACTGTTGACGTCACTGTTACCTCACACTCGCGTTGGTACCAGCTTCAGACACAATTTTAATACAATTTACCAGATTCTAACTACTTCAGAGAAAATGGCAGAAAATGTATTTAAAAGAAGACAACTGACAAGTGAGGAAATAGAGGAGATTTTTTTTAATTCTGATGAGGAGAATTTTGACAGTGAGGCAGAGAGTGACAGCGATGAAGACCTTCCCCTGAACCTTGAAGCTCTTGATAACACTGAGGGTGAAGATGAGACTTCTTCCACAACGCCAGGACATATTTTACCTTCAGCAGCTGAGGTAAACTCGTCATCCTGGAAGGTAACCAACCTTTTTAATCCTCCTGGCCCAGGCATTTTTGACGACCAACAGTGTGGTGTGCAAAATCCACCAGAATCCCCCAGTGAGGTCAATTGTTTTAAATTGTTCTTCACTGAAGAAGTTGTCGGAGAAATTGTGGAGGAAACAAACCGCTATGCCTCTGACTTGAAAGAAAAAGAAGTGAGGGGAAAAATGGATAAATGGGTTCCAACAAATATCCCTGAAATGTACACATTTTTAGTGGCAGTTCTCCTAATGGGGGTGATCAAAAAACCATCACTTCGGGATTACTGGAGCACAGACCCCATGCTCTTGACACCATTTTTCGGGTCTTTGTTTTCACAGGACCGCTTCCTTCTGCTCCTCCGCTGTCTTCACTTTGCGAACAATGCAACAGCAGTTCTCAATGACCCACTGAAAAAAATCAGAAATATTTTTACTACTCTCACCTCCTCCTTTCGTCGCATTTTTGTGCCATACAGGGATCTGTGTGTGGATGAATCTCTGATGAAGTGGAAAGGCAGGCTAGCATTTCGTCAGTACATTCCATCTAAACGGCACAGATTTGGGGTCAAGTTTTTTGTTTTGTGTGATGTGCTCACTGGCTATGTGCAGGACATGATCATTTACTCCGGATCTACCAGTGACATACAGCACTACCAAGGACTTGGGATTTCTGGGTCTGTTGTAATGACACTACTGGCACCTTACCTCAGAAAGGGTCGTATCCTTTACGTGGATAACTGGTACAGTAGTCCCACACTTTTCCAGCACCTCTTGTCTCTTGACACTGGAGCTTGTGGGACGGTGCGTGCAAACCGGAAAGGGATGCCAACATTCCCCTGCAAGATGACAAAGGGTGAGGTGGAATGTAAGGAAAATGGATCGCAGTTGGCAGTCAAATGGCATGATAAAAGAGATGTGCATGTCCTTACCACAGTCCACCCAACTGGTATGGCAGCCACAGGGAAGCTGGATCACATCACTGGGCAAACAAAGATGAAGCCAGTCTGTGTGCTGGAGTACAATAAAAAGATGGGGGCAGTTGACAAAGCAGACATGATGACTGGTTTTCTTGAGTGCACCAGAAAGTCTACCAAGTGGTACAAGAAGGTCTTCTTTCACTTACTAGACACGGTTTTACTTAACAGCCACATCGTCTACAGGCAAATAACTGGTAAGATATTTCTATAAATCAAATAATATAAACAAGATAAAAAGTGATTACATTTTCAATTAATGTAAACATAAGTGTTATAAAGGGTATGCATGGATGATTTGGTATGCACCTCGGTTTTGAAGTCACGGTTCGGTACAGCAGGGGAGAGAAAACTACATTTAAAATAGCTTCTTTTTTAATCAAACAGTGGTTTACTGAACAAATTGTGTCAGTCCTTAAATTAATTCAATTATAACTAAAAGATTTTAAAAAAATTATCTTCCAATGCAATTTTTATTATTTGCTAATAAGTTATACCACACTCAGATAGGCATACATTATGTATGTTACTGGCCATTGTTTTAATCTACTCGCATCAAATTCAAAATACATTTTTATGGCCGTACAAGATATTATTCAGCACCGTGATGAACATCGCAATGCCGGGTTTGCCTACGCTGTCGTCACGTTGTTCTCGCGTCTGGATGAGGATGAGGAGCAGAGACTGCACAGCGAGTTGTGTTGACAGTGTTTAGTGATTTGGAGAAGAGAAAACTTCAGAATAATGTCACAGAGTTCATTCATGGTTAAATTGTGTGAACAACGCACAGCATCCGTATACATCCACGCACATGCACACTTTGGTCAGAGCTGCAATATTGCAATTAAGGTGTTTACTTGCCTTTTTAATGCGATTAAAATTGGCGTACGTGTGTTCATGTGATTATGAGCTTAATCACATTTTAATCGAATTCACTCCAGCTGACAGTGATGTCACATGCATACCCTCTATTAACAAATTTACAATAATAAACAGACCACACTGTCACATACTATTCTATCCTCTTCCTTACGCCCTATTGATGTGTTCTACTGTGAGTAGGAAAGGAAATCACCTCCCTGCAGTTCAGGACTAATCTGATGAGAGGGCTGCTGGAGGAGTACAGCACACCGCGGTGTCCAGCCAAAGGAGGGCGACCTGCCTTAGACACTCCTCTGCGCCTTACAGCCAGGCATTTTCTGTCTGAAGTCCCTCAGACCACTTCCCAGGGCAGCAGGACCAGGCGGCACTGCAAGGTCTGCCTCTCCAGCACACGGAAGAGCAAGCAGAGGCGTCTCACCAAGCACATGTGTGTGCCGTGCAACACTCCCTTGTGTGCGGTCCCTTGCTTTGAGGAGTACCACACACTGAAGAAATATTAAATGTGTATTAAGTCAGAGTTTATTTATTTATTTACGTTTATTAATTGTAAATATATTTGTAATTTATTTAGTATAAACATATGTATATAGTTTTTTTTTACCAGAGTATATTTATTGTTTTGTTTATAATACTATTTTGATTATTGTTCATTGTAATCATATTTATAATTTTTGTAATTTTATTAGAAAGTGTGTATATATGTATAATAGTTTAAACAAAAAACATTTAGCTTAAATTGAAGATTTAATAAAACATGAATGAAATGTGTAAATTTTGCAATTTCTTTTTAACAAATGACATGCGTTTGAATTATGCTAAACTTATACAACACATTTCTCACTAGCAAAGCAGAGAAAAGGTACATGGTATTTGACATCATGTAAACTATATATATATGCAAGCTAATAGTGAGGCGTGACCATATAGCTTTTCTCTGCTTTGCTAGTGAGATATAAAACTCAGTAACAATATTAACACTAAAACATAAATAATATATAATTTATTCATGTTACGTATCAAGTCAACTGAACCCTAATAACTTTACCGCACGGAGCATATTTGCAATGTGCAAAACGACAAACATGACATTTGAACGTCCACATTATTGAGTACTGTTCGTTTTACAAGAGAATTTTTAAAACATCTTTATTCATATTTATTGCATGCTTGCAAATAATTATATGTGCTCCAAAATAGGAAATGAAAACTAAAATATACTCACCAATTGTCACGCGGATGTTGTGAGGGAGATGCAAAATGCCGTGTGCAAGCGAAATTCAAAGCAGTGGGAAAAAATAGCAACATAAACATGTCAACCATAGTGTGTACACGCTAACAAATAATGTGAGAGGTTTTGAATTAAAAAAATAAAGCAAAACATTCAGAGTGCTCACCTGCACGCGGTCATCCACCAAGAGCGCCATTGTGACTGCGAAAACTCACACGTGTCAAGGTTGATGTGTTACCATGGAAATTAGAACGCAGGTCATTGCATAATAACGGTCGCAAAAAAAAAACTCACGCCAGGCTGCCAGTCTGAATATTTAGAACTTACGTGCGAAAGGGTTAAGAGATATAAAAGTTATTTTTACAAGTGGATAGGTTAAGGGGAATGTTAATAATTTTCCTAACACAAACTTTTAAGAAAATGTGTTTATTTTCTTGAATGTGATTTATGGTGTTAGACATGTCATGAGGGCATGACCATTTTTTGTTTGGGGGGAGAATGTAGCACCCTGATAATTTTATATATTGTTTATTTTGTGTTCTGTTAACAGAAATACAAGATATTCTGAAGTATGGGCCAGTTCAATTGTCCCTAGTGTGTAAATACACTTTTGTATTAATGCAGTTATAAAGGGGAGGTGTTGAAATATCCTCTGTTGTGAGTAACCTTTGAACCCTCTGTCATTTTGTTTGTATTGGATGGCCAAGTGTCAGTTTGTTTGTTATCCAATCAGAGCCATCCTGAGAGCAGCAACCTATCGGGTTGTTTAGAGGGCGGGACAAAAAAACAAAAAAAAACAAGAGTGACGAGAAAAAAAATGGAGAGTACGAGCTAAAGTTAGTTCTAAGTTCTGTATGATTGATATATTACTGGTCATCGAAGAGCCAGAGGGGGAATTTTTCTTGGGTTTTGTCAGAGTGAAACCCTGTTAAAACGGGAGATTGAGCTTTGTTTGGAGCTGGTTAAATGGATCACGGAGAGTCTTCTGAAGTGAAACTAATGCCATAGCCATGTGCGAACTGCTAATAACTAGCCATGTGCGAATTGCTACTATATAGTCAGGAATCCACTTTGCCACAGAGTTTCTGAGTGAGTATGGACATTGTGAACTAAAATTAAATTGACATTTTTGGACAAGATATAGTTAAGCTCATTCAATTTTGTGGACTTTTGGCTAGTGTGCGTCAGATGCTACCATTAATGTGGAAGAATGGGGCCCAAAATTCTGTCTTGCATACCACCCTTAAAACTCTTGATGCCCCTGCTTACAAGCATGCATTGTCCTTACGTTACTTTTTTTAAATTATTATTATTTTTTATTAGGAGTGCAAAACTTCTGCTTACATTACTTAGCTGTGGAGTTTCTGAGTGTTGATTTGAATTAATCTCTTTTGGTCAGTTTGAACGAGTCATCTCTGTCTGATTCACTCTCAGTTTCTACAATTGAGCCCTGTTAAAGTTGATCTGAAAAGTTCAAACAATTCCCTAGTTCAAAACGTTGAGTTATGCATATTACTACTGTTCCCAGAAGGAGGGAAACGAGGTACAACACATGACTATGGGATATCGCGCTCTAGCGCCATCTGCTGAAGACACCTTTATTCACGCCTGAAAGGCCAATGACGCATGACGACGTGGGCGGGGTCACGACCCACAGCATATAAATGCAGTCGTATGCGTCATTTCCCTTGTTCAGTCCAGCTCTTCACCGAGCCCCGACTGTGCGGGGCCCAGAGGTGTTGTACCTCGTTTCCCTCCTTCTGGGAACAGTAGTTATATGCATAACTCAACGTTCCCATTCAGTCGGTCAACTCGGTACAACACATGACTATGGGACATATATTCACGCCCCGCCAAGTCGCTGAACTAAACGTAATAGACCAGCACCGCCACATAACCCTTTTCCGAGGGAAAGATGCATGGCCCCTATAAAAACCCCTGTGGTTTGCACAGCCTGAGTTACTGTTGCCGTAGTGGCAACTAGCGGGTACACCGGACAAATGTGCACAGTGATGCCCAGCTGGCATCCCACGAGAATATTAAACCAAGCCCCTGACATCTCCATGCCCTTGTAGAGTGCTCACACACCTCACCAGGCAGAACCAACTCCTTCCATGCTATAGAAATAGCCTTGTACAATCCAATGTGAAAGACATCGCTCAGATAGCGGCTTCCCACTGGCTGAGTTGGAAAACATGACAAAAGGCTGGTCAGGCGAGTGCATAGCCTGCAACTGCCGAACGCACCTGCGTACGAATCGCAAATGGCGCAAAGCACAAAGCAAGTATCCTGTTTTTCTCTGAGTCAGAGATTTCATAGGGCAGACAGCTCGAACGAGAGCATACTCCCAACCTGACTTTAGGCATATACGCCGCATTTGGATGCAACACCACCAAGTGCAGCTTGGGTGCAAACTGCAAAGGGGATGCACCAATAGCGCATTAAGATAACCAACATGCTTTGCTGGTGCCAGTATTCATGACAAGGAATCATCCTTATATTCAAGGATTCTAAAGGCTTAAACGGAGGTTCACACCTAGCCTCCAGATCAACCATCAGGTCATGACCATTACAGTTTGTAACGAGCCTAAAAACGCTGACCTTAAAGCTCCAGGTATACTTTGGATGTCTGCGTTCTGCGCACCATTCGTGTGACGTAAAATCTCGTCAACAGGAGGGCCTTTGGTGCGCATGCCACAGCGTATGAGTGACTTGACCACTTGTGGACAAAGTTCACTCAGAAGCACGCGTTCCGAACCCATCTACACTTAAGTCCAAAGTATCCCGTCAGCATGCAGCCCAATTGTTTTTGAGAATGCATGGAAGGTGCGCATACAACAGCGCATGTGCAAGAAAAACAGAAGCGACAGAAGAGTCACAACAATTATACTGCACACGTATTGAACTTGGTCATCCGCGCTCATTCGACTACGTGTGTGACGCATCTGGATACGGGAAATTAAAGGCCTGGGTATACTTCACTTACCGCGCCCGGACGCGTCACGCGCGCAGCCCTGTCCGCGCGTCTTTCAAAGTATACTACACAACGGATGCGCGCGGATGATCGCGTTCGACGCATGCGCAGTACATTTTTTCCCTATGCTCTACCAGACATTGGGGGGCAGCACTGAGTCCTGTTATCAACGGGACATTCGCTGGGCATGATCGGAGAAGAACTGTAGTGCATCCACCATTGCAAGAAGTTTGGAAGAAATACTGAAGAATCATAAACGATGGAGAAGGATATCCTCTCTTTTTTAAAGCGTGTTGTTTTTAAACCGGTCTTTGCACACTCTTCTTCGACGGCTGAACACTGTGCTCAATACTGTGCGTATTGCCACCTAGTGGACTCTTCTGTACTGCTGGCGCATGCGCTGTTGCACGCGGACCATCCGCGCGGTCTCGAAATTTGGGCTGCGCGCGGACGGGGTGTGCGGCCGGCCGCACGCCCTCCGAATGACGAAAATTACGTCATGCGGGCGGTGCACGAACGCGGACGGCCGAAGTATACCCGGGCCTTAACCATACCCGGCCTTCCTGGCCAAAGGAGTATACCGTGACCAGCTCACACTCTCAACAGATGGAGTGGAACGCGAGAGTTCCCTGACAGTCCGTGAACTGTCCGTGTGACGTAATAATCACCATTAGGAGAGTCCGCAGATGGCCGCGCACACTGTCCGTGTGCAGCCCAATTTTTGGGACCGCGGACGGTGCACATAAAACAGCACATGTGCGAGTGACATGAATCATATAGCATGTTTCCTATGTACTACTGTACACTCAAAGCTGCTTTACACTCATGTCAGGGGTCTCTCCTCAACCACCAGCAGTGTTCAGCATCCACTTGGATGATGCAAGGGCAGTCACAGTACAATGGCACCAGCGCGCTCACCACACACCAACTAAAGGTGGAGAGGAGAGAGAGAGCACTTGAAAACCAAAGCACTCGAAAACCAAAAATGCACTAGATAGTGCACATGCGCCAAAAGCACCTTTCCACTGATGTGGCCAATGGAGTAGGCTATACTTTGAAAAACTCACACTCTCGACTGTGCCCGAAACGGAGCAAAAATCGTAGTATGCCAGGACCCTCTTAAGGAACCGAAAAATGCGCGCTTTAGCGCAGCACCATTAATGCCCTCATGAAAGCCGAAAACAGTCGCCCAATAAACTTCCAGCATGGAATGGGAGTGACTTTTCTTCGGAGAAGAAAACAGTATAAATCAGGCACTGACACGGTGATACAGATTTTCACCTGCACCAAACTTCAAACATGCGCTACTTCAACACAACACGGTGTGCTTCAGAAAGCAAGCGCCCTGTTTCGTAGCTATAGTCAGATTCTCCCTCTCTTAACATGTAGGCCCTTAGAGACCACAGTTCCGGCCGAGGGTGCAGAACCTGCCTCCTGCATAGGGGAAGACACCATGGTGTGTGTCCTTAACAGCAATGCCATGATGCTTGTGTACCATTTCTTTTTCTCTGGCCAGCAAGATGCCACCAAAATCAGTGATGGACCCTTCTGCATACAGCAGAATCCTGGGCTATACGTATTGGGACATCCACCCCCTACGGGGCACTCCAGTCCATAATCAAGAAAACGGCGGGCGGCGCATGTTTTCTGCAGATGCAAAAAGATCCACATTTCTGCACCCGATCTGCACCACTATTCAAGAGTGCATAAGCCACCGCAGGTCTGCCTTGTATCAAGAGCATCCATGCCAATTGCAGCAGAGAGGGAGTACCTCCTTGCCTACATATATATGACCATTGTCATATTTTCCATTCTGAATAATGCTTGCCCTGCTGGGTCAAGCGTTTCAGCACCAGGAGAACTATTCCACATAAATGTATGTGAAGCTCTTACAGCGCTGTCAACCACTCTCCTCTTACAGAGTTTCTCGTCCATGTTGTGACGTTTGTCATCACTAATGAACATGCCGTAACCCTGCCCAGGGGAATTCCTTCTGTTTACAGATCTAGGGCTCCCAGGGGACCATGGTCTGAACGCCCAACAGCGCTACTGAACCATGCTTAAATGTCACATGGCATATAGCAAGTTACCGAACGCCCAGCGCCGGAACTGCAAACACCAAGAGGAGAATCCAGCCGTACTACTGCTATCGGGGTCATGAGCCCCAGCAGTCTCAGCACTGCAAAAATCCTCTGCCCTCTGTTCGGTTCTGAATCTATCCCCAGACCAAGATATAACAGACAGAGACATAACAGCCCCTTTTGAGATTATCTGAAAAATCCCAGAGCTCGTAAAATGGAAAAACAAGCGCATGTGTTTTACAACACTGCTTGTTCCCTGCTGTCTGCAGCCAGGAGCACGTCATCCAAAGAGGAGAACAATATTATGCTCTGATGGCACAGCAGAACCAACACCGCTTCTGCATATCTTTCAGATATGCGCAGTGCCATTGGGATCTATAGGCAATCCCATCAACGGAGACCTCAGAAATGTTTTCTGTGCTCCGGTTTGATTGTGGCAAGATGCATCGGGCAAAAACACACCGATGTAAGCCGATCCCGAGGATGCAGAGGGCAGAACAGGTGACATACTGCAAGCATTTTTGAACTTGACACATTAACCACTCTAAAGTGTTTGTTCAACTGCTGCAAGTCTGGTATTTTTTTTTTTTTTTTTGGAGGAGGAGGAGGAGGAGGAGGAGGAGGAATTTACTCTGAAAAATCTCTTTCTCCATTTTCCCTTGTGGCAAAACTTGAATTGCCATTTTGCTGAGGAGAGCACGGATTTCCCCTCTCAAACAATGAAGTTGCAATTACTCCGCCAAACCAGAGGGGGGCGCGAGAGAAACCGCAGCCGACAGCCCTACTGGAATCGTGCGAAGAAGCCATGGTGTTGTTAGTGCGCGTACGCGCCACCGTTCAAGGCAGACAGCGAGGAGGATTCCCAAGCATCACTTGTGGAATCCCGCGTCCTTCTGCAAACATCACTGTAAATTGCATAACACTGCATTATTCTCATCTGTCGGCATACGGCCAGACTGTGAGGTTAGAGGTTCCAGTGCAATCTGATTGTTTTAACAAATCAACACATGAGGTCTTGTATGCTCAACACACATTTTATTGACAACATACTTAAACTGAACCCGCTATTTTGCTGGGTTACTGCCCAATCTGGATAGATCGGCAGGCGAGTTTGCATCGCTGATTTTACAGGAATCAAACCCGCAAGCTTCTGTATCACGGCAGGACTATCGACAAACTTTGTTGCCGCTCTCCAACACAGATCAATTCAAGGGCCATCATTTCACTTCCACCCACCTCGGGGAGACGCGATCTGCCCGGTTTGAAAATATATATCATCAGAGCATTCCTCGCCCGCTTCTAGCGAGACCGAATCACCCCGTGAACCGCTACCGACATCAGAGCATTCCTCGCCCGCTTCTAGCGAGACCGAATCACCCCGTGAACCGCTACCGACATCAGAGCATTCCTCGCCCGCTTCTAGCGAGACCGAATCACCCCGTGAACGCTACACCGACACTCCTCGGTCTATACCCGATCATCCCAACTCTCCGTGGCCTCCAAAACCGGCGATCACCGTATCTGGATCAGCACCTGAAGACAGGAGCGGGTCGTGCGCTGACAGTCCATCCGTGAGCCCCATGACCGGCCTCGCCGCACCGCCTCGGCGGATGCGGGACCGATCCACGGGGCTCACGAGGCTGGCCGGCCTCATCGAACACGGCCAGCCGAGAGCGGAGCAGCCTGAGTGTCAGCTCTCATAATGCTCGCAAGCGGCTCCCTCGAGAGCCGCCCGAGCATGCTGAACACCCTACTTATGATTATACCATGAACACCCACATGCCATAGGACAGGGGAGATAACCTGTTCAGATATTTATCATGACAAAATTTATTAGCCATTTGTTAGTTGTACTAAACTCAAGCCAAAAACTTCTATTTTATGTCTTTTCCATTAACAAGAGTCATCACTGTGGATTATCTTGTGAATGTGGCATAAGTTTGAACATTTTGTTTGAGAAAAACTTATTAGCCTTTCGTTAGCAAAGCTAAACTTGTTGCTAAATAAGCTTCCTCTTTTTGCCTTAATTTCGACAATAATCACCACCGTGGGCTTTTCTTGCGAAAATGTGGCGTGATGGTGTTCAAGCAGCACGGTGAAGAGCTGAAGAACAAGGGAAATGACGCATACGACTGCATTTATATGCTGTGGGTCGTGACCCCGCCCACGTCGTCATGCGTCATTGGCCTTTCAGGCGTGAATAAAGGTGTCTTCAGCAGATGGCGCTAGAGCGCGATATCCCATAGTCATGTGTTGTACCGAGTTGACCGACTGAATGGGAACCTTGTTTTGTTCTGAATGAATCATGAATTACTTGACTGAATGAATGGTCTGCTAACTCACTCATAAAGACAGGCCCTTGCCGCCACTTACTGGCTCAACAATTTAAAATCGCTGAAAAATTCTTACTATTGTTTCTCAATACCAGGTACATCAATATTTAATATTTATATAAAATATAATTTTATTGTTGTTGTTCATTAATATTTAATGATAGCCATGATACAAGCATATTTAATGAACAACAATGGCCAAGATACTGGACCAATATAAGAAGTTTGTACAATAAAACACATTGATTCAAATCTTCAAACGCAACACTCTAGTACAGCATTAAAGTTAAATAATTAACTGCCTGTTTAATATACCCAAAATGAATTAGCTCATGTTTAACCACTACAGAAACATCAGAGCCAGAGACAAATATCAGCATGCTGACATGTTGTTCCAGGTGGGATATAGAACTAATTTTCCAAAGTATAGTACATATATGGGAACGTATTGTGACTGATGTGACTGAATTGATAGTTGTTTTTTTTGTTTTTTTTCAAACTAATTTTCTGCCAGGGAAATTTCAGTGGAGGAGGACCCGCATGAAACGTTAACACAAGACAAAGAACACAAGGTAACTTGTATAAATCCACAGGATGATGTGTAATAGGTAAGACAACAATGAATAGATAATGATGAATAACTATGGATACCACATCCAGACTGAACACATGCAATATCAAAGACGCAGGGTGGCACTCGTCTACAAATTTCAGCACTTTCTGCCTTGATTGAATCAGAGAATATGAGTAAATGATGGTGAATGTTATCTCATGTTTAAAAATAATAAAATAAATAAATAAAATAATCTTGTCATACTGTTTTCATTAAACCTACTGAACCTATTAGAGTACATACATTTAATGTGTCTCTTTTAAATGCATTTATGTGTCACATGACAGAAGAATATACTGTATTTACAGAATCAGGCTTACACTTTATTTTTATGCATATCACAAGGCAGGATTAGAAATCCCATTGGTTATTAATATCCCACATTTTCACCCTCATCTATGAGTAAAATTACTTTCTATTTTACTAAATTGTACTGTATAATATCAGATAATGGCTTGAACAATGTGGACTATTACATTTTAAGATAACATTTCTGTTATTTGATATAATTTTGTATTATTTTGAATTCACCTTTTGAATAAATATAAATTATAACTAAACCATACCATTCAATTCTAAATGATTTGGATTATCTTAATGATGACAGGAGGACACAGACATAAAGAAAACTCATTACAGTCTATTAAATAAACATTTGATAAACCTTATGCGAAAAAAAAAAAAATGTTTTATGTATTTTGATGCTTATTTAGAGGGCTATAAAATATACTTATTGAATAAATTAGTTTATACATCAGGAAAATGAAAATTACATTTTGCATATTTTATTAAATAATTTTATTTTTTCACAAATATGTCATTGATTCTGATTGAAAGGGTTTAACACAGCCAAAATAACATAGATATACATAACATGTACATAAACAATATTACTGTATTAAAGCAGTTTCAATATCCCCCCGTCCCCCCCCCCCCCCCCCCCCCCCCCTCCTCATATTTGCATGCTCACTTTCCTATCACTAATTTTTTTCTTTAATGCATCTTTGATCTCTTTGGTTCTGAGGCAGTATATCATAGGATTGACAACAGGTGGAAGCAGACTGTACCACATAATTAACATAACCCGAATGCCAGGAGATAATGCAGCTGTCAAATCATACACATAAACAACACATCTGGGCACATAGTACAGACAAATGATAAGAAGCTGAGGACTGCAAGTTGAGAATGTTTTATATCGGGCCTGAATGTCTGAGATTTTGAAAACAGTTGTGATGATGGCAATAAAAGAAAATATAATAAAAATTAAAGGGCCCAAAAGAACAAACATAGCACATGAAAATGAAAAAAACTTTTTCTGCCTTACATCTCTACACGACAGATTAATAAGTGAATTTTGGTCACAGTAATTTTGGATTATTACATTAGAATTGCAGAAGGGCTCATCGAAGGCATTAAAAACAATGATTGACAACAACGATATACATATTGCCCAAATCACAGCACATGCCATAAAAATAGCTTTGTTTGTAATAAGGACACAGTATCTGAGTGGGTTACGTACAGCAACAAACCGATCAATTGCCATTAATAGCAGTAGGAAAGAGTTAATACTCCCTAAGAAGTGAACAAAAAACATCTGCACAAAGCAACTATAAAATGATATCTCACTGCTTTTGAAAAAGTATTTTGCAATGGCTTTAGGCAAAGTGACAGTTCCAAAAGCAAGATCACTCACAGCAAGATTACAGAAGATTAAATAGGTGGGTTTCTGAAGGCTTCTCTCATAAGCAATGAATGCAATAATAAAGATATTTCCTCCTGCCAGTGTCAAGTAGACAAAGAACAAAAGGGTTCCTACAGCTCCATAATACTGTGGATGGAGTCCTGGAAATCCCATCAGGTAGAATTCAGTAAAGACAGTGTCATTAGTGTAGATCATGACTCTAAACGGCTTCACAATTACCTCATACAACAAGAAAGCAAAAGAATGGCATTTGACTGTCAAGGCAAACTAAAACGACATACACAAATTTTGAACAATTACTGTCTTTATAAAGTACAGATTATATTGATAAGCTATAATTCACATACATACCTCTGTGGAAACTATTTAGATGTGATATCTATATCTTATGTAATAGCATAATCTATTAAATTTGCATTATTTTGAATTTGATTGAATCTGACCACCAAATCGAGAAGAGTCACTGAGTCACCATTTGTATTAATGCATAAACAAACAAGAAAGAATCTGTCATGTGCATATGCCACGGATATGACATGAATAAAAATGTATTTCTCTCTGTGCATTCGTCTGACAGTGACTAAGACACCATATATCATCACTCTCCAAAACTAAAGACACCTCCCCACAGGATGACGTGTTGTTTGGAGTTTCTTCTGTCTCATTGGCTTTTTTTTCTTCATGAAAACAAAACAGTTGGGATTTATTTGACAACACTAACATGCTTGAGTCTTGCTGTTGTAAGGACCGGTTTTGCTGCTAAGACAAAAGCTGAAATCCACACCCCAAAAATAGAACAATAAAAGTCACTAATCTTGAGAAAAGATCTCACAGAAACTGTGGGACACCACCCTGATCAAACATTTCACCCCCTCCCCATTTGTTTTTAAGTTGATCAGTTGTGTACCATGGATTCTTGTTTTCTTATTTACTTTTCCTGCCTGGCCAAAATAAATGTTAATCTTGATTTATCTTGTATTATTCTGAAATCATTTTTCTAGTATGGATCGATGTAGACTCCTTTATTACCGCAAAATCTAGTGTTATGATAGATCAAACTGATGACGGCACGACTGAAGCATGGGCGCAGAGTGCACGATATTCTGATTTCTGTCTGTCGCTGAATTAGCAAGTTGTAGCTCGGAGATATTAATAAAATTACACTTTTTGTTGAGTGAGCATGGGCAACCACTTAAAGGTAAAATATCCACTCTGCATCCTCTGACTAATTTCAGAAGTAACCATTTTGTGATCGTGAACGCGCGGTCCGGACGCGTCTGTTCTGTGCGATATTGGGTCTCTTGATGAACGAATTTGAAAACTAGGAAGATACTAAGAAAATCCACAATCTAAATTAAATCGCAACTAATCGTAAAATCAGCTGATAAACTCTAAACGTAACACACTTTATAGAGTCACATAAAATTGGAGTCAGATAAAATTATTAATGGAGTCAGCTTTAAAATGAGATCTCCAAACTGAACTTCACCAAAATGCTGAAAAGGCTTACACGCAGAATTCCTTTTGACCAAGCCGTTAGTATCCGTTTTTGGGCTAATGGATGGAAGTTTACACTGTGGTTTGAAATAAACCTCCATAATCTCTAAAATGTTCGGAAGCATGCTATTGAGTGACCACAATTGTTGACATAGTATACATTAAGAGCTATAAAGTAGCATATAGCTGAGGTACAAATTTCTTGGATAGATTTTAAAGGGGTCATATAACGGTACATGCACCTTTACAAGTTGATTGTATTGAAATGTGTGTTGGCAGTGCCTGTACACAACCATCCTATAATGATAAAAATCCATCCAGTGTTTTTTTTTAATCTCCTTATATATTTTCCCCTGTCTCAAATCGAGCCGTGTGATCGTGTGACGTTACACGGTGTACGCCCCTCCTGCGATTGTTGATTGACAGCAGCGTTTCAACACAGACCCGCCCTGAGCGAGCTGTCATCAGTCCGCCCTTGTTTACATGCTGGAGCAGAATGGCGTCTAAGCGATTGTGGTGTTCTGTTCTTGGGTGTAATAACGAACACAGCAGTCATTTTGATGTTCCTACATCCGACCCGCTGAAGACGCAGTGGCTAAGTTTTGTTTTTGAAGGGAATATTCCCCACGATCAACCTCGATGGTGTCATGTTTGCGCGAATCATTTCTCCGCAGACTGCTTTATAAACGAGGGTCAGTATAAAGCAGGTTTTGCCAAGAAGCTGCTCCTGAAAAAAGGATCGGTACCAACTATTCGTGTTCCTGCAGGCCCTCCAGAAGAAGTGAGTGTAACACTTTATTATCCTTCATATTAATAATGTATTAATCAGTAAACACATAGCATTGGTATCTCACTATGCTACCCTGCCGGTACATACAAAGAGATCAAAGGGACATTACATTAACCTACCATTCAGAAACGTCCTGTTCGTGCCTTAATTGTCGAACTTCGTTGGGTTCGTCATCTTGTTCCTGGTCCGACTCCGGTTCAAATTGATATGGTTGTACAGATGTGTCCTCAGAGACTCCTGTTGCCATTCTTTCTACCACTTATAGCCTAAACTGTTGTCAAGGCAACACTTCACGTGTGTTGTGTCAAAACGCCCCACAGAGCAGAGGGGCGGGGTGAGCAAAGCTCATTAGCATTTAAAGTCACAGGCACTGAAATGGCTTGCTGAAAACAGAGCTGTTTTTGACCAGGTAAAATGAGTGTTTTCTTACAATACTAATGAGAATTTTTAATTAAAATATATTACAAACTTTTCATTTAGACACTAAAGAATCATATTAACTTGTACAAAAATGGCATTCTATGACCCCTTTAAGTTAGTTTTAATGAGTGCATCAGTAATTAATTTATATGATTCTATGTTTCTCAGGGTCATAACCACCATAGGCATTGAGGGGGACAAGGATTTGTCATTAGGATGACAAAGTTAAAAGTAAAATTTAACTTTTAACGCCCCAGAAAAAGTGCATCTTAACCCTTTAGGCGCCAGAGGTTTTTTCCTAAAACGTTCGATTTTGACATCTTAATTTGAAAAGGCTATATCTTAAAAGTGATAAAAGATGGAGACTTTCTGTAAATTAGAGAGATATTAAGGATGACCCAAAGGTTATGTAGGGATTACATTGTCCCATCTAATTTGCATATTATGACGTCATATGGTGGTGGTCACCTTGGATTCTAGAATTTTCATGAAAAGTCACATGTTTAAATGATAAATGCAGCACTTCTTTCCCCCCAAAATGTCCCTCACCTTCTCTATGCTATATTGCACAATACTGAATGCTCAGGTAAATAGTAAATAGTAAACAAACTGTGTAAATCGTTACTAATAAATGGTAGAAACAAACCGAATGCATGTAACGGTTGGCCTTTTGCTGTAGAGACTTTCCATTTACAACATACAGTAGGCACTCTGATTCCATGTATGGGGCACATATATATTATTCATATGACACACAAACACAAGTAGACAAGACCTGTTTAGTTCAAAAGATCACTCACCACGGCATGGCAGAAATCATGAGTGAGATGAAGAGACAAGACGAGAGACAGGCACGCTCGCGCGCCCGCCGAGTGTGCACAGTTCGGACTACTGTCATTGTCATTGTGACTCCACACCCTGCCTCCACGTTGCCCACTAACTGTATTTGCAATACACGAGCCGCGGTTCAGCTGCGTGAGACAACTGCTGCCAGTGTGAATGCAAAACGGCCGCGCGCGGCTCCCGCTCTCCATATGCACCACTGCCCTGCCAACGCACTGCTTGCGCGTGCGGTGTGAAGCCGACGTAACACGCCTGCTAACTTCGCAATGAACACTCCGACCCCGCGAAACACCACTGTGTTCCCACCACTGACACTGGGCAAATGACCATCTACATTGGGCAAAGGATTCACCGTTTGTGCTTGGTGTAGGGCTATACTTTCTCTTTCAGGATTACGGCAGATATTCCCCTTCAGAATCAGGGTCCGCTAATAGAAGACCCAACACTTCATTGCGGGTAAGCTTTATTGATGCCATTAGAAAATAATAATCTAATGCAAATACTCACTGACATTGACAATATTGCTCTGATAAAATGGCTCCCTCGCATACTAGCTTCGCGTTTGTTCGCACAGACTCAATGCGCTCTTGCTCGAAGATTTTGTATAGAAGCATGACGTTTTTTTGAGTCGGGGATGAAGTATGACATGTCTGACATTTAGTGGAGGGGAGGTCAAACGAAATTTGACACCCTATTTGGCAAAATCGGCCGTTTTATTCAGTGCCGCATCTTGTCGAGTAAACTCGACCGTAGCGCCTAGAGGGTTAAACCAGACGCTAACGGGTAGATTAAGTTGATCATTATGCAATTGATCCGTCTGTGTCTGTATTCATTAATTTGTTAGTAGATCACGCGCAGAACTGCCCACTCCCATCTGCGTTTTTCTGGAATTGCGCTCTCACTCTAATTTGCCCTGTTTAGTAAATCTGGCCCTAACTTGTCTAAGAAAGTGATAAATAAAAAATATAATGGCTTTAAAAGGGGAAGAGACAGAGCAAGATAAGGAGACTGAGAGAAAAAGAAAGAGTGATGAGGATGAGGAGAGAGCAGGATTTGACAAATAATCTAGTTGCGACTGACATGGTTTTATAGCTATTTCTTAATCAATTCTTTGACCTTAAAATGTCTTAATGCACACAAAATTTGTTGAAGCTGGTGGTGTGCGGAGTCCAAGACCCTCTCGCTCTCTCGGAAGCAGTAGTTGACCGCTGGCACATCCGACGGTTCCTCTGACCAGGGGAACAACGGGGGTTGGTAACCGAGTACACACTGGAGTCCAGAGTCCAGTGGTGGGTTGCCGCAGTTCTGTGCCTACTCTGCCTATACCAGAAACTGGTTCCAAGAGTCCTGGTGGCCGTGACAGAAGGTAGGTAGGAAGCGACCAATCTCTTGGATCTTCTGCTCCGTCTGCCCTTTGACTGAAGATGGTACCCAGAGGAGAGGCTGATGGTCACAGCTAGGAGTGAGAAGAAGGCTTTCCATACCTTGGAGATAAACTGCGGCCCTCTATCTGACACGATGTCCTCGGGAATCCCGTAATATCTGAAGATATGGTTGAACATAAGTTCAGCAGTCACCATGGCTGTGGGCAGTCCCTCCAAAGGAATCAAACGATATGACTTCAAGAATCTGTTTACTATCACTAATATGCAGGTACAGTTATCAGAAGCAGGGAGGTCGGTAATGAAGTCTACTCCTAGGTGTGACCAGGGTCTGTTGGGAACGGACAGAGGATGGGAAGATGCCGAGGACTGTCATGTCATGTTCGGCGACCAGAAGCACTCCTTTAGCAGCGAGAGGGTTTTATTGACCCCAGGGTGGCCAGTGCACAATGACGTGTGGGATATGTGGATAAGAGGAGTGCGCCGTGTCCGGGTGATGTAGAGCAAACCTGCCTGACAAGCCGGCGGAGCGTTGGCTGAGACATTGGAGGAGGGAATGTTTTTTTCAGACCAGATGATGAGACTCACAATGAGTTTCTCAGGCAAGATGGGCTCAGCTCTTTCTGCATTTTCTTCTGGACTGTAGAGACGGGATAAGGCGTCCGCCTTAATATTCTTTAATCCAGGACGATAGGAAATGGTGAAGTTGAAGCGGGTAAAGAACAATGTCTGAACAACGCGCCTGTAGTGGGTTTAGTCGCTTGGTATCTCTGAGATACTCCAGATTATTGTGGTCAGTTAGAACCAGGAACGGATGTTGAGCACCCTCCAACCAATGCCTCCACTCCTCAAGGGCCAGCTTGATGGCCAGAAGCTCTCTGTTGCCGATGTCATAGTTGACCTCCACCGGGTTGAGTTTGCGGGAGAAGAAGACACATGGATGGGGTCTACTTGGGTTCCCCTGCTGCTGGGACAAAACCACTCCAGTGGTCGAGGCGTTGAACTCAACGACAAAGGGTTTCTCAGGGTCTGGATGCACAAGGAGGGGAGCGGTAGTGAAGGCTGCCTTTATGGTTTTGAAGGCTTGGGTGGCGGCTGGGGTCCAGGACAGAGACTTGGGCTTGTTACGCAGGAGGTGGGTAAGTGGACTGGAAATGATACTGTAGTCTTGGATGAAACGGCGGTAGAAATTGGCAAATCCTAGGAATCTCTGGAGTTCTTTGACGGTGAAGTTTGACTGTGATTTATATATGGCTTGCCTTCGTGCTGATTGGGTAGATATGTTAATTACTGATTGTAGACAGCTGGAGATACTACAGTATTTGTTGATTACTGATTGTAGACAGCTGGTGACACTTGAGTAGCTAATTTGACGTGTTCCTCCCGAACTACGTTAATAAAACATCAGTAAACTGGTAAACTTTATATCCATAAAACAACTCAGATGTGTAATAAGTATAATAACATGCACGCTCTCCCTTTCATTACTGCTGTGACCAGTATCGCTCGGAGACTATAAGCTGGATCACGAACAGTCGGTACTGATCCATCCTTAAGCTATAAAGGGTTAATTCACCCAAAAATTAAAATTAGCCCATGATTTACTCACCCTCAAGTCATCCTAGGTGTATATGACATTCTTCTTACAGACGAATAAAATTAGTTATATTAAAGTTAAGGCCAAGATATATAATGGCAGTAATTGTTGCTCTGTTTTTGAAGTCCATAAAAATGCATCTGTCTGTCAAATAACGTGCTCCACGCGGCTCTGGGGGGTTAAAGGGATAGTTCACCCAAAAATGAAAATTAGCCCATAATTTACACACCCTCAAGTCATTCTAGGTGCATATGACATTCTTCTTTCAGACGAATAAAATCTTATATTACAAAAGTCCAGGCTAATCCAAGCATTAGAATTGGATTCCATAAAAAGTGCATCTGCCCATCAAATAACATGCCTCACGCGGCTCTGGGGTGTTAATAAAGGCCTTCTGAAGCGAATCAATGCGTTTGTGTAAGAAACATATCCATATTTAAAACTTTATCAAGTAAACTTTCGACCGACCGCCTTCTCTGTTCAATTTATGGACAATGTTTTGAAAGTTCCCCTGCCGATCGAAAGACTAACGCGACCAGGTACGCTCGTCATGACGTCACGTACGCATCTTGAGTTTCACTTTCAACATTCAACACTTTTCCATGGAATGTGGTCGGTCGAAAGTTTACTTGATTAAGTTATAAATATTAATATTTTTCTTACACAAACGCGTCGATTCGCTTCAGAAAGCCTTATTAACACCCCGGAGCCGCGTGGAGCAGTTAATTGACGGACAGATTTTTTTTCTGGACTTCAAAAACAGAGCAACTATGAATCAAATTCTAATGCTTGGATTAGCCTGGACTTTTGTAATATAACTCCAATTTTATTTGTCTGAAAGAAGAATGTCATATACACCTAGGATGACTTGCGGGTGAGTAAATTATGGGCTAATTTTCATTTTTGGGTGAACTATCCCTTTAATAAAAGCCTTCTGAAGCGAATTTGTGTAAGAAAAATATTCATATTTAAAACTTTATAAAGTAAAGTTCCCGCCGATCGCAAAGACATAACAGGCTGTGGTTGAGGTCTGCCATGCCCATGGCCCCCGGTGGGGTCCCCCCATGCCCATCAACCAGCGGGAGCAGCAATAGAAAGAAGAAGAGACTAAATCTAACGTTAGACACGTTTTAACATGTAACCAAACCCCATTCCATCCCTAAACCTACCCATTTGTGTGATACATAAAGGCAGATACGACTGCATGCACAATTTATTCAAAAAGTACAAATATTCCGAGGCCAAGCGATTGATTTGTGTGAAGGAAATCCCCAAAAGCGATCAGCGTCTCCATCCGCAGAAGATCATGAACACATTAAATTTCAAATATTGCGACCGGTTACGTCAGTTTTCATGGTGAAATTGCATTGGCTCTTGTATGTCTCGTGACCAATTGCGTCATTACTTCAGCTTTGATTGTAAAAGCTCATTGGCTCTCGTATGTCTTGTGACCGAATGCGTCATGCTAAAGAGTTGTGTGTATTATTTGAATGAAATATGAATGAGTGCGTTCACGGAGCGGCGGGATAATCATCTCAGCGATTAAAACATTAATATCAACTCTGTTCTTTACATAAAGACATTGTGTGACTTCAGAAGACTTGGAATGCAACATGAGTTAATACTTTTATACTGTTTTTGGTCAGTTTTTGCAATAAATAGATGTGACTGTACTTGTATTTGCCTCTTATGTGTTTTATATTGTTTAGGAATGCGTAGGTTTAGGGTAGGAGTCGGGTCAGCTGCTCCAAAATATAACCTTTAAATATGAATAAAATATTAATAAAATCATGTCTGCTTTTACAAATGCAAAGAATAACATGCGTCTTGATCTGACGCGCATTGGGTTAACAACTGAAATTAACGGAGCACCCAGCGCGTCGATATAGTGACGCCTAGGGGTGCCTTTAGCGTCTTCGTTGTGACACGGAAGGCACTTGACCATGCTTTGGAAATTGACGCCTTGGGAGTGAGAATGGGTTGGACTGGACGGGGTCACCTGACTAAAACTGAAATAACCGACATGGGAAAATTACGTCGGTCAGAGGTTCTGAATTTCGGTTTCGATTACTTTTTGATTAAAGGTGGCGTAAGTGCTTTCTGGTAACCGATGTTGAGATTTCAAATCACCAAAACAAACACGCCCCTATTTTGATATCTCCGCCCCACACATACAACAACTATGGCTGAATCTGTGTGTTACTATGGTAATCCAGGTCGAATGTTCAATGAAAAAGTCATCCCTTCTATCCCAAAAACACAAACAGTTCTCATGAACAACTCGATAGAATGAGCACGACAGTCCTACTAACATAACATAACTAACAAGTAACATAATACAATTGTGACCAGATTAGAGGGTTACAGCCAGGGCTTGCCATTAACCCTCTGAAGTCTGAGCTGTTTTGGGGCCCTTTAGAAGTTTTGATATTATTACATGTGCTGGTAACAGTTGGTCGTATGCGAAAAGATTAGTAAATTATGAGAGCATTTCTTGGTGTACTTTTTCTTTTAATAATAATACAAAATATCAAAAGACATGGGATTCCTCTTAAGATCCATCAGTGGAAATAACGGAAAAGAAGAAGAGGAACAAGAGGAGGAGAAGCCAAGCAAGACAAAACGTGCCTCTCTGTCAGGACGTTATTATTTGAAATGAGAAGTTTATTTAAAAAAATGAATGTCATAAATTTGTTTTGAATTAAATTGTTTTTCAAATAAATGTTTATTTTGAAGATTTTGTATGTGTTGTTTATTGTATACTCTAAAAAAAAAGTTCTATATGGCACCAAAAATGGTTCTTCGTCGTAATCATAAAGGAACCACTTTTGGTGCTATATAGCACCATATTTTAACATGTTCTGTATATGGTAGCGGTGCTATATAGCACCTTACTCAAAGAACCGGTGAAGAACCACTGAAGCACCAAAATTGGTGCTATTTAGCACTTAAAAAGGTTCCCCTATGATTACGAGCCAAGAACCATTTTTGGTGCCATATAGAACCTTTTTTAGGGGTTCAAGCATGAAATGCTGAAACCCTATTGTAATTGTATGGATTTGTAAAACACATCGTGCAGGCCAAATCGTAAGGCCTAGAGACTTGAAACCTGGCCAGATGGTAGGCCTAAATTTGGGGACAACCTACTTTTGCGAACTAATCCCTGTTTTTTTCGCCCGATCGGAACCAAACCAGTGTAGGACAATTCTCTGGACTCTCTAGATCAATAATTATCGAAAAAAAGTTCAACTTTTGCATATAGATGGCTATAACAGGGTCATTTAGAAGAGGGACGTAGCAAAATACACTCAATAGCCTATACAGGGAGTGCAGAATTATTAGGCAAATGAGTATTTTGACCACATCATCCTCGTTATGCATGTTGTCTTACTCCAAGCTGTATAGGCTGGAAAGCCTACTACCAATTAAGCATATTAGGTGATGTGCATCTCTGTAATGAGAAGGGGTGTGGTCTAATGACATCAACACCCTATATCAGGTGTGCATAATTATTAGGCAACTTCCTTTCCTTTGGCAAAATGGGTCAAAAGAAGGACTTGACAGGCTCAGAAAAGTCAAAAATAGTGAGATATATTGCAGAGGGATGCAGCAGTCTTAAAATAGCCAAGCTTCTGAAGCGTGATCATCGAACAATCAAGCGTTTCATTCAAAATAGTCAACAGGGTCGCAAGAAGCGTGTGGAAAAACCAAGGTGCAAAATAACTGCCCGTGAACTGAGAAAAGTCAAGCGTGCAGCTGCCAAGATGCCACTTGCCACCAGTTTGGCCATATTTCAGAGCTGCAACATCACTGGAGTGCCCAAAAGCACAAGGTGTGCAATACTCAGAGACATGGCCAAGGTAAGAAAGGCAGAAAGTCGACCACCACTGAACAAGACACACAAGCTGAAACGTCAAGACTGGGCCAAGAAATATCTCAAGACTGATTTTTCTAAGGTTTTATGGACTGATGAAATGAGAGTGAGTCTTGATGGGCCAGATGGATGGGCCCGTGGCTGGATTGGTAAAGGGCAGAGAGCTCCAGTCCGACTCAGACGCCAGCAAGGTGGAGGTGGAGTACTGGTTTGGGCTGGTATCATCAAAGATGAGCTTGTGGGGCCTTTTCGGGTTGAGGATGGAGTCAAGCTCAACTCCCAGTCCTACTGCCAGTTTCTGGAAGACACCTTCTTCAAGCAGTGGTACAGGAAGAAGTCTGCATCCTTCAAGAAAAACATGATTTTCATGCAGGACAATGCTCCATCACACGCGTCCAAGTACTCCACAGCGTGGCTGGCAAGAAAGGGTATAAAAGAAGAAAATCTAATGATATGGCCTCCTTGTTCACCTGATCTGAACCCCATTGAGAACCTGTGGTCCATCATCAAATGTGCGATTTACAAGGAGGGAAAACAGTACACCTCTCTGAACAGTGTCTGGGAGTTGCTGCTGCACGCAATGTTGATGGTGAACAGATCAAAACACTGACAGAATCCATGGATGGCAGGCTTTTGAGTGTCCTTGCAAAGAAAGGTGGCTATATTGGTCACTGATTTGTTTTTGTTTGGTTTTTGAATGTCAGAAATGTATATTTGTGAATGTTGAGATGTTATATTGGTTTCACTGGTAAAAATAAATAATTGAAATGGGTATAAATTTGTTTTTTTGTTAAGTTGCCTAATAATTATGCACAGTAATAGTCACCTGCACACACAGATATCCCCCTAAAATAGCTAAAACTAAAAACCACTTCCAAAAATATTCAGCTTTGATATTAATGAGTTTTTTGTGTTCATTGACAACATGGTTGTTGTTTAATTATTAATGTTGTAAAATTAATCCTCAAAAATACAACTTGCCTAATAATTCTGCACTCCCTGTAAATCTTAAAGGAAAACTCTAATAAACTCTAATAAAATTGTTATGTATATGTGACAACATGCTGAAAAAGCATCATGGAGATCGGACCATAGGTGGCGCTATAACTGTTAAAAAGCTTTGAAAACCACGTATTCCCTATGGTGAATTGCCTGTATTGGCTGTAAATGGTATTTTCCATCTCTGTAATCAGGTGGCGTTAAAAACATCCACATAATATGCATATATTATGATAGATCTCCTCATGCTAAACAACTTTGCCTCAAGAACCAATACTGTCAATCAAATCGTTATTTAAATATTCACAATTATGTTAAAAACCTCTTTTTGCAAACTAGTCCTAGGTTTTATGCACAATCGGAACCAAACCACTGAAGTACAATTCTCTGGACTCTTTAAAGCAATAATTATATATAAAAAAAGTTAAACTTTTGCATCTGAATGGTTATAACAGGGTAATTTCAAGATGTGGCCTTGACCAAGTGTCCCTGAATGCCTATATCTATTCAATGAATGCTCAGATCTACTTAAAAACAAGTCAGAACATGTATCCTATGCCTCTAAACAAGCATGAAGAATTTCAGACAGATCGGACAATATTTGCCTCTATAACAGTTAAAAATGCGAAAATTACAGAGTTCATATGAAAATAATGGTATATTAAGCCAATAAGTGGTCGTTTGCTGCCATCGCTGTTCATTTTTGGTACTACACACTAATATTGATATATAAGTCATATTTAGACTTTAAAAAAAATCACTATTTTAACATTTACAATCACATTTAGTCAAAATTAATCTATTAAGTATTACTATTGAATATTGTGTCACATTGAGAAATACGAATTTTGAAGGAGACTTACAGGAAACATTTTGTTTACTGCAACATCATATAGTTCAAATGTCTGTATCTACAACAAAATGTGTGTGTGTAGTCCAATGTTTCTGAATACATTTTTAATAATCTGATTAATAGTTACAAAGAGCTATGTGAAATGATTATAGACAATAGCATTAAAAAAAGTGTGTGTGTGTGTGTGTGTGTGTGTGTGTGTGTGTGTGTATAAGCATGCATAATGGAATTAACATGAAAGACCAATTTGATATATAAGTGATTTTATTTTGTCTATTGCAAAGCAACTGTGAAAAGACTTTATTAATAAGTAGAATGTCCAGCAGAGGGCAGCAGAAGACCACTTATTTTCTAGCAATGTGGTAATGTGGTAAATCATGGTAAATCACGCTAGAAACATGGTAAATTATAGTAAATAATACTAGAACATGGTATATCATGGTAAATTATGCTAGAACAGGGTAAATCATGGTGAACTATGGTAACTCATGGTGAACTATGGTAAATCATGGTAGACTATGGTAAATCATAGTAAATAATAGTAGAACATGGTATATCATGGTAAATTATGCTAGAACAGGGTAAATCATGGTGAACTATGGTAAATCATGGTGAACTATGGTAAATCATGGTAGACTATGGTAAATCATGGTAGAAACATGGTTAATCATAGTAAATAATACTAGAACGTGATGTATTTCACAAAAAAATGTGACATGCTCATTAACCATTGAAAGATATTTTCACAATAACATATCTCAAAAACATTGTGTGTGTGTGTGTGTGTGTAAGCATGCATAATGGAACAACTGGTTTGAAGCCTGTTTCAGAGCCTATTTTACTAAAAGGTCTATAACTCAAGAACGAAAGGAGATATCTTCACCAAACTTGGTACACATGTGCATGGGCTCAGTCTTTGGTCACGGTAAAAATTAATTGTAAGGATTGAACACTTGGTGGCGCTATAACATGAAGGAAAAGGGCTATAAACACCCGACTGCTAGTCTGATTGACTTGAAAGTTGGTATGCGGTGTCTTGGTCCAAGGTACCATGCATGTCTATGAGGAAATTTGCGTAACTCAAAAAACATGGCCGCTATTGGCCAATGAAATTTGATCACCTATTAGACAAGGTTAACGGAGGCCGATCGGAACAAAACTTGGCGGGCATGTTCGACTCATGGCCTTAGAGGTCTGTAAGAATTTTTAAAGAAATTGGCCACTAGTAGGCGCTAACGAGTTTTACGGCTCTGTAATCACGTGATGTTTCACATATTCCCACAATATTGATATCATTTGATAGGTCTCCTCATACTAAACAACTTTGCCTCTAGAACCATTGCTGTCAATCAAATCGTTCATTAAATATTCACGATTATGTTATAAACCTAATTTTGCAAACTAGTCCCTGTTTTTTTCGGAATCAAACCAGGCTAGGACAATTCTCTGGACTCTCTAGATCACTAATTATTGAAATAAAGTTGAACTTTTGCATTTGGATGGCTATAACAGGGTCATTTAGAAAAGAGGCGTGGCAAAATACACTCAAAAGCCTATAAATTCTAAGGGAAAACTCAAAACTTCACGAAAATTGGTGGGCATGTGTGACATTAGATCCTTAACAAGCATGCAAAGCTTTATAGAGATCGGACCATAGATGGCGCTATAACTGTTAAAAACCATATGTTTCCTATGGTAAATTGCCTATATTGCCTGTAATTTAAGTTTTCCATCTATTATTTCAGTGTTTTAAATCTTGCTAAATAAAACTTGTCTTTTGATGCTTGTGTGCTTAAAGGCCTTAAAGGCTTGAACCACGCTAAATGCTGCTTGCAACTTTAATTTTAAGAATGTACTTACCCTTTAACTACATGAAACAAAAGGGGAACAAGGGCCAATTTAATTTACATCCCGTAGATTCATACTTACCCTGTAACTACACGGAATAACAAGCACCACTTACCCTGTAACTACATTGATAATTACCCCTTAATTAAAAATACTTACTGTATAAATAATTAGTTACTTTTCCTGATAGTACCGCTTTATTCTCCAAATATCACATATTGTTCCCTTATACCTAGACATACATACTTTATAGTTACACTATAATTACTGAAAGTTTCGCTGTAAATTTGCTTTACTTACGCAATACTTTCCGGGCTGTAATCTAAAGCGATACCAAATGTTAAAACAATTCCCTAGTTCAAAACCTTGTTTTGTTCTGAATGAATCATGAATTACTTGACTGAATGAATGGTCTGCTAACTCACTCATAAAAACAGCCCCTTGCCGCCACTTACTGGCTCAACAATTTAAAATCGTTGAAAAATTCTTACTATTGTTTCTCAATACCAGGTACACCAATACTTAATATTTATATAAAATATAATTTTGTTGTTGTTCATTAATATTTAATGATAGCCATGATACAAGCATATTTAATGAACAACAATGGCCATAATGCTGGACAAATATAAGAAGTTTGTACAATAAAACACATTGATTCAAATCTTCAAACGCAACACTCTAGTACAGCATTAAAGTTAAATTAAAAATGCTGAGATGATGTTGTTCCCGGTGGGATACAGAACTAATTTTCCACAGTAAAGTACATATATGGGAACGTATTGTGACTGATGTGACTGAATTGATAGTTGTTTTTTTGTTTTGTTTTTCCAATCTCTTTCTGCCAGGGACATTTCAATGGAGGAGGATTTGCCATCCATCTCGTTGTCATGCGCTGGCTGGACATATTAATCCAGATTCAAGAGGTTTGACACAGAAGAATGATAAAATCCCATTTAATAAACACACAGTAACAAGCGTTTATGGAATGGAACCGTAACAGAACAGTAACGAGAAACACCCGCATGAAACGTTAACACAAGACAAAGAACACAAGGTAACTTGTATAAATCCACAGGATGATGTGTAATAGGTAAGACAACAATGAATAGATAATGATGAATAACTATGGATACCACATCCAGGCTGAACACATGCAATATCAAAATAAGAGTTCATGAACAAAGACGCAGGGGAACCGTGGCGCTCGTCTACAAATTTCAGCACTTTCTGCATTGATTGAATCAGAGAATATGAGTAAATGATGGTGAATGTTATTTCATGTTTAAGAAAATCATCGTCATACTGATTTCATTAAACCTACTGAACCTATTAGAGTACATACATTTAATGTGTCTCTTTTAAATGCATTTATGTGTCACATGACAGAAGAATATACTGTATTTACAGAATCAGGCCTACATTTTATTTGTATGCATATCACAAGGCAGGATTAGAAATCCCATTAATATCCCACATTTTCACCCTCATCTATGAGTAAAATTACTTTCTATTTTACTAAATTGTACTGTATAATACCAGATAATGGCTTGAACAATATGGACTATTACATTTTAAGATAACATTTCTGTTATTTGATATAATTTTGTACTATTTTTAATCAGGTAATTTCACCTTTTGAATAAATATCAATTATAACTAAACCGTACCATTACTGTATTAAAGCAGTTTCAGTATTTGTTTTCAGGTTGTTCTCCATTCATATTTGCATGCTCACTTTCCTGTCTCTAATTTGTTTCTTTAATGCATCTTTGATCTCTTTGGTTCTGAAACAGTATATCACCGGATTGACAACAGGTGGAAGCAGACTGTACCACATAATTAACATAACCCGAATGCCAGGAGTTAATGCAGCTGTCAAATCATACACATAAACAACACATCTGGGCACATAGTACAGACAAATGATAAGAAGCTGAGGACTGCAAGTTGAGAATGTTTTATATCGGGCCTGAATGTCTGAGATTTTGAAAACAGTTGTGAAGATGGCAATAAAAGAAAATATAATAAAAATTAAAGGGCCCAAAAGAACAAACATAGCACCTGAAAATGAAATAACCTTTTTCTGCCTTACATCTCTACACGACAGATTAATAAGTGAATTTTGGTCACAGTAATTTTGGATTATTACGTTAGAATTGCAGAAGGGCTCATCGAAGGCATTAAAAACAATGACTGACAACCACGATATACATATTGCCCAAATCACAGCACATGCCATAAAAATAGCTTTGTTTGTAATAAGGACACAGTATCTGAGTGGGTTACGTACAGCAACAAACCGATCAATTGCCATTAATAGCAGTAGGAAAGAGTTAATACTCCCTAAGAAGTGAACAAAAAACATCTGCACAAAGCAACTATAAAATGATATCTCACTGCTTTTGAAAAAGTATTTTGCAATGGCTTTAGGCAAAGTGACAGTTCCAAAAGCAAGGTCACTCACAGCAAGATTACAGAAGATTAAATAGGTGGGTTTCTGAAGGCTTCTCTCATAAGCAATGAATGCAATAATAAAGATATTTCCTCCTGCCAGTGTCAAGTAGACAAAGAACAAAAGGGTTCCTACAGCTCCATAATACTGTGGATGGAGTCCTGGAAATCCCATCAGGTAGAATTCAGTAAAGACAGTGTCATTAGTGTAGATCATGACTCTAAACGGCTTCACAATTACCTCATACAACAAGAAAGCAAAAGAATGGCATTTGACTGTCAAGGCAAACTAAAACGACATACAAAAATTTTGAACAATTACTGTCTTTATAAAGTACAGATTATATTGATAAACTATAATTCACATACATACCTCTGTGGAAACTATTTAGATGTGAAAAGCATAATCTATTAAATTTGCATTATTTTGAATTTGATTTACTCTGACCACCAAATCGAGAAGAGTCACTGAGTCACCATTTGTATTAATGCATAAACAAACAAGAAAGAATCTGTCATGTGCATATGCCACGGATATGACATGAAT
This sequence comes from Romanogobio albipinnatus, assembly GCA_023566225.1. Classification (NCBI taxonomy): domain Eukaryota; kingdom Metazoa; phylum Chordata; class Actinopteri; order Cypriniformes; family Gobionidae; genus Romanogobio; species Romanogobio albipinnatus. The sequence continues at coordinate 33,720,983 of CM042247.1, read as the reverse complement.
AAAAATTTATTTCTCTCTGTGCATTCGTCTGACAGTGACTAAGACACCATATATCATCACTCTCCAAAAGACACCTCCCCACAGGATGACAAGTTGTTTGGAGTTTCTTCTGTCTCATTGGCTTTTTTTTTCATGAAAACAAAACAGTTGGATTTATTTAACACTAACATGCTTGAGTCTTGCTGTGGTTTGAAATAAACCTCCATAATCCCCAAAATGTTCGGAAGCATGCTATTGAGTGACCACAATTGTTGACATAGTATACAATAAGAGCTATAAAGTAGCATATAACTGAGATACAAATTTCTTGGACAGATTTTGAATTAGTTTTAATGAGTTCATCAGTAAGTCATTGACATGATTCTATGTTTCTTAGGGCCATAACCACCATAGGCATTGAGGGGGACAAGTACCCCCCCATTATATGTTACTTCTTAATGCTACTCTCCATTACACACCGCTCTATTTGTTGTTAGGATGACAAAGTTAAAAGTAAAATTTTTAGGCTGGTTTGCAGTGTTTTACAAAGGTTTACTGGTGCTTGCAGCATTTTTAGTGCCCCCAAAAAGTGCTTCTTAAACCAGAGGCTAATGGGTAGATTACGTTGGTCATTATGCAAATAATCCGGCTGTGTCTGTGTTCATTAATTTGCATGTTGTTAGTAGATTGTGCGCAGAACTGCCCACTCCCATCTGCACTTTTCTGGAATTGCGCTCTCACGCTTATTTGCCCTGTTTAGTAAATCTGGCCCTAACTTGTCTAAGAAAGTGATACATAAAAAATATTCTAAATACTAGTTGAACCCATGTTTACTTTCTTCACTGACACAGACGAAAATGAAAAGGCTATCAGTCAGAGCTTGGCTTTTGTTGAGAAAAATTACCCATCAAATTCCCCAAACGATATAGTGACTTCTCATGATAAATCCATGTATAAAATTGTGGTTGATATGAGTGACTTGTATGTTCAAGACCTCCAGAGGCAGCACGAGAACAAGACCAAGAAACAATCCCGAAAAGAAAAGAAGAGGAATCGGAAAAAGAAGAAGAATTTTTAACCACAGGGTGGCAATGGCTTGCCGAGGGAAAGACACCTGCTCAAGAAGGCTTATGGTGGAAATACACGTGTGGGGGTCACCCAGAGGGGAACCATGCACACGGAGGCACCTGGCCTGACACGAGGGTCTAGGCTAGATAGGGCAGACCTACTGGTGTCGGCGTAAACAGTGCTGGAGGAGCTCAGGGCTTCCGAGAAGCTCACCTGAGGAAAATATTGCACGTATTCAGTCCGTGGAGTGGAATGGCAAGCAAGCGAAGACACTTGAGCCTAGTCCATTACCGGCCACTAGTGGAGGCGAGTACATAGTCGGACACAGGCTCCAGTCGGAGATTGTAGAATCTTGAGAATGTGTTAGGTGTCGCCCAGCCTGCAGCTCTGCAGATGTCTGTTAGTGAAGCGCCATGCACTAAAGCCTATAATATAAATAAAATAATTTAAAAAAAAGATTCCCCAGCGTCTGGTAAGCCAAAACAATGGCGTTCACTATCCAGTGTGACAACCTCTGCTTTGAGAAAACCTTTCCCTTCAGCTTCCCACCATAACAGACAAAAAGCTGGTCTGAGGTCCTGAAACACTGCGTCCTGTCTACGTAAGCGCAGAGAGCGTGTACTGGACAGAGCAGTGCCAAGGCTGGGTCTGCCTCCTCCAAAGGCAGTGCTTGCAGGCTCACCACCTGGTCTCTGAATGGAGTGGTGGGAACCATGGGCACATATCCAGGCCGGGGTCTCAGGATCACGTGAGAATTGCCCGGCCCGAACTGCAGGCATGCTTCGTCAACTGAAAATGCCTGCAGGTCCCCTACCCTCTTGATGGAGGCCAAAGCGGTCAGGAGCACTGTCTTCATTGACAGGAACTTAAGATCTACTGACCGCAAAGGCTCAAAGGGAGCCCTCTGCAGAGCATCTAAAACTACTGCGAGGTCCCAAGAGGGTACGAGGGGAGAGCGAGGAGGATGTAGTCTCCTGGCTCCCTTCAGGAACCTGATGATCAGGTCGTGCTGACTTACCTGTTTGTTCTCCAAGAGGTCGTGGTAGGTTGATGTGTGAGTAGACTCTGCCCTAGCGGAAGTGATGGTAGCCACCACCGGTGTCAGAGGGTGCCCCGTCTCTGAGTGAGGAGGTCCTTCCTCAGAGGGATAGGCCAGGGAGGGGCTGTCGCAAGGAGTCTGGCCGTGCCAATATTAGGCGACCAACATGACCTGCTCCTTGTCCTCCCTGATCTTGCACAGAACTTGTGCGAGAAGGCTCATTGGGGGAAACGCATATTTGCGCAGGCCCCGTGGCCAGCTGTGCGCCAGTGCATCCGTGCCGAGCGTGCACTCAGTCAGAGAATAGAACAGGCTGCAATGGGAAGAGTCGTGGGAGGCAAACAGATCTACCTGTGTGTCGCCGAACTGTTCCCAGATCAGCTGGACCGTCTGGGGATGGAGTCTCCATTCTCCAGGAAGGCTGAGACCGTGAGAGCTCGTCGGCTGCATGGTTCAGTTCTCCCAGGATATGGACAGCACGAAGGGACCTCAGGTGCTTCTGACTCCATAGAACGAGATGGGGGGGGGGCGAGTTGAGACATACGGCGGGAGCGTAGACTGCCCTGGTGGTTGATGTATGCTACTGTGGCCATGTTGTCTGACCGGACTAGTACGTGTTGGCCCTTCAGCCAATCTGTTGACACAACAACATGCCTGGAAACTCGTTCTAAGGGCACACCAGCCCGTAGAAAACTGAGGTTCGACCACGGGGTGAGCGTCTGAAGGCAGGCCCGAGTTACTAGGACCCGGAGCGTGCCAGACCGCCATGCCAATCTCGGGACTCGATCGTGAAGCCAATGCTGAAGTGGTCTCATATGAAGCAATCCGAGCGGCATCACCGCGGCTGCAGATGCCATATGCAGATGCCATATGCCCCCGCACTCTTGCTCTCGATTTGAAGGAGGCAAGTCAGCAGAGACTGCGCGCGCGCTCGTAAGCTGCGCGCACATGGCGGCCGAGTCAATATCCATACCGAGAAAAGAGATCCTCTGCACGGGGCAAAGTTTGCTCTTCTCCCAGTTGACCCGAAGGCCCAGACGGGCTAAGTGCTGAAGCACTAGGTCTCTGTGTTCGCAAACCTGCGCTCGAGAGTGACTCATTATGAGCCAGTTGTCAAGGTAGTTCAGGATGCAAACCCCATGCTGCGCAGGGACAGAGCTTGCCCGAATGGGAGGGCCGCGTACTGATATGCCCGGCCCTCGAAAGCAAACCGTAGGAACAGTCTGTGTCGAGGTAGGATGGAGACATGGAAGTAGGCGTCCTTCAGGTCGATCGCTGCAAACCAATCGGCTGGACGAATGCATTTGAAAAGGCGTTTCGCTGTCAACATCCTGAACGGAAGCCTGTGAAGGTATCGGTTCAGGATGCGCAGGTCCAGGATTGGCCGTAACCCACTGGTTTTCTTGGGTACAATGAAGTAGGGGCTGTAGAAGCCGGACTTCATCTCGGCTGGAGGGACAGGCTCGATCGCACCCTTCGCCAGTAGGGTGGCAATCTCCGCACGCATGACAGGGGCATTGGCCTCGACCATAGTGCAGTGGACTCCCCGGAAGTGAGGAGGAGCCTGCACGAACTGAATCGCGTAGCCACGCCTGACGGTCTTCGCGACCCAGCGGGACACTCCCGGAAGCTGAAGCCAGGCTCCCAGGCTCCCTCTTTCTTTAACCACATTAGGGTGCTGCTGACCCGGGGGCAAAAGAACAAAAGATTCTCACTCGGCCCTCCACCGGGGGAAGTAGTGGCCCTGCTGCCATCTCCTTGAAAGAATTTCCCATCCCTGAGCCGTCCGCAACAGGAGCGCCGCTTGGCCTGGCACGCGGGGCAGACTGGGGCGCCTTCCTACGGTGTCCTTAACGACCCGATCTGGGTGAAGGCTGCTGCTGAGGCCGGGCGGGAGCCTTAGGAGGGCGCCCTTGGCGGCGAGCAGGCTGAGGCGACTGTGCCGGTGGCTGGGTGGAGGCAGCAGCTGGCCGCTGGGGCAGTATATGTTTTATAGCCTCAGTCTGCTTCTGCGTAGTTGAAAACTGTTGGGCGAAGCTTTCAACTGCGCCGCCGAAGAGGCCAGCCTGGGATATGGGAGCATCGAGGAAACGTGTTCACTCGCTGTCCCGCATATCAGCCAGGTTTAGCCACAGGTGTCGCTCCTGGACCACAGTTGTGGACATCACCTGACCCAGGGAGCGTGTGGTCACCTTCATCGCCCGGAGGGCGAGGGTGGTGGCGGCACGCAGCTCGTCCACGAGCCCTGGATCAGCTCCACCCTCGTGCATGTCCCTGAGCAACCGGGCCTGGTAGACCTGCAGAATTGCCATGGCATGCAACGAGGCGGCAGCCTGCCCCGCAGCTCTGTACGATTTCGCCACCAAGGTTGATGAGAATCGACAGGCTTTGGAGGGGGCTTAGGATCACCACGCCAGGTTGAAGCGCTCTGAGGACACAGTTGCATCGCCCCCAAAAACCAATCATCCAGCCGCGAGCGCTCAGGACAGGGCGGAGGGTTCCACTCTAGCCCGAGGCTCGCGGCTGCCCGAGACAGCATGGCTGTCAGCTCCGGGTCCGACTCGGGCAATGCTGGCGCACCCGAAGGCGGCAGCACAGCCGAGTCATCATCCTCGGAGGACTTGAGCCCAACTTGTGATGCGGCGACCGACATCGCATCATCCTCTGGTGCACCAAACGAGATCCAAGGGGGCCGGGGCCGCGATCTCCGCTTGAATGCTCATGGGTTGCGGTGCGCTAGAGGGGGGTGTGGCCCGAGGCATGAGCTTTGTTCCACATGTCAACCTCAGGTCACTCTGGCCACCAGCCAAAGTACCGCCTCTCGTGGAGACAGTAGATTGGGGTGTGGCAGAGGGGACTCTTCTTTACGAAGATACTCGAGTCTCGACCGCAGCACCGCAATGGTCATGTTCCCGCAGTAGTATGTGATCGCTGGAATGCGCTGTAGACACCAACGCCACTGGAAAGCTGCTCGTCTCGAAGGCTAACAAAGACTCAGTTAGCAGGATTGAAGGAGTGAAGAGATGCTCTTGGCTCCAAAGCAGAAACATAATGCGATGTTGCAAGCGTACTTCCTTATATACCCACGCGGTGGGGCGGAGTTACGCATGCAAATTCCGCGTACCCATGGCATTGGCACTGCCATTGGGCGTTGTTAGACTCCTCGAAGGTAATTGGCTTCTAAGCGAACCCCCCATTCGTTAGTCACTAACGTTACGTCGTAGTGACTGAACGAAAGGGAAAAGCAATTCCACCTACCGATCTCGGTCGAATGAAGATAAAATGGCATCGTCTGGCAGAGGCAGCAGTCATTGAAGGGCGGAGTCAAGACTATTCGTTTACACGTCATCAAATTGTATTTTACATTAACAGAACTCAAAATAAAAAAATTATTGATTAACTGAAAATGTTAAACTATGTCAAGTCATGATAGTATATTGAATCAATAGGCATAATTTGTGTGACATCCGAGCTCAAAAAAATAACAATTACAAGTAAAAAGTCTAACAGCATCTCAGAACTTGATTTTTTATTTTATGACAATTTAAGTTATGACTAAAGGTCCCCTGAATCTCTGTCTGTGCATGCCAGTGTTGTGATGGAAACATGGTCACAGTAATAGTGCATAATGAGGTTTTCTGCACAATAAAGGAAGAGGGTAAGCTCGATTGACTCATTAAGGGTCCTACTAAACTCAAAACCCAAGAGCAAAGGATAAAAATGAGTACATTTCTGTTTGTCATGAAACTATGATATTGAAGTGGGTAACATATTGCTACATAGTGATCTATAGCCATTACTGCGAGAATATATAAACAGACAGTGCCTAAATAATGCACAAAGAACATCTGAAAAAAGCAGCCCAAGAACAAAATGGTTCCATCTTGAAACCAATACCTGCTAATTATCTTTGGTAATGTTGTGGTGCTAAATAGTACATCACAAATAACAAGATTTATAATGAAATAATATACAGGCTTCTGAAGGCTCTTGGTGATTACAAACAGAATAAAAAATACAGCATTTTCCACCAATGTAAACACATAAACAAAAAACAGAAGTGCTGCTACAAGACCATAGTAAGTCCAGGAAAGCCGACTATGACAAAATCCTTTACAAAACTGATGTTTCCCAATGACATGATGAATATTAGTCCTTAGAGAAATCTCTTTATGTGCCTTTTCATCTTCTGTATGAAGAAAATTTAGCATTTAATAACAGTACAATATTTACAACTTTAAAAATACACTTTTAAAATAATATATTTTGATTTTACAACTAAACATAAAATTTTTCACAAAATTTTTCAACTAAACATCGAAATAAATCTAATTAACAAACTAAATTAACCATATAAACTAAATTACTGATCTAATTATTGATCTAAAGCCCACACTGCCACCGTGTGGATATTGAAATGAACTGATGACATCAAATGGCTATACAGCTTAATAATAATAATAATTTCCTGTTTAACATTGTAAAGCTGCTTTGAAACAATCTACATTGTTAAAAGCGCTATACATTACACATTACATTTACATTTAGTCATTTAGCAGACGCTTTTATCCAAAGCGACTTACAAATGAGAGCAATAGAAGCAGCTAGAACAGTCAAGGGCAACAGTATGTAACAGTACGTAAGTGCTGTAACAAGTCTCAGTTATTTTTTAGACAGACAGACAGACAGACAGACAGACAGACAGACAGACAGACAGAAAATGAATAGAATGTTAAGTGCTATTCTTGATTGGTCAGGTGCTGCTGGAAAAGACGTGTCTTTAGCTGTTTTTTGAAAATGGCTACAGACTCGGCTGCTCGAATTGAGGTCATTCCACAGGGTGGGTGCGGTCCAGGAAAAGGTCTGTGAGAGTGATTTCATGCCTCTTTGGGATGGCACCACAAGGCGTCGTTCACTGGCAGAACATAAGCTCCTGGAGGGTGTGTAAGTCTGCACAAGCGAGTTTAGGTATCTTGGTGCAGAGCCAGTGGTTGCTTTGAAGGCGAGCACCAGTGTCTTGAATTTGATGCGAGCGGCTATATAAATAAAGTTGACTTGACTTGACTTTTATACTTCACTTAGTATACTACTAAAATACACTATACTGATAATAATTGCTGGATAGTTTAAATAATAATAATACAGAGTAAAGAGAAACACCCTGCCACACCTGTTTTACAGGCTACTAAAGTGCATTATGCTCCTTACACTGAGATGTGCTGGTCTCAGTTTGTTTATATCAGACATGTAAATTATGAAGACTATGGGCAGAAACGCAGATGATGCTTCATGAGTGTGTTCTCGTTTACCACATAATTATCTATAGGTAGCCAATAGTTTAATTTTCCTCATATATGTCTTATATGTCTAAAATAATAGGTAATAAGTACATAAAATCATGTGTGTGATATACGCCATGCGACCGTTGAACACGTGCCGTTAGATTGCATTTGGCGTTGGCTTCTTTCAGGGCTTATTGCCTTTTAATATCCAACACGTCAAGCTCGTGATTTTCTTATTCGTCCATTCATTGATTCACAGACACATTCGACTTCAGGGACTCCCTGACCCCCCCTTCTCAATCTTCTGATGAATATCACAAAACTCAACCTGGGGGTAGTTGCCCGTCCGGGCGTCCAGATGTCCGGCCCATCTCAAACCCAATTCACAAGGACACGTTAAACAACAGACAGACATTCCTTTGTGCCACGAACAGTGCATACTTGTGGATGGCTCGTGAAGGACCAGACACCATTTATCATCCCGGCGTAAAGTAACCAAATTACCTGGACCCAAAAGAGTGCTAAATGCTTCCTGAATGGGCCATTAGCAAGCATTCAGGAGATCCCAAAAACATGGGTTAAAACACACTCCCCCTCCTTTGACAATGACCATTTCTCAAAGACCCTCTTTGTAATCCACATACAAAGACTTCTATGTAACCGATTAGGAACTGAACTATATGAATCACGCACAATGACTTTGTCCAGGGTCAAACAATTTCAGTGCCACCGATTGTTGCATGATTCTCCTTTTCAAACATATGTTTTAGTACCGGGGAAATCACTAAGAAATCTCCTGACAACGTGTATCAATGTATTATGTATGTTTCAGAGGATCTGCAGAGTGTTTATAACTAGACAGGTACCTCATCATAATCACTATCATCATGCCCTCCATATATGGGAAACACGTGCTGTTTGGTATGTATGAAATAGTTAAATAGCTGAATAATTGACCACCCACCAATCACACTCCCCTCCACAGATGTCTGCAAGTCACTGAGCCGGATCAGCGCGCACAAGGCTGCTGGACCAGACAACATCCCTGAACTGTCCAACACACACATACACACGGCCATTCAGCCATGTATGGACGTTTCACCAAACTGACTCAATAACGTTTAAATATATATATTTTATAATATAATGTCTTATAATGTCTTTATATGATGTATTAAAATAGCTAGGATGTTTACTGTATGTAAAATTAATTTTGTATGCCAGTAACTGTAAAAATCCTGTATCTCTGTGCCCTCTAATCGCAGAATGATAGTGTTTGATATCTTCTCTATCGCAGAAACCCGACGGTACAGAATCTCGTTCACAAATTACCACAAGATGTAGTATTACAAAAGTACCAGCTTTATAAGAAGAGAGGTTTAAACTTTATCACCCCTCTTGATTAGCCAAGAGGAGGGGGGACAAAGGACAAAGAAAAACTCGCGCCTTTGGGTCTCTCGTGCGCGATTGGATCACTCCAGAATAAGAGCGTTAGCCATTACATCCATAAGAACAGAGACTGACCGTTAACTCTTTGCACTTTACCATTGAGAGAGAGCCCTTGGCATTCTACCACTAAGAGAAGGACCTCATGGCATTTCGCCATTGAGAGGAAGACCACCTTGGCATTCCGCCACGAGAGACCCCTTGGCACCCTCGCCACCACGAGAGACCAGCAGCGTTTCATCGACCAACTTCAGAGAAATTCTCCTGGAACCACAAAGATCCGTACCGAACTCCCCTGACGATTCGAACTCAGACACTTACACACGAGAAGCCATAGTAATGCAAGTATTTCATTTCACAATCAAACTACGTGTAAAAGGTTGTCTGAATTATTCCTGTTCACGGGAGTGTTCATTTCTTGAGGTCTCTTTTGCGAAAGGGCTGCCGCTCCCTCTCTGTCTCTCTGTCTGTCTCTCTGTCTCTCTGTCTGTTTCTCTGTCTGTCTGTCTCTCTGTCTGTCTGTCTCTCTCTCTCTCTCTCTCTCTCTCTCTCTCTCTCTCCCTCGTTAATTCTCTCTTTCCATCATTCTCTTCCCCTTTATATCATTCGTTAAGTTTGATTTTTCCTTGTTGGTACCATATTGTTTGTTTTCTCCTACATGTATGATGTGATGGCCAAGATATGATGGCCAAGATGGCGGCGCGAGTAGATCGCGAGGCTCAGCGTCTCTCCAGATTCTGCAATTTTGCGGTATTTTTCTTGCTCATCTCGGGTCTGTTCGTGCAGAACAGTTGTGCCTTTACATCGTACACCCGCGCTGAGCTTTTAGATATTGGTTTGCGAATTTCCGACAGTTTTATGGACAATCTTCGACTCCTTCCTGAGATCGCTAGGACGCCCGAGGCGATGCGCTCAACCCGGCCGGGCGGAAGTGCACGCAGGAGGCGGCGTGATCGTAAACAAAGGCGGGGGAAGCGTGGAGGATTGCGGGCTAAGCTAACGCGTTCTCCTCATCGGCTCTCTTTACCCAGCATTTTCCTTGCTAATGTACGATCGCTAGTGAACAAAATGGAGGAGATTCGACTCAGCATCACACACAGTAAGAAACTTTTGAACTGTAACGTCCTAATCTTCACTGAAACCTGGTTAAACAGCGGAATACCGGACACCGCTATCGAGCTAGCGGGACGCCACACACTCCGGGCAGATAGAACATTAGATGGCTCCGGGAAGACCAGAGGTGGTGGATTTTGCATCTATATTAACAAAGCTTGGTGCACAAACTCTGCTATTGTTGGGAGTCATTGTTCAGCTAACCCTGAGTTTCTCATGGTTAAATGTAGACCGTTTTATCTACCGCGGGAGTTCACTTCCACCATGCTGATGCTGATGCCAAGCTTGCTATGAAAGAACTTCACGCAGCCATCAGTAAACAACAGACTGATCACCCTGAAGCTGCGTTTATTGTTGCAGGTGACTTTAATCATTCAAACTTAAAGTCAGTGCTACCCAAGTTTCACCAGCATGTTTCCTGCCACACCAGAGGAAACAAAACCTTAGATCATGTTTACACAAACATGGCGGGAGCTTACGTTGCAACACCCCTCCCCCACATGGGACAGTCAGACCACATCTCTTTGTTCCTCAGCCCCAAATATGCACCCCTCATCAACTGTGTGAAGCCATCAGTGAAGACAATCAAGGTGTGGCCTGCGGGGGCAGATTCCACACTCCAGGAAAGGTTTCTAAACACAGACTGGAGTATGTTTGCTTCTCAAGCCACCAGTGGCGCTCACACGGACATTAACTCCTACACTTCCTCAGTATTGGATCATATCAATACCACCATTGACAGTGTTACAACCCAGAAACAGATCACCACATACCCAAATCAGAAGCCTTGGATGAACAGGGAAGTACGACTCCTGCTGAAGTCACGCAATACTGCCTTCAGATCAGGAGATGCACAAGCCTACAGCGCATCCAGAGTAAACCTGAAGAGGGGCATCAAAAAGGCCAAGCACTGCTACAAGCTAAAGATAGAGGGACACTTTTCCAACTCTGACCCTCGACGCATGTGGCATGGCATTCAGGCCATCAGTGATTATAAACCCACCCACTCCACCCCCGCAGCCACTGATGTCAACTTCCTGAACGAGCTAAATTACTTTTATGCTCGTTTTGAAAGAGACAACAGAGAAACTGCCACCAAGCTCAAACCAAGCTAGGCACTGAGCCGGATCAGCGTGCACAAGGCTGCTGGACCAGACAACATCCCTGGTCGTGTTCTCAGGGCATGTGCGGAGCAGCTCGCTGGGGTTTTTACAGACATTTTCAACCTGTCTCTCGCCCAAGCAGCTGTACCATCATGCTTTAAACGCACTTCCATTGTGCCAGTGCCGAAACACTCCAGCCCGAGGTGCCCTAATGACTACCGCCCTGTAGCACTCACACCCATCGTTATGAAGTGCTTTGAGCGGCTGGTCCTGGAACACCTAAAAGACTCTATACCATCCACATTGGACTCACACCAGTTTGCCTACCGCAGCAATAGGAGCACAGAGGATGCAGTTTCCATGGCACTGCACTCTGTGCTCACCCATCTGGACAGTAAAAACACCTATGCACGCATGCTGTTTGTTGACTTCAGCTCAGCATTCAACACTGTCATCCCATCCAAGTTAATTGCCAAACTTGGAGACCTGGGCATCAACACTTCAATGTGTAACTGGATTTTGGACTTCCTAACTGACAGACCACAGAATGTTCGATCAGGATCCACCTGCTCCACTTCCATCACACTCAACACTGGTGTACCACAGGGCTGTGTGCTAAGTCCGTTTCTCTACTCCCTCTTCACCTCCGACTGCAAGCCTGTGTATGGAACTAATTCCATCGTCAAGTTTGCGGACGACACTACGGTGATTGGTCTCATCAGCAACAACGATGAGACTGCCTACAGGGAGGAGATCCAGCACCTGGCCACATGGTGCACTGATAATAACCTGCTCCTCAACACCACCAAAACGAAGGAGCTCATCGTGGACTTCAGGAAGGAGTCAAGAGGCACACACGACACCATCCACATCAATGGAATGGCTGTTGAGCGTGTCTCCAGTTTCAAGTTCCTGGGGATCCACATCTCGGCGGACATGTCGTGGACGACCAACACCTCCAGCCTGGTCAAGAAGGCTCACCAGCGCCTCTTCTTCCTGAGGACACTGAGGAAGAATCAGCTCTCCTCGGCTATCCTGGTGAACTTCTACCGCTGCGCAATAGAAAGCATCCTGACCAACTGTGTGGCAGTATGGTATGGGAGCTGCTCTGTTGCGGAGCGCAAGGCACTGCAGCGGGTGGTGAAAACTGCCCAGCGCATCACAGGGACTCCGCTACCTGCCATCGAGCACATCCAGAGGAAACGCTGTCTGCATCGAGCTCGCAGCATCCTCAAGGACTCCTCTCACCCAGCCCACAGACTGTTTTCTCTCCTGCCCTCCGGCAGGCGTTTCAGGATCCTCCGGACCAGGACCAGCAGACTAAAGAACAGTTTTTTCCCCAGAGCTGTCTCTTTACTGAACTCAAACCACCGTTGATCCACTTCCCTCATAAACTGCAAACTCTCCTACCTCACACCTACATTCACTTTGTTATTTGCACTACCGACTGTTGATTACAATAACAACTGTTTACTTATGCATTTTGCACCACCATATCTTAACTGGAATATGCTCATTTGCACTGCCGACTGTATTTACAGTAACCATGTTTACATTTGCATTTTGCACCGTACTTCTAATTGCAATATGCAACCACTTTCCACTGCACTTTTACACTTTCTTTCGGATAGCTCTGTCCATAATTTATTGCACTACCTTAATCCACTGCTATATTCCTCATATTAGCCTAACATATTATTGTATACCTCTATCTGTAAAATTCTGTTCAAAGTAATAGCCATCTGTATATTATATTCATAGTACATATTCACCTGTACATTCTGTTTACATTCTGTTTATAGTAATCTGTATATTTATATTTATTCACTGTATATATTCATCTGTAAATTCAGTTCTGTTTATAGTAATAACCATCTCTCTACTTATACATATTTATATATATTCAGTACATTTTTATGCCCTGCACTTACACAACCATTGTATATATCCTGCACTTGCTGCTATTGCACTTCTGGTTAGACCTAAACTGCATTTCGTTGCCTTGTACTTGTACTTGTGTAATGACAATAAAGTTGAATCTAATCTAATCTAATATGCATATTTACCCTGTGTGAATCGTAACTTTGTATAATTTAGTTGTTTTATTAAAACCCAATAATTTCATTGAATTGAATCCGTATTGTTTTGCTCACAAAGCTCGAAGTCAATGAGACGTAAGATCTTAGCTACCAATTAAGCTTGGTTTTCTTGTTACTACTTCAGTAATACAAATTGTACAAACATGGGAAATATTTATTTGTCCTGATCAAGCAGATTAATATTTCTTGAAGTTTGTAGGATTGATAATTGATGAAGGAATACATTTGGATAAAGGTTACTTTTACATGATTAAAGGTTCCGTTATAAGTTAATATTGTCTGTACAACAAGCGAATCATATTCATAAACTCATGAATATTTATACCATTTGAATGAATTATTCCCCGAAACTCATTGTTGTTACATTGTGTACGTAGGGCAAAAAAGTTCCCGAAAGAAACCGATTTGTAAAGTCCAGGTTTGGCCAGATTCTCTCACTCGTTGAGTTTTGCAAGCATGAGGAGGAAGGCAGGTCCACCTTCTTCTGTAGCCAATCAAATGAGCTGCTCGCTGACTCTCGATTTACCCATATCTGATTGGTTCAATAAACACCCCAGACGCCAGAACACATATTTATCTTCATTTGGCTCAGCATTCCGAGCTAGTGTGTTAAGAAAGAAAATGTATATTCAGTGTATCCCTATCATCATCATCATCATCATCATCATCATCATCATCATCATCATCATCATCATCATCATCATCATCATCATGCCATGATATTAGTTTGTTAATATGCTCAGTTAGTATCTACATTATTGCATGCATAATTTCACCTGTCTACTGATCAGGGGCGATTCCAGAATTATTATTATTATTAGTAGTAGTTGTAGTAGTAGTGTTAGTATTCAATTATTATTTTTCCTTTAACATGTATTTTATGGGCATCTCTAAATTATGCACCATTTATCATCTGTAATACAATCGTTTAACCTCTAGATGGCTGTATATCCCTATATATAAACATAAACATGGCTGTGTATTCCCTGTTTGCTGGGTTTTGATTCAGACATAATTAGTTAATCTTCAATTGATTTGGAGATATATATATTAGGGATGGGCATTTCATTTTCGAAGAACGCTGGGAATTATTCGATTTTTATTTGAAAATAAAAATACACGCATACACGCGTGTAAAGGCTACACACATATAAACAGAGAGAGAGAGGGAGAGAGACCATTCACGCTCTCAATCTGTATGATAACAAACTGTTTAATTCATTAGGGAATAGGCTATATCAACTCAAGCCATATATTTATTGTAACATGCTGAAACATATGACTGTAATGTGACATCGCCCCAAGTTACCGCAACTGATAAATGCCACAAGTCTACAGTGTTCGCATGAGACAATGTGCTCTTCTTCTGTTGTCTCAGGGCGTTTTTACTCTGGCAGTTTAGTTCGAAATGGGGAAAAAATGGGGAAAAATTGTTAATGTGAAAGCTTACCTACAGAGCTTGGTGTGCACTGAGGTATTGAACCCGAGAACACACAACCGGAGTTCGGTTGCACTCGGAACTGTTCACTCGGGTGTGCACTTGTTCTGGAAGAAAAGTAACCAGCGCCTGCGTTTTAGCCGATTACAATGTCATTAGTTCAATAACATACACGTAAGTGATGATAGTGTTGAGGATTTACCTGAGATATGATCGCGAGAGCGAGCCTACAGTGTATTCGCGCATAATCAGGGCAAGGTACCCAGATAGCAAAATACACTCGGGCCAGTTCCGGTTTGATTCTCGCCTGCTGTAGACTTACCCGTCGGCCCGCTTCCGGCTGCCGCACTCAGGCCGTATGCCTGTTTACTCACTGCCCGATTCCGGGCCAGATGCGGCAGCCCTTAACCTGCCGACGCTGCCGCAATCTAGCCGGAATCGGGCCGTCACTAATGCGTATTACTATTAATTCTTGCCATGTTATTATGAAATGTCTACCTTTATTAATGTTAATTGAATAACCTATATACCACTTTTGTGTTGATATGACAGCAAATGGATGATGTGATACAAAACGTTTAGCCTATAATAAAACTTTTGAAGAAAATGCAAACATAATTTAAAACATATTTTTAATCCGAATATTGTTGCAAACAGGGCTCTGAACCGGTTCAAGGAACGAAAACGAAAACCGGAAACGAACGAAATTTTAAGAGGAACAAAAACGGAAACGAAATCAAAATCAATTTGAATCGTTCTGAACAGAAACGTTAATTTGAAATGACCATTAACCGGTTAATAACGTTATTTTATCGTTCTCTTTAATATTTTAATTTGGCAGTGACCAATCATGAAATGAGTAGTACAGCATGTGACGTTGACGGATCAAGCGTGAGTGAAATGCCCGCGCACCATCATCTATGAATCTACCGGTAACACAAGTCAGTGTGAGCGCGCATTTTCATGCCTCAAGTACATTTCTTTCCCCGCTGAGGTCTACAATGAATGTGCAGGTATTGGAGGACATTCTTTTCGAACGTTTAAATAAGCAGTACGGACTTTAAGCTCAAATAGACTGATTTAGGATAGTTTATGGATTCCGTTTAAGCCTATCCAAGTAGGCTATAGCATCTATCAAACATTTTTCCTATAGTCTTTCAGATTGCCAATACAGGACAGGTCAATGTTTTCTATATAGACGGTTGATGCTTCGTATTAAATGGTATGTTATATTGCATTAAATGCAAGCTTTATTAGCTGACTGAATTTGATTATGTGATGCAAGAACGGGTTGCGCAGTGTTTGCTTTGAAATTAGCAGTTGACGGTGCATTAAAAGAGAAATGGTTATCCAGTTTACTTATTCTTTATTCATGCATTTTTTAAAACAAGTCGTGTTGAAAAAAAGTTATGTACAAATAATGTTATCACTCTTCTGAAAATAATTCGGCATTAGAGGCCACTTTCGATTGTCTAACGCTCCATTAAAACAGGTCCGCTGTTTATGCCTTGTAATTAATGCATGTATTTCTGGTTTTAAAAATGTTATTAAATAAATATTCAAGTTTAATTACCATGTGTTATATTATTATTGAGTGAAAATAAGTCTATTTATACATATTTGTTTAAAATTTATACATATTTGTTTGAAGTATAGGCTTAATTAAAATAACGTTATTAACCGGTATTTTTTCATATCAAACCGTTTTCGGAACAGTAATGTTTATTGAGGAACGCAAAAACCGAAACGCTATAATATCGATTCTGCTCGGAGTGAACCGATTGATATTTTTTTCCGTTTTTAAGCCCTGGTTGCAAATGATATAAAAACAAAGGCCAGAAATATGAAGAAACTATATTTATTTAGAAAATTGCACATTTATCAAGAAACAACTTAAAACACAACCAAAACAATAATTAAAGTGCACAAGTATAAAGGCAGACTAAGTGCACAAGTTCAAAGTAACTTGAATACAATTTTTTGGTAAAAAAATGCACAAATTTTAAATTAACTTGAATATAAAATAAATATATACAATTATACAAGAATGAAGAAACATCTTAAAACACCTATTGAAAATAAATAAATAAATACTTAAACTAGATTATATTGAAAAAAAAATGGGGAGAATTCCCATATAGTGTCTTCGACGCAGTACGAACTGACCATTCGAAAGGGAACAGAACAGTGCTCAGTCGCAGAGTGATGAACTTCCAGACATAAATTCTCCTATTCTCGAATATACTGAAGTAACTGTAAAATCACGCAGTGCTACTGCCCAGTCAAAACAGTGTCGAGACATCTCGTACGCTATTGGCTGGCCAGTGGGAACTGCATGAACCAATGGCAGAACAGTGTAATCTGAGCGAACCAATGGGCACAAAGCCCGCGAAGCTGAGTGCAGAAACCCGCGAAAGGGGCATGTAAAATACGCTGTAATTGTCAAAAACGTCAGATTAATCTCCTTCAGCGACGATCTACGGTCCTCGCTGATAAACTCGAACTACATCACCTTTCACCGTGAATTGACGAGCCTGCAGCGGAATAGCGAGCTAGCCAGCCCGGACGTCCTGCGAGAGATTCAGTGGCCACGACGGGTGCGTGATCTATCTGGGCAAGGCCCACGCGGACGCTGCTCTCGCCGGGTCCGGCTGCTCTCACTGTGAGGGTATGCCTATTTCCTCCCTCCGTTCGCGGATAGCGCTCTTTTCAGGGCGTGACCCCGCCCCTCATGCTCTCCCGTTCCCCTTTCCGTCCAAGCCTCGGCGGGAAAGAACGGCGGAACCAGAGGGTTGCGTATACCGAGGCTAGCGAGTTCACGTCGGCCCAGTGCCCGCGTGCCTCGTCTTCGCCTCAGAGAGACGTTTCCCCTGTGACGTTCTCTTGATCGGACCTGCTCCCTCCGCTTGATGCCGAGGGCTTGGTCTCATTCGGCGGCAATGAGGAAGACGAATCTGCACGATTACCAACGTCTCGCTCTTCCTTTTCTTTCACTTGGGCCGCGCTAAGAAGCGCCGCGGACAGAGAATGCCAGAGTGGACGAGCGAACTAATGCCGGAGCTGCCCACATTACTCGCTCTCAGACTGCTGAAAATATTGAGAGCACGGCTTGCGTTACAGAATGTTGTCACTGCAGCTCGCTCTTTCTACAGCGGCAGCGCGTGCTCCCTCTCTATCTCCCAGCACGCGCTCACTGTCAAGAGCGCGACTTACGTCATTGCTGCCTCGCTGTCTAGCACATAATGGCGTTGTGAATGGCAGCCAAGCCCTGCGCTTTTTTCACTCTCTATCACTTCTCTCAGTCCTATTCAGACGACTGGAGAGGTTCAACAGTGTAGTAAGTGAGCCTGTTATTAAACACACACACCCTACAAACCAAAACACAGTCGAGAGGGCGACTTACGTCATAGCCACGCCCTCTGCTGGTACAGTGCACTTTCGCACACAGGGTTGCCGGTTCGAGCCCCGCTCTCACGGTTTCTCAGTGAGTCTCAATTTAGTGAATGGCGGCCAAGCACCCCACCACTTCTCTCAGTCGGCCGTGCTATGTTGCTGACTCGGGTGATCGTCGCTTCAGTCGATTTAACCTGACGTTTTTGAAAGTTACAGCGTATTTTATATGCCCCTTTTGTGGGTTTCTGCACTCAGCTTCGTGGGCTTTGTGCTCATTGGTTCGCTCAGATTACGCTGTTCTGCCATTGGTTCATGCAGTTCCCACTGGCCAGCCAATAGCGTGCGAGATGTCTCGACACTGTTTTGACTGGGCAGTAGCACTGCGTGACTTTACAATTACTTCAGTATATTCAAGAATAGGAGAATTCCCATATAGCGTCTTCGATGCAGTACTCCTTCCCTTATCTCAGGGAACCAAGGTTACGTTAAGTAACCGAGTACATTTCTACTGATTCTTCAGAATGATGGCAAGTTGTTGCTTGATGACCTCTTGTGCTTTTAAAACTTCAGTCAGCAGGGCTGCAAAAAAAAAAAAAAAAACATAAATAAGTGTACATGCACTTGAAGCTTGTTATTTGTATATTTTTTGTATAGTGTTTTGGTGGGTAGTCAGTTAAATCTTAAATCCCTAGTTGAATTAGGCCTTTAAAAAAATGAAGTTCATACTTACAAACACATGATAAACTGCAACATGTTCTGCAACATGTCTCCATCTCCAACTGCACTAGTACATGGACGTAAATTATTCCTAGAGGTGGTAGGACTTGCAATACCATCTGTGTGTCTGGATGGAGTTCTCAGATGCAGTTCTACCATAGTCCGTGGTGGTGACGACAGTATTTGGGGTCTGAATGATCCTCTATTCTGACAGTTTTTTTCAGTCTCTTGCTTGCAAAGTAATTATCTTCATCATCCTCACTAGAGTGGTTTCTTTTATTTCCCCTGATCGTATACATGAGGAAAAAACAACAACGTTAAAATAGTGCCGTAGCAAAACTTGCAGATTATAATGCAATGCAATATATGTACAATTTACATATAAGACAGTTAACCCAAAATTAAATTTCTGTAATCATCTATTCCCTCATTCTGTTGTCGCTAACAGACTTTTAATTTTGGGATTAACTACACCGTTTATATGAAAAACACCTGTGGTAAAAATAAATGCTTAAAATACAAACAAACCTGCTCTTTCTTTTTGTGTATGCTGGACGTGTGACAAGTGTTCCTAACTCATCTAATTTATAATGGGTCTACTATAGTCTGTTATAATAACGGTTATATTAGAATACAGTTCAAGGTTGTCACTGTTAGACGAGTAATGTTGAAAAGTGGAATGCAGAAAATACTGATCCTTCTGTTGGTTGATTATTCGTCGATCTATTGGTAATGCCTCAGGGTTTCTGTAGGGGGATTGCATGCGCGCGACTCTCTTCCTCATTCAATACAGACGAGTGAAGGCGAGAGCTGCGTCATGTGTGTTTCTTAAACCTTCTCCCGTTACTTTTCCCCTTTTTAAGGTAAATACCAAGCACAAAGCAATGTAGATATTAACATTTGTGTATAATACATTTCGTTATGGTATTATGGTTTTATACGGGTAAAATAGACATTTTTGCGCTGTTTAAAGAGTTTTGTGCTAACTGCAAAGATGTGTAGTTTTATGCTAGCATTTGGAGACCTCGTGGCTTCGTTGTGACCGAGTCTCGACACATATGAGTGTTTACTGTGTCGTTTGTGTTTAAGCTAATCACTACTACATATATGTACACATATTTCTGCTGTAAAGTTATTTTGTATTTACGTGATCACTACAAGGGTGAATCTCTGTGATGCTGAGATACTGAATATTGCCGAATGATGTTAAAAGTACAATTAATATTTGTGTTACTTGAGAAATCATTTAAAAGGGAGTATTAAAATGTATTTTGATAACTTAGTTTAAAACAACGAATATTTCATATGGTAATTAAGTTAAAAAGATAATTTAGAAAACAGTAAAAGGTCGTGTCTGTGGTTGATGTTGAAGGCTGGAATGTATGTTTTCTTGTATACATTGTTCAAAAGCATTCAATACAGACGAGTGAAGGCGAGAGCTGCGTCATGTGTGTTTCTTAAACCTTCTCCCGTTACTTTTCCCCTTTTTAAGGGTACAACATTTGGAGGCACCGCTGGGATTTTTGGTTTGAGGATCACCCCTGAGCTGTAAGTGGAGTCCTTGCGTCAATCATCCCGTCAAACAACCCAGGTATCAGAGAAAAGAGTTCAGCAAAGGCAGTGGAAGTGGTCTTCAGACAAATCTGGCACCTTGTATCCTAAAGTGAGCAAAACTGACCACTAGGGTGTAGCAAAAAAGCCATTAAGTCAGACCAACCTTCATTTTACTGACTGTGCCCTCTCTTATAAAATGGAGTCTGAGTTGGAGAAACTGCAACTGGAGATTAAAGGAGCGTTGTACAAACTGACTATCGAACAGCTGATTAAAGTATGCAATATACTGCAGATTTCAGGACCAGGGAACGAACATGTAACTGGTAAAACTCGCACTCAAGTGATTTCACATGTAATAAAGTATCTTGAACGGGAAGAATTAACCGACCTAGAGGATGAGGGTATGTCAGACCTTCTCAGTGTACATGACATAATAGATAAAATCAACACGACAACGGACAAAAGCGAATATGAAATCTCCAGCCAAACTGAGTTACAGGAAAATCTACAGAAAGAGGTAGAGGCTTAGGCTTTCGTTGAAAGAAAAAGAGAACGCAATGTATGACCTAATGAAAACAAGCATGAACCCCCCTGCCAGTTCCAGCAAGCCAGATAAAAATATGGCCCCAGCATCCCCTAATGGCTCCATGTGGCGCAAAGATTTTAAGATCTCTGGCCAGATAGGCGAGCCAGGGCAAAAAGATAAGCTAACATTTTCCAGCCTGGCTAAACAAATTGAAACTGGGCTCAGCAAAGGCTATCCAGAGTTAGAGATTATTGATGCTGTAATCCGTGCTATCACACCAGGTCTGCAGTTACAAAGTTACCTTGAAGGGAAAGACAAATTAACACTGCCTGCCCTTCGTAGGATCCTCAGGTGTCATTACCAGGAGAGAGGTGCCACAGAGTTATATAAACGACTCACTTCTGAGGTTCAAAACAGCAAAGAGACCCCTCAAAACTTCCTGCTCAGGGCAATGGATCTGAGGCAAAAAATCCTGTTTGCTTCCCAGGAAGCTGATTCAAGTTTAAAATATGACCCAGTACTAGTCCAGAGTCTATTTATGCATACAGTTCTAACTGGCCTCCAGAGTGACAATATTAAAGGGGACCTACAGCCCTACCTCCTCCAGACAGATACCTCAGATGAGCTGCTATTGGAGAAATTGAACATTTCATGTGCCAATGAAAAAGAGAGGCAGGACAAAAATAAACATGCTGCCCCATCACGTGTAACTAATGTGAACACTGTGCAGTCAAGTGAAGTTCCGATGGAAAAGAAAAACGTCACCTCACAAAGTCCAGCTATACTCCCTCTCGATCTGCTTGCAGAAATCAGAGAAATGCGCTCTGACATGGTGCTATTGAAAGACTTGAAAACTGAGATCTGTCAAATCAGGGAAACAATACAAAGACCCACCACTGCACCGCCACAGTGCCTCTCACCCAGCAGAGAACCAGCAACTGTGCCCTCCCCGTACCCAGTGTTTTCACCTTCACAATCCTCACCGTATAAAGCAGATTCAAATGACATGTCATTTTACCACCAGCAGTCACCAGCAGCAGTGCAGGAATATCGACCAGCATTCAGCCCTGGGCGAATAAGACAGACGGCCCAGTTCCAGCAGAGGTTTGCACCACAGAGGTTTTACCCAGCACGACGCCCTCAGCCAAGATGTCTCTCATGTACTCAAGCAGGTGAGGAGTACTGTCAGCACTGCTTTAGGTGTGGAAGCAGTGAACACTTCAGAGCAGGTTGTAAAGCACAGAGACCAGTAGAGCCCGCTCGGAGAATCCCTTTAAACTAAGAGGGGTTGCCCCCATGGGACGTGGAGCAACCAGTGATATCGATCAGTCCCAGTTTTGTGCAGGCTGTAAAGAAAAGAGAGGATGTAGGGAATTAAAATGTTGTTCAGTTTGTAAAACCGCTCTATACTGTTCACAAGAGTGTCAGGGAAACCATTGGCCCACACACAAAAGACTTTGTAAGCCATATGCATATTCAGGTATTAAGAAGCAGGCAACTCAGTCACAAGAGAAAGTCAAGTGCAAGGAAAAGCGAGCTCCAGAGAGAATACCTACTGTAAGTGAGTTAGTGGGAAAGAAGTGTGTCATATGGTGTTTCCTGCACAAACAGAAAACCCAGGCACTCTGGGATACAGGTTCACAAGTTTGTGCTATAGATGAGGAATGGAAAAACAGCCATTTACCTGATGTTCCTCTCAGAGACGTATCAGAGCTAGTTGACCCTCTTGACCCTTTGCAAATCGAAGCAGCCAATGGAACAGAAATGCCGTATATCGGATGGCTCGAAGTGTCTTTTAAACTTACTGCTGGTGACGATGAGCTGAGAATACCCATGCTAGTGTTGAAAGGTAAACAACAACAATGTCCTATTATCGGCTTCAATGTCATCGAGCGTCTTGTCCTAGATAACTTACAAGGTCAAACGAAGCGTATGGATAATGAAAACCTTGTGAAGGCAGTAAGGATGGCTTTTCCTCATCTCAAGAAAAACAAAGCCAAAATCCTTATTAATGCAGTGAGTGTAGGACAGACATGTGACTATAATGTGAAGACAGCCAATGAGAGAGTCAGTGTGCCTAAACGTACCTCCATCCAAATCGAGTGTCGAGTACAGGCCCCACTTTTCAGGGAGGATAGGACTTTTATCTTTGAACCTGATGATAACCCACGTTGGCCTGAAGGACTAGAGTTTTGCGACACTCTTGTGTCAGTGAAGGCAGGGATGACCCCAAAAATTGTTGTCACTGTGCAAAATCCTACAAGTCATGACATTATGCTGTCAGGAAGGACTGTTATTGGAACTGTACAGTTGGCCGGATCAGTGTATCCTGTCAACATATTTAAAACAGACAATCTACCAACCGCGTCCATTCACCATGTCCAGGCTCAGAATCCCATTGAAAGTACCCCTACCCAAGACCAATGGGAACCTCCTGTTGATTTGACTCACCTTAATGAACACCAGAGAGAGATAGTCAGTCAGATGTTAAGGGAAGAATCAGAGTCATTTTCCAGGTCTGATAATGACATAGGCTGTGCAGAGAATCTTCAATTGGACATTTCACTAAAAGACAGTGAACCAGTGTCAAGAACGTACCCCTCTGTTCCAAAACCTTTATATAGAGAGATGAAAGACTATTTACAGGACTTAATAGCACAAGGATGGGTTGAAAAATCGACCTCTTCCTACTCCTCTCCAGTTGTTTGCGTCAGAAAAAAAGATGGTACTATGCGCTTATGCATTGACTACAGGGAGCTCAACAAGAAAACCCATCCAGACCGCCACCCCATTCCCAGAGTGCAGGACATTGTGGACACCCTGGGAGGAAACACCCTCTTTTCACTGCTGGATCAGGGTAAGGCGTACCACCAGGGATTCATGGCAAAGGGAAGTAGACATTTAACAGCTTTTGTTACCCCATGGGGCCTATATGAGTGGGTTCGGATCCCGTTTGGACTCATGAATGCACCTGCAGCATTCCAACGTTGCATGGAACAGTGCTTAGAAGGCTTAAGGGATGAAATCTGTGTGCCATATCTCGATGATGTTCTGGTGTTTAGCAGAACGTTTGAGGATCATGTCAGTGACGTCAGAAAGGTGCTGCAAAGGCTGAGGGAGCATGGGATAAAATTGAAACCCAGAAAATGTGACCTGTTTAAGACAGAAGTGCGGTACCTTGGGAGAATTGTGTCTGCGGAGGGAAAC
Organism: Romanogobio albipinnatus; assembly: GCA_023566225.1. Taxonomy (NCBI): domain Eukaryota; kingdom Metazoa; phylum Chordata; class Actinopteri; order Cypriniformes; family Gobionidae; genus Romanogobio; species Romanogobio albipinnatus. Next base: position 33,697,019 of record CM042247.1, on the reverse strand, counting down.
AGGATGGACCCTGCTGATACTGCTGCGGTAAGAGCCCTAAAAGATAAGCAACCAGGTACTGTTGGCGAGTTGAGAGCAATTTTAGGACTGTTGAGTTATTACCGGCAGTATATCAAGGATTTTTCACGTATTGCCAGCCCCTTGTATGACCTGCTCAAAGCACCTGTCGAGACTGAGACCCTGAAAGATAAAAAGAGAAAGTGGCAAACAAAATGAAACAGTAGAGGAGTTCCATCCAACACAGCAATTGAGTGGTCTAATGTGCATCAGACCATATTGGAACGGTTGATAGGCTGTCTTACTCAGCCCCCTGTTCTAGGTTTCCCAGAATATTCCCAGCCATTTACCCTCCATACTGACGCTTCCAATCAGGGGCTAGGGGCGGTATTGTATCAAAGACAGAATGGAAAATTACGTGTGATTGCTTATGGCTCCCGTACTTTGACTGCGGCAGAGAAGAATTATCATTTGCACTCAGGCAAGTTAGAGTTTCTAGCTCTAAAGTGGGCAATTACAGAGAAATTTCGCGACTACTTATACTATGCACCATTCTTCACTGTCTACAGTGACAACAATCCACTCACCTATGTGCTGTCCACTGCTAGATTGAATGCAACAGGCTGCCGCTGGGTAGCAGAGCTGGCCGACTTCCATTTCACAATAAAATATCGCCCTGGTAAAGAAAATATCGATGCAGATAGTTTGTCCAGAATGCCTTTGGATGAGGAGACGTTTATGAAAGAGTGTTCAGAGGAAATGTCGTATGACGTGATTGGAGCAGCGACACAAGCAGTGGAAAGTCAGGATGAGTCCAGCATATCTTGGTCCATGGGTATATTAGCTGAATGTGAAACGCTAGCTACAGACACATTACTCCGTCCACTAACAGCAGGACAAGTTAAAAATGACCAGAGGAATGACCCCACTGTGGGACCTGTGGTTCAGTTCAAACTGACAGGGGATAAACCGTCAGCTCACGAACTAAGACAGCTCAGCCCACAGATCACAAGCCTTCTTAGAGAGTGGGATAAACTGGACATGAACGAAAACGGAGTATTGTACAGGAAAACAACAAGTAGAAAACAACTGGTGCTTCCAGAAAAATATAAAAGTACTGTGTTAAAGGAGCTTCACGATGAAATGGGCCACCAAGGTGTAGACAGGACTACGTCACTGATCCGAGATCGGTTTTACTGGCCCTATATGCAAAGGGAAATAGAAGATTATGTCACAAGGAAGTGTGCATGTCTCAAACAAAAGAAGCCAAGCCGTGAGACCAGAGCCCCGATGACGAGCATTGTCACCACTCAACCATTTGAACTTGTCTCAGTAGATTTCTTGCATCTTGACAAGTGTAAAGGTGGTTACGAATATATTCTTGTAATCATTGACCACTTTACACGTTTTGCCCAGGCGTACGCCACAACTTCGAAATCAGGAAAAACAGCAGCAGATAAAATATTTAATGACTATACACTGAGATTTGGCTTCCCCACAAGAATACACCACGACCAAGGTGGTGAATTCGAGAATCAACTGTTCACACGACTGAAAAAGTACTGTGGAGTTGCTGGGTCAAGAACTACTCCCTACCACCCCCAAGGGAACGGACAGGTAGAACGGTTTAACCGAACGCTACTTCAAATGTTAAAGACCCTCACAGAGAGACAAAAGAATAACTGGAAAGACTCCCTAAACAAACTGACCTTTGCATACAATTGTACTCGCAGTGAAGTGACAGGATTTTCCCCCTTTTACTTACTATACGGACGTTCCCCATGGTTGCCAGTTGACATGTTATTCAACTTGACCTCAGAACAAGGAAACTGTAATCACCATCACTACATGGAGAAGTGGAAGGAGGGCATGGAACCAGCCTATGAGATTACAAGAGAGAATGCTCACAAAGCTACGATTAGAAGTAAGAAACATTATGACAGTAAAACTAAAAGCTCAGTGTTACAGCCTGGAGATCGTGTCTTAATCAGGAACATGACGCCTCGTGGGGGTACAGGAAAACTGAGGAACCATTGGGAGGATATTATTCACACAGTTGTGCGCCAAGTGAATCCAGATATTCCCGTTTATGAACTCAGACCTGAGAAAGGAAAAGGGAGGTCAAGAGTTTTACATCGTAACCTTCTTCTCCCATGTGACCACCTGCCACTTGAAACGACACTGCAGTCACGAGCTAAAAAAAAGAATGTGGAGCAAATAGAGGAAGCAGAGCAATCAGACAAAGAGGATGATGGAGATGAGTATTATCCAGTGCCACTTCAGCAGCAGTCTGAGTTTTGCTCACCTGAGACAATGAATCCTGTGTGTAGTACACCTCCGGAGCTCGAATGCACACCGGCTGAGGAAAACATGCCACCTGAACCAGATAGAGAACAAAGAACGACAAATCAAATGGAAACCTCACTGGAGAGAGAGGACAGTTTTGTTGAGGATATGTCTTTGGAGGAAGCTGCCCCCTTGCTTGTTTCAAGTGGTGAGACACTTCAGCGGCCCAGACGACAGCACAGACGGCCGAGAGTTTTCACGTATGATAAGCTTGGATCACCAACCTGCCAAAACATTAGGACATTACAAAAACAAAATTGGGGGGTTCCGTGGACATATATTGTACAGCCACATCACTTCCAATACTTATGTTACTAAGCACTTGAAAGATAGAAACTGAACTGAGTAAATGCATACACATTACACTCAAAATGGACTGTTCAGCACAGAATACACATTCAAATGGACTGTTGAACATAAGGTGGACTGTGGTTACGGCCGACACTCACATTCATATGACATTGTTGCAGTGAATCACACCACACTCGTAGACTTGGTCATGTTGCACAAACAGAACTGTTAATAAGGCAGTCATGTGCCTAAGTGGACAGGAAATAAAGACCAAAACAGGGAACAAAGACATTTAAAAGATATTGGGTACTTACCTGTGCTTGAAGAAATGTATGAAAAGAGTTCCAGTCTGTAATATTGCACTCTATAAGATACGATGTAGCAGAAGTGTTGATCTGAAATAACCGTGCATTGTGTGTTGATTAATAGAGTATGGTTTAAACTTTCTATTTTATTTTTTATTTTGCAGTAAAGGTCAAAGGGTACATTCGGATGTTGGGGACAACATCTATTTTGAGGGGGAGTATGTGACAAGTGTTCCTAACTCATCTAATTTATAATGGGTCTACTATAGTCTGTTATACTAACGGTTATATTAGAATACAGTTCAAGGTTGTCACTGTTAGACGAGTAATGTTGAAAAGTGGAATGCAGAAAATACTGATCCTTCTGTTGGTTGATTATTCGTCGATCTATTGGTAATGCCTCAGGGTTTCTGTAGGGGGATTGCATGCGCGCGACTCTCTTCCTCATTCAATACAGACGAGTGAAGGCGAGAGCTGCGTCATGTGTGTTTCTTAAACCTTCTCCCGTTACTTTTCCCCTTTTTAAGGTAAATACCAAGCACAAAGCAATGTAGATATTAACATTTGTGTATAATACATTTCGTTATGGTATTATGGTTTTATACGGGTAAAATAGACATTTTTGCGCTGTTTAAAGAGTTTTGTGCTAACTGCAAAGATGTGTAGTTTTATGCTAGCATTTGGAGACCTCGTGGCTTCGTTGTGACCGAGTCTCGACACATATGAGTGTTTACTGTGTCGTTTGTGTTTAAGCTAATCACTACTACATATATGTACACATATTTCTGCTGTAAAGTTATTTTGTATTTACGTGATCACTACAAGGGTGAATCTCTGTGATGCTGAGATACTGAATATTGCCGAATGATGTTAAAAGTACAATTAATATTTGTGTTACTTGAGAAATCATTTAAAAGGGAGTATTAAAATGTATTTTGATATGTTAGTTTAAAACAACGAATATTTCATATGGTAATTAAGTTAAAAAGATAATTTAGAAAACAGTAAAAGGTCGTGTCTGTGGTTGATGTTGAAGGCTGGAATGTATGTTTTCTTGTATACATTGTTCAAAAGCATTCAATACAGACGAGTGAAGGCGAGAGCTGCGTCATGTGTGTTTCTTAAACCTTCTCCCGTTACTTTTCCCCTTTTTAAGGGTACAACAGACGATCATCATCATCATCTTCTGTCTGCAAATCAGACATCAGAGTTGCTTGCGGAAGTCTGAGCCGAGCTTCCTGATACGTGTCTATAAAACATACATGGTTGTTAACCTCCCCAAAAAATTAACAATCATGAAATATTGTCACAGTTTTCTTAAAATGTTAGTACCTGTGGTGTGAATAATTCGCACCCTGAAGGCAGACCAAGTACGATTAGAAGATTCATGAAGAGTTACAGCCTTCTGGATCTTAGCCACAGAGTCGGCCAAGCACAGGTACCATTCTGCACCCATGAAGATGGCACAACTTCCACTTCAAATGATTCGATGAACTCCACAATATGGAACATTTTCCCAAAAAATCTTCAAAAAACAAAACAAAAAAGAGCAATTTGTTGCATTTTACACATTTTCAATAATAATCAAGTCAAGTTGAGCTGTCATTCCGCTTATTATTGCACAATAATCCTTCTATTTTCACTCCACAAGCCTGTACCTGAATGTGAGATTTAGGTGAATTATGTTTAAATATATCTATGCTACATTACAAACCTAAGATCACACACTTGAACTGCTGTTGTTGTCAAACTGTTGTGAAACGAATCTCTTAGCATCACCTTTTATCGTCCATTCAGTGACCGTCATCCAATCAGCTACGGCTACGGAAATGCGCCATTGTTACGCAAGATTTGAAATTTGCCAAAGCTCAGCTAAATGCTGTAGGCCTATACTATAACTTGAATAAATATTTATATTAAAGGTCCCGTTCTTCGTGATCCCACTGTTCAAACTTTAGTTAGTGTGTAATGTTGCTGTTAGAGCATAAATAATACCTGTAAAATTATAAAGCTCAAAGTTCAATGCCAAGCGAGATATTTTATTTTATTCCCTTTCAAAGCCTACAGCGAACGGCTGGCTTGGACTACATCCTGGTACTTCCTTCATAAATGACGTCGGTAGAACAGTAGAACAGACTAACCTCCGCCCACAAGACTACGCGAAAAAAGGGGGCGTGGTCTTGTTGCTGTCTCACGTGGAGAAGAGGACGTGTCGCGTGGAGAAAAGGAAGTGCTGCGTTTCAGTGTGTTTGTCGCCATGTCGTCGAGACGCTGTTATTTTCATCCCGGAGTCAAATCACCTTTGTTTGGCTTTCCCAGGGACGCTGTAGAGATCATTAAGCGTATATATATATTAGGGGTGGTTAATCTGTCTGATTTCCCGATTCGATTCGATTACGATTATTGAAGTCCCGATTCGATTACAGTCGATTTTCGATTATTAACGATTCTCGATTAGCGATTATTGATTTTCCATTTCACAACAGTAAACGAAAATACACTACAAAGTGATTGCAGTATAAAAAAAAGTCAGCTACTGAATTACTTAACTCTTTTATTGAGTAACAACAACTCAAAGCACTTGTCGTGTAGTTACACAGAAATGAATACATCACATTGTGTTGTGACTCATCAAGTTGAACTAAACAATAACAAATAAATGAAAGGCTTATTTCCTTTAGGAAGTAGATCAGAACCAATACACACTCACAACACAGTACAACACTGTGTTCCAACTGTAGAAATCGGACAATTTTCTTCTAGAAAGACAACGTGTTCAGGTGGAGGAAGACTGCAGGTTGCAGTCGAAACATGTCAAGGTAAAGAAGAAGTTTTTTCTCCAAACACCTTGTCTTTCTAGAAGAAAATTGTCCAATTTAATCATTAAGAAGACAAAATGAACATTTTTGAACAACTTACTGTAGCTTCAGCATATATACTGTACTGTAGAACACAGTGACAAAATGTCAAGAGTGATGGATGCGGTGCGTGCGTGAGGGGGGCGGGAACGCGTGGAGCGCTCGAGCTCCTCTCGTTCGTTTCCTGACGTGAGAAAGACAAAAGGGGAAAAAACTACAGAAGAAAAACGGGTTCGTGTCGGAGGAGTGTCGAGGCCCGTTCGGTTCCGTGAGCGGGAGCCGTGGGTCGGTGCAGCGGAGCGGCGTTGTGTTTCCAGCATCAGTCCGGCTATGTGTGTGTGTGTGTGTGTGTGTGTGTGTGATCCGCTGATCGCGTCCTCAGGATCGCCTTTATTCCAGCGAATGTGCGCATCGATGTGTGTCGCGCTCGCTCATCTGAAGCGCTCATAAATCTGCGGATTGAAGGCGTTTATTCGGTGTTTGTGCGCGAATCTGAGCCGTGCTAACGCGCTAATGCTAATGTGCCTGAGCTCCAGAGGAGGCGAGGCGGGAGGATTTCTAGAGTGTTCCCTCAGAATCATCTCAGCATTAACGACAGATTTACATTCATCTAATGAAAACACACACACACACACACGGTGGTAGTGTCAGGTTTAGATAAATAAAAAAAATTGATTTTTGAAAATTTAATGATCGATTCATGCTCGTCCATAACATACTCGCGATTAATCGATAATCGATTTTTTTCACCACCCCTAATATATATATATATCTCCCGTTAAGAGGCGTGACCTTTCCACGTGCGCTAAGCTGCTGTCGAATCACAACACAGGAACCGGGCCACGTTCGCTAAGCTGCTGTCCAATCACAACACGGGAAACGCACAATCAGAACTCGTTACATATTTCTGAAGGAGGGACTTCATAGAATAAAGGAAGTCATCAGCCGTTTTTAGGACAGTGAAAACACTGGTATACAGATAAGTAAATTGTGTTAAAAATACTGTTTTTTTTTACACGCGAAACATGAACACATGTTATATTGCACACTGTAAACACAATCAAAGCTTCAAAAAGACACGAAGAACGGGACCTTTAAATAAATGGGTAATAACACAAGCTACAGTATATACCTGTTAGAATATAATATGGCACTTACCGAGTTCGTTTTAAAGCCGTCATTGAAAAAAAAAATTGGCTGAATGGCAACAGTTTTATCTGCATATGGCCCATCAGAACAATTTTCAAAACAAATTTTCAAATAACTTTTTTTTAAAAATTTAATTAATGAGCACTGCTATCACTTTTTAGGTCGATTTAGGTCGTGGTCATCGAATTCCCATGCATTCCCATACAAGAAAGTCATGCTAGCAGCTGCATAGCAGCTTGTTATGGGGTTAGCTGCAGTCCCACGCGTGCTGTTAACATCTGTAACATTAGTCCTTTTCAGAGTGTCTACTTCATAGAATACTTGGAAACAAAAGCGCATTGATGTTTTCCAATTTTTTCGTACCATATTCGTATTTTGTGGTATATAATCCATTGTTTTGTTTTCGTCCAAATACAACCACGATCACCACAGTTACATGAGACCCCTGTGAGTGACGATGAACGAGTCACCTGAGATCACGTGCATAATTTAGCACGTTTAAAAAGCATTACACCATAAAGAATTACCTGCATGCTTTATTACAACTAAATAGATTTGCTATTGTTATAAATATTAAAGAATGTTCTGTGCAAAACGATCACTGTTATTATTAAGTTTGATTTAAGTTTTACCTTTATATTTTGATTTGTACAAATTCATGACATTAAATGAGTAGCTAACAGATTATCAGATACTGTCAGGACATTAAGTACATTTTAAAACAATTTTATGTTAATTATTGCTTCATTATGTAACCATCAGTGATTGAACATAAGCCGAGTCATTGACAGAAGTGGCCCAGATCTCTATAGCCAGAATCGGGCCAGTTACAGTGAACAGAAATCGGGCCAGAGCTTTACAGCCATAACAAAACTGCACGTGCCAGAGCGAGCTGCGGGCCAGAATCGGCCCGGTTAACACACGCCGATGCCAAGTCGGCGCCGCAGGCGCCGCGGGGCTGCCGAGCTCAGGCCGATTACTACATGCTATCTGGGTATGTGGCAATTCACCGTCTCCTCAAAAGAGTCTGTTTGCAAGCAGCAAAGCCGCCTTCAAGCGACACACATACGGTAAACCCAAGTGTCGTTTACTCAGCTGCACATAATAGCACCAAATTAATTGAGAAAAGCTCAATATATTGACCCGCGTTCTGTTTTCTATCATGCCCGGGCACGTTTGTGATGACGTAAGATGAACACAAACGCACCAGGGTTCAAGTTGAGTGTGAAACCAGACCAACGCTGCGGAGGCACAGGGAAGAATCACGCTCGGGCCGCATCAAACGTGTCCAGTATAAAACACCCTGAGAGCTGACTGACAGCTTTTAGGTGCGTTATTGGCAGCGCCTCCCTCTGGTTACATGAACGCGTCAGCACCACATCAGCACCGACCACATGGGGATTTTTTTTGGGATGATAATCGCACAAACTATTCGATATTCTATAATTAAATCAACTAATCGAATATTCGAAAATCAGAAAATCATCCCTAATATATATTTATATATATTATGAAAGACTACTCTTTGTCAAAGTTGAGTTTTTATATTGATTTGAAGTATCAGTTTTGTATTAGCCTACAGTCAAATCTGGACACAGAGAAAGCATTTTGTTATTCATACTAGCTACATATAATAGCTTGATCAGTCACACTATAGTAATCAGAATTAATATAGTGCGACCAGGACGATATTTCAAAATATATAATTGAGTGTTAAATACTATGAAATGTGGTCTGAAAAAGTCTTAATCAGAATGGTATTATTGGGTATTAAAGAATGGGTATTAAATGTTATAATAAAATTTCAATGCTATTCCAAACCAATCCAATAACGACACACCACCTCAAAATTCAGGATGAACACATATAGTCAGCCTTGAACGGTGCACAGCTTATTAAGCAACTGTACTTTATTGATTTATTTATTAACATGTATGTGTGCATTATAAGTACAATTTCGGCAGTGAGAACGATTCTTAGCCAAATGAAGATAAAGATGTGTTCTGGCGTCTGGGGTGTTTATTGAACTAATCAGATAATGGTAAATCCTTAAAGAGTCAGCAAGTAGCTCATTTGATTGGCTACAGAAGAAGGTGGACCTGCCTTCCTCCTCGTGCTTGCAAAACTCAGCGAGTGAGAGAATCGTGTCAAAACTTTAAGCGCAGCTAAAAGAAAGACAACTGTACAAATCGGTTTCTCTCGGGAACTTTTTTGCCCTACGTACACAACAAGCCATTTAGACATTTGCATCAGTTAATTTTTTTACGCAAAGGTTGGTTTTACACGGTCAATCTGTTTTGCAGTTCCTGACTGATGTTTTCGCTTGCAAATCGATGTTCACAGTCGTGCAATGATTTTGGCCGTATCTTGGCGAAAGAAACATGTAAAAAGTCTTAGCACGGAAAAATGGAAGTCAGAAGAATACAGATCATATTTATTTTGCATTAACATGAAGCTGCAGTTTCACAATACATGAATTACAATTACGAATAACAGTAAAATGCTGCAAATATTTTTTTCTTACATTTGAAATGCAATTTACACCTTTACAAAACTTATCTTGCGCATGCAAATTTAATTTACGCTTATAATCTTATGTACATTTTCACAAATCTTACCCTGGGCTTGTGATTCTTTATGGCATTAATTTACCTTCATACCAGCGTTTAATTTGGGGCTCTGGCATAGGACAGATGTCAATTGCTGCATCGGAGAGAGGGCTGTTATACGCTGGAAATTATAATGCTGAGTTTCCCACTATAATAGTGTGTGCTCATGCTGAATCAGATTCAGAGTTGACAGCCATGCTTTCCTGGGTGGCTGAGGTTTATTGCAACGCGTAAATCGCCTTACCTGCCCCTGTGCCTTTTTTCCCCGGATGTGCATCGGAAAAATGTAGCAGTGTGGAACTATTTGGTGTCAAAATATGGAACACCAAAAGGGCCATAATCTGTATAAGTTTTTCCCTCTCTCACTACCCTCTGTCCTGCATGCATGAGGGTAGTCCCGACCCAGGGGTTATGCAGGAACTGTGTGTGGTGATGGACCTCTCTCTCCTGCAAGTCACTGCATGCTCCCTGGGTCAGGCGATGTCCACACTAGTGGTCTAGGAATGTCACCTGTGGCTAAACCTGGCAGATATGCATGAGCCCGACAAAGTGCGGTTCCTCAACACCCCGGGTGGAGAATATTTTTCGGTCCTGCCACTGGCTCCCACATTCTCAGAGCAGTTTCCTCCCTCCCTGGGCCCCAAGAGGGTCAGGTTGGCAGTGTGCGACACCCCCGGCCTTGCCACTCCTTTCCTCCCCTCTTCCCCTAGCCAGGGGGCAGCAGTATGGGCACAGAGGACGCCCCTGGGCCTCCTCACCCACACTCTTCCCCACCCTGGAGTACTCAGGCAACAATCCGGGCCGCCTCTGGGCCTCCCGAGTCGGGTCTGCGTACTCCACCTCGCTGCCCCACCCCAGGTACGTCTGTGGTGGCGTTGGTCCTACTTGTTCGGTCTCTGGGGGCCTGGCTAGGTCTCCCCAGGCCATCTCGCTGGCTCATCCGTACCATCAGACTACGTGATTCAGTTCGCTCGCCGGCCTCCCAAGTACAGGGGCATCCTCTTCACCACAGTGTGGAGCAGCGATGCCCATGTCTTGCGGTCAGAGATCGATGTCCTGCTGGCGAAGGACGCGGTCGAGCCGGTTCCTCCAGCCAATATGAAGTTGGGGTTCTACAAGCCCTACTTCATTGTATCTAAGAAAGGTGGTGGGTTAAGGCCAATCTTGGACCTGCACATTCTGAATCGGGCCCTGCACAAGCGCCCGTTCAAAATGTTAACGCAGAAACGCATTTTCAAATGCATCCATCCCTGAGATTGGTTCACAGCGATCGACCTGAAGCCATTCGGGCTATCCCTGTCGCCACGCGGCTTCACGAAAGTTTCAGAGGCAGCCATTGTTCCGCTCAGAGAACACGACGTTCACATCCTCAACTATCTCGAAGAACACAGGGACATGGTGCTCTGTCACCTCAGCCTGAATATGTGTCCAGCCAGAGAAGAGCAAACTCTGTCCCGCACAGAGGATCTCTTATCTCGGTATGGAGCTGGATTCGGTCAACCAGATTGCACGCCTCACAGAGGAGCGAGTCCGGTCAGTATTGAACTGCTTGAATGTGTTCAAAGGTAGGACAGTGGTCCCGCTGACATTTTTTCAGAGTCTCCTGGGACCTATGGAATCTGCAGCTGTGGTAACTCCGCTCGGATTTCTTCATATGAGACCACTTCAACACTGGCTTCACGACCGAGTCCCGAGATGGGCATGGCAGAGCGGCAAGTACCGGGTCTCAGTTAATCCTTACTGTCGCCAAACCTTCAACCTGTGGGTGGACCCTTCGTTTCTACGGGAAGGAGTGCCCTTAGAACAGGTGTCCAGGCATGCTGTGGTCTTCACGGATGCCTCATCCACGGGCTGGGGGCCATGTACAACGGGCACGCAGTTTTGGGTCTGTGGACGGGGTCCCAACTGCGTTGACATATCAATTGCCTAGAGTTATTGGCAGTACGTCTCGCCCTGGGCCACCTCAAGAAGCTGCTATAGGACAATCACGTACTGGTCCGTACAGACAGCACTGCGGCCGTTGCGTACATCAACCATCAGTGTGGTCTATGCTCTGGTTGCATGCTCCAACGGGATCCATCCTGTGGAGTCAGAAGCATCTGAGGTCGCTTCCGGCTTCCGGTCGCTTCCGGCCATTCACATCCCAGGTGCACTGAACCAGACAGCCGACAAGCTCTCTCATTAGTTGACACCTCCAGGAGAGTGGCGACTCCACCCCCGGAACGTCCAGCTGATATGGGACCTCTTCGGAGCCGCACAGGTAAACCTGTTCACTTCTCTAGACATGGATACACCTACGCAAATATGCGTTTTCCCCAGTAAGCCTTCTCACTCAGACACTGTGCAAGGTCAAGGAGGACGAGGAGCAGGTCTTGCTAGTTGCGCCATACTGGCCCAACTGGAACTGGTTCTTCGAACTCACACTCCTCACGACAGCCCCTCCCTGGCCGATCCCCCTGAGGAAGGACCTGCTTTCTCAGGGGCGGGGCACTCTATGGCACCCGCATCCAGACCTCTGGAAACTCCATGTCTAGGTGGCCAGGTTCTAGGTGGCCTGCCACAAGCAGTGGTAGACACCATCATTTCTGCTAAAGTCCCCTCTACGAGGCGCCTCTACGCTTTGAAGTGGAACCTGTTCATTGAATGGTGCTCTTCCTGCCGTGAAGACCCCCGAAGGTGTTCGATTAATGTCGTGCTTTCTTTCCTGCAAGATGGGATGGAGCGAAGGCTGTCTCCCTCCACCCCCAAAGTGTACATCGCAGCAATAGCGGCGTATCACGATGCAGTAGAAGGTAAGTCCTTAGGGAAGCACGACTTAATCGTCAGGTTCCTCAGAGGTGCGAGGAGACTAAATCTTCCTCGTTCAACTTTGGTACCTTTTTGGGACTTGGCCCTGGTGCTCAGAGCACTTCAGGGCCCTCCCTTTGAGCCTTTACAGTCTGTTGAGCTAAACATCCTGTCCATGAAGACAGTGCTCTTGAATGCATTGGGCTCAATCAAGAGGGTAGGGGACCTGCATGCACTTTCGGTCAACCAAACAATGCCTAGAATTCAGGCCGGCCAACTCTCACGTTGTCCCGAGACCTGAATACGTGCCCAAGGTTCCCACCACTCCCTTCTGGGACTAGGTGGTGAACCTGCAAGCGCTGCCTTCGGCGGAGGCAGACCCAGCCCTAGCTTTGCTCTGTCCCGTCCATGCTCTCCACGCCTACTTGGACCGAACCCAAAGCTTCAGAACATCAGAGCAGTTCTTTGTCTGTTATGGAGGCCAGCAGAAAGGCTGTCTCCAAGCAGAGGTTAGCCCCCTGGATAGTGGATGCTTTCATCTTGGCTTACCAGTCCAAGATGTGCCTTGCCCGTTTGGGTTGCGAGCACACTCCACAAGGAGTGTAGCTTCCTCCTGGGCGCTGGCTCAAGGCGCCTCGCTGACAGATATATGTAGAGCTGCAGGCCATATGTAGCACTACCCTGATAGATTAGTCCTTATGTGTATTTTGCCACCTCTCCATCCATTCCATTGAAGGACATGGCTCCGCAGCGTACCATCTCGTACGTGCATGCTATCTCAGCATTATCCAATAGTCACGCTGAGTGGGTCATGCAGGAACAGCAGTGACTGCCTGGAGCCCTGACTCCCACTCCAATATAGGAATGGTCCAGCGAGTTCAGGCAGGGCGCTGGAAGGGCCAGCATCCCTGGCATGTTGGTAGGGATCCCAATTTGTCGGTCAGTTCCGATGTACGTCGAACGTGACCGACTGAATGGGTACATCCCATCGCCAGGTGCTGTGCTGTGCTTCAGCTGAAGGCCAGAGTCACTTGTCTCGGTTCCTCAGTTGAAAAGCAATGATGCGGTATACCACTTCCGTATTTATATACCCACGCTGCGGGGCGGTGCGGTGCGCTGCGTCGAATGCGTGAACCTCATGCCAATGTCCATTGGCTCGTTTTTAATCACTCAAAGTAGGTTGGTCTCTGAAAGCAGATCCCAATTCGTTGGTCAGGTCCGACTTACATCTCCGTTCCCTCCTTCAGGGAACGAGGGTCACATATGTAACCGAGACGTTTTTTCTCTCAGTGGATGTGTAACAGACATAGAGCTGTGCGTGTAAACCTCACTCCCCCGGCCTCAAGAGATGCAGTAGCGACTGACGCTAGAGCATCTTTAGCGTCCTTGGCCTGCCACATGCCGGAGACCCTGGATCAAATACCACTCGAAGCGGGTCGAGTAGGCCCGGTTACATTTAGTGCCGTTGACCCGGATGGGATTGAGGTTTAGGGGGATTAGTGTAAAGGATATACATCCCTCTGGATATATATCCAGTTGTATGATTGTACTCTTATATTCATTGTATGATATACTCATTTTTTACTCATTATTTCTCATTATGTCGGTAACTGCCAATTGCCATTTTTTTTGACAATCTTGAGCAGCACTGTATACAGTTGGGGGAACAAACAAATTACTTGCATTGGTTGTCGCAAGAGGTTTAGAGCCTTTTTATTGAAACAATTTGCGAGGTCAATCATTTATTATGTCAATGCTGTCATTACCACAGTGCATCCAACTTTATCTATCAGTAGAATGCTTACAGTGCAAACTTAAAATCACCATGATATCAAAATTCACAATTCGTATTTTTATGGTATATTGCAGTGTTTATTATAACTGATTTATCCATGCACATTATTATTTTAATTTTTTTCTAAAATTATTTAAATTAAAGTCATATGCCCTTTGTAGTAAAGGTATGTTTGTACGGGAAGAAGGAGGCGGGAACCGGCGAACAATCAAAAGAAGTTTTAATTAAACAAACACAAACTAAAATGGCGGCGACAGCCCCTCGCGGACGACTGTCGCCTACATAAAAACAAAACACAAAATGAAAATAATAAGCTGCAGCCCCTCACGGTCGACTGCAGCAACACATAACAGAACTAAAATAAAACTCAACATAAAATCTAGGCCTGGTCCTCTCTCGTCCCTCACTGTCGTCGCTCCTCCTTTATACTCCCGTCACTCCTCCGCAAGAGCCGAGATCGCTGCGGCGCGCAGCTGGCGCTCATCCTCTCTGATGAGCGCCGCCTCGTCCCGCTCTCACGGTCCCTCGGCCTCGCTGCCCGCCACACCCTTGTAAACTCAAAATAAATTATCCAATCCCAATGGACAAAATCAAGTCCCACCCTGCATTTTTTCTTTTTCAAGAAGCTTCATTCAGATTTAATACTCATTTTAGGTAAGAAAAGAATCTTGCAACTTCTGTTTCAAATCGACTTTTTCATGACATTTGCAGAAAAACAATTGCAGAAAAAAAATAAGACATGAAAAAAAAAAAAAAATTGCATTCTGACTCATTACTGTTTCTTATTACTTTTTTATGATTTGTCTCATCACAATCTGTAACATCCTGCTCTGAGACAGAAAGTAGAAGATCCACATGCAGCTTTATTTAAATGGTAATCCACACTCGTAGTCATCAAACAGGCAAGAGGTCATAACTTGTAATCAGTCCAATAAGGCAAACAAGACAAGAGAGACAGGCAAACAGGTAATCCACAGAACAGGCACAAAATCCAAACCCAAGAGACATGAAACCAGGGAGAATGCTCAGAAATGCAGTATAGACAAACAAGACTTCGCAATGAATGACAGAGTGAACATGGTTTATATAGGCAGAGGTAATGAGGTGATGAGACACAGGTGCAAACAATGAGTAGCGATGAGTCCGGGCAAAGGATTATGGATAATGTAGTTTGGAATGACAGTCCGGGTTGGAGTTCCCTCTGAGTGGCACTCACACTGGTGAATTGTGCACAAACATACTGAACATCACATGCAAAAAAAATAACTACTCAAAGATTTAATCTGTAAATTATTAATCAGTGTATTTTTGAACGGCATTGTGAAAACTTCTAACAATCTATTCTAAATGCAAACATTAGGCCAATCTATTTCATAAATTATCATTATAAAACTACCATATTGTCTACAATATATTATAAGCACTATTAATCATGTTAGAACCAAAGGGACCAAAAATGTCTTAATTGCTGAAAGTTAAAAATCAATTTTCAGGTGAGCTTCAAAAGGCTTACATTACTGTTCTTGGCATTCAGTCCACTTCAGTCCAACACCAACTGGAATCTGTTCTATGTTTTGTAAAATGGGGATATTATCTAAAGTTGAGGACCTTAAGACAATGGCAACAGTTTGACCACCTATTTAAACAAAGCACATCAGAGCAACCGTAAAGGAATACCAATTTGTTTCTTTTGAAAATATCTTCTAAATATCTTTTTTACTTCTTCTGTTCTCAAACAATAAATAAGGGGGTTGATCATGGGTGGTAGCAGACTATATATCATAATAATGACTAATCGCAAATCAGTGCTGAATTTTATACCAATATTGCCAGACAAATAATTAAATAATCTGGGTAGGAAAAAGAGAGCAATTATGATGAGCTGAGGACTGCAGGTGGAAAAAGTTTTCAGTTTTCCTTGAGTACCTGAAATTCGCATAACTGCTGCAAAGATGGAGCAATATGAGAAAATAATAAGAGCAAAAGGCCCCAACAGTATTACAAAGGCATAGATGAGAGCTGGAACACTATACAGTGTTCTGTCTGTGCATGCCAGTGTTGTGATGGAAAAATGATCACAGTAACAGTGCATAATGGTGTTTTCTGCACAATAAGGGAGAGGGTAAGCTCGAATGACCATTGCCAACGGGCCTAAGGAGCCCAAAATCCAAGAGCCAAAGAACAGAAAGAATACATTTCTGTTTGTCATGATACTATGATATTGAAGTGGGTAACATATTGCTGCATAGCGATCTATAGCAATAACTGCCAGAACAAGTGAACAGACACCACCTAAATAATGCACAAAGAACATCTGAACAAAGCAGCCCAAGAACGAAATGGTTCCATCTTGTAACCAATACTTGCTGATTATCTTTGGCAATGTTGTGGTACTGAATAATACATCACACACAACAAGATTTAAAATGAAATAATATACAGGCTTCTGAAGGCTCTTAGTTATTACAAACAATGTAAAAAATACAGCATTTCCCACCAATGTAAACACATAAACAAAAAACAGAAGTGCTGCTACAAGACCATAGTAATGAGGCTGAAGTCCAGGAAAGCCGACTATGACAAAATCCTTTACAAAGCTGATGTTTTCCATTGACAAGATGAATATTAGTCCTTAGTCAAATCTCTTTTGTGTCTCTTTTCTGTATGTATAAAATATATAATTTAATATTAGTGCAATATGTATTATATATATTATAATGTACTTGCTATAGAATACTATATTACTATAATAATAGCAATAGCTATCTACTTAGCTGAATAGTTCATTATAATAAAGAATGAAAATAAACAAACCTGTCTGTTTCACAGGCTATTGTTAAAGTGCATTCTGCTCCTTACACTGAGATATGTTTTTTATATCTGACATTGTAAAAAGCCTATGGCCTGAAAAACAGATGACGCTGTTGCTCCAGGGACAGTGACACAATTGCCACTTAAAGGTTAGTTCTTAACCTTTAAAATGTTACATTACAACTTTTCTCAATTGCTAAAACACTAAACCTCATTCTCTGAACCAAATGCTCAGTGGCCTAAACATATTTGTCTAATACATTTTTGGCAAAACCTTAACTCTTTCCCCACCAGCGTTTTTTTTTTTTTTTTTTTTTTAGTTGCCAGCCACCGCCAGGGTTTTTGATCATTTTCACAAAACTGTAATGGCCCATAGAACATTTTGTTGTATGAATATCTGAGCATGCAAAATATCCAAAGAAAGAGCAGACCCTCCACTTAAAAAAAACAAAAAAAACAAACACTTTTATTCTAGCTTCATGCATTCCTTTTTTATCGACATTTAAATATGGGTAAGTTTCATTTAAAAAAAAAAAGTAACATTTTGAACAAAAAGCTGAGAAAATCACATTTTTGTCAAAGACTACATCAGGATCAGATTCAGAGTGATGATCAAACACAGATGGATGATGAGTAGTGAGAACATGGAAATCCGGAAAATTCTGTGTTTGGCAGGGAAGTGTTTACTCACAAATAACGAAAAATTCCATGTTTTTGCAGGGAAAGAGTTTAATAAGGTAGGTCCAGGTAGTTGGACACTATTTGAAAATCTCATGCACTCTTTGTGCAAAACTCTAAACACATTCTCACTCATTTTGCACCGCTATGCACTATCACTATTCCTGTCTTATGTTTAAGGACTTTTTATTTGAAGTGTTTTCTGTTTCTATTGTTTCTGTGTTTGTCTTCCTGTGTTAAGTTTTTGTTTGTTTTGTCCCTAGTAAGTTTCTGTAGTTACCCTGATTAGTTCTCACCTGTTGTTCCTTATCCCTTATTTCCTGTGTATAGAAACAGAGCGACACGCGTCATAATCTTAAGACCAAAAAATCAAACCGTCTCCATTGACTTTGTATTGCGTGAAGCAACCTTCTTGTTATTTTTCGACTTATAACAAAAACAGAACTATGTATAAAAGCTGGTATGTGACACGGTGTACAGCAAACAAGCTAAACAACCCAGAAATTTTTATAAGCTCTTGTATTCCACATTTACATTTATGCATTTGGCAGACGCTTTTGTCCAAAGCGAATTACAGTGCCCTTATTACAGGGACAATCCCCCTGCAGCAACATGGAGTAAAGTGCCTTGCTCAAAGACACACTGGTGGTGACCGCTGGGATCGAACCAGCAACCTTCTGCATATCAGTTCCATGGTTTAACCCACTGTCCCACCATCTCATTCCAGACAAAGTAACTTATTTTGGAGCCAAAAATATAACTAATTGTAAAATAATTCAGCTTAGATCATTTCTATGAGGTGTCTAGAACAACATACTAAAAGTCCTAAGAAATCCTAGTTGAGGAAATATGTTAAATTCTCATCAATCCAAGATGTGTGCCAGTAGGCCAGACGACCCCAATGGGGCTATTTTTTTCCTTTACTCCTATCAAAGTAAGACTTTATACAATGAAAGTATCCATGAAAAGTAAATTTTTTTTTTTTTACAAGATTCTTTGAAAATGAATTTGAATATGCAAATTAACTATAGACTAATCGAATAAAGGCTACCCAAAATATACCCGCATAGGCTAAATTTTTTCCTTTGCTTCTACCACAATAAAACTTTACACAATGAAAGTCTACATGAGAAGTAAAACATTTTGTATTAGAAGTTTCTTTGAAAATTTATTTTAATATGCAAATGAGCAATATACTAATTGAATATGCCCAAAATACACCGTAATTGGCTTATTTTTTCCTTTACTCCTATCACAATCAAACCTCACACATGCAGTGAAAGGATCAGTGTTGGGCACGTTACTTTAAAAAAGTAATTAGTTATAGTTACTAGTTACTTCTTACAAATAGTAACTGAATTAGTAACTGAGTTACATCATTATAAAAGTAACTAATTACCAGGGAAAGTAATACTGTGTTACTTTTTTTTTTTCAAATGTTCAAATATGTCAAATAACTTGGATGCCCCCAATATTAAATATGTTAAATGAATGAATTGGACACTAAATAGAATAAATTATTATTATAAAACATTGTTCATTAATGTAGACTATTGTAATGTTGCTGTGGGACAATGTGCAATCAAATTCAATATATTATTGTAAATATTATCAGTAGGCCTACTATAGTGTAAATATTGTGTAAATATTATCAGTACTTTACTACTCCTCTGGTAGTGGAGCTCACGTTATCACCAGTTTGCGAAAGCTACCTTTGAAGTCGTTGGACTTGCCATCGCTGACTGTGCATATGCGTGTGCGTCATAGGTGTGTGTGTGTGTGTGTGAACTCAACCTATCAACCTCAACCTTGTCTCCCACCCACAAATCATCATCAGTTATGTGTACCACCCAACCCACCCCCCAACACTCATGGCTGGCTCGCGCGCACACGCACACACACACACACACACACACGTTGCAGGTCCGACTGATAGAGAGCCTGTTCGGATGAAAACCGCTTCAGTAAGCTCAATTATGCCTAATTGACTTATGGCCAAGAAGCCATAAAGTCACAAGTAGAATAAACAGGGGCCAAATATCTAACACATTCATGTCCATTTAGTAAGGTAACCTATGCATAAACACAATACATTTGAAGTCAACTTGCCACAAAAGACTTAGGAATTGATTGCCCAATCTTGCCTCCAGTTTCTTTCTAAATTCTTTTTTTTTATTTGCAAACAAGCCTTACCTACTGACATTCCCCTAAAGATAACATCAGAAAAAAAGGCAGAAGTCGAATGCCGCCACAGCTATTGTAAAGCAGAAAATTTTGTATGTGATAATGTAATACCATCTTTGCAACAACCACAAATCAAACATAATCTCCGCTCAGAACAGAACTTAAATTTTCAAGAGCATTGCTTGTTCTGTGGACAACCAACTGAAATAGATAATAAAAATAAGAAGAGAGAGAAAATTGATATCTACCCAGTAAGAACAGGAGACTTCCAGCAAATGGTTGTGCAGGTTTGCCACTTAAGGAACGATGAATGGTCTGATTTGGGGAGAATATCACCTGTCAAGTTTCTAATTGTAAAAATTCTTTTACAATTAGTCTGTCGTATATGAAGAATATTCAGAGTCAATTTTCTGCAAACCCTGGCAACAAACCCAAAAGATTCAAAGTCGGAAGACCTGAAGATTATGAGAGAACAACAGCATTCCTAAAGGTGGCAAACTTTTTAGAAGAATACGATGATGAACAAATTACTATTCAAGACCTTATGGTAAAGATGACAGAGTACTTGCAAGACACAGGTTGTGAACCATATTCTGCAAAGTGGAGATAGAGTAATAATGACTGGCCTGGAAAATCAATGTGTGGTCACTTTGCGAGACACAGCCCACTCAATTCTTCGTGAATTTCACAAGCAACAAAAATCTAATAATCCAGAAAACGTTATAGCCTACCCCTGGCAGGTACTACCAAGCAGGCAGTTTTCAGGTTAGAGGCCTGTCTAAAAGCAGCATATTGGCAGTAGGATGATTGGATGAAGATTGGGCCTACTATGCAGTTCTGCCTACTATGCAAATTAGGACATATTCAATAAGTGTGGAGCTCATGTGCATATTCATAGTCATTTAAAAAGAAACTTGTAATACAAAAAAAGTTACTTTTCATGTATACTTTAACTGTGTAAAGTTTTATTGTGGTAGGAGTAAAGGAAAAAATAAGCCTATATTTGGGTGTATTTTGGGCATATTCGATAAGTGTATAGCTCATTTGCATAGTAAAATTAATTTTCAAAGAAACTTGGAAAACAAAAACATGTTTCACTGTGTAAAGTTTAATTTTGATAGGAGTAAAGGAAAAAAATAGCCCCATTGGGGTCTATTGTTGTCTGGCCTTACTGGCGCACATCTCGGATTGGTGAGAATTTAACATATTTCCTCAACTAGGATTTCTTAGGACTTTTAGTATGTTGTTCTGGACACCTCATAGAAATGATCTAAGCTGAAAAAAATTATTTTACAATTAGTCTGTCGTAAAATGCTACTTTGCCTGGACTATTGACCCAAAAAACGAGTGTTTAAGGACAAAAAAGTGGATACAGGAAATTGAGACAGTGCACGACATGTTATATTACACTGAGAACTACACCCACTAGAGGGGAACGTAATCAGCGACAGGAAATATAATATATAAAACTGACATTTGGATATTTGACTTAACAGTGACAAAATGTTTACTGCACACATAGGCATACTGAACGTTAGGAGAAATGGACCAGGAAAGGTTTTTTTTTTTTTTTTTTTTTAATGAGGTTTTTTTTACATGCTTCAAAGCCTGCGACGATGGGAGGCTTTGAAGCATGTAAAACAAACAAACAGAACAATCACTTCTCTTTTATTTAGCCTATACACATTTCAAGTTAAAGAAAATGAACAATAGACAGCAATTACTTTGTTTCATTTACAAATAACTTGCATAAAAAAATAAATAAAAAAATAAATAAAAATAATAATATAGAGAAATTGTTCTGTGCATCCCGGCGACGACTTTACATTCAGCCTTTGGAGGAGACTTTCGGTAGCCTAATGGACCGTCGTCAGTGAGCGACATTTATTCATTCAGATAAAATACATTATTTTGCAGTACAGCTAGTAAAGTTAGCAGTTTTCGTTTATTTGCATTTTGACTTATAGTTTTGAGTGACAGATGTCGCATTTGATTTAGCCTATTTTTGTCAGTGTCAATTTAAAAGAGAGATCCTGGAAACGGTTGGGTCGGGAATAAAATAATTTATAGCGCGTGAGCACGGAGTGAATTTGAAGCGCGAGCGGGAGGGTGCGGTGCAGAATAGATCATACAGCGGGAGCAGGACGAAAAAACAGCCCTGCGCAGATCTAATTTGTAGGCTATTTAAAGAAAGTGCAGAAAGAATAAAGATAAAAGAAAAAATAAAGAAAGAGCGAAAAGGGAAGTTAAAATTGCGAAATTAAAGTTTTGCCAGGTTGCTCATCGCAGGGAACTGGGGACTGTGCGAATGCACTAAACGTTCCCTTTCGAAAGGGAACTCGCACTGCGTCAGCTTTTGCTTACGCTACGGGGAACGCCTCCAGCGTGACTGGTGCCTGAAATCACAATCAAATCACGTCAATCCTATTGACCGACGACAGCCTATGATGTCATCAAGGTGCGACCAGGAAGTATATAAGGGAGCCTTGCCAACATGACAGTATCTCTTCGTCTTCAGGGACTGTTTTGCCTGTCTTCACGTGAAACGTCTACAAGAAGGATAACAATGAAGTGTGCTGAGGCCACTTCTGCAGAAGTGTGTTTTGGATGTGTAGCTTGCGCTTTGGATACACACACACTTTGTGTTTACTGTCTGGGAGAAGAGCATGCAACTCGGCTGGACCTCTTCTCGAGGGGAGAGGTTTCAGCATCTGGGAAAGACCACGCTCAAGCTGAGGCTGAGCGGCGTCTGAAATGCGCTTCCCAGATTGATCTGGCTCGTCGCTTGGAGACAGTTATGGTTCTTGAGGACGATCCAGATCACGAGGGGCTCGAGCAGAGGATGGGTGAGTCAGTTAAAGATGCTGAAGCTTTTCAAACCATCCTGTCCCATGTACGGGGAGTTGCTGGAAGTCATGGAACGCGCTGCGGGTAGACTGCAGCTGCCTTTGCGGCGCGTGAGGAGAAAGGCTGAGCGTCCAAACAGTTCGGATGATCGGTTTCTCTCCGCCCATGACCTCCCAACTCCTGGGAGTCTTCCATTCCTTCCGGATCTCCATCAGCAGATCTCGAGGGGATGGAAGAGACCATACTCAGCCCCGCATCTGTCGACATCAGCGAGCTAAATTTCGCTGATGTCGAGGGACTGCCTGGCTGGGTATGTGTCGGGGCTGCCCGTGGACGAGATGTTATGTTTATCTCGCCTCTGGGCGGCCGGCGACACTGTGGCTCCCACCCTGCCGGTCTAATGCCGGTCTAATGTACGCCCACTGGCGTACATGTCAGTGGGTCACGCTGCGGCGGCTTTGCACACCACAGCAGTGTTGTAGGCGTACCAGGCAGACCTGCTGAGGGACCTCGATCAGGGGGAGGGACCCCCTGAGGCGGTAGTCGAGTCGCGCCGGACCGCAGTTTTTGCTCTCCGGGCCACCGTACAGATTGCGCCGATGGCGGCGACGGTGGCCACGGAGAGACATTTGTGGTTAAACCGTCTGGACATCGGGGAGAAAGAAGTTCTTTCTCCTGGATGCCCCGGTTTCGCAATCCGAACTTTTCGGCACCTCCGTAGAGGCGGTGGTGGGAAAGTTCGGAGAGGCAACGGCGTGCTCGGCAGCATTTAGAACATGCATCCCGCTGAGGTCCGGGACCGCGCCCAGGCAGTCGGGTGTCCCCGGCCCGTTCCAGTCTGAGGGCTGGAGACGGGAACAGCAAGCCAGCGTCGCCTCTCGAGCGCCCCCGCCACGGAGGACTGGGGCGCAGGGGAGGCGGGACACCCGCAACAGGAAGAGGAAGGAAGCCGGGGCTGGTAACCGGAACCAGCATAGGCAGCGAACTCCGCCCTCGAGGACGCGGAGATGAACGCTGCCTTTTTCCCTTCCTCTGGCTTTCCCCAGGGCGCTTTACATCAGGCCGGTGGGCCTATGATGAGCAGAAAATGTAAGATTCTGCCGGCCCGCCTGGTTTGTTTGTTGAAAGCGCCCCCCCCCTCAGGATGGCGGGCGGATACTAGCTCGATGGCTGGGTTGAAGCACCGCGAGGAGCGATTGGTGAGTCCCCCTCTATGAGGGCGAAACATTTTCAAAACTATGTTTTTCAGGACTTTTGGACCGTCGCTCCCCTGAGGGGTTGCTTGGGGAAATTTTGGATCATCGCGGGATTTCGCAGGGCCTGCAGCTCCCCGTGAGTAAGCTAAGAACGATCTTCTATGCAACATTATGTGGTTGTGTGTGAATGCCTCACTTTTGCTAGTAGAGACTTGCTGCCTCTCCGTGTTATGTTTCCCCACTATGTGGGTGATTGATTCACGCTCTTGCCCGAGGGCTTGTAGTGTAGGGGGCGAGCTGTGTTTTCCTAGCGTAAAAGTGGGAAGTAGCTGAAGACCGGGTATGCGCTAGTGCGCGAGCTGTAGTAAGATCTGCGCCCAGCTCTGCGGGGCTTGGGGAAAGGGGTTCGGGGCCTCAATGTGTAATATTAGAGGTGATATGTCTTTCCCGAGCCCTGAGTAGATTTAGTGCGATCGTATGTCGCACTACTTGGCCTAGGCTTTGTCAAGGATAGGGGCGTTCCCTTTTAAGGAAGGTTGTTCGCCCCTGGCCTGTCTTTTGATATAAGAACATGGCGTGGTTTATGCATCCTTGTTTCAGCCTCCTCTTGTTACAGAGTCGTCCGGCCAAGGCCCGCCCCCTTCTCTGCGTTCTGGGGTTACGAGTAACGCAGTCGGGGTGTTGCAGCAGACAGCGACTTTGCCAGTGGTCGTG
Source organism: Romanogobio albipinnatus (assembly GCA_023566225.1). NCBI lineage: Eukaryota > Metazoa > Chordata > Actinopteri > Cypriniformes > Gobionidae > Romanogobio > Romanogobio albipinnatus. Next base: position 33,672,452 of record CM042247.1, on the reverse strand, counting down.
GGGCGGAGTGAAGCGTCTTTCGCTGGTTATGCGATCAGACTTTATCTGCGTTTCCGCCTTTCAGAGCTTGGTGGCCGCCATCTTTTGGCGGCCCTCTGCCTCTTCCTGGAGGATGTTTGGCCGGTGGGTTCTATATTTTCTGAAGAAAAGGTATTGTTTCACCCTTGCTCTATGTCTCTGCTCCACCTCCTTTAGGGCTCGGGTTGAACTGAACATCGAACCTCTGTGGAGGTTCTGGTCGAATGCTCCCCTGAGGCCCGAGCATTGCCAATGGCTGACGCCCTCGCACTTAGGGTTGGCCGCTGCATGGAAAGTAAGACAGCCGCCCCGAGGCAGGTGACGTAAGTTGTACTCCCCTCGCTTTAGAGGGTCTTTGTTTAAGCACTTTCGCTGAGTACACTGCTGTTGGCAATGTGATTAGGTCCATGTTTGTAGGCGCTGCCCGAGAGACTGCGCCGTCCTGGGGGCCCTAGGACACGGCGGAGCAGTTGTCCCTAGCTGCCTCTGGGATGGAGCCAGCCCCAGGTGCGGGCGTAGGAGCCAGCTGGTTGTTAAGTAGCCAGCTTGGGCAGTCTGGGCAGCTGGACTTCAGGACAGGTAGTAGGCGTCAAACGGCCTCCCTGCAAGGAAGTCTCGACGCCATGGCCCACGAGTGGGCCTTGGAGGTTCTTCTCCACTGGTGTCGACGTCAGCAGTAACCTCGTCATCTAGTCTCCTTGGGGATGAGTTCCCAGGTGTGAACTGGATTTCCAGGCTTCGTCAGCAAGCAGACAGCTGCCGTCAGCCCAGGTGCAGCAGCCAGCCTTCTTTAAGGCCGCCCTGAGGGGTAGGCTCCCAGTTTGGGTTACCTTCGCTCAGGTGGTAGGCCCGAGTGGCCTCCCTGAGGGCCTGCTATGGTCAGCAGGCGCTGCCTGGTCTCCCCCGAGGGGGCACCACTGGCATTAAGTTAGGCCGCAACTGGCCTCCCTGAGGGCCTGCTGTGGTCAGCGGGCGCTGCCTGGTCTCCCCTGAGGGGGCGCCATGGGCATTGAGTCCCTCGACGGCTGGTACAAGCTGCTAGTAGGCACTGGATGGCTAGCACGAGTGCTAATAGGTAGTAAGGCAAGGCAAGTTTATTTGTATAGCACATTTCATACACAGGGGCAATTCAAAGTGCTTTACACAGAAATGAAGTTAAAATATTCATAAGTGAATAAAATAAAAATATACATAGTATAACAGTTATAATAGGAATTAAAAGAAAATATAAAATAAAGATGAAATCCCCTATCTGGGGTGGAAGAAAATGGAGAGTCAGGTTTACTTTAAAAATATTTGTCAGGTAACTGTGCGTTTAGACAGTACCCTTACAGACAAATCTTCTTGGCCTAACTGGCCACAACTGGCCTCCCTGAGTGCAGCCGCTGAGGCGGTGACCACGAAGTGCTATGAGTAGCACATTCTGGCTATGGGCGGCATGTTCTGCTATCAGGTGGAGGCCCCTCTCGGCCTCCCTGGGGAACAGTTCCCTGGGCAGGAACGCACAACTGGCTTTACGCTGACAGCTAGTGGTCACCCGCTATCAGGCGCCGGTCTCTGGCCGTTCGCGAGACCTGAAGGCGGTGTCCTTACCCTAGCATGACGAGACGTCGCTGCTGCTATGCGGTCCCCACAGGAGGGGACCTTCATAGTCTGCCTACGACATGGTTACCTACTGGGCAGGCTGATGAGCTCCTCTCAAAGCGAGGGTCTGTTATGAGCTTGCGGCCGCCTGGCACTGATCCATTGGTGGTAAGCCCCAAAAGGGCCCCGAGGGGCCCCCCCGATACGATCAGCCTAAATGGCCTTTGGCCTCCTAAGCACGTTTTAAAGTAAGTGCTTGGTAGATCCGAGGATCGAGCGGCTAAACTCCCCTCGCTAGCAAGGGTTATAAAGCACTTCGCTGAGAGCTGCTCTCCGGGATAACCCGTCTCTGAGGTCCGGCTAGTGGATGTCACTGCCTTTCTTGCAGCACCCTAGCGGGATGCCTCTTCGGAGGCGAGTACCAGAGGCTCTGTACTATACAGACAGGGTTGACCGTATTACGTGTCCCATAACAGACTGGGTCACCTGGTCAGGTCTCCCTGGTGGCATTCGGTGAGAACCTCCCGAATAGTGACTGGCATAGGGTTCCCTCGTAGTTCCCTTGCCACGTTCCCTTAAAGGAACCCCTTCTAAGTCGAATGGGTGGTTCCAGGCCTTCGAGCAGGGCCTGGGAAGGACCTCATGTGTGTGAAGGTTCCTTCTTGGGCGATAGCTTGGGCTATGACCGTAGAGAGCGCTGTCACTGACAGCCTAATGTGACCAGAAGGGGAGTGATTCAGGCATTTCAGTAGAATTTGCTTGTCTTGACAGTTGTCACTGCCTATGGGCATGCACTCCCGTCGGCATGGCGTAGTGGGTATTTCGTTCCTCGTAGCGTAAGCAAAAGCTGACGCAGTGCGAGTTCCCTTTCGAAAGGGAACGTCTCAGGTTACAAATGTAACCATTGTTCCCTGAGAACAGGGAACGAGACACTGCGTCGCTTTGCCATGCCGCAGGGCCTGCCTGCCGAAAACAGTCCCTTCAGACGATTAGATACTGTCATGTTGGCAAGGCTCCCTTATATACTTCCTGGTCGCACCTTCATGACATCATAGGCTGTCGTCGGTCAATAGGATTGACGTGATTTGATTGTGATTTCAGGCACCAGTCATGCTGGAGGCGTTCCCCGTAGCGTAAGCAAAAGCTGACGCAGTGTCTCGTTCCCTGTTCTCAGGGAACAATGGTTACATTTGCAACCTGAGACGTTTTGTTTACTTCCAAGTACAAGCGGTTGCGCTGTTGTGTTCAATAGTATCCAGGCTAGACTTGCCGACCGCTACCGTCTTTCACAGGGAAATTTAATCCCGCGCCGCAAGAAATCTGATCGAGTGCCGCGGGAATGCGTCCCAGTCAAATCCTGTAGTCACCAGTGTGCTATGAATTCTGGGATAAGGTAGGCTGCGAAGTTGTAGGAAGGTTCCATCTGCTGTACCCTTCCTTTGCCTGAGAAACGGAGGGCGCATTTTGAAGTCGCTTTCGACTTGCGGCAGCCTTCGTCGCGCCGCTGTGACGCAATCGCACTTCAAATGCGGCCTTCAGAGGTGCAGCTTTCACATTGGGACACCCTTCGTAGTGCCGCTGTGACGCTATCGCACTTCAAATGCGGCCTTCAGAGGGTGCAGCCTTCACATTGGGACACCCTTTGTAGTGTCGCTATGACGCAATCGCACTTCAAATGCGACCTTCGAAGTGCGCGCCCTTCACTTTGGGACACACCTAAAGTCAATGGAGAGCGTTGGATTGTTCCCAAAGCATGCCCTTCTACTTCCTCTTCATCTTTTGTTTAATGGTGATTTACATAACCTACTTAGTGCACATCGCCACCTATTTGGTGGTTGTGCAATCATCAATCTTTTCGTTTAATTAGTCATCTTTATTCACTGAGAATAAGGATTATATTGTTTGTTTGAGGTTAATTAATTGAATGCAGATCCATGTGTGAGATGATAATAAAATAAATAATAAATATATTTGAATTTAATTAACATTTAAACATTACCTTGTTATAATAAAGTGCTTTAAAATTAATATAATATTGTATATTGTATTGTATTGTACAGTTATATTTGTATATACAGGTCCTTCTCAAAAAATTAGCATATTGTGATAAAGTTCATTATTTTCCATAATGTAATGATAAAAATTAAACTTTCATATATTTTAGATTCATTGCACACCAACTGAAATATTTCAGGTCTTTTATTGTTTTAATACTGATGATTTTGGCATACAGCTCATGAAAACCTCAATAAATTAGCATATTTCATCGGACCAATAAAAGAAAAGTGTTTTTAATACAAAAAAAAGTCAACCTTCAAATAATTATGTTCAGTTATGCACTCAATACTTGGTCGGGAATCCTTTTGCAGAAATGACTGCTTCAATGCGGCGTGGCATGGAGGCAATCAGCCTGTGGCACTGCTGAGGTGTTATGGAGGCCCAGGATGCTTCGATAGCGGCCTTAAGCTCATCCAGAGTGTTGGCTCTTGCGTCTCTCAACTTTCTCTTCACAATATCCCACAGATTCTCTATGGGGTTCAGGTCAAGAGAGTTGGCAGGCCAATTGAGCACAGTAATACCATGGTCAGTAAACCATTTACCAGTGGTTTTGGCACTGTGAGCAGGTGCCAGGTCGTGCTGAAAAATGAAATCATCTCCATAAAGCTTTTCAGCAGATGGAAGCATGAAGTGCTCCAAAATCTCCTGATAGCTAGCTGCATTGACCCTGCCCTTGATAAAACACAGTGGACCAACACCAGCAGCTGACATGGCACCCCAGACCATCACTGACTGTGGGTACTTGACACTGGACTTCAGGCATTTTGGCATTTCCTTCTCCCCAGTCTTCCTCCAGACTCTGACACCTTGATTTCCGAATGACATGCAAAATTTGCTTTCATCCGAAAAAAGTTTGGACCACTGAGCAACAGTCCACTACTGCTTCTCTGTAGCCCAGGTCAGGTGCTTCTGCCGCTGTTTCTGGGTCAAAAGTGGCTTGACCTGGGGAATGCGGCACCTGTAGCCCATTTCCTTCACACACCTGTGCACGGTAGCTCTGGATATTTCTACTCCAGACTCAGTCCACTGCTTCCGCAGGTCCCCCAAGGTCTGGAATCGGTCCTTCTCCACAATCTTCCTCAGGGTCCGGTCACCTCTTCTCGTTGTGCAGCGTTGTGCAGCGTTCAGGTGCCTTGATACAGCACTCTGGGAACAGCCTATTCGTTCAGAAATTTCTTTCTGCGTCTTACCCTCTTGCTTGAGGGTGTCAATGATGGCCTTCTGGACAGCAGTCAGGTCGGCAGTCTTAGCCATGATTGCGGTTTTGAGTAATGAACCAGGCTGGGAGTTTTTAAAAGCCTCAGGAATCTTTTGCAGGTGTAATTTTGATTCAGATGATTAGGTTAATAGCTCGTTTAGAGAACCTTTTCATGATATGCTAATTTATTGAGATTTATTGGTTTTCATGAGCTGTATGCCAAAATCATCAGTATTAAAACAATAAAAGACCTGAAATATTTCAGTTGGTGTGCAATGAATCTAAAATATATGAAAGTTAAATTTTTATCATTACATTATGGAAAATAATGAACTTTATCGCAATATGCTATTTTTTTTAGAAGGACCTGTATAACTGTAAATATATAACAAATTTGGTTATATTTATATAACTATTAATTATATAAAACATATCTGAATACCTCTTAAGCAATGCTTTGCCTCGAAGCAAGCTTCGCCAATGAACTCGCTCACTCAAGAACCACATAAAGGACTGCCTACCTAACTGGCCTACCTTTGCTCTCATTGATTTGTTCTACCATAGACTCAACAACCCGTTACAATCTACACTGATCCATAATGGTCCTTGAGGATCGCTGAGTGAGTTCCTGGACTATGCTCTCCAGTTAAGTGGATCCCCCTTTAGAGGAGAACCCTTGCCCTAAACACTCTGCCTTAAAATCAGCTCTGTGCCTCCAGCTCTGGTGGCCATGGAGCTTGGCCCACCACAGATTCCAGTGCTTCCAGATCAGCTGTGATTCCTGTAATGACAGCTGCCATTTGGGCTGCATACATATCTACAGTTCCTCTTGAAGCAGCAGCGGCGACCGCTTCTGAACTTTCTGTCTGCTCTGACACGACCATGGAGGTTGTCTCTGAACTTCCTGTCTGCCCTGACACATCCATAGAGGTCGTCCCTGAATATTCTGTCTGCTCTGATACGACTGCGGTGCAGCTGTCCCTGATCTCTCTGTCTGCCCTGACACAACTATGGAGGCAACATAATCGGTCCTTGAATCTCTGCCTGTCCTGTCACGGCCTGTCAAAGAGGCTGACTCGGAACTCTCAACCTGTTCTGTATTGGCCAAGGAGGCCTTCTCTGAACCCTCTGTGCTTCCTTTTACAGACACAGAGGCCGTTTGTTCTCTGTGCTCTTTGTTACAGTTCCGCCTGCTCAGCAGTGGTGGTCTCTAGCTCCACCTGATCTACTGTGGTGGCCTTCTGCTCTGCCTGCTCTGCTGAGGTGGTCTTCAGTCCCATCAACTCTGCTGAGGTGGCCCCCTACCCTACCGCCTCCACCCTAGCCACCTGGCCTGCTGCCTTCACCCTGGCTATCTGATCCTCCTCAGTCTCTAGTGCCTGGCCCTCCCTGTTCCACCTCTGCTCCACCTCCCTCTTGAGCTTGTGTGTCTGTTGTTGAGGAGTGTCTGGAATCCGATCCTTAATGCAGAGTGTTAATCATGTGTTTGCAATTTGAAAATAATGATGCATTTAAAAGGTAATGGCCAAGTGTATCATTACAAAAGTTCACAACGCTGTTGCAAGTGAAATATAATGTGGATAACTTTGAATAAATATATTTTTGACATGTTTTGACATGTATAATTGATCCCTCAAACCCCTTAATATAAACTGCTCTACTTAACCGTCGGACTCACACATCTGTTATTATCCGCTTTTGTAGTTCTAATTGAATCCTCGTCCAACTCACAAAGGGTTGTGGGCAATATCAGCCATTAGAGTGTGCGTCGATCTGCACTTCGAATTCTTACCAGAAATAGTAGACTATGGAATACTCTTTTCAACATACTACGATTTGGGATGTACTAATTCTATTTTCGAATACTATTTGGAATGGATAGTATGCGAATTGGGACGCAGCTATCTTTTTCAAATGAATTCATTTCTCACCTACGTAGACACAACTACCACTATATACATAAAGGCCAATTTGCATGTTTGCATGCTCTTTTCAAAATGGTTAAACTTAAGTTAACTTAATACAAAATTGAACGAGACAGCAATTTGGTACATTTCTACAGTAATACATTTTTTAAATATGTTCTGAATCATCTAAAAAATGGAATGCTATCAAAAAAAGGGTTATAATGCTTATGTAACGGTACACTAAAATGTATTGTAGTCATTAAATTATTCAATTCCTAACATCATTTTGAATGACTCACAAAGTACAAAAATTTATTTATTCACATTTTCAGTGTAAATGTAATGAATTTGTAAGTAAATAAACTTAAAAAAATAAAGTTGCAATAACACATAATGATACATTAACTCATGTACAAACAAAAATCTTTGCTTTGAAATATATATATTTTTTTTTTTACAGTAAAAACAGCATTTACATTTCCTGGCTTCAAAAAAGCTTCTTATTAAAATATGAGAACTGGAATATAAGCAAAAGATAAACAATATATCTTTCCTATGATACAATTTTTTTGGGATAAATCCAATGTTCTCAAAGTTACTCTTGTTCAGTATGCTGCATGACATTAAAAAAATACAATTTTTCTAATGTATGACTGCTGTAATAATTTATGAACACACAGTGGATACATTCACTTTTGTTGGATTAATTTGGGGATTTGTTGACATTTTTAGCCTTTTAAGTAAGCTTTCCTTGACATCTTTTGTCCTTAAACAGTAAATGAGGGGGTTGACCATGGGTGGAAACAGACTATACATCATAATAATGACTAATCGTAAATCAGTGCTGAAGTTGATACCTATATTGCTAGACAAATAAATAAAACACCTTGGTAGAAAATAGAGAGCAATTAAAATGAGCTGAGGACTGCAGGTAGAGAAAGTCTTCAGTCTTCCTTGAGCACTCGATATACGCAGAACTGCCACAATGATGGCGCAATAAGAGAAAACAATGAAGGCCAGAGGAGTAAGCAAAACAACCATAGCATATACAAAGGCTGGAACACTGTACAGTGCCCTGTTAGTGCATGCAAGTGATGTAATAGAAATGTGATCACAGTAACAATGTATAATGGTGTTTTCTGCACAGTAAGGGAGAGGGTATGCCCTTATTACCATCATTAAAGGGCATCCATGTCCTAAAATCCATGAAACGAGACAAAGATAGAAAATGTTCGACCTTGTGACTATATTAGGATATCTTAGGGGATTACAGATGGCTACATACCTATCAAAGGCCATTATTGCCAGGATAAAAGCATTGATTGAGCCAAAATAATGCACAAAATACATTTGAATGAAGCAACCACTAAATGATATACTACCAGCTTGGAACCAATACTTAGCAATAATTTTTGGTAAGGTAGTAGTGCTGAATAATACATCACTTACAACCAGGTTTAAGATGATATAATACAAAGGTTTATGAAGGCATTTTTCAAGAACAAAAAGTACTAGAAACATTCCATTCCCCACTAAGATACACACATAGACTAAAAGCAGAAGAGCAGCAACTGTTCCATAGTATTCAGTTTTAAGCCCAGGAAAACCGACAATTAAAAAGTCCTTGGGAAAGCTGATGTTTCCAGCTGACATGACGACCTGATGGCTGGATAAAAAAAATTGATTATGGTACACTGAGATGCGTTTGACTTGAAATTATATAAATCACAAATTACAACATTGGATCACAGAATTAGAACAGCCAGTTAAAATATGAAATTGTATTTTATCATGTTTAAAAATACAGGAAATTACAGAAATTAGCAAATTATCATATAAAACTATAAACAAGTTTTTTAATGAACTGGAAAAGCATCTGATCTAACTCTGGAATACAAAAAATCATTTACTTACAATATTTGTTTTTCTACACTCAGAAAAATATGTCTGAGTCAAAGATATTTAAGGCTCATAAATCTTTTTTTCTTCTTATCAAGGCGTGAAATGCGGTGGTTGGTCGATGACACTGTTTATGTCACACATTTCTTATAGGCTACTAACCATGACCTAAGGCAGGGGTTTTCAAACCTGTCCTGGAGGACCCCCAGCACTGCTCATTTTGTATGTCTCCCTCATCTAACCCACCTGATTCATCTCATTATTAGAGACTGCAAGTCCTGAAGTGGGTGTCAAATATGGGAGACATACAACATGTGCAGTGCTGGGGGTCCTCCAGGACAGGTTTGAAAACCCCTGCCTTAGGTCATGGTTAGTAGCTCACATTCCCATTTCAATAATTATTTTTGCATACAAAATCAGAGATGTTACACGTCCAGATCAAGCCTCCAACATGCTTCTGTTTCTGCGTGATTCTCACGATTAAAATATTCCTCATGGAGGAGCAATTTTAAAAATGTCCATTAGGGGGCGTTAAGGGCTAAATAAAAAGGCTACCCAAATGCTGTAACTTCATGCTATCACCACAAAATTTTACTCAGATGCAGCTCACATGTAGGAAAGCTTCACAAAATATATATATATATATTTTTTCCTCATACCTTATTTCCTTCCTGAGTTTTTGCTTACTTTTTGTTTAGTAATCCAGTCACCAGAGTTTCTAATTTTATCATTGGAGTCAAGTTTTGTCATTTGAGCACTGTGCTGATTTGTTGAAGTTGAAATTATGAGATAAAAGATGGACTAATGAAGCAGAGCTGGATTTACAAGCCTGCTTCGATTGCACTCATTGGACTGTTTTTGAAGCTGTTACCACTGATCTGGATGAGCTAACAGAGACTGTAACATCATACATCAGTTTCTGTGAGGATACATGCATTCCTACCAGGACATTCTTATTATTCACTAATGATAAACCATGGTTTACTGGGAAACTCAAACAGCTTCGTCATGCCAAAGAGGATGCTAACAGAAGTGGTGATAAAGTCTTGTATTACCAGGCCAGAAACAGACTGACAAAGGAGATCAGAGTTGCTAAAAGAAGCTACTCTGAAAAGTTGAGAAACCAGTTTTCTTCCAATGACCCAGCTTCAGTTTGGACAGGCTTGAAGAATATCACCAATTACAAGTCACCATCCCCCCGATCTGCTGAGAATCAACAACTGGCCGATTATCTGAATGCTTTTTACTGCAGATTTGAAAAGCCCAGTCTCACACCACACAACCTCTCTGATCTGCAATTCACACGTCCCCCATCACCTCCTGCACCCCCCCTCCTCCCCCCTCCTGTCATCCAACCCGAGCTTAAGGTCTGTGTGGAGGACGTGAGCCGTGTCTTCAAAAAACAGAAGACTAGGAAAGCTTCAGGCCCAGATGGCATCTCATCTGCCTGTTTGAAAGCCTGCACTGACCAACTGGTCCCAGTCTTCACGCAGATCTTTAACAGATCATTGGAGCAGTGTGAAGTTCCCTGCTGCTTCAAACGCTCCACTATCATTCCCGTCCCCAAAAAACCCAAAATCACTGGACTTAATGACTACAGACCTGTTGCTCTCACGTCTGTGGTCATGAAGTCGTTTGAAAGACTGGTTCTGGCCCACCTGAAGGACATCACTGGACCCTTGCTGGATCCTCTTTAATTTGCCTACAGAGCAAACAGGTCTGTGGATGATGCAGTCAACATGGGACTGCATTATATCCTGCAACATCTTGACAGACCTGGGACTTATGCAAGGATCTTATTCGTGGACTTCAGTTCGGCCTTCAATACCATCATGCCTGATCTTCTCTCAGCTAAACTGACCCAGCTCTGCATGCCATCCTCAATCTGTCAGTGGATCTCCAGCTTCCTGACAGACCGGCAGCAGCTCGTGAGACTGGGGAAACTCACATCCAGGACTCTCACCACCAGCACTGGCGCCCCCCAGGGGTGTGTTCTCTCCCCACTGCTCTTCTCCCTGTAGACCAATGACTGCACTTCTAAAGACCCCTCTGTGAAGCTCCTGAAATTTGTAGATGACACCACTGTCATCGGCCTCATCCAAAAATGTTGACAAGTCTGCTTACAGACTGGAGGTTGAACAGCTGGCTGTCTGGTGCAGTTATAACAACCTTGAGCTCAACACGCTCAAAACGGTGGAGATGATAGTGGACTTCAGGAGGAACAGCCCAGCTCTCCCCCCACTCACCATCATGAACAGCACTGTGGAAGCAGTGGAGTCATTCAGGTTCCTGGGCACTACCATCTCTCAGGACCTGAAGTGGGACAATCACATTGACTCCATTGTGAAAAAGGCCCAGCAGAGACTGTACTTCCTTTGTCAGCTGAGGAAGTTCAACCTTCCACAGGAGCTGCTGATTCAGTTCTACTCGGCTGTCATTGAGTCTGTCTTATGCACTTCCATCACTGTCTGATTTGGTTCAGCTACCAAATCAGACATCAAGAGACTACAACACACAATCTGGACTGCAGAAAGGATTATTGGCGCTTCCCTGCCAACCCTCCAGGACCTGTACTCATCACAGACCCTGGACACCTCCTGTTTGAACTGTTACCATCAGGACGGCGACTCCGACTTCGCCACTAGAACATCTAGGCACAGGAACTGTTTCTTCCCACAGGCCATTTCCCTCTTGAACAGTTAAATACCCCCCCCCCCCCCCACCCCCCCACCCCAAAATGCAATATTCTGACTGTTTAGTGCATTCTTTTAAACTCAGGAGATTATTTATGTTTATATATTCATACTACTCAAATACTGTAAATATGTTCATAATCTGTAAATGTTTATTCTGACTAAACGTAACTGTGACCTTATATTTTTTATACTATTTTTCATATTTTTATTCTTAGAATTTGTATAACTATGTTCTTGTTGTGTTTGTATTGTACATGTGCACTGGAAGCTTCAGCACCAAGAAAAATTCCTTGTGTGTGCAAGCACACTTGGCAATAAAGCTCTTTCTGATTCTGATTCTGATTCTAAAATATAGAAGCGATAGAGCAAAGCGTGGAGCAGTAAGCAAGAGCGTCCGAACAGTAACTAAGAAGGAAGTGAAAAGCTAAATAATTAGTTAGTCTAAACTAATTCAGGAAAGAACACATCACCAGGAAACAGTCCATGCAGCTAATTTGACTGTCTAGTTTGACAAGGCAAGGCAGTGCATACTTCAATACTACTGCTTTTGTAACCCTGTATATAACACTGGGACAATCTAAATCAAATCAAATCACTTTATTGTCACACAACCATATACACAAGTGCAACAGTAGGTGAAATTCTTAGGTGCAGTTCCGAGCAACATAGCAGTCATGACATGACATGTACAACATTTAAAGCAACATCAGATTACACATCTGATGCGCCCACAATTACTCACAGCACAGTAAACTCTACAATAAACAATAAATAATTTACACAATGTGAGTGTAGTTCTCACAGCTTTAAACAATATACACATACTTACAATATACATACACTTTAAACAATATACACTAAACATAGATTAAACAATATACATTAAGCTATAATAATAATATACAATGTACAGTATACAATATTAATCACAATCGAGATCCAATGTGCAATAGATGCTATATGATAAATAATGTGTATATAATGTGTGTGTATCTACAGTGGGTTGTGCTGAGTGATATTCTGTCCAGTGTGTGTTATGATCCTGATGGATCAGGAGTTGAGGAGTCTAATTGTTTGTGGGAAGAAGCTGTTCTGGAGTCGGCTGGTGCGTGTTCTGATGCTGCGGTACCGTCTGCCTGATGGCAGCAGTGAGAGCAGCCCATGGTTCGGGTGGCTAGAGTCTCTGATGATCCTCTGGGCTCTCTTCACACACCGCCTGGCATAAATGTCCTGGAGGGAGGGAAGCTCACCTCCGATGATGCAGCTGGCCGTGCGCACTACCCTTTGCAGGGCTTTGCGGCTGCGGGCGGTACTGTTGCCGTACCAGGTGGTGATGCAGCCAGTCAGCAGGCTCTCTATGGTGCTGCTGTAGAAGCGTGTGAGGATGTGGCGGTTCATTCCAAACCTCCTCAGCCGTCGCAGGAAGAAAAGGCGCTGATGAGCCTTCTTCACAACGGGAAGAGGAACTTGAAGCTGCTGACTCTCTCCACCGGTGCTCCATTGAAGGTGATGGGGCGGTGTTCTCTCTCATTCTTCCTGAAGTCAACCACCAGCTCCTTGGTCTTGCTGACGTTGAGGGAGAGGTTGTGCTCCTGACACCATCGTGTCAGAGTGTGCACCTCCTCTCTGTAGGCCGTTTCATCATTGTCAGTGATGAGACCTACCACCGTCGTATCGTCAGCAAACTTGATGATGGTCTTGGAGCTGTGGGTTGCCACACAGTCATGTGTGTACAAGGAGTACAGGAGTGGGCTGAGAACACAGCCCTGAGGGGCTCCAGTGTTGAGAGTCAGTGATGAGGAGATGTTACTGCCCATTCTGACCACCTGGCGTCTGTTTGACAGGAAGTCCAGGATCCAGCTGCATAACAAGCTGTTTAAGCCTAGATCCCGGAGTTTCATGTCAAGTATGGAGGGCACAATGGTGTTGAATGCTGAGCTGTAGTCTACAAACAGCATTCTCACATATGTGTTCCTCTTTTCCAGGTGGGAGAGAGCAGTGTGTATTGTGGATGAAATGGCATCATCAGTGGAGCGGTTTGTGCGGTATGCAAACTGCAGTGGGTCCAGTGAGGGGGGGGGAGACAGAGCAGATGTGGTTTCTGATTATTCTCTCAAAGCATTTGCTGATGATGGGGGTCAGAGCAACAGGACGCCAGTCGTTTAAGCAGGTGGTTTTTGATTGCTTAGGTACAGGCACAATGGTGGATGTTTTGAAGCATGTGGGGACCACGGACAGGGAGAGGGACAGGTTAAAGATGTCCGTGAAAACTCCAGCCAGTTGGTTCGCGCACGCTCTGATGACGCGGCCCGGAATGCCGTCTGGACCCGCGGCTTTACGGATGTTCACCCGCCGGAAGGATCGGGTTACATCCGCTACAGATACAGAGAGTGAACTAACCTCTGCATCTTCAGCCACGAGCTCTCTCTCCGCGAGGGTGGTGTTAGTTCCCTCAAAGCGAGCATAAAAGGTGTTGAGCTCGTCCGGGAGAGAGACAGCGGTATTCACGGTGGAGTTTGTGTTCCCTTTATAGTCCGTGATGGTGTTAATTCCCCGCCACATGCTTCTGGAGTCAGTGGTGTTAAACTGTCCTTCAATCTTGTCCCTGTACTGGTGTTTTGCTGCTCTGATGGTTTTCCGGAACGCATAACTTGCTTGTTTATGCTCCTCCGCATTACCGGAGTTAAAGGTGGAGGTCCGCGCATTGAGTGCCGCGCGAACATCCCCATTTAGCCACGGCTTCTGGTTTGGGTACAGCCGAATTGTTTTGGTCGGAACAACGTCTTCTACGCACTTCCTGATGAAACACGTTACGCTATCAGCGTAGACCTCGATGTCATCATCAGAGGCCGACCGGAACATCTCCCAGTCCGTGTGATCAAAACAGTCTTGTAGCATAGAGTCTGATTGGTCCGACCAGCACTGGATGGTTCTGAGGGCGGGTGCTTCCTGTTTCAGTCTCTGCCTGTATGCGGGCAGAAGGAGAATGGAAGAATGGTCCGATTTGCCAAATGGTGGGCGCGGGAGGGACTTGTAGCCATCCCGGAAGGGAGAGTTACAGTGATCCAGGACACGGTTCCCTCGCGTGTTGAAGCTAACATGTTGGTGGTATTTAGGTGCAATGCGCTTAAAGTTGGCTTTGTTAAAGTCCCCGGTCACAATAAACACAGCCTCAGGATGCGCGGTTTCCTGCTCACTCACTGTCCTATACAGTTCCTTTAGTGCCCGGTCTGTGTCGGCTTGTGGGGGAATATACACAGCTGTGATGATGACCGCTGTGAATTCCCTCGGTAGCCAGAATGGTCGACACAGAACCATGAGAAGTTCCAGATCAGGAGAACAGAAAGACTTGATAGAATGTACGTTCCTCTGATCACACCAGGATCTGTTGATCATAAAACATACACCCCCGCCTTTGCTTTTCCCTGAGAGATCTTTTTCTCTGTCCATTCGGTGCACGGAGAACCCCGTGGTTTCGATGGCCGAATTTGGAATCTCAGCAGACATCCAAGTTTCTGTAAGGCAGATAATGCAGCAGTCCCTCGTCTCTCGTTGGAAAGAGATCCGTGCTCTCAGCTCGCAGAGTTTGTTGTCCAGAGACTGAACATTAGCCAGTAAAATACTGGGAAGCGGGGGTCGGTTTGCGTGGCGTCTTACTCTGATGAGCACGCCGGCTCTGCTTCCCCTTCTCCGGC
Source organism: Romanogobio albipinnatus (assembly GCA_023566225.1). Taxonomy (NCBI): domain Eukaryota; kingdom Metazoa; phylum Chordata; class Actinopteri; order Cypriniformes; family Gobionidae; genus Romanogobio; species Romanogobio albipinnatus. Next base: position 33,657,397 of record CM042247.1, on the reverse strand, counting down.
TGCGTTTCCGCGGTCGGGCCGCCCACACAAAGGGCTCCGCTGCAGTGTTTGTAAACAGCTGGACGTCACTGAAGAATTTAAAGTCCGGTTTTCGGTGTGCGATTGCCGAACCAATGTCCAAAAGTGTCTGTCTGTCGTACGCAGTAAGGCAGACAACATCCAAGACAAAAAACACAAAAACTATAAACAGAACAAACAAAAAACTGCAATGTAGTAACGGAGCTCGCGACGCAGCAGCCATCCTCGGCGCCATCTTGAGTCGAGCACCTTAAGCCAGGTGCATATGATTTATAATAGTCCTTTACGATTGTTCCTTGTCAGACTGTATGATCATGCATGATCCTTGCTGTAAGCCATGTCACACTGTTAGATCTCTGTTGCATTAATGTCAGACTCTACGACAGTCATGATGTGTTCAAAATGGACGCACGGATCATCAATCCATGACACGTTCAGTAACGGTGAGCTGCATTACACGCAGGATTGAAGAAATCTCTAGTGTTAATTTTGGTCATGGCTTGTCTTGAAAAATGAAGACACTTTGACAGTTGTTGTAGGAAAAATCACACTGCTGGGGGGTATTCCAGAAAGCAGCTTATGTGACATAACCGGGTATGTTTAAGGGTAAGTAAGCAGATAACCTCAACTTTTGGTTCTGAAAACGGAGGTAACTTGCAGGGTATGTAAGTAGCCATAGCAACTCACTCTCTGAACATAACCTGCTCCGGAGAAGCTCATGTTCCAGGGTTAGTTTGCTTAAGAGGTATTCAGATATGTGTTATATAATTAATATAGTTATATTAATATACCCAAATTTGTTATATAGTTACAGTTATATATACAATTATAACTGTACAATACAATACAATATTATATATTAATTCTAAATTACTATTATAACAAGGTAATGTTTAAATGTTAATTCAATTCAATATATATATATATATATATATATATATATATATATATATATATATATATATATATATATATATATATATATATATATATATATATATATATATTCAATATAAATCTATTATATATATATATGTATATATTCAATATAAATATATTATATATCTCACACATGGATCTGCATTCAATTAATTAACATCAAACAAACAATATAATTCTTATTCTCAGTGAATAAAGTTTACTTATTAAACAAAAAGATTGAAAAAAACGATTGCACAACCACAAAATAGGTGGGAATGTTCACTAAGTAGGTTATGTAAATTACCATTAAACAAAAGATGAAGAAGGAAGTAGAATGGCACACTTTTTCTTAGTCAGATAATATAGTTTGGGTATGAATATTGAGATCTAAATAGAGAGAATCACCTTTCTAAAAGTGTTTTGACACAAACAAATCATCGCTTATTAAGCCAGAAGGTGGCGACAAGTGTTTAAAAAGTGTTTGTCATTGAATCATTCATTCAAGAGATTCATTAACAAACGATGATACATCAAATAATGAAACATGTCTGAATGAGACATAACTCAATTCAAAAAATTTTTTTTTTTATTATTCTGTTCAAATTAACTTTTTTTTTATATAGACTGAAGTAATGAATATTTTGTCAGAACCTCTAGTAAATTGTTGTTTTGTTTAGTTATCTAATGATTTTTCTTCAGAATCGTGGGAGAATCGCAATTTCAATTTTAAACAAATAAACTGTGATTCGCAATTTATCCAGAATCATGCAGTTCTACAAAGACATATGAAAACATAACAGAATTCACAAACTGTCTAAATATGTTCACCATGGCCCATTCCATGGTCTTGTTATATAATAAAGGTGCAGCCTCTGAAAAATGCCTACAAACTGACAACACATCTGGAAGCTTCACCACAGAATAAAAATATATAAAAGGTAATTGCGTTTATATATGGCAATTCTGACTTTTTTCTCAGAACTGCAAGTTATAAATTTGCAATATGTTAGTTGGAGCTTACAATTAGTTGAAGTTTACATCTTATAGCGATTATGTTTTGTTGTTGTTGTTTTTTCAGCCATGGAATAAAAAAAAAGTAATTCTGACATTTTTTTCACACAATTCTAACAATCAGAACTGCGAAAAATGTCTTAATTGTGAAAAATACAGTAAACTCAGATTTGTGAGGGGGAAAGAAAGTCTGAATTGTGAGATACAAAGTTGCAAAGTATAGCAACTTTTTAATTTGTTTAAATTCCATAGTAACAGATGTAAAATACATAAATATTACTCTAAATAATACAAAATGGAATTAACTACTATACTATGACTATAATGAACAATAGGTAGACACTTGGTATTCTATGTATTTAAAAATGGTTAGCTTATTTTAGCTTGGTTACACGTGTTTGCACATTTTACTTGCATTAAAGTCATGCTTGGAGTGAGAAGTTATCATTTTAAAAACTCAGTTATGAAGCAAACAATTTAATCTTGTATATACTTTATGTAGAATATGTGCTTAGTCAATCTGTGTATTTTATAGTGATTTATTTATAACAGTCTGTACTGTTAGAGGGATTGGTGTTTAAATGTGTAATCCCAGTATACTCTACAGACTGCAGTCCACATGATGGTGATTCACAGTTCTTTCACTTATTTTAATAATCTCTCCACTGGGACTATTTAAACGTCTCTAGGCCCCAAATTGATTAATCAGTTAATATTTTAGCACATTTGGGGGAAGTCCCCACTGCCCAGGTCTGTATCTCTAAGGCGTGTGAATTAATGACATATAATAATAATTTAGCTTTTGTGACAAAGCAGGAATGACATTTTCTTGCATGGCTTCCCCTGCTTGCATCAGATAAAGCAGGCCTTTAGTGGCATCTTGCTTTAACACCATAACAGGCCTATGTATTCATCAGTTTCTTTCCCCTCTTCACTTTGTTGATCATCATTGAGATGAATGTAGTGTCTCTGGGCCTTTACTGTATAAATGCTAGGTGACGTTCAATCAAATGAATGGTAAACATCATGACAGCAACTGTTGCGTTGCTGACAAACAGTCAGTAACAATGCAAAACATTGCCATAAAAATATCTCTTCCCCAGAGGCTTAATTTGTTACTTGTTGTGCTTTGTCCCTGAAGAATTCTGAGCATTCAAACAGCAAACAGGCCTCCTTCATGATCACTGAGTGACCTTTTGTTTATAAGACATTTTGTTTCTATATGTCCCTGTGCCTCTACACAGCTCATTAACAGGTGAAGTTTGAAAAACAGAAGTTACCCATGGAGCCAAAACACTTTCAATCAAATATGATGCAACTCTTGCATAAAAGTTTCAAAACTCTTACAAAGAGCATTCTACACTGAGCAACTAAATAATGGATCATTATTAGGAAAGAAACTGAAATTGTGTGTGATGTACTTTTTATTTATTTGTGCTAAACAAGTAAATCCATATTATTCTCACAATATTTGCACAAGAGACTTTTTTAAGTATAATGAATTTTTTTAATTACCCAACATATTTCAGGATATTCTTACACACTAAGATCAATAACCAGTAAAACTATGCAACATTCTGCAATCAGTTAAACACATAATACAGAGAGCATACATATCTTTAGTATATCAATTAAACCATCATTTATTAAATGCCTGTCTGTTAAAAAAATTATTCTAACTGGTCAATCACAGCATTTAGTGGCCATATCCTGTCACAAGTTACGCATTTAGTCAAAAGCAAACAGAACCCATCAGTGTCGACATTGACCTTGTCGCAATAACCACATTTGCGGTCTTGACCACTTGAGAGTGTATGTACACGACAGTGCGCAAGAATGTCCCAGGTCTGAAAAATGCCAAAACCAATGCTTTTAACTCACACTAAATGCACACTATCGACAATTAGACCAATTGACAATAGTGAAGCAGTGTACCACTACTTCCAGTCCCATCGCAGCGCTATCAAAACTAATGTCTGAATCCTCGCGCCAGTGTTACTGCAGCGATCTGGCTGCTCTAATTCTAAACAACAACAGCCTTACCTCAGATTTCACAATTTCCTGGCACTAAAAGAATAGAGGAAAGCATGGATGAGACTGAAATCTTCTTTTAAAATAATACGTCAAGGTATGATTGTGTGTAGTAGACCTATGCATTTCGAAACAGAGGATGTTTACATCTCAGATCTTCAGCCTGTTGAAATGTTCCCTTCAAAATGTGCATTCTGAATAATAAATAAATGTATTTCCAAACTAACCAGTCCAGTGCTTGTCTTCTCATTAACAGTGTTTTTTCTCTTATTGATCATATTTCATATCCTGTTTGTTTTTCGTGGATTGATTACCATTTGTATTACCACAGTTTTACTACAAATGCCATGGTTAAACTACAACAACCATGGTTTTTTTTATTTGTAGTAAAACCATTGTTAATATTCGTGAGAGCAGTATTCAAATAGTTCAATTCAATTCAATTCAAATTTATTTGTATAGCGCTTTTCACAATACACATTGTTTCAAAGCAGCTTTACAGAAAGTGCATTTCATAGATGTACAGTAAAAATGTTAGAAAGACAATGTTAAAGAATAATGTTCGAAAAAGTTAATCAATCGTGTATTAATTTAGGCCATAACAACGCTGGCGTTGAGTCGTCTCTTCACAGGCGTGGAGTCGTCTCATCACAGGTTTTGGGGCATCCGAAGTCTCCATGAGAGGCTGGATTCAAATTGGAGCTGACGAACTATTTACCTCGGGACTAGTGTCCCGAGATGACAACAGAAAAGCAGATGGGAAATAATTAGCGTAGCTGCTGTTCAGAATATTATATTAATGCTTTTGTTCCGATTTAACTGTAGTATAAAGGGTAATTATAATGTGAATGCTTGGCTAAAGAGATGCGTCTTTAATCTAGTTTTAAACTGGGACAGTGAGTCTGAACCTCAAACAATATCAGGAAGACTATTCCAGAGTTTAGGAGCTAAATGTGAAAAAGCCCTCCCTCCTTTAGTGGACTTAGATATCCTAGGAATGACCAGAAGCCTAGAGTTTAGTGATCTTAAAGAGCGCGATGGATTGTAGGGCGATAGAAGATCCGTTAGCTACACTGGAGCTAAACCATTTAGGGCTTTATAGGTCAGTAGCAATACTTTGTAATTGATACGGAGCTTAATTGGTAACCAGTGTAGAGATGATAAAATTGGTGTTATATGATCATATTTTCTTGACCTAGTAAGAACTCTAGCAGCTGCGTTTTGGACTAACTGTAGTTTGTTTATTGAGGATGCAGGACAACCAGCTAATAAAGCATTACAGTAATCTAATCTCGAGGTCATGAATGCATGAACTAACTTTTCTGCATCAGGAATAGATAGCATGTTACGTAGCTTAGCAATGTTTCTAAGGTGGAAAAATGCCGTTCTTGTAACATATGAAATATGATTTTCGAATGTCAGGTTGCGGTCTAATATAACACCCAGGTCTTTTACTGTAGTGGATAAAGTGACAGGACATCCTTCCAAGGTAAAATTGTATTGTGAGAGGTTTTGTGGGCAGTTTTTTGGACCAATAAGTAATACCTCCGTTTTATCTGAATTTAATACCAGAAAATTACACGTCATCCAGTATTTAATATCTTCAACACACGCTGTCAGTTTAGATAATTTAGCGTTTTCATCCGGTCGTGATGAAATATATAATTGAGTGTCATCAGCATAACAGTGGAAATTAATTCCATGTTTTCTTATAATATTACCAAGTGGCAGCATATATATTGAGAATAGCAGAGGGCCTAATACGGATCCTTGCGGCACCCCATAGTCTACTGACATCATCTTGGATTTTTCCCCATTTAGACAGACAAAATGGTAGCGGTCTGATAAGTACGATCTAAACCAGTTTAATGCCTGTCCCTGAACACCAGTATAATTTTGAAGTCGATCTATGAGTATTTTATGATCTATAGTATCGAATAGTGGAATGAATGCGTGGTAACTGCCTTAAATAAATGTAATGATGTTAAACATTTGATTAATTTTAAATAGTAATGTAGTGCTCTATACCGCTTTGGAACAATATTTGAGGCCATTCATGTGCCCCGAAAATTCGAGGAAAACTTCCCAGCGCAAGTTCAAATAATTCGATAATACATATAATTTAGTAGTAAAAAGTAAAATGTTGCACATTTTATTGGCACAGAGATACAGTATTTTGTAAAACATAACAATTATTGATTTGTGTCTCCTGTTCCATAGGGACTACTGAACAGACATTTAAACGTTTATTTCAAAGCTACCATGTAACTTTTTGTTTAAAATAAAAAAATAATGAACAACTATATCATAAAAACATCTTCCAAACAGTGTTTTGCCTTACCCTAGATCACTATGGTAAGCCTTAATATATTATATTTTAGAGTTGTCTGGATAGATTTCCCAGGATGTGTTCGACTTGAAGTGGATTAGAGAGCAGATGGAGTCATCTGCTCTCTAATCGCTCTCGCAGTACTTTGATGTCATACTTGATAGGTCTGTGCAGTGCTGCTTGAAGTCGAACACACCTAATGTCACACTCCTACTATATGCGCTGGAAGCCACCGCAGTAGGTTAACAAAACAATGTTTGTGTTGGTAACAATTTGTTGGTAACAAAATCTGTAATCTGTAAATTATGACATCTGACCTGTAAAGATGCCAGAATAATAATAATAATAATAATAATAATAATAATAATAATAATAATAATAATAATAATAATAATAATAATAATAATAATAATAATAATACGCTGTTTGTTAATTGGCCAGAGGAGAACTGGCACCCCGACTGAGCCTGGTTTCTCCCAAGGTTTATTTTTCTCCATTAGGTCACCTAATGGGGTTTTGGTTTCCTTGCCACTGTTGCCTCTGGCTTGGCGTGCTCAGTTGGGGACACAAAATTTTTCAACTAAACATAGAAATAAATCTAATTAATAAACTAAATTAACCATATAAACTAAATTACTGATCTAATTATTGATTTAAAGCCCACACTGTCACCGTATGGAAATTGAAAGGAACTGATGACATCAAATGGCTATACAGCTTAATAAAATTATGCTGCATTATTTTCCTGTTTAACACTGTAAAGCTGCTTTGAAACAATCTAAATTGTTAAAAGCGCTATATAAATAAAGTTGACTTGACTTAATCCAGTTACCACTTTGGTCTATTTTGCCTACCCAGCCAACATTTCATGATTGAGCCAATGAGCTTCGCACAGGGTCGGCACCAGAATCTACAAAGTGGGCATTGTAAATCGGTGCAATCGTGGGAAGCATTATGGTAATAATGGAACACTATGGCTATAGCTTTCTTACCTATATTCAACAGCATTTTGCTTCTGACGGAACTGACAGAATGGCAGTTGCATTTCAGTTTTCCCCCTCCATTTGTCCATTTGCACTGTGTTCATGGTCATCCAGTTTGAAATGTTGACTACAAAACTACAAGTTTTTCAGATTTTTTTGTTGTGGCATTCTCTCCATATTTTCGATTCTTTAAATAGGCAGCATTTATTCACTGCCTACAATGCTCTGGATCCTTCACTGGAAACCGAAATTAACTCACTCCTGCTAAAAGTTTACTCATTGAATTCTTGCACGCAAGAACAATACAAGTCAACACCACTATGACTAACAGTTTGCTAAGAAGTATTTCCTACAAAAGCAAGCAGACTGGTTGGGATGACCTTGGACGGCAACATGCCCGGCAACATGCAGTGGATTTTGGATGTTTTCCTACCTATTTTTTGGAAGTTTTCCTTTCTATTTGGCCAAAGGAAAGCCTTTTTATCTTTTTTCTGTAGTCAGGTAGCACTGATTTCAAATGTTTTCACTTTTCTGCTACATAGGCAGACAGGTTTTATTGAAAGCCATTTTGCCAGGTGTGAAGTACCCCTTTAAGGTAAAGGCCCCAAGTGGGTTTGTACACAGGTTCCAAAATGTCTGGGAGTATCCACATTAGCCCCAGTCAGACCCAAGCCCAAATGATTCATATGGGCTTAATCAGAGGTCCCACATTGAGCCTGTGGACAAACCCATTTCACCCTGCGGATTGCGAAAGCTGATTCCAAATCATCAGTCCTCATCCTCTTCGATCTATCTGCTGCCTTTGATGCTGTGAATCATCAGATTCTTCTTTCCAACCTCTCATCACACAGGAATTCCACTCCACTGGTTTGAGTCCTATCTCGCAGGTTGGTCTTTCAAGGTTGCCTGGAGAGGGGAGGTCAGAAATCCTGGAGTATCCTTTGATGACAGCTGTCCTTAAAAGACCACATTTCAAAGACAGCTCGGTCATGCAGGTTTGCGCTGCACAACATCAGGAAGATCAGACCATTCCTAACAGAGCATGTAACAGAGCATCTCTAATCATTTCTAGGCTTGACTACTGCAATGCGCTTCTTCTGGCTGGACTTCCATTGTGTGCGATCAAGATGCTTCAAATGATTCAGAACGCAGCCGCACGTCTTGTCTTCAACAAGCACAAAAAGGCCAATGTCTCACCTCTCTTTATGTCTCTGCACTGGTTACCACCCATTGCTCGCATCAAGTTCAAGGTGTCGACGCTTGCTTACAGATCCACCACAAGCTCAGCACCTGCATACTTCGACTCGCTCCCCACCAGAAACCTTCGCTCAGCAAATGAGCGACAGCTCGTGGTACCATCACAGAGAGGCATTAAATCCCTTTCCAGAACATTTTCGTTCACTGTTCCTTGCTGGTTTAACGATCTCCCCACCTCCATTTGGAATGCAGAATCGCTGACAACATTCAAAAGACAGCTGAAAACTCATCTCTTCCGTATGCACTTAACCTCATCTTAAAAAAACCCCAAACCCTACATTTTTTATTCGAACTATTATACCTATTCTACCCTATTCTAACTTATGCTACTCTAGGCAATGTACAAAATTTAGCCTCTTCATGACGGATCGCTTCCTGTATTCCTCAGTAGTAAGTCGCTTTGGATAAAAGCGTCTGCTAAATGAATAAATGTAAATGTAGGGCCCATACCTGAAGTCCATATCACGCATTGGCCCCACCATGAAATGTAGGCTGGGTAAGTATAAAAATCTTTGTCAAGTTATAGTTTCCTGATTTTATTAGCAAGCATTATGAATTTTTGTAATGTTATTTTAAAACAACTGATTCGAAAAAGTTAAATAACTGCTACTTACTTGCTATTTAGAGGATCATCTGAAACAATTGGCACAGCAGTGTGCCTCAAATCCTCAAATGAATCCAGATTAATCAAAAATGATACACCCAATTGCAATCTTCATGCCCACTTGAACACTTAGGCCAAATACAGGAGATACAGTATGTAATGTAAGGACAATGTTTCTAGAGCAAAGACAGCAAGTGTAGCAGGTCGAGAATAAGGATGCTTTGTTCAATCACATACTATTTTACAACAGGACAAATCAGTGAAGAAAGAATGTTAAAATAAATTGGGAATGATCGCTTTGATGTGTGTACACATACATACATACATACAAAAACTACTAGTCAAAAGTTTGGAATCATTAAGATTTTTTAATGTTTTTAAACAAGTCTCTTCTGCTCACCAAGGCTGCATTTATTTGATCAAAAATACAGCAAAAACAGTATTATTGTGATATAACTTTTTTCTATTTTAATATATTTTAACATTCAAAGCTGAATTTTCAGCATCATTACCCAAGTCTTTACAGTCACATGATCATTCAGAAATCATTCAAATATGCCAATTTGCTGATCAATAAACATTTATTATTATTATTATTATTATTATTATTATTATTATTATTATTATTATTATTATTATTATCAACCTGAAATATAAAGCTTTTGCAACATTATACATTTCTATTCTGTCACTTGATCAATTTAATGCATCCTTGCTGAATAAATGTATTCATTTATTTAGGTTCTTTCCCAAAAAAACAAAAACAAATTCTTACTGTTACGTCTCCCTATTAAAAAGAAATAAATGTCTAGGAGTAACAGGGTCAGTAACGTGTTAAATAAAAAAATAAAAAAATAAATAAATGAACGGGTTCAGTTACTGATAAATTACGTGATAGCATGAATCAGGCAGAGACAGATTTGAACTTAAGTCTTTTAGTAATTCAAAATCATAAGTGAACACCCGATTGATTTACAAAGTAATAATGATCAAGGAAAGGAATATTTACAAAATATATACACACATATAGTGAAACAAAAACACGGAACACATAAGCAAAGGACAATGAGCGGTGCTAAAGCAAAAACAATCAACAAAACGTCTCGGTTACAACTGTAACCTTAGTTCCCTGAATAGGGAATGAGATGCTGCGTCACCGCTCTGGGAACGCCTCTGCGTGATTGCGTCGTGAAGCACGTATGTCATCAGTCCAATAGAGAGACGGAACGTCATAGGCGGGTGACGTCATAGACCCGGAAGCTATAAAGCACACCGGCAAACACACGCCGTTAGCTTCTGAAGAAGGCCTGAAACAAGGCGCTTGCGGGCATGCGAGGAGTATGGCCGGGTGACGCAGCGTCTCGTTCCCTATTCAGGGAACTAAGGTTACAGTCGTAACCAAGACGTTCCCTTTCAAGGGAACTCGCGCTGCGTCACCGCTCTGGGAACGAGAATACCCACGTCCCCATGCGAGTCTGGATGCCCGCCTGTGAAAGTTACGAGGCGAGCACCCGAGACCCCGGAGTAGTATTAACAGAGTGGGCTTGGCCCCCTCAGAGGCCAAGCCCACAGTTTCCACAACTCCGGGCGGGGGTGAACAAAAAGTCCGCCCGCCTGAGAGAGAAGGTCCCTCCTGAACGGAATCTCCAGGGGAGAGCCGTCGAGGAGAGACACCAGATCCGAGAACCATACCCGGCCCGGCCAGAACGGGGCTGAAAGCGAACCTCAGGAACTTCCTGTGCTGCGGAAGGATGGAGACATGGAAATATGCATCTTTGAGATCTATCGTGACAAACCAGTCCTCGGACCTGATCTGAGACACGATCTGTTTGAGTGTCAGCATCCTGAACTTGAGATTTGCCACGGCTCGGTTCAGGACGCGAAGATCCAAGATGGGGCGCAGCCCACCATCCTTCTTTGGCACTATGAAGTACCGGCTGTAAAAGCCTGACTCCCTGTCTCTGGGGGGGGGGGGGGGGCCCTCTCTATAGCCCCCTTTTGCTGCAGAGTCTGTACTTCTTGAGTCATCACCAGAGCCTGCACTGGGTCCACCACAGTGGAGAGGACCCCGTTGAAGCTGGGAAAACTTTCGAGGCTGGTCTCTGATGTACTCTGCACCGCGAGTGCAGCGCCCTGAAGCGGCGAACCGGCAGGGAACGACTGACTCGACGGCATAGTTTCCCTCCGAAGAGCCCGGCACTCGGGCGGTGTTGGCGGACTGACCCCGTGAGGGTACCGCGGACGCACGGGTACCGTGTACAGCGGTGAGCACTGTGCGCCCGCGGAGGGGATCACCCTCACTGTCCTGGGCCCAGAGGCGTCAGGACTTCTTTGACGCAGCCTTCCTCACCACAATGACTGTCCTCAGATCAGCCCTGGGTTTAGAAGGCTGCGCCTGTGAGCGCCACGCACCCGACGACCCTTTCTGCGGGGGTGTACGAGTGGCGACACTCACTTTCTGCTGCGCCCTGTGTCAAGAGAATACCACGCCCCCCTCTCCTCTGGTCACTTCCGGGTCTTTATACAGGGAAGGCGAGCTCCGATTGGTTCTTTGGGAGGGATGTCACTCAGGAACAAATGATGATTGATGTTCAAAACAACCAATCATGAACCTAAGAATGAAGGATAGCTGAGAATAGAGAAAGAAAAAAAAAGAAAACAAACAACCAACATACGTTGCGGATGTAACACTTACCAACCCAAAACTTTTGAACGGTTTTGAAAAAGTTTTCTATTTCAGATAAATACTGTTCTTTTGAACTTTCTATTCATCAAATAATCCTAAAAAAATGTTTTACACAACTGCTTTCAACATTGATAATAATCATAAATGTGCAGCAAATCGGCATATTAGAATGATTTCTGAAGGATCATGTGACACTGAAGACTGGAGTAATGATGCTGAAAATTCAGCTTTGACATCACAGGAATAAATTATATTTTAAAATATATTCAAATAGAAAACAGTTATTTTACATTTTAATAATATGTCACAAATGCAGCCTTGGTGAGCAGAAGAGACTTTTAAAAACATTACAAAATCTTAATGATTCCAATCTTTTGACTGGTAGTGTACATGCATGCATATTAAAACAAACCGAGAAGTTGTATGCTTTGGTGTTGACTTTCTTCATGTTATTATAAATATATGCAACTTGTATACCCATTATGCCAAAATACATAATAAGAGGAAAATTAAATGTTATTAAACTTGTTTTGTAAGGTCATTGCCCTTAGCAACAAAACATTTTAATGATGTTTTGATCTACAGTACTCAAGGTTGTGAGTACTCAAGACAGGATTTTCCCAGGTGTCAGAGCTGTTTCTACATGCCCCCCTGTGCATCAACACATAATTAGTCATTTATTATGAGTACTTTTATGATTTTATTTGGTTAAAATATGTTTTCAAACTATTTGACACCACTGATCCCCTTAAATGATTTCCTAGCAAAGGACTCACTTCCTAAAATATGTATTTTTAAACTAATTTATACCATGTAAGGAAAAGAATATGTGCGATATTATTTAACTAAAATAAATAATTAGCATTTTCAGTCTGGGTTTTAAAAAACAACATAGCACAGAATCTGCATTATTAAAAGTATTTAATTACATTTTTATTGCCACTGACCATGGTGATGTGAACTTACTTCTGCTATTAGATCTTTCAGCACTGTTTGATGCAGTTGACCATAATATTTTGATCTCACACTTAAAACATTATGTAGGTATTTGAGGAAATGCCCTGAATTGGATTTTTTTATTTTAAAAACAGAAGTTTTGCTCTTCAGATGAGAGAATGTATGTTGACTTCAGCGCTGCTATTGTGTGGTATTTCACAAGGATCTATTTTAGCACCAGTCTTTTTTTTCACTTTATATGCTTACGTTATAGGTCAGATCATGAGTAAATATGTTGTGTCTTTTTACTGCAATGCATACGACACCCAGCTGTACCTACCATTGAGACCTACTGTCTCTATTACTGTGAGAGACTAATGTTTGGGGGAGATTAAGATGTGGATGTCTGCTAATTTTTCTGTGTCTAAATTAATCAAAATCCAAACTGATTTTATTTGGCCCTTCCGAGTCTGTTGATACATCCAAAATTTACTTGGGTACATCAGGATGCATCAGGTAAAAGATGTAGGTATAGTTTGCGATAGTGCATTAAAATTTGATAAAAAGATAAATTAAGTTGTTAAAATTTGTCTTTTTTTCACTTGAGATTTATCTCTAAAATTAAGCCCTTTATGTCAAAGAAGGACCTTAAAAAGATAATTAATTATTTTATTTTTCAAGATTAGACTATGGTAATGCACTGTACTATGGTGTTCAACACAAAAGCTTAAACAGATTACAGCTGGTCCAAAACGTGGCCGCAAGGCTTCTGTCAGGCACTAGGAAAAATTAGCATATCATGTATTAAGACAGTGGTTCTTAACCTCTCCTGCAGGGACCCCCTGACAGGCCATGTTTTTGTTTTAACCCTGCAATGGCACACGTGATTCAATTCCCCAACAGGAATTAGTCAATTAATCAATTAGTCAACTACTCATTAAGCCTTTAATTATTTGAATCAGGTGCGCCATTTCAGAGTTAAAACAGAAACATGGTCAGTCAGGGGGTCCCTGCAGGAGAGGTTGAGAACCACTGTATTAAGAGAACTATATTGGTTGCCAGTCTCCTATAGGATTAATTTTAAGATACTATTATTTGTTTTTAAAGCATTACATGGTACTGCTCCAACATATATAGTCGATCTGATCCAGGTGAAGAAACCATAGAGATTGTTACGCTCTGAGTCATTATCTCTTAGTACTCTCACGGACATACCGGAAAATGAGAGGAGACGCCTCCTAGCCTGCTTTTAGGCTGTGGAATTGGTAACCTCAATATATCCAGCAGTGTTCCACTCTTAGAGAGTTTAAATGACACATAAAATAATATTTTTTTTATTTTATTTAGCCATTTGATCATACATGAGTGTTGTGTTAGTGGTGTTAACAGGTTTTGTCTTTTTATGCTTCATTAATTTTAAGGCTTTATTTGTGATTATGTGCTTTAATGTTATATAATTTAAATGTGATTTTAGGATTATTTTGTCTTGTCCCTTGTACAGCACTGTGGTCAACTTTTGTGGTATTAATATGTGCTTTATAAATAAATTGAACATTGAACATCTTAACCATTTCCACTATTTGCTGTTAAGGCCAACACATGGACATGAGTTGTACTACAGTTGCTGACACATAGAATTAAATACATACTTGAATTACAGTAATATAATGTGCAAGAATAAGAACACAAAGGGAAATTGTGTGGCTGTGAACAAAATGTATATCAGAACTAAAGCCGTGGCCAGAACATTTACGTCAGCATTCAAGTATTACATCATTGTGTTGTCTGAAAGCTCTCAGGAGATGAATTAGTAGATATATTTGGATTCAATGACGTAGATGTTCAATGATCTTTGCGACATGAGAGAATAAGAATGAGCTTTTATAGCGGAGTAATTTAATTCACAGCAGCTCACAAGCGTTCAGACACTGTCATTGTTAACTCTGGCTCTAAAACTGTAAGATTATTTAGACAAGTCTGTGATTCAAACATTATGCAGCAAGTTTACGTAAAGGTATATTTTCAACATTGTAAAATAGATGTTAAATTTGTGAGATGACAATTTAGTAAAGTCTTACCATATTTTGGTTATTTGTTTATAGTAATTTCTATTTTCAGCCTGTGCAAAACAACAAAACAACTCAAAGGTGCCATGAGTTTATCCCAGAATATATCTATTGTTCATCCTGAATACTTTTTCATCACTGGGCTTACAGGTTCACCGTACAGCACTTATTACTATATATTCTTATTTATCATATATTTTATTTCGATAATTGGGAACTTGATAGTCCTTCTCATTATAGCTCTTGAACGGAGCCTGCACTGTCCAATGTACATTGGTGTGTTTAACTTGGCCTTGGCTGACATTGGAGAAACTAATGCACTGATTCCTAACATGATGAAGATTTTTGTTTTTGACTCGCAGTACATCTCATACAATGCTTGTTTGGCAAACATGTTTTTTGTGAATGTCTTTATTACTGTGCAGAGTTACACTCTTGTTGTTCTGGCATTTGATCGTTTTGTTGCAATTTGTTTTCCACTAAGATACCATGCCATAGTGAATAATAAGTTCATGTCTATAGTGTTTTCAGTAATATGGACATTTAACACCTTAATGGTAACAATGTCAACATCTTTGATGACCAGACTTTCATTCTGTAATTCCAATGTGGTAGAGAGTTGGTATTGTGACTATGGAACATTGTTGAGGATGCCATGCAATGACAATAGCATTAATAAGTTTATATCAACCATCATTAATGCTTTCTTCATTATAGCACCACCGTTCATTATAATCCTGTCATATGTGGGCATTTTTCTTGCTTTATGTAAAATTACAACTTGGGAAGGACGTTTAAAAGCACTGAAGACCTGTGTTTCTCACCTTTTGGTAGTTGGATCATTCTATCTTCCCATAATATGCATTTTGATGTCTTCACCTACTACTAATGGTAGGATCGTCAGCGGATCTCTTTCATTTGCTCTTCCACCAATGCTAAATCCCATCATTTATGTTTTAAACACAGCTAAAATAAAAGAATTAATCCGAAAAGTGCTTAACAACAGATCTGTACGCATTATAGGGAACATTTCAAAATGATGTAATGATTGTCTGTGTTATTCAATCATTGTGAATTAAATTACCTATATGAAAAATTGCATTTATATGTACACTGTAAAAAATGTTATGTGCTATTTACTTAAAAAAATTATAGTAACATTATTACGTATTATATTTTTGAGTAGTTTTTAAGGCTTGTTTTCTTTAATGGAATCTACCTTAATAAATCATGTAAAATCTCCTAAATCATTTAGTCTATGACACAATGAATGTAATATTTTAAGGGAATTTTTTTTTTTTATTATTTTAATTTATCTCTCAAAAGTATATGTGGAATGGAAATGTCCTGTTTATATTTGACTTTGAGTTATGTTGTACAATTAAAAGACTGTATACTGTTGGCACAGCACAAGTAGGAACAAACTTGTTATTGCACTGGCATTAGCAAAGGTAATGCTCTTTAAACGACGCAGCTTGCATCATGATATTAGTACATGCAGTTCCCTTTCAGTCGGTCATGTTCGACGTATGTCAGAACTAACCGATGAATTGGGATCTGATCTCAGAGACCAATCTACTTCGAGTGTGTTAAAAACGAGCCAATGGAGATTGGCATGTGATCCACGCATTCCACGCTCCGCCCCGCGGTGCGGGTATAAATAAGGAAGTGGAATGCTAGATCATTGCTTTCTACTTCGGAGCCGAACAGTGAATGTTTCCTGTTTCTACGAAGAGTGTTTACGAGTCTCGTGAGAGGAACGACTGCTGCTTCCAGTGCGGGTGTGACGGCGCGTCTCAGCGGGTGGCCGCTTCAACAAAGATCAAAGAGTTGGTTCGCTGGGCGTTTCCGTTTTTGAGTGCACACACAGGCTTGCACCTTTGTACTGTGTGGTGCCGCGGTCATCTCCCTGAGTGCTTCAGCACATAAAAAAGAGCAGTTTTCCTTTCTAAAAGAGCAACACGGTTTGACCCTGCATCTTTTTCAAGATGTCATTCAAACATTCGTGAATGACTCATGTTCCCACTGCAGGAACATGACCATCGCAGTTCTACGGTCCAGACTCCAATACCTCGAAAGGGGTGGAGTGCCATTGCGTATCCCCCAATCTAGTGGCCCTCCCGCTGCAAAGCAGAGGGCTGCTACTTTGGCTGATAACTTTGGTGGCGACCTGAGGGTTACTGTGAGGGCATCCCCGACGGGTCAAACGGCTCCTCGGGCCCCTCCCCCCTCCGCTGCGCCGGTGGAGCTGCCGGAAGAGCGCGCTGGCCCATCTCGAGGGGTTCCAGTCATTACTTTCGGGGCTCCGGCTGAGGATATGTTGTTGATTGCAGCATCGGGGGACGAGCTAATGGGCTCTAAGAATGAAGATTCGGCTGCGCTGCCCCCTTCGGGTGTGACAGCGTTGCCCGAGTCTGACCCAGAGCTTACGGCTATGCTTTCCCGGGCCGCCGCGAGTGTCGGGCTCGAGTGGAACCCTCCACCGTGTCCCGAACCCTGGCGGTTGGATGATTGGTATCTCGGGATGGCCCGTGCTGGTTTCTCAGCTCCCCGCCCCAGTGCCCTTCTTCCCGGAAGTGAATCAGGAGATCACGAAATCGTGGACAGCGCCTTACAACGCTCAAAACCGATCGACTGACTCCTCCGTCCTCACTACCCTCGATGATGGTGCGGCAAAGGGTTACGCGGGAATCCCCCCAGTTAAGCGGTCTGTGGCGATGCAGCTGTGTCCCAAGACCGCTGTGGACTGGCGGGGTGCCCCGCGTCTCCCCTCCCAGGCGTGTAAGTTCTCATCCGCACTAACGGGCAAGGCTTACACCACCTGTGGGGAAGCCGCATCATCTCTGCATGCCATGGCGCTCCTGCAGGTCCACCAGGCCAAAGCGCTAAAGGAATTTCACAAGGGTAGTTCCGACCAGGGTGTTATGCAGGAACTGTGTGCGGCGACGGACCTCGCTCTCAGGGCAACGAAAGTCACTGCAGGCTCCCTGGGTCGGGCGATGTCCACCTTAGTGGTCCAGGAACGCCACCTGTGGCTGAACCTGGCAGACATGCGTGATTCCGACAAGGTCCAGTTTCTCAACGCCCCTGTCTGTCAGGCCGGCCTCTTTGGCGACGCCATCGAGAGCTTCGTCCAGCAGTTCTCGGGGGCCCAGAAGCAGACGGAGGCCATCAAGAATATCCTGCCCCGACGACCCGCTGCTGCCTCCACCCAGTCATCGCCGGCAGCACCTCCGCCTGCTCGTCACCGAGGGCGTCCCCCTGCGTCCGCCTCCGCCCCTGCGAAACCCAAGCAGCAGCCTCCATCGGGGAAGCAGGGTGTCGGACGTAAGGGTGGCGCCCAACCCGCTCAGGGTCCCGCTAAGCCGGCGGGCAGGCGCAAGGGCAAGCAGCCCTGAGACGGGCAGCCCAGGGAGAACAGGAGCTGCTCTCAGGGAGATGGTGTCCGCACCTCTCCCCCACCCCCCGGAGGAGGACCGGGGGGCCCCGATTGGTACATCATCTCTGCCGCTGGCTCCCCGGAGTCCAGCGGTACCCACTTTTTCAATAAAAGAGCAGTTTCCTCTCTCCCTGGGCCCCAAGAGGGCCAGGTTGGCAGCGTGCGACACCTCCGGGCCTTGTAACTTCTTTCCTCCCCTCCCTCACCAGGGGACAGCAGTGTGGGCACCGAGAACACCCCCGGGCCTTCTCACCCACACTCTGCCCCACCCTGGAATACTCAGACAACACTCCGGGCCGTCTCCGGGCCTCCCGAGTCGGGTCTGTCTATTCCGCCTTGCTGCCCCACCCCGGGTACGTCTGTGGTGCCATTGGTCCCGCTTGTGCGGTCTCTGGGGGCTTGGCTTCAGCTCCCCAGACCGTCTCGCTGGCTCATCCGTACCATCAGACTCGGCTACGCGATTCAGTTCGCTTACCGGCCTCCCAAGTACAAGGGCATCCTCTTCACCTCCGTGCGAAGCAGCGATGCTCAGGTCTTGCGGTCAGAGATCGAGGTCCTACTGGCGAAGGACGTGATCGAGCCAGTTCGTCCAGCCGATATGAAGGCAGGGTTCTACAGCCCCTACTTCACTGTACCCAAGAAAGGGGGTGGGTTACGGCCAATCTTGGACCTGCATATCCTGAATCGGGCCCTGCACAAGCTCCTGTTCCGGATGTTAACGCAGAAACGCATTTTCGAATGCATCCGTCCCCAGGATTGGTTCGCAGCGATCGACCTGAAGGATGCGTACTTTCATGTCTCTATTCTTCCTCGACACAGACCATTCCTGCGCTTTGCGTTCGAGGGGAAGGCATATCAGTACAAAGTCCTTGTCGCCAGTTCGGACGTACGTCGCACGTGACCGACTGAAAGGGAACGTCTCGGTTACGTATGTAACCATCTTTCCCTGAAGGAGGGAACGGAGACGTACGTCCCGTCGCCAGGTGCTGCGCTTCCGCTAGGGGGCCGAGTCACTAGTTCGGCTCCTCAGTAGAAAAAAGCAATGATCTAGCATTCCACTTCCTTATTTATACCCACACCGTGGGGCGGAGTGTGGAATGTGTGGATCGCATGCCAATCTCCATTGGCTCGTTTTTAACACACTCGAAGTAGATTGGTCTCTGAGATCAGATCCCAATTCGTCGGTCAGTTCCGACGTACGTCTCCGTTCCCTCCTTCAGGGAACGAGGGTTACATACGTATCCGAGACGTTATCCACAACCTAACCATAAGATCTACTCTTCTGCACAATGGTAACGATCAAAACTTTAACATAAGAGAAACTCTTTCAAAAGTGAAACATAACTGATCATTAAACATTAACAGATGTTTCACTTCACTCAAAAACTCATAAAAAACATTAACATTTCCAGCCATATGCAAAGCATTCTGGGAACTATCAATGGTGTCTCTAAATAAAATGTCACTTATTGAGCAGTAGGCTAGCTGGAGCCATTTACCTCCAGTCTTTGTGCTAAGCTAGGCTAGCGGTGGGTGCGTCACAGAGTTATGGCACGCACGAAATGGTGTGTATGGATTTATCTAACTCTGGGGGATATGGTGAATAAGCTAAAGTCCCAAAAAGTTGCGTGATCCTTTAAGCCTAGAAGTGAACTTTTTTAAGTCAGATAGGGGGGAACAGGGTAATGTGAGACATCGGGTAATGTGAGACACCCACTGTACAGGGAGTGCAGAATTATTAGGCAAGTTGTATTTTTGAGGATTAATTTTACAACATTAATAATTAAACAACAACCATGTTGTCAATGAACACAAAAAACTCATTAATATCAAAGCTGAATATTTTTGGAAGTAGTTTTTAGTTTTAGCTATTTTAGGGGGATATCTGTGTGTGCAGGTGACTATTACTGTGCATAATTATTAGGCAACTTAACAAAAAACAAATTTTATTTCAATTATTTATTTTTACCAGTGAAACCAATATAACATCTCAACATTCACAAATATACATTTCTGACATTCAAAAACCAAACAAAAACAAATCAGTGACCAATATAGCCACCTTTCTTTGCAAGGACACTCAAAAGCCTGCCATCCATGGATTCTGTCAGTGTTTTGATCTGTTCACCATCAACATTGCGTGCAGCAGCAACCACAGCCTCCCAGACACTGTTCAGAGAGGTGTACTGTTTTCCCTCCTTGTAAATCGCACATTTAATGATGGACCACAGGTTCTCAATGGGGTTCAGATCAGGTGAACAAGGAGGCCATATCATTAGATTTTCTTCTTTTATACCCTTTCTTGCCAGCCACGCTGTGGAGTACTTGGACGCGTGTGATGGAGCATTGTCCTGCATGAAAATCATGTTTTTCTTGAAGGATGCAGACTTCTTCCTGTACCACTGCTTGAAGAAGGTGTCTTCCAGAAACTGGCAGTAGGACTGGGAGTTGAGCTTGACTCCATCCTCAACCCGAAAAGGCCCCACAAGCTCATTTTTGATGATACCAGCCCAAACCAGTACTCCACCTCCACCTTGCTGGCGTCTGAGTCGGACTGGAGCTCTCTGCCCTTTACCAATCCAGCCACGGGCCCATCCATCTGGCCCATCAAGACTCACTCTCATTTCATCAGTCCATAAAACCTTAGAAAAATCAGTCTTGAGATATTTCTTGGCCCAGTCTTGACGTTTCAGCTTGTGTGTCTTGTTCAGTGGTGGTCGACTTTCTGCCTTTCTTACCTTGGCCATGTCTCTGAGTATTGCACACCTTGTGCTTTTGGGCACTCCAGTGATGTTGCAGCTCTGAAATATGGCCAAACTGGTGGCAAGTGGCATCTTGGCAGCTGCACGCTTGACTTTTCTCAGTTCACGGGCAGTTATTTTGCGCCTTGGTTTTTCCACACGCTTCTTGCGACCCTGTTGACTATTTTGAATGAAACGCTTGATTGTTCGATGATCACGCTTCAGAAGCTTGGCTATTTTAAGACTGCTGCATCCCTCTGCAATATATCTCACTATTTTTGACTTTTCTGAGCCTGTCAAGTCCTTCTTTTGTCCCATTTTGCCAAAGGAAAGGAAGTTGCCTAATAATTATGCACACCTGATATAGGGTGTTGATGTCATTAGACCACACCCCTTCTCATTACAGAGATGCACATCACCTAATATGCTTAATTGGTAGTAGGCTTTCCAGCCTATACAGCTTGGAGTAAGACAACATGCATAACGAGGATGATGTGGTCAAAATACTAATTTGCCTAATAATTCTGCACTCCCTGTATCTGGTCAAAAGAACACATTTGTGGTCATATGACCATTATGTTTTCAAGCCCCTTCAATTTCCCCTTGGCCATGAAGGAGAGGACCTCATGGTGCTGTGGCAAGCATGTTTTTTTTCACAAAAATATGTTTTTTGCATGTAAAAGTACATTTTCTTGCTGTCAACTTAATCAACTGTTGTGCCAAAGCAAATTGATTCAGGTAGAAAAACTTATATCACACATGTTGATGAACTACCAACATATAAAACCATGTGATGATGCTAGCTGAAGATTAGCCTGATTTGCTAAGAGAGATCGTTTTTTTCTAAAAATGTGGTGGTGGGGTAAAGTAAGACAAATGCTCTGGGGTAAAGTGAGACATGAGGCACAAGTTAAGTTTAGTCTTAAAAATATTTTAATGTAATATTACATTGCAGATTTTTTATTTTTAATGTCTCGGCGAGAAGAGCACGTGTTCAAGTGATGAAGAGGTACCACTTCAACGCATAGGCGTGTCTGGTAGACAAGGCCCTAGCGGAAGTGACAGTAGCCACCACCTGAGGTGGTAGGGTACTCAAACCTGTCGCGTCCCGTCCAAGACCCACACGTGCAGGTTCCAGAGATCGGGACGCAGGTGCAAGAGGGTGCCCCGTCTCTGAGTAAGGAGGGCCTTCCTCAGAGGGAACAACCAAGGAGGTGCTGTCGCAAGGAGTAAGAGTTCAGGGAACCAGGTCCGGTCAGGCCAGTACGGGGCGAACAAAAGGACCTGCCCCCTGTCCTCCCTGATCAGCACAGAATCTGTGTTAGAAGGCTCACTGGGGAAAACGCATACTTGTGAAAGGCCCACGGCCAGCTGAGAGCTAACAGGCAATGGGAAGAGTCGAGGAAGGCAGACAGGACTACCTGTGCATCGCCAAAACTGTTCTCAAATCAGCTGGGGATGGAGTCTCCATTCCCCCGGGAGTGGCTGAGACCATGAGAGCTCGTTGGCTGCACGATTCAGGTCTCCTGGGATGAGAACGTCACGCTACTGTCAGTGTGTTGTCTGGACAGACCAGTATGTGTTTGTCCTAGAATAGGGCTCAAAAGTGGTGCAGGGCAGAACGTACGACCAGCAACTCGAGGCAATTGACATGCCATAGGCGCTGGGGTGCTCTCCAGGAGCCCGGGGCAGCATGTCAATTGCGCATGGCACCCCAACCCGTGACAGAGGCATCTGTTGATACAGCAATATGCCCGGAAACTCGTTCTAAGGGAACTCTGGCCTGTTGCCATCCCTATCTCAGGACTTGATCATGAGGCTAGTGCTGAAGCAGTCTCATATAAAGCAGTCCGAGCAGCGTTACCGTGGCAACGGATGCCATATGCCCCAGGAGCCTTAGAAATAACTTCAGTGGAATCGCATTCTTGCCCTCAAATTGACGAAGGCAAGTCAGCGCTGACTGTGAAAATTGGCCCGAAGCCCGGCCCTAGGGGCGTAACTAAGTCGGGGCCCGTCTGAAATGTAGTGTTGCATGTTGTAATCACAGAACCAGTATTAAAACTAGCGGTAGTCTGGTTGGGGAAACATACACCCTGCAACAACAGCTCCAAGTTAGATGCAACGTGCAGTTACCAATGAAATACAGAGTGCTTCCTCATTCAATATGATCATGATTCTGCTCTTGTCGGAGTGATTCCATTGGCTGTGAAGGAGAAGACAATGACTCCCATGACTCCACACTCCTTCATGGGATTATCAAGCTACGATGTTGTTAGTGTTGAATAAGAGACCTCTGCAGTGAAACGTACCTGCTGTGTATTTAAGCACAAGCATGTTACCGATACTCTAGATAAGCGTTATGCCACAAGCATGTTGCTAACATTAACACAGCATGTTGCAATATAATTGTGTTTCCAATAGCAACTACAGCTTTAAGAACAAGAGTGTTTCCAATAGCAACTACAGCTTTAAGAACAAGTTTGTTTCCAATATCAACTACAGCTTTAAAGGGTCATGAAACCCCAAAACACTTTTTTTTTTTTAGATGTAAACAGATATGTATAGGCTGCACATCATTGAAAATACTAAAGGTACACATTAATGTTATTCATATGTGAAAAATAGTTATTTTTGCATTTCTCAGAGCGATTTCTGTCTTCCGGTTTGAAAAGCTAAGTCGGAGCAATGTCACAAGCTGACGTCAGCATGTACCGTAGGCCCAAGTATGGGGCTGCTCGAACATGCTGACGTTGACCGTTTCGAGCGATTCTCGACATATATTCATGACCTAAAGCAATCCAATCACTGCGCTGTAGTATGCATAAAATATAATTTAGTTATTATGCATGAGACAGTCACTTCTGTCAGGTTCGTTCACTTCTGTTCCTTCCATCATTATTGTTGAAACATGGTGGGGAAGTTTTAGAAGCAGCGTGCGGAAAAGTCAAGGAGGAAAGTGAGGTGTTGTTTTCAGCGTGTCGTGAAGGTGCTCCCTGGATTACTTTCTTTCGTGTGGGTAAAGACCGATAATCTACGGTGGAACGCGGATGGTCGCGCTGATACGAAGTAAGGGCGCTGAGCGAGCTGTAACATGATGGTTCATGTTCGTGGATGGTTCAAGAGCATAACCACGTCGGCACGTTGTTCATCTTGCCAAACAGTGTGCATATTTGGACAAATATAGACTTATTATCACATGCAAAATATTTCATCATACAGAATAACATTTATTTTAATTTCTCACTGAATTAACCTATGCTGATCTGAAGAGCTGAATGACATTCGAGTGATCTCTGTCTGTTCTTCCTGCATGCCACTTATGATCTCAGAGCTCTCTCATTTGCTGTACTTATTCCTCATCTCATCTATCTGTTGTAAACATTGCCAATGTGTGAACCAAGAACATGTCTCAGAACCGCTGTAACTGTTGCTGTCGGTATCGCTATCCATGTCACCTGTGTCTGTGCATTGCCGGTTTGCCAATGAGCTCATTTTAATGCGCCTAATGACACTCCCCTATTTATCCAAACCATTCCCTCTTTCCACACAATACCCATCCCAACTTTTTGCAGTCGACCACGCCCCTTTTTGGATGCCTTTTCAAATCGAAGGTGTAAAAACCCCCCACTGCAACAGGGTTCATGACCCTTTAAGAACAAGTGTGTTTCCAATAGCAACTACAGCTGTAAGAACAAGTGTTTCCAATAGCAACTATAGTTTTAAGAACAAGCGTGTTTCCAATAGCAACTACAGCTTAAGGAACAAGTGTGTTTCCAATAACCACTATAGCTTTAAGAACCAATAGCAACTACAGCTTTAAGAACGCGTTTCCAATAGCAACTACAGCCTATAGAGAACAGTAGTTAATCCTCATCTGTAAATGCTGCTAATTCACGCTACTAATTAATTCCATTTTGCATGAAAGGGTGTCCTGACAATCTGTGTTAACCTGGTGCATTGTTCAAATTCACTACCCTTTTGTTATGTTTGTGGATGAAAACATCCACTAAATTAAACTGTTTTAAAAATGTATCAAATAAATATATATATATATATATATCTTTTTTTTTATTATTTTTTTATTTGCATAAATCTATTAATCAACCTCAGTCCTGATCAAAACTACAATTTTTTTTTTTTTTTTTCAGGATTTTAAGAAGAAGAAGAAGAAGAAGAAGAAGAAGAAGAAGAAGAAGAAGAAGAAGAAGAAGAAGAAGACATTTTATTTATATAGGGCCTTTCCATATCTTAAGGCCGCTTTACATAGTGTTAGACGGAACATTTGCCCATCCACATACACAATAGTACATTTACACACAAACATACACAATACAAGCACGTCTTATATAGTCACATTATTCAAAATGCAAATTAAATAGATATGTCTTTAGCTGGGTCTTGAAGGCAGACTGAGATGAGATATTATGTAATGGTAGGGGAAGTGAATTCCATAATTTAGGAACATTGACACTAAATGACCTACCACCTACAGTGGACAACCGGAAATGAGGAGTGGACAAAAGACCAAGCTCAGATGATCTGAGGGACCGTGCAGGAGAGTAGCGGCATAGCACTTCGGCCCTGGAGTCACGCCTCTGGCAGGCTGAAGAAAGGGAGTTGTCTCCACATTGGTCGAAAACCACACTTCGCCGTTTCTCCCAATATACCCAGATTCAGGATCCTCTGAATCCTCCTCACCTTCAGTGGAAGCTGGAGAGGATGATAAGGGTGCCACAACAAAATCAGGATCTGACTCTCCTGAGTCTGTGGTGTCAGAGGGAGAAGACAATACATTCTACAGCTCGGTGGAGGGGTCAGGCTGCATAATTGTTTCTAAAACTTCAGCACAAGTCAAGACCCTTCTCATGTTGCTTGCTGCTCTTCTCACCATCAAATGACCAGCAGGATGGCATGCAAGTGTTTAAATCCACTTACCTTGTTTTTGTTTAGTCTGCACTTCTCACCATCAAAAGGCAGCAGGTGCATAAATATACTTACTTTGTTTTTGTTTACTACGATCGGGCCGCACAGTGTGAGCACATAAACCACGAGCTTTGGCTTTACTTTAATGTTGGCGTCAGCGTCTGTGAATTCAGACGTGTAATTACCGATCTTTTATACTCTGAGAATTATGACTTGATTGGATAGGTCTGAATGTGATAAGTGACGTAACATTGAATCTTCGTGCCAGAACTTGTGCATAAGCTTCATTTCTACCAGGAAGACTCAGGAGACCAGATGAAGTATAATTACATAACAAGTTTATTAGCAGACCAGCAAGTATTGAATTAGAGGTTCTTTGGCATAGGCCCCGTCTGTAGCGCTCGTCACGAGGGTAACGGACTATGCATTTCCTGCCTGAAGATGAAGGCAGAGGAGCAGCCGACCCCCAAGAATTTAGAGGAGGGATGTAGTTCCTCCGGGACAGGGCCCACCCACCCCCAAAAGTTGTGAAAGAATTGTATACTCATCTGTTGTGAATGCTCTGATTCCTGAAACGATCAAAAGAAAGATGTTATTAAACCGTGAATTAAGCCTGATAACTATAACCGTGAAGGCTTATGATCGGCCCTCGACTAGCCTTGATCGGCTGCATGGAGACGAATGCCTTGAATGGCCATGTACTAGGCCTTGATCAGCCACGTGAAGACGAAAGCCTTGAACAGCCTTATACTAGGTCTTAATCACTGCGTGGAGACGAAGCCTTGAATGGCCATATACTAAGGCTTGATCGGCTGCATAGAGACCGATACCTTGACGGCCGTGTACTGGGCCTTGAACAGCCATGTGAAGATGAAAGCCTTGAACGGCTTTATACTAAGCCTTGATCAGCCGCTTCTAGACGAAGCCTTGAACGGCCATGGAGATGGGGCCTTAATTGGCCGCAAAAGACGAGGCCATATTGGCTTTACGAAAGGGGTTACATTTAGCATTATGGTGCCAAAACCACATAACTGAGATGCCGCGGTAAGCCCGTAAGGCGGGATCCATGATAGCCACATGTACCATACCATTGAGGGCTAGAATAGTGAACTGACGAACGGGATAAAAAAAATATGAATATGGAAACGTTCCACCACCACCAGTATTTGCATTGGATTACCTTAAATGTTGCTAGAAAGAGCTAGCTGGGCTCCGAGGATGGTTTTGGAATTGGGCCTTATATAGGTTTCGAATGCAGAAGAAGATGCATGAAGCCAAAAAAGGCTGATAGGAGCACGGCTTCTAGCAGAATATCAATATAAGTGACCATTACGAACGTAGATTATTAATCTTTCCAATAAAGGCAAGGTGATTGGCAAGCGTTTATCTGCAGTTTTCCCAGATGATTTGGCTAAGCCTTTGGGTAAGTACTGAATAGATGGTACTGAAAACAGGCTAGGATAATTAGGATTGAAATACTTTGCATAGAATTGAATACCTGCAAGCATTCTACGAATAGAAGAAATTTTAAGATTGCGATTATCATGATTGTAGACGATGAAGGAACAGACTGTCATGATCAGGATGGGAAATATAGGAATATGAAAGGAAAAGCAGAACATTAGAAATGAACACCAAGTTGATGTATAGGTTTTAAGTGTGGAGGGAGCTACTCCTTTAGATATATATAGACGAGCTGAATTGAGAAGATCGTCTAATTTAACATTGTTTCTGCTAGTGGAGGACAGGGTGTTGGATCCTGGTTGGCTGAGGGGCAAAGCCGTCTGAAAGCCTGAAAACGAAACCGAGAGAGCGCATCAGCAATGACATTACAATGACCAGGAATATGTGCAGCCTTGAAAATAAAGTTAAACATGACGGATTGCCAGACTAACCTCCTCAGAAAAGGCATGATAGACTGGCAAGGTGATCTACCTTTACTGATAATGGCAACTGTGGCTTCGTTGTCACAAAACATCATGATACGTTTCCTAGTCCACGCCGGACCCCAAATGACGCTAGCTACGGTTAACGGATAGATTTTGTGAAGTGCGGATGAAATGAAGCCGGAAGCTGGTTTAGGAAAATCATTAGGCCATTTCTCGGCAAACCAATGCCCTTGAAAGAATCCCCCGAAGCCGATTGAGGGGGCAGCGTTGGTATATAGATGTAATTGTTCAGATGATTCGAAAACGTCATTATAGAACAAGAGATATCGTTCCAATCATTTAACAAGCGGATCCAAAATCTGATATCGGACAGACACCCTTCGTCGAGCTGAAGTGGGTCGCTTAATTTTGGCACTGAGTAAGCTAGAGTTAGCAGCCGAGAAATGAAAGCCCTGCCTTGAGGTATTATGCTCATAGCAAAATTAAGGTGACCGAGCAGGGAGAGCATATCGCGCTTTGATACGACATGCAAGGAGGAAAACGTTTCCAAGAACGATCTAATTCTAATAAGCTTTTCGTTTGGAAGAGAAGCTTGCATTTTGACTGTATCGAGAAAAATGCCTAAGAATTCTAGCAAAGTAGAAGGATCCACAGTTTTCTCTTCTGAAAGAGGAATGCCTATGTCACTAAAAACTTGTTTAAGCGTGTCGAGAGTTGAAGTTTGAGAAGATGGAAAATCAATCAGTAAAAAATCGTTGAGTAAATGCAAAACAAATGGAAGTTTACAGACGTTCAGCAGGATCCAACACAATGCTTCGAAAAGGCAATTGAAAATATGAGGACTGCTTCTTGTTTTTTCCTACCAAAAACTTGTGCTGGAGCTGCCGTGGAGAGATTGAAGTTAGAATTTCCTGGAGGAGCAGAAACATCTTGAAACGGCGACTGAATTGAATGGTGATGAGCTGGCCTTGTAGAAGATATCGAAGGCCTGCTCACAGGATCACTTGATCCGAGATGAGCAGAAAAAGCCGGAGGGTTTGCTGAAGGGACCGTGAAAGGATTCATGCCGAAGTTGGAATTACCGAGCGAATGTTCGAAGTTTGCCATCTTCGATTCTAAGCCTTTGACCGTATGTGAAAGACTTTGGATGGCCTGGATGAGCTGAGAATTCACCTCTGCGGGATCGGAGATCTGAGGAGGAGGTGACGCTCGTGCTGGCAGCGTGGTTCTTTTTGCTGGACGAGGTGAGGATGATTTGATAGTTCTCTTCCTGCCGGCTTGTTTGATCTGGCTTGACGATGCCTGGGTTGACAAGGTAGTAGCAACTGTAGCAGGTGTTTTGGGCTAAAAGAAGCAGATCCTCTCTTGATAAACCTTGGCTGATAGTTATACCGGCGGCCTCGAGAGTGCTGATGATTCTCTCCGGAGACCATTGTGCCCATGATGAAACATGACATAGAATGCTTGTACTACGCCGTGTAGTGAGAGGAGATGGTGGAACGATATCTTCGTCGGAGTCTGAATAATCGCAAACAATATGCGTATCTTTAGACATTGTGGTTTTTTAAACGGAGCGCGAGCAAATTAATGTTGGCGTCAGCATCTGTGAACTCAGACATGTGTAATTACCGATCTTTTATACTCTGAGAATTATGACTTGATTGGATAGGTCTGAATGTGATAAGTGACATAACATTGAATCTTCCTGCCAGAACTTGCGCATAAGCTTCATTTCAACATATAAGCCTACGCTATCAATGAAGTGGGGTCTACGTTTTGTATCAGTTTTATTTTGATAAACATGACAATATCACATCGCGACTACATGAAAGGAGGTTCCCTTTCAGTCGGTCACGTTCGACGTACGTCGGAACTGACCGACGAATTGGGATCTGTTTCAGAGACCAATCTACTTTGAGTGTATTAAAAACGAGCCAATGAAGATTGGCATGCGATCACGCATTCCACGCACCGCCCCGCGTCCGCGGGTATAAATACGGAAGTGGAAGTGCCGCATACCGCTTTCAACTTCGGAGCCGAGCATTACATGTTCCTACGAAGAGTGTGTTTACACAAACTAAACGAGTCTCTACGAGAAGATCAGCTTACCTGTTCCTGTGTCGGTGTGACGGCGCTTTACAGCGGTGGTCGCGAGCAGAAGAAATCTGTCGGTTCGCTGGGCGTTTCCTCTGAGTGCTTACAGTGGGCTTGCACCTTTAAACCACTGTGAGCCGCGGCTATTCCCCTGTGTGCCTCGGCACTTGTTGGAGCGGTTCTCTCTTCTCTCTATCACTAAAAGAGCAACACGGTTTGACCCTGCGTCTTTTTCAAGATGTCATTCAAACCGTGTGTTTCTGGATGCGGTTGTTTCCTGTCCTCATTTGACGGCCACGATCTCTCTCACATACAAACATGTGAGATTGCTTTCGTGGGTGATTCATGCTCTCTCAGGAGAGCATGGTCACGTCGGCGTGTTGTTCGTCTCACCTTTCTCGTAAGGGCTTGAGCGTTCAGCGCGCCGTGTGCCGTCGAGCGCCGGCTGACAGCGGGGGTTGCCACGGCAGCCCAGCGCGTCACTCGGCGCTCTCTAGATGCGCGGTCCAGACTATGAAACCTCAAAGGGGGTTGAGTCCCTTTGCTTATTCCCTGATCTAGTTTCTTTTCTGGTGCTCCAGAAAAGGATTATTTTAGTTAATAAGCCTTGGTGACCTGAGGATTACAGTGGGGCATCCCCGCCGGGTACATCTCTTCGGGCCCCCACTCCTCTATCGCATCATGAGCATGTTGAGACTTTGTTCGTGGGTGGTTCATGTTCTCTCATGGGAACATGGCCACGTCGGCGCGTTGTTCGTCCTGCCCCTTTAATAGGGGCTTGAGCGTTCAGCGTGCCGTGTGCCGTCGAGTCTGGCGGCCGCGCCCACTGTCTCTCATGCCTGCTGGTAGCCCAGATGGGATTGCTGGTCCTTTAAAAAAAAAAAAAAGGGGGACCCAGCATTTCATTTGTGGCTCTGGCAGAGGACAGATGTCAATTGCTGCATCGGAGAGAGGGCTGTTATGCGCTGGAGATGATGACGCTGAGTTTCCCACTATAATAGTGTGTGCTCATGCTGAATCAGATTCAGTGTTGACAGCCATGCCTTCCAGGGTGGCTGCCTGTGCATTGGAAGAATTTAGCAGTGTGGAGCTATTGGTGTCAAAATATGGAACGCCAAGAGGGCCATAATCTGTATAAATTTTTTCGCTCTCTCACTACCCTCTCTCCTGCATGCACGAGGGTAGTCTTGACTCAGGGGTTATGCAGGAACTGCGTGCAGTGATGGACCTCGCTCTCCGGGTGACGGAAGTCACTGCACACTCCCTGGGTCAGGCAGAAAGCCGGGGCTAAACCTGGCAGATATGCGTGAGCCTGACAAAGTTCGGTTCCTCAACGCCCCTGTCTGTCAGGCTAGCCTCTTCGGCGATGCTGTCGAGAACTCGCCCAGCAGTTCTCGGTGGCCCAGAAGTGGATGAAGGTGGTTTAAAAAAAAACAACAAAAAAAAAACCGTCCTGCCCCGACGACTAGCTGCTGCCTCCACCCAGTCGTCGGCTGCAGCACCTCCATCTGCTTGTCGCCGAGGGTGCCCCCCCCTGCGTCCGCCTCCGCCCCTGCTAAGCCAAGCAGCAGCCTCCACCCGGGCAGCAGGTGGCCGGGCGCAGGGGATGTGCCCAACCCGTCCAGGATGCCGCGAGTCCGCTAGCAAGCACATGGGCGAGCGGCCCTGGAACGGGCAGCCCAGCGAGATGGCAAACTGCTCGGGGAGACGGTGTCCGCACCCCTCCCTCCCCCGGAGGAGGACTGGGGGGAGAATATTTTTTCGGTTCGGTCCTGCCGCTGGCTCTCCGGAGTCCAGCGGTACCCACATTCTCAGAGCAGTTTCCTCCCTCCCTGGGCCCTGAGAGGGTCAGGTTGGCAGTGTGCGACGCCCCCGGGCCTTGCCACTCCTTTCCTCCCCTCTCCCCCTTCGCCAGGGGGCAGCAGTGTGGGCACCGAGGACGCCCCCAGGCCTTCTCACCCACACTCTGCCCCACCTGGAGTACTCAGACAACACTCCGGGCCGCCTCCGGGCCTCCCGAGTCGGGTCTGAGTGCTCCACCTCGCTGCCTCACCCCCGGTACGTCTGTGGTGCCGATGATCCCGCTTGTTCGGTCTCTGGGGGCCTGGCTAAAAGGCCTCCCCAGACCGTCATGCTGGCTCATCCGTACCATCAGACTCGGCTATGCGATTCGTCGCACGCCGGCCTCCCAAGTACAGGGGCATCCTCTTCACCTCAGTGCGGAGCTCGGATGCCCATGTCTTGCGGTCCGAGATCGATGTCCTGCTGGCGAAGGGCGTGATCGAGCCGGTTCCTCCAGCCGATATGAGGTCGGGGTTCTACAGCCCCTACTTCATTGTACCCAAGAAAGGTGGTGGGTTAAGACCAATCTTGGACCTGCACATTTTGAATCGGGCCCTGCACAAGCTCCCGTTCAAGATGTTAGTGCAGAAACGCAATTTTCAGTACATCCGTCCCCAAGATTGGTTCGCAGCGATCGACCTGAAGCCCTTCGGGCTGTCCCTGTCGCCTCGCGTCTTCACGAAAGGCGTAGAGGCAGCCATTGTTCCGCTCAGAGAACGCGGCGTTCGCTTACTCAACTATCTTGACGACTGGCTTATTCTCGCCCAGTCTCGGGAGCAGTTGTGCGAACACAGGGACATGGTGCTCAGTCACCTCAGCCTGTTGGGACTTCGGGTCAACCGAGAGAAGAGCAAACTCTGTCCCACGCAGAGGATCTCTTGTCTCGGTATGGAGCTGGATTCGGTCAGCCGGACGGCGCGCCTCACTCCGGAGCGCGTCCGGTCAGTGTTGAACTGCTTGAATACGTTCAATGGCAGGACAGCGGTCCCACTGAATTTTTTTTCAGAGGCTCCTGGGGCATATGGCATCTGCAGCCGCGGTAACGCCGCTCAGATTGCTTCATATGAGACCGCTTCAACGCTGGTTACACGACCGAGTCCCGAGATGGGTGTGGCGCAGCGGTCAGTACCGGGTCTCAGTTACTCCTTACTGTCGCCAAACCTTCAGCCCGTGGTCGGACGCCTTGTTTCTCCGGGCCGGTGTGTCCTTAGAACAGGTGTCGAGGCATGCTGTGGTCTTCACGGATGACTCGTCCACGGGCTGGGGGGCCACGTACAACGGGCACGTAGTTTGGGGTCTGTGGACGGGACCCCAACTGCGTTGGCATATCAATTGCCTAGAGCTTCTGGCGGTACGTCTTGCCCTGGCCCGGTTCAAGAAACCGCTCCAGGGCAAACACGTACTGGTCCGTTCGGACAGCACTGCGGCCATTGCGTACATCAACCGACAGGGTGGTCTACGCTTCCGTTGCATGCTCCGGCTCGCCCGCCATCTCCTCCTGTGGAGTCAGAAGTTTGTGAGGTCACTTCGTGCCATTCACATCCCAGGTGCGCTGAACTAGACAGCCGACGAGCTCTCTCGTCAGTCGACACCTCCGGGCGAATGGCGACTCCACCCCCGGAGCGACCAGCTGATATGGGACCACTTCGGGGTTGCACAGGTAGACCTGTTCGCTTCCCCGGAGTCGACTCATTGCCAGTGGTACTACTCCCTGACCGGAGGTACCTTAGGCACAGATGCACTGGCGCACAGCTGGCCCCGGGACCTACGCAAATATGCGTTTCCCCCAGTGAGCCTTCTTGCACAGACTCTGTGCACAGACTCTGTGCAAGGTCAGGGAGGACGAGGAGCAGGTCTTTTTAGTTGCGCCCTATTGGCCCAACCGGACCTGGTTCCCCGAACTCACACTCCTCGCGACAGCCCCTCCCTGGCCGATTCCCCTGAGAAAGGACCTTCTTTCTCAGGGACGGGCACTCTATGGCACCCGCGTCCAGACCTCTGGAAACTCCATGTCTGGTCCCTGGACGGGACGCGGAGGTTCTAGATGGCCTACCGCAAGCTGTGGTAGACACCATCGCTTCAGCTAGAGCCCCCTCCCTCCACCCTCAAAGTGTACGTCACTGCAATAGCGGCGTATCACGATGCAGTAGACGGTAAATCCGTAGGTAAGCACGACTTAATCGTCAGGTTCCTCAGAGGTGCGAGGAGACTAAATCCTCCTCGTTCTACCTCGATACCCTCTTGGGACTTAGCCCTGGTGCTTAGAGCACTCCAGGGTCCCCCATTTGAGCCTTTGCAGTCAGTCGAGCTAAAAATCCTGTCCATGAAGACAGTCCTCCTGACCGCATTGGCCTCAATCAAGAGGGTAGGGGACCTGCATGCGCTTTCGGTCGACGAATCGTGCCTAGAATTCGGGCCGGCCAACTCTCACGTTATCCTGAGACCCCGGCCTGGATATGTGCCCAAGGTTCCTACCACTCCCTTCCGGGACCAGGTAGTGAACCTGCAAGCGCTGCCTTCGGAGGAGGCAGACCCAGCCCTAGCTTTATGTCCCGTCCGCGCTCTTCGCGCTTACGTTGACCGGACACAAAGCTTCAGATCCTCACAGCAGCTCTTCGTCTGTTACGGAGATCAGCAGAAGGGAAAGGCTGTCTCCAAGCAGAGGTTGGCCCACTGGATAGTGGATGCCATTGTCTTGGCTTACCAGTTCCAAGATGTACCTTGCCCGTTCGGGGTGCGGGCTCACTCAACAAGGAGTGTTGCTTCATCCTGGGCGCTGGCTCAAGGTGCCTCGCTGACAGACATTTGTAGAGCTGCGGGCTGGGCGACACCTAACACGTTCGCTAGATTTTATAGCCTCCGTGTAGAGCCGGTATCTTCCCGCATCCTCGCCCCCCGGGGCCAGTAGCGCTAAGTACCCGTTCTAGTGTCGGCTTGCAAACGCCACTCCCGCCTCCGGGCCGGATACGTGCGTCTATTCTTGCTCCAGTTGTGTTCCCCGGAAACGGCTAACCCTGTCGAGTTCCTCCGTCACCCTTGCGGTGTCAGACGTTGCGGACCGTCTGACGCCAGGCCTGCACCCGTGTGCTTGTGGAACGTGTGTGTAGGCTGGGTTCCATATGTTGCGGTCCCCTCACGGCTACCCCATATGTGTATTCTCCACGGTATCTGCTACCCTACTCGGTTAGCCCCGTGTCTTTCCCTCGACAGAGCCCGCTCTGTCATCTCTGGGCGTGTTCTTCCCCCCCCTGGGATCAGGTTGGGTCCACCCCAGAGATTTCCATAGTTGCACTACCCTAGGTTAGGTTAGTCCTGATGCGTATTTCCACCTCTCCTTCCATTGAAGGATGTGGCTCCGCAGCGTACCATCTCCCGAGACGGGCACGCTTTCCCAGCGTTATCCAATAGTCACGCTGAGTGGGTCTTGCAGGAACAGCAGTGACTGTCCTTCCCTGCCCAGAGCCCTGACTTCCACTCCAACAGAGGAGTGATTCAGCGAGCTCAGGCAGGGCGCTGGAAGGGCCAGCTCCCTGGCGTTTTGGTAGGGATCCCAATTCGTCGGTCAGTTCCGACGTACGTTGAACGTGACCGACTGAAAGGGAACGTCTCGGTTACGTATGTAACCCTCGTTCCCTGAAGGAGGGAACGGAGACGTACGTCCCGTCGCCAGGTGCTGTGCTTCAGCTGAAGGCCCGAGCCACTTCTCGGCTCCTCAGTTGAAAACGGTATGCGGCACTTCCACTTCCGTATTTATACCCGCGGACGCGGGGCGGTGCGTGGAATGCGTGATCGCATGCCAATCTTCATTGGCTCGTTTTTAATACACTCGAAGTAGATTGGTCTCTGAAACAGATCCCAATTCGTCGGTCAGTTCCGACGTACGTCTCCGTTCCCTCCTTCAGGGAACGAGGGTTACATACGTAACCGAGACTTTTTACTGTTATAAAAAACAGATTTGTGAGCATTAGTGGAACTGAAGGTTTTAGATTAAACACGAAACACGTGATCGCTGTCATGCCGTGAATCTGGCCAATCGTGGAACAGCTGTGTAGTCATCAGAGTCTGTGCAGCCTTGTGCAGCCGCTCTAGAGAAACTGCACCGGCTGTATTAGCCGGTATAAAAGGACGTGCCATTGTCCTCATGATGAAAGATGAGCAATGAATGAATGTTCCTCCACTGCAAAGAATGCTTTTCTTACTTTGTATTTTTGTCAAGTGGCAGATAATTTAACTTGTTTTAAGTAAACTTCGCTTACTTTAGATTTAGATTTAATTGATAGTTTTTTTATATTTGTACTTGAAATACGACAAAATACTAAAAACATTTGTATGCAGTTTGAATGAATGAATTAAGTATTTAAACACTGCTGGCGCTTTAAAAATGGGGAAGAGACTGAAAGAGACTCTGGGTTTACCAAAGAAAACCTGCTCCTGACCAGG
This sequence comes from Romanogobio albipinnatus, assembly GCA_023566225.1. Classification (NCBI taxonomy): domain Eukaryota; kingdom Metazoa; phylum Chordata; class Actinopteri; order Cypriniformes; family Gobionidae; genus Romanogobio; species Romanogobio albipinnatus. The sequence continues at coordinate 33,621,187 of CM042247.1, read as the reverse complement.
TTAGGTTCACAGAGTAAGTTACCATGGTAAGTTACCTCTCTTTTAGAAACTGGCTTGACTTACCCTGCTTTCTTGGGTTTGACATACCTCCCATTCTGAAACAGAAAACCCATGAGTTTCCCTCAATTCAGGGTTAACATACTCGGAGATTTCACTTAACCTCCTTTCTGAAACGGGCCCCTGATGATAATGAGCAGGATCACTGAAGGAAAGAGAAACACAAGAACTACAGCTGACTTCAGCCACAGCTTTAGATCAACTAAAAAGACATTACATCTCTCTTATTACAAACCACACTGACTTTATTTCTGTCACACCTCTACAGGTCTTTTTGAGAATTAACAGAGGTTTAGATGTTGTTGTTTTTTTAAATGTTTGGTCACCATAATGGTGATTAGTGCTTTCTTGAGTTGTGCAGTTTGACTGAGCTTCTGATATTAGTTTTTGTAACAGTGTTTAATGAAACAAATTATTTATTGCAAAAGAAGCCATTAACAAGGATGGTCAGGTGATATATCTTTCATCTTAAATAAAAATAATTGGAAAAATAAATATATATACTTTTTTTGTTAATAGATTCTCACCAACAATGCTTTTTTGCCATAGATTAAATATTCTGAACTTTAATTTTTAAATTAATTGAGAAACTAAGAAAACCTTCAGACACACACAAACATCAAGAATCAGTATATGAATCTCAATAATGGTGACATGCTTCATGCAGCAATGCATGCTGGGAGCCACCATAGTATCCCTGCTGAAAAAAACAATAGAAACCATTACAGAAATCCTAATGGTTTCCACTACAAAACCATTACAAACCATCAGCCGTTAACCATCACAAA